>JALAZF010000048.1:6048928-6668571 GCA_022829125.1 Lathyrus tuberosus | reverse complement strand
ATCCTTTGGAACATTTTTGCATACCAGCAGCACAAATGCACAAATGCACATATAAGCAGTAAGCCATTCTCCCCCTTTTTAGCCAAAAGATGGCAAAAGCGACCCATGCAGACCCAAACCCAAATGTTGCTTACCCACACCCGAACAAAACTTATTTTCCCTCCACTTAATAAAAAGAGATTTTACAACTCTCCTTAAATAACAAGAAGGCTATGTAGGTAGAGCCAATCCAAAAGACTAGTCAAAGATTCCATCATTTCTGACTTGTTCTCGAAACTACTTCTGAACCTTGTCCTGATACCTAACATGATATTGTCAGGCTTATGGTCCCCACAGATAGGACATTCTTAATCCAGATTTAGTAGACTCGATTACAAGCAGAATTCTTTCATTAGCAGAAAAACCAGTTTCTTCCTGACAGCAACCAAGACTCTTTAACATACAACGTCTGCTCCTGCAGAGAAAAATAAATTCTCCCAGAACCAGGCCAAGATAAATTTCAAGGAACTTGTACCAGTAGTGCAATGTCATGACACTTCATCTGACATCTTAACCCCAGTTGAGGCCATCTATCACAAACTATTTGAGGCCACAAACAATTCTTGATAGGCAATCTGCACCATTACAACAACCCATCTCAGATCAAGGAGCAACTCCCCCTATCTAAGATAACTAGTGATCCTCCAATGAACACTATGCTGATGAATGGAAAACATAAGATGCATCTTCATGTCTTCAAGAGTGCACCCTCAGTTCAACCCACCTGCTGAATACAATCATCAACTCTCTTATTGCTTCTTCTGACATGAACCGATAATCACTCACACATGATCACCATCATGCTACCCGTGAGAAAATAATAAAAGGATAAAAATCCTACCATAACAAACTCTTGGCTTAAGATCAAATTCCCATTGATCCCCCCTCATCCTGCAAACATCTACACACCACAGGAACTCCTCTTGAATTCTCATGTATAGACCTTCAGCTGCTTGAGGCACAAACCAATTGAATCAGAATGCTTCACATTCCTCAAAGAGACGTACAGGGCCCCTTAGTTTGTTATAACGATGTCAGATATCGCATGCATGCTCCAGAACTTCTCAGCTGCCAAACTGATCCATTACTAGCATGACTCGCAGCCAGGAGCAACATCCCCTTCGCAAGATTTTCCACTGACTTCACCCATCCAGCAATAGAGATAGACACCCCACAATCCAAGACAGTTATTCCTTATCATTCTCCCATATGATAACTTGGAATACTTCTGATTTTCTGGTGAGTATCCACTTCTGAACGCATCAGAAACCAGACCTTTATGCAACCAACATATGATCCACTCCAGTCTTCTCTACACCATCCTCCTAAGGCAGTTCTTCTACTTCATCATTCTTCCGTATGACAAGATAGATACTCCTTAGACATGATGTAGCCAACAAGTTCCTAGACCAGAGCTTAATAATCCTCCACCAAGGATAACCAACCCAAAGATGTTCTAACATCAGTTAGGACATCTTCCACACATCACAGACACCACAACCATGGTTCTTGATATGCTCCACCACTGGACTTACTATCAGCATAGTAATCCAAACTGAAGATCTTCACACAACACTGCGCCACCAGTTTGAACAAAGAGAACTTCAGAAACCCGAGAGAAATAAACTCTCATCCACCAAAAGAAGGTATACTTCCATCCTCAACCCAGAACTTCTGCCACAAGCTCCCAGAGAACCAGAACCTCCTTACATTTTCAACTAACTACTCTTCTGCACAAGAGCAATCAATTTCAAGCATCCTGCTTGAATGCACACTATGAAACTAACCAAATGCCACCTTTTGATTGATCTCAATCTTCTTCAGAATTACCACAAGATACACTGATCCACCAATGAAATCAGATCTTCAAGTCACATGAACTACTTGCCCCATAGCAAGACATCTTGGATCCACCAAGCTTCTTAGTCATGTAACATCTTCCCATCCACAGCTCCCGCAAACTGCATGAGATAGACCTTTTTGAAGCATCCACAACTTCCATTCTCCTATAGATCACCTTATCTTAAGCTGATGTGCCACATCACCAGCTGAGACTTCTGATGTTGAGCTAGATGTCAGAACATTCTGATATGACATCCAACTGTTGAATTCAGCTCCTCCTTCTGCCACTTAGAAGAACCTTCTCCCTTCGCAGAACAAGAGTTCCATGCTCTCATAGACTTGATTCAATAACCAAGTTTGAGTAGACAACCTCCATCCTGCTTTAGAACTCTAAAGACTTCAAACCTGCCACGTCTGAATCTTCAGAAAATAAATAGTCCAAGACTACATCATAGCCATACCAAAGAATGCCACTTTCCTTAGTAGAGCAGACTGTAGAAAGTCAGAGATAACTGCCACTTAACTTTGACCTTCAACAAGAAGACAAGATCCATGCTCCAAAACACCTAGATCAAAAATAAACTGATCCAAGCTGTAACCATCAAGATTATGATGTCTTCATCTTCATCTTCAACAGCATCAAAGTCCAGACTAGTTTCTTGCCAGGAAACTCTCCAGAGAACACATGCTTCTGTCACACCCGACTGAAGCCACTTCTTAGGTCACCACCTAAGACTAAAACAGATGCTAAAGCGTATGTAGTACCCCTCCTATGATTCTGCACAAACTCTGATGATGAAATGTTCCAACATCTTGTTAAACATCAGCAATCTTGACTTTCAAGGATAATCAATTAAATACTTGTGGATTCCACAAATAGCAATTGATCTTAAATCCTTGTCCAATAACCCTTCTTCAGTGTTGTAGCTGAGCTCCACCAGATCACATCATGAACACTTATAAAGTATTCAATCTTTTTGCAAGTATCTTCTTTAAATGACAATGTTGAGATACCAAGGCTGCCACCCTTGACTCAAGTAACTAAGACTTTCTATGAACAAATCTTATTTACCTCAATAATTCTTCAATCAGATTGGATCCACTCTTAGGGTCAAGAGAGATGAATCCTTCCTTGTTGTTTTTGGATGGTGAAAATAAATCACCTCCACTTTCTTCAGATTGTGTTTCAAAGAAATACCTTCTAGTCAGAAGAGTAACTAGAAGACTCCAAATACACGACATAGATGCCTTTATGAGTGGACTTGAGAGAATTCTCAAGTATCTTTGACAACCTAGCCGATCAATAGTTTATCAAACTCCTAGAGCAAGAACCTAATAAACTTAAACTCAACTCCTCTCCTCTTCAACTGACTTCAACTGCACCAAGAAACCAAGGTTCCAAGTACCAAGTCATCATACCAGATATCTAACCACAACTCCCTTCACTCTATTGCTCCTGACTTTGGAATAAAAGAATTCAGATATCTTCAAATATAGAGGCCAACGATTGTGACCTTCCACCAACTGTCTTTAGTAACAACTCCAGAATCCCATAATTCTAGAGTTCTTCCATCAGAAACACATGCAGCGGAACCACCAAGGAACAGATCCTGCTTGCCCTAATAAGATGTCACAACATCTTATAAGAGACACTAACAAGAGAACTAGCCACTTCTCCTGTAGTTGTTGTAGAATCTCCTCAACAACATGAACAACCTCCGGGTTGCACCCTTCGATCTAGAACATCCATCTCATCCATTAATACCCTTGAGTATGTCTGAGTTGATTGATCTGATCTTCAAAACTCCTCCTTGTTTAAACGCCAGAAAGTATCTCCTCAGGATCTCATCCAGAACCAGACAGGATGCCTGCTCTGATACCAATTGAAATTCTGGCCTATGCAGAGAGCGGATGTCCTAACAAATGTCAAGACATTGTGCTACATAATTATTTAAACTCAGAGGCGCAACAGTGGGCAGTTACCTTGAATATCAGAACTGCATAGTCACAGATGTCACGACATCTGATCCAACATGTTAATTAAGACTGAACTGAAAATAGAAGAATGATAAATAAGACAGAATATGATGACCCAGTTCGGTGCAACTCACCTACATCTGGGGGATACCAATCCAGGAAGAAGTAATCACTATCAGTAGTATAGTTTTATGCAAACAACCTCCGGTTTACAGAAAGCACCCACACTAACCTATCACTACCCAATGAAGACTTTATCATTAGAAGTCACATCTAAATGATAAGAGAACCCTCTCTCACTTCCTAAATCACAACCTGTGATTATCTAACAGTTACTACACCATAACTGTATCTACCCTATTGAAAGACACCCCTTCCAATACAAAGTTCAGTCAAGCATCCTTGACTAACAAGTTAACTTGGATTTACTTCAAAGCTTCATCCAAGAACACTCACCATTCATTGCCTATGGGCTTCTGAATCTATACAAGTTCCTATGTCTACCACACTGCATCAAATCGATACAGAGGGAGACTTACAAGAGAAACCTACGATTCTCAAACCTAAACCCTACTTTACAAAATAGGATTCCTAAGTCTATGTCGTCCTCTCTACGCTTCTACCTAGGTCTTGGTCTTCTTTTATAGTCTTCTGCTGAGTTGGGCTTTGTATCTTTCATCCTTGATCCATTGTTAATCATGCCTTGAATCGTGGAACAGATTTAAACAAAACCTGATATGACAGTCATGATGTCGAATCTTCATGTTGTGACATTTCACTAGACATCTTTAGTCTGGGTCTGAAATCTTCATGTTGGAACATCTTTCCCAACATTATGTTTTACCAAAATTTAGTCAAACTCTTGGAGCCATCAGAAAACATAGTTTACCAGATCACCTTCTTCATCGACCACATCATCTGATGTAATCACACATTCTTGCCACCTTGCAGGCATATGTCTTGTTTGTCGAGGTCTGCTTGGGCCTGCTTCACCTCTGACTTCTTCTTATCTAACTTCTCTTTCGACTTCACTAGCTGATTCTTCACATAAGATTCTCACTGAATCCTTCTTTATGTTTTCAGTCCAATCCCATTCTTTAAGCTCATCTATGATCACGTCCCTGCTCATCACTACTTGCTTGGTCACTGGGTCGAATAACTTGTATCCTTCAGTCAAATGATATCCTTTCAGGATCATCTGATTTGACTTATCATCAAGCTCTTTTCTTAACGGATCTGGTACATGTCTATGTGCTATAGATCTAAACACCTTTAGATGATATAGGTTAGGCTTGACACCATACCAACATTCTTCTGGCGTAATTCCTTCTAGCTTCTTCGTCGAACATCTGTTCAAAATATATGTTGCAGTCGACACAACTTCTCCCCATAATTCTTTGGGTAGATGCTTGCCTTTCAACATACTTCTCACCATGTTCATGATGGTTCTATTCTTCCTTTCTGCAGTTCCATTCTGCTGTGGAGTGTAAGGTGGCACCACCTCATGCATAATCACTTCTTTCTCACATAATGCATCGAAATCTTTCGACACACACTCTCCACCACCATCAGTCCTTAAAATCTTTAGCTTTCGACCACTCTGTTTTTCGACCATATGTTTAAACTTGGAAAACACCTCAATCACTTCACTTTTCTTCTTGATCAGGTAACTCCACAATTTTCGACTAAAATCATCTATGAACGTGACAAAGTATCTGTTACCTCCAATCGAATCCACCTAGATAGGACCACATACATCAGAGTATATGACTTTAAGAATTTCCTTCGACTTGCTTCCTGCATCCTTACTGAAGCTATTCTTGTGCTATTTTGCCTGAACACATTCTTCACACACTTCACTTGGAATGTTGATTTCCGGTAATCCTGAAACCATATTTCTTCTCTTCAAATCTATGATGTCTTTGAAATTGAGGTGGCCAAGTCGATAATTCCATATCCATTCATCTCAGCTGGCTGTAGTTGCAAGGAACTTATGCGCCATCACATTAAGTTAAATCTTCAAGGTCCTATTCTAAGACATTAGAGCCTTCAAGATTAACCTACCACCTGAATCGAGAACTCTCATCATCTTGTATTTGATAGACACTTTGTAGTTATTTTCGACCAACTGCCCTATACTGAGCAAATTACTCTTCATGCCTAGTATGTACAACACATTGGAAATTACTGACCTCTTGCCATCTTTCCTCATAATCAAAACATCACCAATACCTTCAGCTGCTAGAGTATTGTCATTTACAAATTTCACCATATTCTTCATTGAGGGCTTCATGTTGACAAACCAATCTTTCCTTCCAGTCATGTGTGATGAGCATCCTGAGTCCAAGTACCACTGATCCTGGAATCTTTCTTCATCTCTTGTTGTGATCATCAGCAACATATCTTCTTCTTCATGTTTTGCCAGCTTTGCATCAGTTTCTTGATTCTTCTTCTTTTCTAGACAATCACTAAAATAGTGACCTTACTTCTGACAATTGACACACTGAATGTGACTTTTATCAGGCTTTCGACCACCACCTCTTCCTCTACATGCATCACCACCGCTTTGGTTGCTTTGGTTCTAGGTTTTTCTTTAATTTGACCAGTTTCCTTCCTGCTGATTTTGACCAGTCGAATTTTTATAGCCTCCTCTACCTTTGTTTCCATTCCAGCTTCCTTTGCCTTTCTTTTCCTTTTCTGACTACGCCTGCAAAGCCATATCATTCTTCGACTTTCCTGCAACTTTTTCAGCCATCCTTTGTTCATGAGACTCAAGTGTCCCTTGAAGCTCTTCCTTTGTCAATACTGACAAGTCTTTCGACTCTTCTATAGCTATTACCACGTGGTCGAACTTTGGAGCCAATTACATCAAGATCTTTGCAAAAACTGATCTTGATGTCAACACTTCTCCACATACCTTGATTTGATTCACCAGTTTTGTAACCCTAGTGAAGAAATCTGGTATACTTTCATTGTCTTCCATCTGAAGCAATTCATAAATCATTTTGTGAGTTTGTAATCTCACCTCTTTCACCTTCTCTGCGCCTACAAACGATTTTTCAAGAATCTCCCAAGCTTCTTTTGCTGATTCTACATCACTAACCTTTTCAAAATTATATGGATCAACACATTGATGGATTATAACGAGAGCTTTATAATCTTTCTTCTTCAATTCTTTGTGTGCAATCTTTTCTTGATCCGTCGTAATCTCTGCAAGCGGTGCTACTCCTTCCTTCACAAGATCCCAAAGATCTTGATAACAGAAAACCACCATAATCTGCTTGCACCAATTCACATAATTATCTATCTTGAGAATCGGAAGGTTCGCCGATAAGTGCTCGTTTGGATGATTCATCGCCATCACAGTTTTGCTTCCTTGAATCGTAACCTGAGCTCTAGATACCAGATGTTAGAATTCAACCACAAACCATGGAGAATTCCTAATCAATCTTGATCTCAAGATTGTTTCACTCACGTAATGACAATGAAAAGAAAAGGTTGAGAAAGAAATAAAGAAAATAGTGGAGAAGAAGATGAATAATCTGCAGAGTTTCTCTCTGCCCACAAACTATGGAAACTTCTTTCTATTCACTTACAATTGCAAACTGTAAATTCTGTTATGAGTTATTTACAAAATAATGGTTTCTCCCTATTTATAGATTTAGGTTAGCATGCACCCCAAGCCAAAACCCAAAACTATAAAAGCCCAAAATAGCTAACCCTAGCTTTTATGAGTTATCTGACTCGTTGTGAACTTGAATATGAAAACCCTAGATAACTACTTCCCTGACTTACCATGTTATTTTTGGAATGTGTGAAACCCACAAAAGAGAAACCGCCTTCAAAGTACACGAAAAGAAATTTCACTTTGAAGAGTCAGACGCTCTTTAAAGTGTCATCCGGGCGTTGAATGAGGTATGATGTACTTATGTGTTCATCTTTCCATCACAATTTTCCATAGTTGAAAGTTGAAATTTTCTCTATATTAATTCACCGTAAATCTCGATAGTTTAATGAAATTGTGTTACATAATCCTTTATCCCCTTCTGTCTCGGTCCGCCACGAGAGGATGTTTCACTACATTGTTTCAAACTGGCAACATTGCCATCATTACCTTATCTTATAAAGGGTGTAGTTTATGGGTGATAAGATAGTGTTATAGCAAACTCTGTCGAACTAGTAAGTGTCAAAGTCGAAGATATGTATGCAATAGTCGAAGATTGTTCTTGCATGTAGATTTATGTTAGCTTGTTATTTAAGTTAACATATCGAATTGAGTCTTGCTTGTAAGATCAATTATTAAGTTAGCTTGTAGCCTAAGTTAACTTAGTAGTCTATAAATAAACTAGTTTTCTCAGATTGTTGAGAGGGTTTAATTGTTGGTATTCACTTGTAATCTTTGAACCCTTATTGAGAAAGTGAACAGTAAAATAGTTTTAACCAATTATTATTCTTCTTCCTTATTCTCTATCTTTTGTAAAACCTAATAGGGTTTCTTGTGTTTGTTCAAAAAACTCAATATTTATCTCATAGTTTTGTTCTGTTATTAACAATATCGTTTCACAACAAACTGGTGTGATGAGCGTGGAGGAGAAGATGTCGTCAACAAAGTATAAGGTTGAGAAATTTACCGATGTGAATTATTTCAGTTTGTGACACTTGAAGATGCAAATCATTCTTGTTCAACAGGGTTTGTTAGAATCGTTGAAAGGATCAAAGTAGATGGACGCTGCCCTATCGGAGAAGGAGAAGACACCGATGGTCGAAAAAGCCTAGAGTTAGGAGTGTGCAAAATATTGGTTGTGATACCCAAATCCATAATCAAATCCAAATCTATTTAAAATATCTGGATATAATTAAATGGTTATTAACCAGTTTAATTATTAATGGTTGATTATCCAACCATATTTTATTTTTAGATCTGGTTATTATCCAAAATTCAAATGTTTCAATTCAATTATAATTGTTTTTTATTTTTGAAAAAAAAAACTAAAATGTTATAGAAAAAAATTAAATTTTTCAAAACAAAAATATTTTTATTAAAAAAATTAAATTTATTAGAAAAAAATTAACTTTTCTGAAAGAAAAAAATAATTTTTTGACAAAAAATTTTCTTTTTTAAGAAAACAATTAATTTTTTTGAAAAAAAAAAAAAATTTGAAAACAAAAATTTTTTTAGAAGAAAACTAAATTTTTTGAAAAAAAAATTAATTTTTTTGAAAAGTTAAATTCTTTTAAAAATAACATAATTTTAAATAAAAAAATAATGTATTTTTTCAAATTTATAAAAAAATCGTTTAAAAATGATTTTTATAAAAAAAATCATTTCAAACCGGATTTTTAAAAGAAAACCGGTTATATAACCAAATTTATAACCGTTTTTATAAGCAGTTTTGTTTGAAATGTGGTTATGGTTATGAATCTAAACCATTAAATGGTTTAAAAATGATTATGGTTTGGTTTCTAAAAATAACCAACCATGCACACCTACCCACAATACCATTGTATTGAGTCTTGGTGATAAGGTTCTCCGACAGGTTTCAAAGGAGAAAACTGCAACTGGTGTATGGACAAAACTTGAAGTTTTGTACATGACGAAAAATCGTTGGTTAATCGTCTCTACCTAAAGCAAACTTTGTATTCATTTAAATGAGTGAAGACATAGCCTTGGCTGAGCAACTGGATACGTTCAACAAGTTGATTCTTGATCTTGAGAATATCGAGGTCAATATTGATGATGAAGATCAAACATGGCTGCTATTGTGCTATTTACCTAAGTCCCATGTTCACTTCAAAGAAACTCTCTTGTATGGAAGAGAGTCGTTGACTTTTGAAGATGTTCAATTTGCCTTGTACTCTAAGGATTTGAACGAAATGAGCAAAAGACATAAACAATTGGTGAAGGTTTGTCCGTTAAGGGGAAATTCTTGAAGAAAGATGGTAGGTTTGAAAATAAGAAGCGTAAAGTTCTACAGAATTCTTATGGTAGTAATACTCCTACTATTAAGTGTTATCATTGTAAAAAGGAGGGTCCTGGTCGACTAAACAATCACGGGGGAAAGGATAATGGAAATGCAACCATTGTGGAAGATGGTTATGAATCATCTGATGTCCTGGTGGTTTCAAGCAGCGACTCTAGCAAGGAGTGGATTATGGATTTTGGGTGTACTTAGCACATGACTCCAAACAAAGACGTGTTTGAGGAATTGTGTGATCAAGATGGTGGATCAGTGCTGCTGGGAAACAACAAAGCTTTCAAAATTGTAGCTATTGTATTTGTGAGATACAAGCTCCATCATAAGTCAATAAGGCAATTGACTAATGTTAGGTATGTACCTAATCTTAACAGGAATTTGATTTCTCTTGTAAATTCGACAAGAAAAGATATGTTTTCAAAAGAGAGCAAAGCATCCTAAGGATAATGAAGGGGTCGAAGGAAGTCTTGAGAGGCGTGAAGAAACAAGGCTTATATACCCTCTAGGTTGAGGTTGTAAGTGGTTCAGCAGACGTGGCATCCACAAAACGTGTCAAAGACTGAGCTATGGCACAAGAGACTTGGTCATGTAAGTGAAAGAGGCTTGGTCGAATTGTCAAAACAAAATCAACTGAGTGGTGACAAGGTCGAAAAGTTGAAGTTTTGTGAACCTTGTGTATTTGGTAAATCATGTAGAATGAAGTTTAACAAAGGTAAACAAAGAACACATGGATCCCTTACCTACATTCATGTTGATCTTTAGGTACCTGCAAGGAATCCTTCACACTCAGGTGCAAAGTATTTCCTATCCATAGTTGATGATTATTCCAGAAAATTATAGGTATTCATCCAGAAGACTAAGGATGAAACTTTTGAAAATTTCAAAAGATGGAAAACTTTGGTAGAAAACCAAATTGACGGGAAAGTCATGAGGTTGAGGACCGACAATGGTCTTGAATTTTGCAATGAGGCTTTTGACAGCTTTTGTGCTACGTCTGCTATTGCAAGGCACATAGATACTGCAGGAACTCCCCAACAAAATGGTTTGGCTAAAAGGTTTAATCGAACCATTTTGGAACGAGTAAGGTGTATGTTAATTAGTGTAGGATTAAAGAAGGTGTTTTAGGTTGAGGCAGTCATGACTGCATCATGTAACGCCCCGATTTATTTTATTTATTTTTTCGTAATTAAAATTATATGAAGTGTGTATATGTGTGTTTTGGTTGTGTTTGGGCTGCCTTTAGTATGGGGTAATGACCTTGGAATTATGGAGATTAAGAGGTTGGGGGTGTGTGACCAATTATGTAGAACTTGGTGGTGTAGAGAGTAGTACTAATTAAATTATATTAGTAATATTTGGTTGATTATAATATTAGTAGAATAATATTAAATTAATTAAAATATTGATTATTATTATTATTTTAATAAGTGGGTATTAATAATAATAATAATATAATATAATAACAAGAATAAGGAGGGCAAAGTGAACTATTCATGAGAATTAGTAAGGGTAAGGAAGGAAAAGCTTAATAGGGGTCTAAGGGTTATAGTAGGAAAAAGAGAAAATTGGAAAAGGAGAGAGTCAGTTTGGGGAACGATCGCACTTTTCGGAGAAAAGAGGAACGGAAGAGAGGAGCAGAGCTAGGGCTTAGAGAACCTTCGAAGAATCGTCACTAAGGTAAGGGTGAGGTTCTTTAATCACTTAAGGGATGAATAATGCATGTATAAGGGTAGATAAATCGTTAGGTTCATCTTTATGCATCTCTCTATTTTCTTTGATTGTTTGTTTCGGTTGCGTGTCGATGATTCTAATAATGTGAAAATTGTAGAAATTGATGGATTGAATTGTGATTCTGTGTTGAGAGTGAGTCTAAATGATATGTGTTGTTGTTGTATGATTTTCTTGGTGATTGCTATGTATTTTTGGGGCTGAACAGTATTGAACTCGTAAGCATTTTGGGGCAGGAATAGTGCAGAATTGAAACCGCAAGGTTGCTGATTCGCGCATTTTCGCCAGGCGAACGGGTCGTCTCGCCAGGCGAAGTGATCTCACTGGGAGGTCGCCGGGCGAAACTAAGAGGCGAGAGAGGAGTGAAAAATAAGTGTTGCTGGAATTTGAATGGGGGAAATGATTTAGCTCCTGCTTCGCCGGGAGAGCAGTGGGGGAAAGGGGATTTCGCCAGGTGATAGTGGATTCGCTGGCATCTCGCTAGGCGAACATCAGGCGAGCAGAACAGAAATGAACCGAACCTTCTAAAACTTTAAAAATTCGTATCTTTTGATCCGTAGGTCCGTTCCAGTCGCCATTCGAATCGTTGGAAAGCTAGCTTCGTGTACTTTCTATAAAAATTATTTTCATTTCCAGAATTCCAACTATTCGCCATGTTAGTTGCGTTCCCATGTGCGTTGCGATGTGCTGAACGTGGAAATGTTGTGTTCGATTGGATGAATTTGTGTTGTATCTATGGATTGTGATTGTTGTATGCTTCAGCAAGTATATGCTGCATGTTGGACAATTTTGGTGTGATGCATTGGCTGTATGTTGGGTCATATGTATTGGTCGTCGTTGTATGTTGTCGTTGAGGCATAACATGTTTGCATAAGTTGTGTGCCCATGTGGGGTGTGAGCGCCTTATTCGGATTCCTTGAAATGGAGTCGTATTGTTGTTATTGTTGTTGTTGTTGAGGTAACCATGCGCCCATGTGGGGTGTGAGTGATTACGGGTGTCTTGTGCCCATGTGGGGTGTGAGCAACTTATATGGAAATTTCAACGGGAATTATGATCATGAAAAAGGGATCGAATTGGTACCACAGGCATTGAGTCGAGTTGTGAGTCTCATTGCATTGTATTGTTTTGTGTTGTGCTGTTGATTATATGATTGTCTGCTTGGATGGGAAATTGTAATTGTTTTGATGTCGTAATGGTAGGGTGAATTGTATAATGATTATATGCTTTTATATTTGCATTATGCATTTCTTTTGTTGATTTGAGAATCTCACCCTTTCTGTTTGAATGCTACCTCCACGTGGGTAACGTGCAGATAATCAAGAATAGTACGGAGTTGCGGTTAGTGAAGATGAAGTCCTTCACTTTATGTTTTGAGTCGGCGTCTACTCTGATGTGTAACACTGGGGATAATGGAACTCTTGTTGTTATTTATTTTGTTGTCGCCATTACTTTTGTTTAATTGATGTTGGTTATGTGGTTCAATCATGTTATGTTTTTAGTTGAATTTTCGCTGTCACATGAGAAAAATATTTAAGTATGATTCTGTTGGTACCGTTAATGATAATTATGTGTCACATGTCGTATGCATGAGCAGGTGTATGTTGGAGAGTGACGCCCTTTACGTTGAATTTTTATGAATTTTTTTACTCTAATAATTGTATTATTTTACGCGGGGGGTTAGGGTGTTACATAGTGGTATCAGAGCAGGTCGGTCCGTCCGCCCAAGTTGTCGAGTCGTTGTCGTGTGACAGTTGTCGCTACTCGAAAAATAGACGACCGGAGGCGAAAGAGGAAGAAACAGAGAGTCGCCATCGAATTTTATTTATCCCACGAGGGGAAGGGAAAACATCGAGAAAACCCAAGGAAGAGAAGGATAAGATGGTCTCGCAACCAAATTATGGGTTCGGAAGCCAGTTATGCGAGGGGAAGGTGTTAGCACCCCTCACATTCATCGTACTCGATGGGAACCATTCGCTTGTCTATGTGTAAGGATGTTTGCTAAGGAAATTGCTTTCTAAGAGTGTTCTACAAGGGAGAGAGAAGGGTAAGAAATGAAGATTGTGAAAGAAAAAGATAAAAGAAAAGGAAAGATGGGGAAAAGAAAAGGGGACTCGATAGGACTTCGCGGTCCTATGCCTACGTATTCCCACGTGCAATGGGAAAGTCAGAGTCAACGTAGTTCGAAGGACTACGAGTGATGAAAATGGAAGTGTAAACGGAAGATAGATAGAAGTTGGCTCACCAAGATCATCTCAATCTTGTACCAACGTATCTTACAATCGAACGAGAATGAAGAATCAGAGCAATCGTAGTTCAACCGACTACGGTTTGTTGGTGTTTTTTATGGACGATGCTAACGTGCGGGTTCTAGCAGTTAGGTGTTTTGCGGCTCGCTCGTGGAGTCTTATGCGTTACCTGTTTGTGGTAGAATGGACGTAACATGTCCTTTTTGAAAAGGTTGATTTTCGCCATCAAGGCAAGATGTCACATTTGATTTGTTGAATGTTGGTTTTAAGGGTGAAATAAGTCCTCGGATAGGAACCCCTTCGGGTAGTACCCAATTCTTTATCTCAAAAGATTTATTGTGAAAGTAGTGTGGCGAATATAGTCATGTCTTTGTATTGAAAGACGAGTATTGAGACCACACACTCTAAAGTGAGCATCCTAATACTCGAAGAGGAAGAGGTCTTCACCCAATCCTCTCTCTTTAGTTTAATACAAAGAGAAACTTATTCTCTTTTAAAGAAGTGTTTTGATTCTAGATGGTGAGTGTTTTACGACAGTGAACCCTAAAGGTAATGTCAAGCACTTGGGATAGGAGAAGGCCTCGCCTAACCACTCCACGACCATCTAAATTTATTGAGAAAAAGAAGTCTTGAAAATGAGCACTTGGTACTAGACGAAGGTTTTTGACTTAAGAAGAGAATGAAAATGAGGAATGAAGTAGAAACCGAAATAAATTCGAAATGGTCTCGTCTTAATCAAGATTTAATCTAGAAATCGATAATCTATGATATTTGACTTTCATTGACCAATAAAATAAAATCGAAAAGCAAGAAAGTGGTCTCATATTGATCAAGATTTTGAATCGATTTGAATAAATCAACTAATCATGATTTTTGTTATATCATTGGCCTAAAACAAAATCGAAAATGACAATCAAGATGAAAATAAAAGGTGAAGATCAATCGAGAAACTACAAGTTAAAAAGGATCACAAACGGTGCAACGATAACCACCTTGCGATTTAAGATTGCAAATCTCAAGTAACGCTTAAGTCACACATGAGGTCCGACGGGCTCTTCACAAAAATCTCATACCTCAAACTTAATCCTAAGAACTAAATATATATTATTTTTTATTTTTTTGATTTTATCATTTTTTGGTTCATTTTCATTATAAAAAATTAAAGACTACTAATCAAAATCTCTAATTTTAAAATCAAAATTATCTAATCCTACAATTAAAACTATCTAATCCTACAAATAAATTACTAATCCTACAAATTTAAAATTACTTTTTTGGTGTCTATTTATTTTAATAAATGGAATTACAATTCATAAAATATAAAAATCTAGTCCTAAACAAATAATAAAAATTAATTAATCTGTTAATCAAAGTTACTAATTAAGAAAGAAAAAAAACGTATAAATAATCCTATGAAGTTTTTTTTAAAAAATAAAACCTAAAGAACTTAAATGAAATTAGAAAACTGACTAATAAAAAGAGATGGGTTGAACCACCTTGACCCAAACCCGGTCCAAGTTTTAAGCAATCAAAAGGTTTTGAATAAGCCTAACATACTCACACAGCCGTTTCTGCAAGACAACAGTCAGCCATCATGAAGGAAAGGAATACGCTTACCAACATGGAAATGGAGAAACACGCTCAGACATAGGAACCGTACTCCCTTCTCACGGGCAACTCACTCAGATTCTCTCTTGCGATGTCTCTTTCTCACCTTGCGATCTTCTCATTCTCTCAGCGATAAAATCCATTTCTCTCTCGATTGATCTGTGCTTCAGACTCAAGGCTCTCTCCTCTTGTTTTCGTCTCCTGGTCTCAACTCTCTTGGAATCACGTCTCTCTTTCTACGCGGCTTCTTCTTCTATTCTTCCTCTGTTTTTGTCTCGGCGACTCTCACTGAATCTCAGTTCTTAGTTTGGTGAAAGTTGTTGATGAAGCAATACAATGAGGGAGAAGGTTGAGTGGGGTAGAGGCGTTTGGTTTGTGTATGGTTTACTGGTTGTTGTGCTTATGTGGTTTGAAGTAGAGTTCACGGTCTAGTGAGAATGGTGGTGCGAGGAGTGTAGCACGACGGAGGGAGATATTGAAGAGGAAAGGGTTTTTGAGGAGATTAAGTGGTGATGAAGTGGTTAATCATGTGAAGAAGAGAGTCTCCTTCAGACTCATATTCTTTGTTTTTTGTTCTGATAGTGAATTGTCTCAAGTTTGTATATTTTTCAATTTCTCTCCGTCCTCCCCTTTAAAATGTAACACAAACCTCTTTTTTAAAAATCAATGAAGACTTGTGGATTAAGTTTGTAGTATAGTGGATTTGTCTTGTAATGTTGTGTTGTCCTTTTCAGTTACAGCTTTTGTTGTCTGTTGTTGCTGCAGTGCTTGGGTTGCAGTTTTTGTCTTGGTGTAGTGAATGTAGTAGCTGGCTTTCACAGGTTTTGAACATACATGTTTTTTGTTGCAAGCCCTTGTGTTGTTGATTGCTGTTATTTGCTAGTTTTTGCAGGTATTTGTTGTTCCATTCTTGTGTAAATCTTGGTTGGTGTGGAGCTATGGTGTAGTAGCAGGTTTGGCGTGGTAGTAGGAGGATACAATTCTTTGCAGAGTTTTGAGATACTTGTTGTGGTAAAGGTTGGAATTGTCGCGGCATGGCGTGGGGTATCGCAGCAGGCTGGTACATGGAGGACTTGGTTGTGGCTTTGTGGCAGATGTGGTAGCGTATACGGTTTTGGCTAAGACGTTGCTGGTACGGTTCATAGCAGAATTTTGTTTGGTTGTGTGCAGGGTCTGAGGAGCAGGTTGTACGAAATGAAGGGTTGAAGGTTTGTAGCAGCGGGTATAGAATTCTTGGCTTGCTTGTAGATGTGTATGGAAAGTTATTGTTTTGCTCTTGGTCATGGCTTTGTTATAGATTTATTGTTTTTGTTGAACTTTGGAAAGAAAAAAAATAAATGGTCTTCATTTGTATATATCTCTTTTGTAGCAATTTTTGAGCAATTTTCTTTGTGACACGGACTTGAAACATTATGTGAGCTTTTGGCTTTTTAGACAATGTTTCTCTTATAATGGACAAATGGTTAGAAATATATAAATTGAAAGTAATTGGTTATATACATGAACAAAAGTGGATTTAAAATATATATGGATAAAAATGTGGATTTAATGGATATGAAAGTGGAAATTGAAAATGGATATGGAATAAAAATATGGATTGAATGGATATTGGTTTAATGGATAAGAATAAAAAATGGATTTGAACAAAAAGTTTGGAAAATATGAATTTGGATAATGGATAATACAATGGAAATTGGAAAGAATTGGATATTAAAATGAATTTGAAGAAAAAAGGAATGGATAAGAGAAATGGTAATTGAACAAAAAAATGGACTTGGTGAAAATGGATATGAATATGGATATGGACCAATATTTCCAACAACACGGCCATGAAATCTCGACTTTCAACTCAAACTCAATTTTGTCTTCTTCCACAAACCACTTATTAAATGAACACAGCTGCCATGAACAACTTGCAACAACCATCTGAATCAATTTGAGACCTTGAGTTGATTATTGAATCCACTCTGAGGAAAGTAATTCCACAGATGAACCACCAATGAACTGATGAGCCATGATGAACTTGATGATTGAACCAAACATCCCATGAATTAAAATTTGGTGACCTGATGACCTCCACACCACATAACTCGACCTTGGGTACACACTGGCTGAGAAATAGTCCACTTTATCTTTGAATGCACACTGATACTCCTCTGAATACAGAAGACTCGAACCATAGGAAAACGCCTTGATCCCATGTCAAAAAAGCTCACGCAAATGGATGAATGCATAGATGATGGAAATGCTATGATATGTAAGGCTAGGGTTAGGGTGAAAATGAGGGTGTGACAGATGCCCCTATTTATTCTTCTTCGACTTGAAGGTGAGAGTGGCACAGGTTCTCTTACAATTAAGGTACAAGAGGATTAAATATAAGAATACCCAGAATTTTCAGCCGGAAAGGGGTGGAATGAAAGGTGATGAATGAATCAGTGGGATGACTTGAAAAAGGCATTTGTCGGTGGGAAAATGTAATTGGTCATGAGGGATATGACGATATGCTTGAGATGCAATGCGGAATGAACATGAGTGCCTTGCCAGTCTTAAAAGGGAGGCATCCCTGTAGCATCCTAGAGACATAAAAAGGTTGAGATATTCCTTCTACGGAAGATAAAGAGGACTCAAACAATAAGCTATAGGGGGACAATGTTCACAGGAATGCCCTACCCTATACAATAACTGGCCAAACAAGCGTGCAAATGATGCAAAAATGTATGAAAAATGCTGGGGATATGAAAATGTGAGAGTCTGAACTTTGCTAGGAATAATGGCATATCAACTCGGGGGTTGAGAAAAACAAACATACCATCGACTCGGGGGTTGAACAAATTGAAAAAACAAGTCAACTCGGGGGTTAAAGAAACAAAGACAATATCGACTCGGAGGTCGAGAACTAAAATAAGGTATCAACTCGGGGATTGAAAAAAGTAAAGGTAACAACATCGACTCGGAGGTCAAGAACTAAAACAAGATATCAACTCGGGGATTGAAGAAGATAATAACACTGAAATAAGATATCAACTTGGGGGTTGAGGAAGATAAAGACAGTATTGAGTCAGGGGTCAAAAATAAATCAAAATATCAACGCATGGGTTGAGGAAGGAAATAACAATGATATCGACAATCAAAATATCAACGCAGGGGTTGAGGAAGGAAATGAGTATGTTATGTATGCATATGGTGCATGTTAATTGTATGCGATGCATATGTGAATGCAAGCGGGTGATTGGTTTTATGAAGGTGCCAACGGGGTGGACTTTGGTAGGTGCCAAGCAGGGTTGGACTTTGGTTTATGATGATGCCAGCAGAGTGGGCTTTTAGTTTTTGTCAAGCAAGGTTGGACTTTATTTGGTGAAAGGATCTGACTTCCCGACACTCGGTCTTGGATGATGCTATGTTCAGAAGACAGAAGTGGATGCTTCTGGTGCCCCAAGTTTGATTATTTGCAGAAGTTACGTGGTTGTTCCTAGGAGAACCTCACTTCTAGATGATGTCTCACGGTGGCTTGCAGATGATTGTGTGAGCATAGCGACTTATCCAATGCATGTTAATTGTACTTTTCCTCTGCCCCAAGGATTTTTGACACTTGTTGAACTCCAAGGTTGCTTAGTGTATGACATGATCAGCTTGACCAACTTGAAAGTATAAAGGGAATTTGATCCTTCACAAACTGTTTGCCCCAGTCCGTAGGGTTTCTAAGGAGTTATCCTGGAAAGGTTTATGCCATGATATAGTCTGAGATGATTTACCCCAGTGTCTAGATTTTGCAACTGTCTGTCCCTGTTTGAACCTCGGAAGGGCTTGCCCCAGATTCACAAGGTCACGAGAAAGTTTTGATTCGTGCCAGCACCAACGGATGTTCAAGTTCCTCTTTGATTGCTCTTGGTCGGAATTTCCATAATGTCAAGTACTAATTTGCAGTTAAAATTGTTTATTCAAAAATGGTAATTCTAATGCGACATTCATGCAAGTTTTGAAATATCATTTATTGGAATGATGTGAAAGTGTGTGACGAGTGGACCATTAGTCCAAACGCAGTCCTGATTTACTGGTGTAGGAAAGATATGGCAAGAATATGACACCAATGTTGAAGATTAGCAAATCTGTGGGGAGTCAGTTTACGCAACCTTAATGTAGCATGCTCTCAGAATAAACCCTGCCTCAATTAGGTCTTTCGAGGTTTGTAACGTGGTCTGATTCAAAATTATTAAAACAAAAGAATATAAGGCTCAAATTTGATTTATACCCACCCTTTCTTCGTGATGATTCTCCAGTCCTACGTTCAGTTAAATTGACACACACATCTAGAGTTTGACGGTGTAAGAGCGAAGATGATGATCCAAGATTCGCTTGAAATGATAGTCACCTTATTTTTCTTTTGTGGATGGATATCAGTGACCTTTTGATGGCGATCGCTGAATTTTATTTTGTTTTACTCGAGGATTTGAGGGCCACTTTTGCTTTATTCATTTTTTATCCCTAACTTTTGCCTAAGTCACCTCTTTGGGTGGTAGACTTAGCGGGCTTCTCTTTTCTTTCTCTTTTTTAAGGGTCGTGACTGCCAAGTCTTTGGTCATTGAAGAACAACCGCCATAACAGGAGGTTTCAAGTTAAAAATATGTGTAATCAAGATAACTGAACACGACCCATACCCCAGGTTAAGCGTAAGGGGGGTTTGGAAATCCGAAGGAAACTCCTACTTCTAGGCTCGAAGTGGTTGACTAGGGACTAACTCCTTATCTCTCCGGTGTTTAGGGGATTTGAAACAATGCCTGTACATCATCAGCAGGACTTTATTCGAACGCATACAGTTTGCAGTTATGGGTATTCCTGTTTTCATCATCCTCCCTTAAACCTTTGCTAAAGCAACTATGTGATCAAGGAAGTGAAGTGTATAAATATTTTTGTGATTTTTTGTAATAAATGAGAAAAGACGAGTGAATACGAATGGACTTGTTCAAAAATTGCATGCTCATTACATTAACAATACCATTAATAAACAACAATGTCTTAAAAGCAAATAACACTAAACAAAAGAAACTACAAATGCATAGTAAAGACATGATCTAAAATTGCCAACATTGAGGAATTGGGCTTTTCTCTTTTGAATTTTTGTTGGGCTAGCTCTCTTGCTCATCGATACCAGTATGATAGCCTTCTTCACACCTACTCTTAGCAACTTCTTCCATAACATGGGCTGACGGACCCGCCTGATTAGATGAAGAATTGATGTTGATTTGAAGACCTTGAGGCGTAAATGAGATTAGCTTGGACTCAATCAAATCTTGGACCTTGTTTTTGAGCTGTTAACAATCCTCGGTTGAATGCCCCATTGCGCCAGCATGGTAACCACATAGTGCATTGGCATTAAAGCCTGGTGGGTATGGGAGGATCACAGGATCCAAGTCCTTTGGCACTATCAGCCTACTATTAATCAAACGTGGTAGTATGTGACTGAATGGCATTGGAAATGGATCAAAATGTCATTTTGGCCTTTTGTTATAGTAGCATCGGTGTTGTGGAGCATGTTGTTGTGCAATCTGTTGTTGATGAGGGGGACCTCTATCAATAGGAGGATATTGACCATGTGAGAACAGAATCGCATAGGTAGACCCATAGGATTGTTGACTTTGAAGAGTTGAGATGCTTGGGTGACAAGGTAATGGAGGTGGGACATGTGGAGCTTCCCAAATGGAGTTAATTTCACCATCATTTTCTTCCTCTTGGGAACTGACAACTGATTCACTTTCGATAGCTGGGATGTTCAAGGAGCCTTGGATCTTTCCACTCTTGAGGATGCACTCGAGGCGTTCTCCAGCTATTACCAGGTCAGAGAAGTTTGATGTCCCAGTGCCAGCCATCTTTTCCAAGTATGGACCTTGCAAGGTATTCAAGAACAGATCAACCAATTCTCTATCTAAGATTGGTGGTTGAACACGAGCAGCTACCTCTCTCCATCTCTGAGCATATCCTCTGAAGGATTCGTCGTCCTCTTGAGATAAGCCTTGCAACTACATGCGGCTGAGAGCCATGTCCAGATTGTATTGGTATTGCTTCACAAAGGCGTTAGCTAGGTCCAACCATGATTTGATGTGGCTGCTCTCTAGCTACATATACCAACTCAGTGATACCCCATTCAGACTGTCTTAGAAACAGTGAATCATGAGTTTGTCGTTGTGGACATGTGAGGTCATTCTTCTGCAATACATCACCAAATGCTGCTTTGGACAACTATCCCCTTTGTATTTCTCAAAATTCGGTGTATTGAACTTTGGAGGTATTACAAGGTTGGGTACCAAACACATGCTTGAAGCATTCAAATCCAAAGCATCAGGACCCTTTATGGCGTTAATCTTCTCTTCCAGCACTCGACATTTTTCCATAATCTCAACAGCTCGCGGGTCTTTGGTTTTCACCACGGGGACCGCCCCTTGGGCATTTGGCTCAGAGAATGCAAAACTATGATATTCCATGGCATTAAGAGAAGAAGAACGTCCATCTCAGACAATGGTATGTTCACGTATAATATGATCCTCAATAGGGATCCGCACAGGCTGAGCTTGAGCAACATTGTTTACTCGAGGTGGAACGACGTTCCCAGTGATTGAGGTCCTTTGGATATTATCATCTCTCCTTGCCAAGGTTGTCATAGCTTCCACAAGTTGGTCCAACTGGCTCTTCATCAAATCAACATCCGCTCTTGTCGCAAACTGGTTCTGCTCTTCTGAGGCCATGACCCTTCCAAAGCTGCTTCAAGTCCAAAACGGGCGTTGGGAAGTCAACTGTGGGTTAAAGACAGAGGATGGACGAGCTCACTGGTTTAAGGTTGGAGAATGATATGCAGAATGATGCACAGATGCTTATGCAAATGCAATGTTATGAATGCAACAAGACATGGGATCAAAGATCACTGAATCAGGGGTTCGCACCACAAGTATCAAGGTCACAGATTCTGCAGGCCATATAACAAGATACCTCTCCCCTCGGGTAGGCAATCTATTGGGTTATAATAGGGCATTCCAAGGGTTTTCAAATAAGGTCCCATGCACTAGCCCTCAAAATTTTTCCATCATAATGACGATTCGTAAGACAGTAATCCCTTCAAAGGATGAGCACATAGTTATGCCTTAGTAACCTTTGGAATAGGGTTCTACAAAGGTCCTCAGAATCACGGACTCCCAGGTCGGAAACAAAGACCCCATTACGACTAATCGTATGCATAATCATTCCCAAAGGGGCCTCATCTGAGTGGTAAAAGTCAAACCAACTCGACGAGTCCTAAGTCTCGCAAATCAGTAAGCAACCACCTCCTAGCTTAGTGTATACTTGAAAAGCTCGGGTAGAAAGCCTTTCTCCTCACAAACCATCCCCAATAAACCCAACAGATAAGAGAACATAGGTAACAAAGCAATAAAAGCAAACAAATCACAAAAACGACAAACAAACTAGGTTTGGCTTGCTTAGGGTGAACGGTCCCCAGCAGAGACCCCAGCAGAGTCACCAGCTGTCGCTACTCGAAAAATAGACGACCGGAGGCGAAAGAGGAAGAAACAGAGAGTTGCCATCGAACTTTATTTATCCCATGAGGGGAAGGGAAAACATCGAGAAAACCCAAGGAAGAGAAGGATAAGATGGTCTCGCAACTAAATTATAGGATCGGAAGTCGGTTATGCAAGGGGAAGGTGTTTGCACCCCTCACATCCATCGTACTCGATGGGAACCATTCGCTTGTCTATGTGTAAGGATGTTTGTTAAGGAAATTGCTTTCTAAGAGTGTTTTACAAGGGAGAAAGAAGGGTAAGAAACGAGGATTGTGAAAGAAAAAGATAAAAGAAAAGGAAAGATGGGGAAAAGAAAAGGGGACTCGATAGGACTTCGCGGTCCTATGCCTACGTATTCCCGCGTGCAATGGGAAAGTCAGAGTCAACATAGTTCGAAGGACTACGAGTGAAGAAAATGGAAGTGTGAACGAAGGATAGATAGAAGGTGGCTCGCCAAGATCATCGCAATCTTGTGCCTACGTATCTTACATTCGGACAAGAATGAAGAATCAGAGCAATCGTAGTTCTACTGACTACGGTTTGTTGGTGTTTTTTATGGACGATGCTAACGTGCGGGTTCTAGCAGTTAGGTATTTTGCGGCTCGCTCGTAGAGTCTTATGCGTTACCTGTTTGCGGTAGAACAGACGTAACATGTCCTTTTTGAAAAGGTTGATTTTCGCCATCAAGGCAAGATGTCACATTTGATTTGTTGAAAGTTGGTTTTAAAGGTGAAATAAGTCCTCGGATAGGAACCCCTTCGGGTAGTACCCAATTATTTATCTCAAAAGATTTATTGTGAAAGTAGTGTGGCGAATATAGTCATGTCTTCGTATTGAAAGACGAGTATCGAGACCACACACTCTAAAGTGAGCATCCTAATACTCGAAGAGGAAGAGATCTTCACCCAATCCTCTCTCTTTAGTTCAATACAAAGAGAAACTTATTCTCTTTTAAAGAAGTGTTTTGATTTTAGATGGTAAGTGTTTTAAGACAGTGAACCCTAAAGGTAATGTCAAGCACTCAGGATAGGAGAAGGCCTTCGCCTAACCACTCCACGACCATCTAAATTTATTGAGAAAAAGAAGTTTTGAAAATGAGCACTTGGTACTAGACCAAGGTTTTTGACTTAAGAAGAGAATCAAAATGAGGAATGAAGTAGAAATTGAAATAAATTTGAAATGGTCTCGTCTTAATCAAGATTTAATCTAGAAATCGATAATCTATGATATTTGACTTTCATTGACCAATAAATAAAATCGAAAAGCAAGAAAGTGGTCTCATATTGATTAAGATTTTGAATCGATTTGAATAAATCAACTAATCATGATTTTTGTTATATCATTGGCCCAAAACAAAATCGAAAATGACAATCAAGATGAAAATAAAAGGTGAAGATCAATCGAGAAACTACAAGTTAAAAAGGATCACAAACGGTGCAACGATAACCACCTTGCGATTTAAGATCACAAATCTCGAGTAACGCTTAAGTCACACATGAGGTCCGATGGGCTTTTCACAAAAATCTCATACCTCAAACTTAATCCTAAGAACTAAATATATATTATTTTTTATTTTTTTGATTTTATCATTTTTTGGTTCATTTTCATTATAAAAAATTAAAGACTACTAATCAAAAACTCTAATTTTAAAATCAAAATTATCTAATCCTACAATTAAAACTATCTAATCCTACAAATAAATTACTAATCCTACAAATTTAAAATTACTAATCCTACAATTAAAACTAATTAATCAGTTAATCAAAGTTACTAATTAAGAAAGAAAAAAAACGTATAAATAATCCTATGAAGTTTTTTTTTTCAAATAAAACCTAAAGAACTTAAATGAAATTAGAAAACTGACTAATAAAAAGAGATGGGTCAATCCACCTTGACCCAAACCCGATCCAAGTTTTAAGCAATCAAAAGGTTTTGAATAAGCCTAACATACTCACACAGCCGTTTCTGCAAGACAACAGTCAGCCATCACGAAGGAAAGAAATATGCTTACCATTATGGAAATGGAGAAACGCGCTCAGACACAGGAACCATACTCCCTTCTCACGGGCGACTCACTCAAATTCTCTCTTGTGACGTCTCTCTCTCACCTTGCGATCTTCTCATTCTCTTGATTCTCTCAATGATGAAATCCCTTTCTCTTTCGATTGATCTGTGCTTCAGACTCAGGGCTCTCTCCTCTTGTTTCTGTCTCGCGGTCTCAACTCTCTCGGAATCGCGTCTCTCTTTCTACACGGCTTCTTCTTCTATTCTTCCTCTGTTTTTGTCTCGACGACTCTCACTGAATCTCAGTTCTTAGTTTGGTGAAAGTTGTTGATGAAGCAATACAACGAGGGAGAAGGTTGAGTGGGGTAGAGGCGTTTGGTTTGTGTATGGTTTACTTGTTGTTGTGCTTATGTGGTTTGAAGTAGAGTTCACGGTCTAGTGAGAATGGTGCTGCGAGGAGTGTAGCACGGCGGAGGGAGATATTGAAGAGGAAAGGGTTTTTGAGGAGATTAAGTGGTGATGAAGTGGTTAATCATGTGAAGAAGAGAGTCTCCTTCAGACTCTTATTCTTTGTTTTTTGTTCTGAGAGTGAATTGTCTCAAGTTTGTATATTTTTCAATTTCTCTCTGTCCCCCCCTTTAAAATGAAACACAAACCTCATTTTTAAAAATCTATGAAGACTTGTTGATTAAGTTTGTAGTACAGTGGATTTGTCTTGTAATGTTGTTTTGTCCTTTTCAGTTACAACTTTTGTTGTCTGTTGTTGTTGCAGTTTTGTCTTGGTGTAGTGACTGTAGTAGTTGGCTTTCACAGGTTTTGAACATATATTTTTTTTGTTGCAAGCCTTTGTGTTGTTGATTGCTGTTATTTGCTAGTTTTTGCAGGTATTTGTTGTTCCATTCTTGTGTAAATCTTGGTTGGTGTGGAGCTATGGTGTAGTAGCAGGTTTGGCGTGGTAGCAGGAGGATACAATTCTTTGCAGAGGTTTGAGATACTTGTTGTGGTAAAGGTTGGAATTGTCGCGGCATGGCGTGGGGTATCGCAGCAGGCTGGTACATGGAGGACTTGGTTGTGACTTTGTGGCAGATGTGGTAGCGTATACGGTTTTGGCTGAGACGTTGCTGATACGGTTCATAGCAGAATTTTGTTTAGTTGTGTGCAGGGTCTGAGGAGCAGGTTGTACGAAATGAAGGGTTAGAGGTTTGTAGCAGCGGGTATAGAATTCTTGGCTTGCTTGGAGATGTGTATGGAAAGTTATTGTTTTGCTTTTGGCCATGGCTTTGTTATAGATTTATTGTTTTTGTTGAACTTTGGAAAGAAAAAAAATAAATCGTCTTCATTTGTATATATCTCTTTTGTAGCAATTTTTGAGCAATTTTCTTTGTGACACGGACTTGAAACATTATGTGAGCTTTTGGCTTTTTAGACAATGTTTCTCTTATAATGGACAAATGGTTAGAAATATATAAATTGAAAGTAATTGGTTATATACATGAACAAAAGTGGATTTAAAATATATATGGATAAAAATGTGGATTTAATGGATATGAAAGTAGAAATTGAAAATGGAAATGGAATAAAAATATGGATTGAATGGATATTGGTTTAATGGATAAAGAATAAAAAATGTATTTGAATAAAAAGTTTGGGAAATATGAATTTGGATAATGGATAATACAATGGAAATTGGAAAGAATTGGATATTAAAATGAATTTGAAGAAAAAAGGAATGGATAAGAGAAATGATAATTGAACAAAAAATGGACTTGGTGAAAATGGATATGAATATGGATATGGACCAATATTTCCAACAACACGGCCATGAAATCTCGACTTTCAACTCAAACTCAATTTTGTCTTCTTCCACAAACCTCTTATTAAATGGACACATCTGCCATTAAAAACTCGCAACAACCATCTGAATCAATTTGAGACCTTGCGTTGATTATTGAATCCACTTTGAGGAAAGTAATTCCGCAGATGAACCACCAATGAACTGATGAGCCATGATGAACTTGATGATTGAACCAAACTTCCCATGAATTAAAATTTGGTGACCTGATGACCTCTACACCACATAACTCGAACTTGGGGTACACACTGGCTGAGAAATAGTCCACTTTATCTTTGAATGCACACTGATACTCCTCTGAATACAGAAGACTCGAACCATAGGAAAACGCCTTGATCCCATGTCAAAAAAGCTCATGCAAATGGATGAATGCATAGATGAGGGAAATGCTATGATATGTAAGGCTAGGGTTAGGGTGAAAAAGAGGGTGTGCCAACAGTTGATTATTGTCGATGTCATTTCCTTTACCATTGTGTTCTGTTGTTGATGCGTAACAGATTTAGAATAGCTGGAAGGAATGATGCTGCTATTGCTGCTGCATTGCAAGCTGTTGCTCAGGCAGTACAAAACCCGCCTCATGCTGGTGAGAATGACGAGTTTCGGAAGAATAGACCACCTACCTTCAAGGGAAGATATGATCCGGATGTAGCGCAGGCTTGGCTCAAGGAGATCGAGAGAATCTTCTGAGTTATGGAATGTTCTAAAGCACAGAAGGTACGGTTAGGTACTCACATGCTGGCGGAGGAGGCCGATGACTTGTGGGTTAGCACTCGTCAATTGTTGGGAGCAACAGGAGAGGTAATCACTTGGGTTTTGTTCAGCAGGGAGTTCTTGAGGAAGTATTTTCCTGAGTATGTTCGAGGGAAGAAAGAGATTGAGTTTCTGGAATTAAATCAGGGTAACATGACGGTTACGGAGTATTGTCGCTCCCGGGATTTTCATCCAAGTACAAACGCGAAAGTGGCACCGAAACAGAGTCGCCAACAATGTGTATTTATCCCAAGAGAGGGAAAGGAAACACCGCATAAACCTGAAGGAAGGAAAGAACATGGTCTCGCGACCAAGAGAACTGGGTTCGGGAGTCGGTTGCGCGAGAGGAATGTATTAGCACCCCCACGCGTCCATCGTACCCGATGGGATCCACGCTTGCTTGTTTCGATCAAAGGGTGATAGAAAAGAATACTGAGAAAGAACTGGAAAAGGAATGGAAAAGGAAAGGAGAGAGAAAGAGAAACAAATGTAGGGAAAATAAAAGAAGTGCTCGAATGGTCCCTACCCCCACTGCCTACGTATCTCATCGGGAGCATGAGAATCAGAGCGACGTAGTTCCCCTCACTAGGGATGCATTATTTGTGTTTTTTAGTGGAATACGTCAACGTTCGCATCCTAGCAGTTTAGGTGTTGCAGCTCGCTGTAGGGAGACTTAGGCGTTACCTGTTTGCGGTAGAATGGAAATGACGCATCCTTAAGGAATGAGTGAAGGAGATGAGGAAAGAATTCCCGAAGGAAAGACGTGATTGTTTGTTTTTGACTTTTAAGAGTTTTTTCCATTTGTTTGCATATGATAGTGTATCTAAATCTTAGTCATTGGAATGTGTACATTCTCACATTCCAGGATGGAATCGGTAAGAAAGCACACTAAGAGTGAAGAAGACCCCCACACTTAGTTCCAATTGTCAAGGTTCAAACACACTAGCATATTTGTGTTTATTAAGTGTTTTTGTTGATTATGAAGAAGTGTTTTTCTTTATTTATACCTTCAACAAGTATTGCATTTAAGTCCCTCATACAAGATCAAATGTTTAATACATTGACCCAAGATGGGCCATATGCTACACATTCTAAGATTATAAGAGAAGACCCCTTGTAATCTTTTCTTTATATGAAAGGCCTAAATGCAATAATTGCCTACCTTTATTACATATTTTGAATTTTCTTTGAGATGAGAAGATGAAAGACTCAAGAGAGGAGAGAAAGGTAAAAATCTATGTGAACTAAGACTCAATCCTAATTGATTAGTTAAAGGAGTGATCCTAAAGGTTTGTGAGGTTGCAAAACCTAAAATCTAAAGAAGGAATGAGCTAAACAATTCACTTCTAAAGTAGAAAATGAATTGTAACTCAAAAGGGAAGGTAAAGAGTTGATCAAGGTAAGCACATAAAAACAAAGATGAATTGTAAAAAGAAAGGAAAGAGATTTGAATGTGGATTCCTTCTCCACACTCAATTTCAACTTACCAAAGCCCCTACATGGTTAGTGAACAAGTAAACATGCATAAGAAGTAAAAGAACACTTAATACACCATAAAGCTCAAAAGTATGAGATGAAAAATCAAATCCTAATATTCCAACCAGAATAAACCTCATATTGAAAACAAGAGAATATCATCACACAAGCTCAAATGAAATAAGCAACAAACATCATCCATAGAAATCAACATGTTTCCATAAGAAAGGAAAATGAAAGATGGAAAGAAATGGAAGAAACATGCATAAATGGAACATGTTATCCAAGGATCAGAATTGAAACTAAATGGAAAATGATTTATAAACATCTCAAAATTATTCAAGAATCAAACATCAATACATTCAAGAAGTAATAGAAGAAGAAGTGGAATAAAAGTTCAAAAAGAAAGTGCACACAATACAATGTTAAAGATGCACAAAGCTCAAATGGAAATGAACATGCTAAGATGACATATAATGTGTATCAATGACATATAATGTCACATGAATAGCTCACAAAAATATGCAAATGATCATACAAATATGCACAAAAAAATCATGTAAACATGCACAAAAATATTATAATGATATGACATGCTATTATGCTTCAAATGTAATGCATCACACAAAAATCAAATGGACCTATGAAAATTATGCAAGCATGTTATTGGAATGCCTAAGTCAGAAATGAATCATACATCAAAATAGCATGTGAAAATTCAAAGCAAAATGACCTCAAACATTGCAATTAGGTCAAGTTGGAACCTCATGCAAAGTGATACAAAGATGAGCATCAAAACATGTCATAAAATGACCCAAAAAATCAAACAAAAATCATCTAACATGATTCAATGTATTAGTGAATCAATGCAAAAAGAATCAAGTCCAAACAATTTATAATGAGCAAGAACAAAATTATACAAATTCATGTACCACATTTGGAATGCACATAAATGGAAATTCAAAGAAAATTATGAAACATGGGTAAAAATGTCATAAAATCATGAAATAAAAATGTTAAAAATTTTCTAAATGTATTAAAAATATTCATGAATATTTATAGAATTTTATAATGTTGTTTGATATTTTTGAAAATAAAAAACGAAACGTGCATAAAATATAAGAAAATAAAAAGAAATTGAAAACAAGCAGGGGTGCATGCATAGCAATTACTAGTTCAAATGGTTTGGGCTTGAAAAACATAGGGGTGCAAACATCAATTCAGAGCCTGGTCCACACACGCGCTATCCACAACAACTAGCATGCACTCTCAGTCAACAAAAGTCAATCAATTCACGTCATTGGATCTTGTCAAGTCAGCATAATAGTCAAAGTATTTGGATCTAACGCATGCACATGAATGTCCACACACACTACCATGCACTGCACCACACATTGATTAATTGAATTTAGAAATAAGACACGCGAGGTGCATGTGCATTTTAATGTGTTGTCACGCTCCTCACCACACGATTGGAACACATCAAAGGCTATGATTAAAACACACACAAACCCTAGCATCTGAAACCACCGGCCGGAGATGACTTCCGGTCATCTTCTCCGGAAAACCACCACCGTCTGCAACCTCAAATTTTCCAGAATTCCACAAATAATATACCAAAATGAAGAGGAAGTAATGTAGAGCATGAATCCAGTGATAAAACATACAAAATGTTCATGAAATGAGAGAATCGAGCAGAGGAAGATTTGCCCTAACATTTCAACTATACCTCTAAAGGCCTATCAACTAGCCAGACAAGTTCTTGAGCTTATAAGAAGCTTCAAGAACATGGAAATAACTTCAAATCATGCCTATAATGGTGGAAATTTGTACCTGAAGATTTGAGACCTTGAGATGTTCTTCAGAAAACCAGAGATGCTGCTTCCTCTTTGAGCTTCTTTTGGCCAAATAAAGGCTTAGATGCAGTGATGGATGATGATTCAATGGAGAAGAAGTGAAATCCAAGCTTCAAAACCAGTTGCAAGGTAGTGAAATTGAGAGAGAAAATGAGGAAGTGAACAAAGTGAAGCTCGAGAATCAATGGCAATGGTGAGATTGAGAGAGAAGAAGAGCAAGTTTCTGAAGTGAATGTGTGAAAATGAAGTTGGAAATGAAATTTGAGAGAGTGATTTCTATTTATAGTGTGAGCTAACCATGGTCAAGCTGAGTGAGTTAACTGAGTCATGTTGAGTTAAGTGAGTCATCCCTAACTAACTGAGTCAAGTTAGTTAGGGAGAGCAATGATATGGTGATGACAACTCGTGGCAAGTTATGGTGGAGGTGAAGAGAAAATGAAATGGCAAGGCTGTGCATCAGAAACTTGCTCAGCAAGTTTGCTTTTTCTATTTCCATGCAAGGCACGTGCTGTAGCAGTGTGTGTAATGTTCATGTTGTGTTCAAATAAGGGAAAGAATGTTTGATGGATGACTGAACCAAATCCTGCATCACAGCCAACAATGTAACAGTGAAACATAGGGTAGTTTGTGGATGTTTTTCTCTCCACTCAATGAATGATTTGGTGAGTTTTTGAATTCATTTGAAAGAGGGGATGTAATGCTACAAGTTTGGTTTGAAATTTGAGTTGAAATGATGCTTGGAAGAGGTTGAAAAATGACTTAAAACACAAAGGTTTGGGAACTGGTTATGGGCGATGAAATGAGGTTGGCTGGCAAAGAATCTTGGCATGGAATCTCAGCAAGATGATCCTAACTTGAGACCATTATTTATACCTCATAGCTTGATCAAATGAAATTTTGTCCAACATGAACATTAAAGAGGGCAATACAAGGAACACTTTTGATGTTGACAAGTTTTGCAAATGAAGCCTCTAACCATGAGAAAAATGGGTGAACATTTGGCCCACCAACTGTTTGTAGAAATGACATGCGCGTGACCTGAAAATCCTTGGTCATGACCTAATTTTGAACCTACTTTGCTCAAACTTTGATCAATCATATCTCACTCAATTTTTATCCAATGGAGATGTTCTACACATGGATTTGAAGCTTGAAACAAGATCTATTGTTGTGACCGAGTGGAATTTTCATTTGATGCTTCAATTTTAAATGGCCTTGGTTCCAATTCTGATGCAAAATGGCCTAAAATTACTATTTTTGGAAACCCTAATTCTTCCAAAAATGGCAACTCTTCAAATTCTTGATTTTTCATGATTCTTTTGGAATTTCTTGATAAAGTTTTGTACATTGGTCACATATAACATGAATTTCATGATTTTGGGCTCAAAAAGTCAAGAGTTGACTTTTTTCTCTGATTATTTGACTTAGCCCCAATTTCCTTGATTTTTGATCTTTCTTCCAATTGAACCACTTCTAAAACCAATTGAGAGGCAATTTTCCATACACGTACACTTAAGAACATGTAGAATACCATGACATCAAGTTTTGTCCAAAAAATCAAAGATACCCTGATTTAATTGGAAACCCTAGTTTTGGTACACACCTCCTAGGAGAAAAATGTGCAGTCTTTAATTTCAAATTCCTCAGAGTATGTTGTGTATCCTCTTAAAGGATGATGAGACATGCCAATTGAGGGTGATTTTGAACCAATGAACCATCTATTTTGAGGGTTTTCCTTCAATTTTTGGATCTCTGGCATAGTGAAAGATGTAGTGCTTCAATCTTCTATTGAATCTCACCTCCTTGAGGTTTTGGATGATCAATTGAGATAGTATGAGACATGAAAGACCTCTTGGATTGCCTTGAGACAACTTGTTTGACCTTTTGTGCCTTGAATGATTTCTTGATTATCCACCTTTTACCTGATCACATGCCTTGATGGTAAGAAGGATGCTATGCTTCATTTTTCTATGTTAAAGATGCAATGCAATGCTAATGAGATGGATATGATATGATATATGATAATGCTATGCTAGGATGCCAAAAGGGAAAGCAAATTTTGGGGTATTACAGCTGCCCCTATTCAAACGCTGTAGACCTGAATGTCTGAAAGCGATTGCTTTCAGACATTCAAGGTATATAGCGATTGAATACCAAATATAACCAAAAATTTGCTCTGAAAAACGAAGAACAAAAGGGATATAAACCCAACAAGAATGCTGGATTAAATCTTCAATGAAACGCTGTCGGAGAGATCTGTCTTTTGAATGACGCCAGGCGACTACTGGCTTGCCATACTGTCGATGGACTTTCAATAATGTCTTTTCGAACGACGCCAGGCGACTACTGGCTTGCCATACTGTTGATGGGCTTTAGCTGCTCTGCCAATCTGTCGTTGGACTTTCTGCCAAACTGTCGTTGGACTTTCACCAATTTGTGCTGGATTTCTGCTAATCCGTCGTTGGACTTCAGCCAAACCGTCGTTGGAGTTTCACCAATTTGTGCTGGATTTCTGGCAATCCGTCGTTGGACTTTAAGGATTACCAAACCGGCTTTGGAATCTCATAATTACCATCTTCAGATGGACTTTTGCAGCTTTGCTAAACTGTCGTTGGACTTCGGTGCTTACCAAACTGTCGTTGAAAGCATTGCCAAACTGTCGTTGGACTTCGGTGCTTACCAAACTGTCGTTGGAAGCTTTGCGAAACTGTCGTTGGACTTCGGCGCTGACCAAATTGTCATTGGAAGCTTTGCCAAATGATCACTCCACCTACTGGAATAACATGAACAAACTGTACGCATTCCAAAAATAAATTGGACTTTGAGTTGTAAATGAACACTGCTGAAAATTACACCACTTGCTGGGTAATGTCATATGCTGACACCTTGCTGAAGGAGAGATTCTGTCGATCTCTTTAAACCTTGCTGGGGAATGCCTTTTGAGAGGATTTCACAGAAAACCAAATGTCTTCAAACTCTACTGGGGATAATAGATTGGGAATATCTTTTGCTGGGGAAATTCAAAATGCCCCATGCTCGGGAGAGTCAACAACTCCGCTGGGAATTATATTTTAACAAATTTCACATGCTGAAACCTGTAGGAAATATGACACTGCCACTTGCTGGTAAACGCCATAGGGAAAGTTACTGCGAGAAACTTCGTCTTTTAAGAGGATTTTATAGAAAACCACGTTTTCCAACTCTTAGACAAACACTCTGTCTTGAACTACCCTTCACATCGTCTGCAAGGTACCAGAGGATTTGCACTCGTTGTTGACATGGAGTGCTCACTGCATTGATAACCGTTATCAACACAGAAGAATTCAATCTTCGGCCGTCGTTGTCACAACACACGGTGAGAAATCTTGAATGGAAGAATCGACTTAATAAGATACAACAATATCAAGTCATAGCAAATGTCGGTCCGTGGTTACGATCATGCCGCTTGGATCGCACTCATTACCTGAAACAGAAAAATATATGCGCATGCCCCAGGATATTGCGTGGTCTTTTGAATCCACCATCCAAGGTTGTCCAACAAGCAAAGTAATTTTAATTGTCTTTTTGCATATTTTTGCAAGGCCAAGATATTTTCAAAGTAATGTTTTATTATAAAAAATCGGACGTTTTTGCAAACAAAACAGTAAAATGAAAATAAAAGCTTGTGACTGAATATTCAATTTTATTGATAAATGCCAAAATCGGCGAATTTACAATCTGAAGCAAACCCCTGAAAGAGGTGATTGCCATAAAATTGAGAAAAGAAGACTATCCTAATGATAATGCGGAAATTGGATTCCGACTGATTTCTGATTCTGTTATAGCCAGTATGTATTCCAACTCTCTTGATTATCTTCGCCTTCGGAAGCTCGTGGTCGGACCAATTCCTCCTTTGGAATTTTGCTAGTTCGCTGAAGAGTAGAGAACATACAGATTAATTCAGACTGCAGTCATTCACTTTAATCCCTCTTTTGCGTCGATCGTCTTTTCAGGTTTTCAATCCACCGGGATACCCATTTTTGCCTAAGTTGCCCTTTCGTGTTTTCAACTTACCGGGTGTACAATTCTTTCAATTATATCCCTAACTTTTGCCCAAATCTATATTCTGTTTTTGGTTCGCCGGGATGCCCTTTTTTACCTGGATTTTTTTTATTCTTTTATCCAGCGGGTCTATTTATACGAAGTATTTTTTAACTGCATCTGAATTAACAGGGGATGAAAAGTCTTCACCATCCATGGTTGTCAGCAATAAGGCTCCACCTGAGAAAACCTTTTTAACCACGAATGGACCTTCATAATTAGGAGTCTATTTGCCCCTGTGATCTGTACTCGGAGGAAGTATTCTCTTGATTACCACATCTCTGACCTTGTAAACTTGAGGTCGAACCTTTTGATCGAATGCCCTCTTCATTCTGCGTTGGTATAGCTGGCCATGACATACTGCTGCTAGTCATTTCTCCTCAATAAGGCTCAGGTGATCAAATCTAGCTCGTACCCATTCAACTTCATCTAGCTTAACGTCCATCAATACTCGGAGAGAAGGAATCTCAACCTCGATCGGTAGAACCGCCTCCATTCCGTATACAAGTGAGTATGGCGTTGCCCCAGTGGACGTGCGGACTGATGTTTGATACCCATGCAAAGCCAATGGTAACATCTCATGCCAATCATTGTACGTGACAACCATCTTTTGCACAATCATCTTGATATTTTTGTTGGCCGCTTCGACCGCGCCATTCATCTTTGGGCGGTACGGAGAAGAATTGTGATGCTCGATTTTGAAGTCCCGACATAGCTCAGCCATCATCTTATTATTCAAATTAGAACCATTATCAGTAATGATTCTTTCGGGAACTCCATATCGACAAATGATATCTCGTTTCAAGAAACGAGCTACCACTTGCTTAGTGACATTGGCATAAGACGCTGCTTCAACCCATTTAGTGAAGTAATCAATGGCGACCAAGATGAAATGATGTCCGCTTGAAGTAGTAGGCTCAATTTTTCCGATCATATCAATGCCCCACATTGCAAAGGGCCACAGAGAGGACATGATACTCAACGGATTTGGAGGAACGTGCACTTTGTCGGTATAGATTTGGCATTTGTGACACTTGCGAGCATACTTGTAGCAATCTGACTCTATTGTCAACCAGTAATACCCCAATCTCAACAATTTCTTAGCCATCGCATATCCTCCGGCATGGGTACCGAAAGAGCCTTCGTGCACTTCAATCATCAACAGGTCTGCCTCGTGTCTATCCACGCATCTGAGCAGAACCGTGTCAAAATTCCTCTTATACAGCACACCATCTTTGTTCAAGAAAAAACTACCGGCTAGCCCTCTTAATGTCTTCTTGTCATTGGAAGATGCCCCAGGCGAGTATTCTTGATTTTTCAAGAAGCATTTAATGTCATGGTACCAAGGCTTGTTGTCAGACACTGCATCAACCTCAAACACAAAAGCAGGTCTATCAAGGCGAGATACATCAATCCTGGGCACAAAGTTCCAACCATGCACTTTGATCATCAAAGATATAGTGGCCAAGGCATCTGCAAACTTATTTTCATCTCTGGGAACATGGTATAACTTGACAGTTGTAAAGAATGTCAGCAACCTCCTCGTATAATCTCTATACGGAATCAAATTCTGCTGATGTGTGTGCCAAGTTCCCTTTACTTGATTGATTACCAATGCTGAATCACCAAAGATATCGAGGGTCTTGATTCGTAAATCAATAGCTTCCTCAATCCCTAGTATGCAAGCTTCGTATTCTGCTTCATTGTTGGTACACCCGAAAGTTACTCGGGCAGTGAAGGGCATGTGAACACCTTCTGGCGTAATGAGAACTGCACCAACTCCGCACCCATTCATGTTAACTGCCCCATCAAACATCAAACTCCATTTGGATTCAGGGTCAGGCCCCTCCTCCAGAAGTGGTTCCTCGCTTTGAGAAACATGATGTCCTCATCAGGGAAATCAAATCTCATGGGCTGATAATCATCAAGAGGCTGTTGCGCAAGATAATCTGACAGTATACTTCCTTTGATTGCTTTTTGCGAAGTAAATTGAATATCGTACTCTGTCAGTGCCATCTGCTACCTTGCAACTCTGCCTGTAAGCGCTAGTTTCTCAAAAATATGCTTGACCGGATCTAATTTTGAGATCAACAGGGTTGTAAGTGTGAGCATATATTGTCTCAATTGCTTTGCGGCCCATGCGAGTGCACATCATATCTTCTCAAGCATTGAATAACGCAATTCACAATCTGTAAACTTGCTCAGGTAGTAAATAACATGTTCTTTCCTACCTGTCTCGTCGTGTTGACCGAGAGCACAACCCATGGATCCTTCGAGCACTGTCAAGTACATAATCAGTGGTCTCCCTTGAACTGGAGGTATCAGAATCGGAGGTTCCTGCAAATATCTTTTTATTTTATCGAATGCATTTTGACAATCATCATTCCACCTGACCGTTGGATCTTTTCTTAGCATTTTGAATATCGGTTCGCAGGTGGCAGTTAGGTGAGATATGAACCTTGAAATGTAATTCAATCTCCCTAGGAAGCCGCGAACCTCTTTCTCAGTTCTCAGTACAGGCATATTTTGTATAGCTTTCACTTTAGCAGGATCGACCTCTATTCCTTTTTCACTGACAATGAAACCAAACAATTTTCCGGACCGCACGCCGAAAGTACATTTGTTAGGATTTAGCCTCAACTTGAATTTCCTCAACCTCTCAAACAACTTCTTCAAGTTGATCAGATGTTCCTCTTCTATCTTTGATTTAGCAATCATGTCATCCACATAACACTCGATCTCTTTATGAATTAGATCATGGAATAACGTCACCATTGCTCTTTGATAAGTTGCCCCCGCGTTCTTCAACCCAAAAGGCATTACTTTGTAACAGAAGGTACCCCACGGGGTAATGAATGTCGTCTTCTCCATGTCTTCAGGCGCCATCTTTATCTGATTGTACCCGGAGAATCCATCCATAAATGAGAACACTGAAAACTGAGCGGTATTGTCAACCAGCACATCAATATGAGGGAGTGGAAAGTCATCTTTAGGGCTCGCCCTGTTGAGATCTCTGTAATCCACACACATTTTAACTTTGCCATCTTTCTTCGGCACCGGTACTATATTGGCCACCCAAGGAGGATAATTGGTTACTGCCAGAAAACCTGCATCCAACTGTTTCTGTAACTCTTCCTTGATCTTCAAAGCCATTTCTGGTTTTGTTCTGCGCAGCTTTTGCTTGACCGGTGGACAATCCTCTTTCAATGGTAGTCTATGCACAACTATGTCTGTATCTAAACTTGGCATATCTTGATATGACCAAGCAAAGATGTCAACGTATTCCCGTAGCATGACTATCAGCTCTTGCTTTACATCAGCCCGCAGACTTGCACCGATCTTGATCTCTTTCTTGCTTTCCTCTGAACCAATATTGATAACCTCAAGCTCTTCCTGATGAGGCTGAATGGTCTTCTCTTCCTGTTTCAACAATCTAGCCAACTCTTCCGGGAGTTCATAGTCTTCATCATTTTCCTCCTCAGCTTGATAGATCGGATTGTCGAAATCATACGTGGGCATAACAGAATCATTTTCAGAGGAATTCACAGAATCAAGTTTGCATGATTGGATTTATGCTTTATTTTAGATTATTTTTGCTTGAAAACAAAGGAAAAGAAAGTGCATTATCATTTTTAATTTTCTTTGTGTAAAAATAAAAACAAAGAAGGAATAAAGGAACTCAAATTTGTAAACAAGAACGTCCTTCTTATTGATATTTGAACATTATATGAGAAAATATGGTGGCCCTACAAATGGATCCTCACACCTTCGGTAGAGTGTGGGATTTTATGCATTATGAAAGACAAGAATTATTACTCTGAATGGTGTACAACATGAATGATTTCTTCACTAGACCAGTTTTGCAATGCTTCGCCCGAAGCCATGGCATACACCCATCTGTCCAGATAATCTGAGCTCTCAGCGTCATCTACTATTGCTGAGCAGGACTGATTAGGATTGATAATTCCTCCACTGTTGAAGCTGATTGGCCCACGGAATCGGGGAACTGGCGTCTTGCCCGGTTGGTATCCAATGCCCAACTTATCTTCCTTCACAAACACATTGATAGCTTTACCCCAACCTTGGGCATTCCCGCTTTCAACCACTTCTCTGGCCTGCTTGTAGGATGCAATTGATGCACTCGGCCCAACTGGCACATTTGACACCGCTGATGCTGAAGCAGATTCTGGGAACTTGTTGACATTCAAGGCTTCAAAAGACTGGCACAGGGTTTCATGAATTTCTCCATCCATTTCCACATATTTGAAAGTGGATAGATGACTCACAAATATATCTTCCTCACCGCAAACACTAACCAGTTGACCCTCGAATACGTACTTGAGCTTCTGATGAAGTGTGGAGGTAACCGCGCCTGCTGCATGAATCCACGGTCGGCCCAACAAACAGCTATATGCAGGCTGAATGTCCATAACGTGAAAGATTGTCTTGAATATCTGTGGACCAACTTGTATTGGTAGTTCTACCTCTTCAAACACCGATCTTTGGGATCCATCGAAAGCTCTCACAATCAGATCACTGGGTCTAAGAATCAATCCATCTACTTCAATTTTCATCAGGGCCTTTTTGGGTAACACATTCAAGGAAGAACTTGTGTCAACCAGCACATGCGACAAAACAACTCCTTTGCATTTAAGTGTGATGTGCAACGCCTTGTTGTGATTACGTCCATCTGGAGTCAAATCCCTATTCGTAAACCCCAACCCGTGGCTCACATTCACATTAGAAATTACTCCCTGCAACTGATTCACCGTAATCTCTTGGGGAACGTATGCCATATTCAAAACTTTCAATAAAGCAGCCCGGTGTGCATCTGAACTCATTAACAGGGATAATATCGAGATTTTAGAGGGTGTCTGATTGATCTGATCAATGATCTTGTAATCGTTCTTTTTGATAATCCTCATAAATTCCTCAACATCATTATCAAAATTGACTTTAGGGTCCTCTTCCTGAGCAGGCACCTTGTCATCAACAACCTGTTTTCCTTTTGCTCTTGCAGCGGCTTCAGCCTCTTTATCATTCCTTAGAGTATGGGGAGCAAACAGTCGACCACTCCTAGTGAAACCACTTGGTCCACTGACATTCTCAACACTGGTACCAACAGCCTCTGCCTTCTGTTGACTTCCTCCTTGATGAGCATCAGTTCCATATTGCCATGGAACTGCCCTATTAGACACATAAGCAGTAGATTCAGGAACCATAATCGTAACTGGTCTCGGCCTCTCGGGCACGATGATAGCAACAGGCTCCTCAACAGGCACTGTATCTCAACTGGATTATAGTAAATGGTAACGGCAGAAACATCTTTTTCCTTCTCTACCTTATCAAACTGAAGTCTTCCTTCATCCATAAGATCCTGCAGTCCAACTTTCAACTTACTGCAGCCATTAACCTGTCTTGAACAATCCTCACAATCAGAGCCACATCCAGGAAATACCTTTCCTTTCAACAAACGCTCTTTTACAATCAACAGCGGAGTCTTTACCAAATTCACATCAGTAATTAGATTCAGTTTCTTACCATCAGAAATAGCATTCATGCTTGCACCTCCATGATGGGGCATCGAATTATCACGAACATTCGGCGGCTTAGAGAAATTAATAGCTTTTGCGTCAATCAAGTCCTGAACCTTATGGTGAAAAGCCCAGCACTTCTCTATCGAGTGACCTTGTGCGCCAGAATGAAATTCACATCTAGCGTTGGCATCATAACCTTGAGGCAATTTTCCAGTGTCTAGCGGCCTCATAGTCCGAAGTTCAACTAACTTCTCTCTGAGCAGTTGTGGTAACAAAGCAGCATATGTCATAGGCAAGGGATCAAACTTACGGTCCCTTGGTCTATTAGTCTGGAATCGGGGTCTAGCTTGCTGATCTGGAGCTTGCTGTTTTGCTGGAACCAGAATGGTTACAGCATCCACCTGATGATAGGACTGAGTCCTACCTCTGCCCCCTCCTCTATGTACAGCACTGGACTCCCCTTCTCTTTTCCTCGATCCATTAGCAAAGGGTTTCCTCGAACTCGAAGCACCAGTCCCACTGATGTCTTGAATTTTACCCAACTTCAGCAGACTCTCTATTCGTTCCCCAGCAACAACAATGTCAGCAAACCCTGTGGAAGGACACGCAGCCAATCTATCCAAATACGACCCTTGGAGTGTGCTCATGAACATATCAGCCATCTCATGATCACCCAGAGGTGGTTGAACTCGTGCAGCCAATTCTCTCCATCTTTGTACGTACTGCTTAAAGCCCTCCTTAGGATCCTGAGTCATACTCTACAGCTGAGTACGATTAGGTGCCATATCCAGATTATATTGATACTGCTTCAGAAACGCAGCGCACAAATCTTTCCAGCTCTTTATGTGAACCCTATCCAGCTTAACGTACCATTCCAGGGAGGCGCCTGAAAGGCTATCCTGGAAAAAATACATCCAGAGCTTCTGGTCATCAGTATAAGCGGCAACGTTTCGATTGTAAGCTTGCAAATGTGTCTTGGGACATGTACTGCTATTGTACTTATCCAACGTAGGGAGCTTGAACTTGGGAGGGATTCTCACACCCTGCACGAGACCCATGTCTTCTACATCAATTCCCAGAGGATTTTGGCTCTCAATAGCCTCGAGTCTTTCATCTAACCCTTCGTACTTCCGGTCCTTATTGTAGAAACCCATGTCATTGTTGAATGCAGTAAACTGGTCATCTTGACCATCCTCATTATTGTCAAATCCCAGATGTACCCCACCGGCAGGGATTGTGCCAACAGGAGGAGTGCGCGCATTGCGATTTGGGATTTCAGTCTCCAGCCTCTGAATAGTGGTTCTCATAGCTTCTTGACCAACCCTCATGTTTTCCTGACCGGTCCTCAGCTCCTGCTGACCTTGAGCAATCCCCTGCATAAGGTTCATGAACTGTTCCATCCTTCCCCTCAAATCAGCTAATTCAGTCTGAACTTGTTCCATGGCTCTTGCTTGATTGCGTCGGGTAGAATATCGGTGAACTGGGGTATCAGCTATCGTGCCTAAAAACCAAATAAAGGTTAGCAGGCGCATGCAAAAAAGAAAACCTGCAATGCAAAAATGATATGCAAATGCAAATGCAAAGTTATGTTTGTCGTTTCAAGATACTTTTCATATCCTGATTCCAATCGTAACCACGAATTCCTGACGACCAGAAATCATGATTATTGAGTTTTGCCATGAAGAGATATTCATATACGCAAATCACAAATATCTGATGACCAGACATAGTGATTTTGTAGTGTGCCAGTGTGCAGATATCTTATCACATCACATATATCTGAAGACCAAAAATTGTGAACACAAATAGCTCATTTCATACAAATTCCCAAAAGTTTTCAAGCACATTTGTCATAGTTTCAGCAACAGAATAAGAAACAAGCAGTCAAATGGATCCATCAACAATTCTGATGGTAACCATTGCAAATTACAAAGAAATGACAAAAATTATTAATCTGATAGCTCTACGTCCTTCAGCTTCTGGCTGGAATACTTAATCTCTTTAAACAGGATACGGGTACGCTGATGATGTGGCTTCCCAATCAGCTCTTTGATTACAACGTCCCTTTTCTCCAGCGCATCAGATAGTGAGCCCATATGCATCAGCAAGGCTTCATCTTCATTGGCTTCTTTGCGCCTCTTGATTCCAGCTTGAATTTTAACCAGTTTCAGCTCTGCTGTGACATCTTCAAGCTCTTTGTTGGCAATTTTCAGCTTATCTTCAGCATTCCTTGTCTATTCTTGACTTTTGCCAAGATCCTCTCGATACCTTCTTCTTTCTACATGTGCTTTCTTCAACTTTTCATCTTTATCTTTTAACTGGGTCAGCAATTCAGAGTTTTCAATTCTGACTTCATCCCAAGCTTGACGAAGTTTAGCTAATGAATCCTTGCTTCGGGCTAATGCCTGCTTTGTAGCCTTATGAGCCTGACTAGTATCATCTGCTCCCGAAGTAAGTTTTCGGAAGTACCGAGCTCTATCATCAAAATCTTCTTCTTTGTCTGCCAAGGTTTTCTCCGCTTTCAATGCTCTTTTCTCCAAATCTTTGTTATCAGCCAAAGCTTTCTGAAGACACCTGCTCATTCCAGAGTTCTCTATCTGCAACTCTCTGACCATTTTCTTCAATTTCTCGCACTCTTCAACCGGTACCATGGAGTGTTGATCTGGACATAAGAGAATCTCTCTTGAAAAGGGTAGCAACAACTCTTTGACCTTCATCTCAATCCAAGCATCATAGTCAGGGTATGATCTACAGTCTCCTTTGCCAAAAGTTAACTTTCCTGCTCTTTGCCTAAATTTCCAGGCATTTACTACTTCTGGCACTCTTTCATTCTTGGTTCCCACGAAAAACAGAGAAGCACTAATCTCTTCCTCAGCAGGAGGATTTCTCGAAGCGTAACCAAATTGCCTACCAACCAACACCGGGTTGTAATTAATCCCACCTCTTCTTCCAAGTAGAGGCACATTCGGAAAACTTCCACATTTAACGGTAAGCTCTACTGTCAGTAGTTTGGGATCAAACCAAATGATGTTATTGGCAGTCAACCCTATCAACCTCTTGGACCATTTCATTGTCTCAGCAGTTTCTACGAAAGCACCGGTTCGAGGTAAATGTTTGAAGAGCCAATGACATAACAATTGGGTATAGCAACTAACCAGACTTCCTCTTCCCTTCTCATTTTTGTAGTGTACTGAGTAATAAAAATCCCCTAGCAGGGTAGGAATTGGATTCTTCGAAACGAACACTTTCATCGCTTGCATATCAATAAAGTCAGGTTGACCGGGGAAAAGCACCAAACCATAGATACAAAGAGCTAACACAACATTGTAAGCAGTCTAATTTTTAGCCTTGGCGGCTTCCTGAGCTCGTTGAAAAAGAAACTCCAAATGAAATCCTTCATCTTCTTTAAGTTTACTTAGGCCACTCTTCACAACAAACAGGTCCAAATGTAGAACAATAGCGATTACTTCAGGGGTAAGAGCACCTTCAGAAAAATACGGTATAGAAGACGTGATGGGAATTCCCAAAATAAATGAGAATTCCTCCAAAGTGGGCATCAGAATGTAGTCAGGGAACAGGAAACATCTCATTGATGGTTCATAGAACTGTAAGAAAGTGTGCAACCCATCCTTCTCATACTTTGTGAATGCACATACCATTTTAACCAGCTCTCCATATTCCTTCTGAAAAGTTCTGAGAACACCAGAACCAGCCATGTTGATCATCTTGTTCAATGATTCCAGCTTAGGATCCGGGAATTTATATGACACATTGTTCTTCCTTTTAACCTCAACTTCTTGGGAACTCATGATTGGAATCTGACAATATGGTAGCTACCTGAAAATGACAAACATAACCTGTTATGATATAAGTATGCAAATGCAAAAGGCATGTGATCAGGTATCCAGGTGTCTATGTCTGTGTTGAACTGTGTACACTGTGTCTCTGTACTGAATCTGGCAATATATCTGAGATGAATGCTCAAACACTTGTCATAGGATACACTGTCTGTAACAATCATAGAATCACAAATACGGTATGTAGGAGGTTGGGTTACCTGCAAACCTGTAAACATCCCACCCATACTCACATGTGGTTCCTAGAAAACAAGGCTTGTCAGCTTCGGAGGTTTGAGAAGCGATAGCACATTCAGCCCGTAGGATACAATGCTATGCCAATCAAAGAGGTCGTCCACTGACTCACCTTAGAAAATAAAGGTCATCCTATGCAAGTACCAAAGCGGGCCCTCGGGTGCGAATGGGTTTGCCACTGAATGCGGTCTGCCACTGTCACCGCTAAAGAGAGATGTTTCCACCAATGTCCTCATGATCGGTCACTAGAGTCGACAACTCTCTAGATCGACATCCTGGAATACGCAAGATGCGTACGCCATGATGGGTCCCAAGATAGCCTCGTCTAGCTGTGAATTTCGTGATTATCCAACGTACACAGATGGCACGTAGGTCCCACTACTCTCTACTCTAAATCTAAGTGTATACTCGAGCCTGTGTACTGAGCTCATCTCTCAGAAATCCCATCCCGCCAAGCAGACAGAACAGTGCAACACAGTATAATATACGAAATGTAAATACTAACATGCTGTAAATATGGTACAAATAATAAAATACAGTAAACAGCAAATATAATACAACAGTAAACACCCAATGAAAGAAAAGCAAACAAGCGCTAGGATTGACTCGCTTAGGATGGACCAGCAATAGGTCAACCTGTCCCCAGCAGAGTCGCCAGCTGTCGCTCCCGGGATTTTCATCCAAGTACAAACGCGAAAGTGGCACCGAAACAGAGTCGCCAGTAATGTGTATTTATCCCAAGAGAGGGAAAGGAAACACCGCATAAACCTGAAGGAAGGAAAGAACATGGTCTCGCGACCAAGAGAACTGGGTTCGGGAGTCGGTTACGCGAGAGGAAGGTATTAGCACCCCCACGCGTCCATCGTACCCAATGGGATCCACGCTTGCTTGTTTCGATCAAAGGGTGATAGAAAAGAATACAAAGAAAGAACTGGAAAAGGAATGGAAAAGGAAAGGAGAGAGAAAGAGAAACAAATGTAGGGAAAATAAAAGAAGTGCTCGAATGGGCCCTACCCCACTGCCTACGTATCTCATCGGGAGCATGAGAATCAGAGCGACGTAGTTCCCCTCACTAGGGATGAATTATTTGTGTTTTTTAGTGGAATACGTCAACGTTCGCGTCCTAGCAGTTTAGGTGTTGCAGCTCGCTGTAGGGAGACTTAGGCGTTACCTGTTTGCGGTAGAACGAAAATGACGCATCCTTAAGGAATGAGTGAAGGAGATGAGGAAAGAATTCCCGAAGGAAAGACGTAATTGTTTGTTTTTGTCTTTTAATAGTTTTTTCCATTTGTTTGCATATGATAGTGTATCTAAATCTTAGTCATTGGAATGTGTACATTCTCACATTCCAAGATGGAATGGGTAAGAAAGCACACTAAGAGTGAAGAAGACCCCCACACTTAGTTCCAATTGTCAAGGTTCAAACACACTAGCATATTTGTGTTTATTAAGTGTTTTTGTTGATTATGAAGAAGTGTTTTTCTTTATTTATACCTTCAACAAGTATTGCATTTAAGTCCCTCATACAAGATCAAATGTTTAACACATTGACCCAAGATGGGCCATATGCTACACATTCTAAGATTATAAGAGAAGACCCCTTGTAATCTTTTCTTTATATGAAAGGCCTAAATGCAATAATTGCCTACCTTTATTACATATTTTGAATTTTCTTTGAGATGAGAAGATGAAAGACTCAAGAGAGGAGAGAAAGGTAAAAATCTATGTGAACTAAGACTCAATCCTAATTGATTAGTTAAGGGAGTGATCCTAAAGGTTTGTGAGGTTGCAAAACCTAAAATCTAAAGAAGGAATGAGCTAAACAATTCACTTCTAAAGTAGAAAATGAATTGTAACTCAAAAGGGAAGGTAAAGAGTTGATCAAGGTAAGCACATAAAAACAAATATGAATTGTAAAAAGAAAGGAAATGAAAGAGAAAGGAAAGAGTTTTGAATGTGGATTCCTTATCCACACTCAATTTCAACTTACCAAAGCCCCTACATGGTTACTGAACAAGTAAACATGCATAAGAAGTAAAAGAACACTTAATACACCATAAAGCTCAAAAGAATGAGATGAAAAATCAAATCCTAATATTCCAACCAGAATATAACTCATATTGAAAACAAGAGAATATCATCGCACAAGCTCAAATGAAATAAGCAACAAACATCATCCATAGAATTCAACATGTTTCCATAAGAAAGGAAAATGAAAGATGGAAAGAAATGGAAGAAACATGCATAAATGGAACATGTAATCCAAGGATCAGAATTGAAACTAAATGGAAAATGATTTATAAACATCTCAAAAGTATTCATGAACCAAACATCAATACATTCAAGAAGTAATAGAAGAAGAAGTGGAATAAAAGTTCAAAAAGAAAGTGCACACAATACAATGTTAAGGATGCACAAAGCTCAAATGGAAATGAACATGCAAAGATGACATATAATGTGTATCAATGACCTATAATGTCACATGAATAGCTCACAAAAATATGCAAATGATCATACAAATATGCACACAAAAATCATGTAAACATGCACAAAAATATTATAATGATATGACATGCTATTATGCTTCAAATGTAATGCATCACACAAAAATAAAATGGACCTATGAAAATTATGCAAGCATGGTATTGGAATGCCTAAGTCAGAAATGAATCATACATCAAAATAGCATGTGAAAATTCAAAGCAAAATGACCTCATACAATGCAATTAGGTCAAGTTGGAACCTCATGCAAAGTGATACAAAGATGAGCATCAAAACATGTCATAAAATGACCCAAAAAAAAATCATCTAACATGCTTCAATGTATTAGTGAATCAATGCAAAAAGAATCAAGTCCAAACAATTTATAATGAGCAAGAACAAAATTATACAAATTCATGTACCACATTTGGAATGCACACAAATGAAAATTCAAAGAAAATTATGAAACAGGGGAAAAATGTCATAAAATCATGAAATAAAAATGTCAAAAATTTTCTAAATGTATTAAAAATGTTCATGAATTTTTATAGAATTTTCTAATGGTGTTTGGTATTTTTGAAAATAAAAAACGAAACGTGCATAAAATATAAGAAAATAAAAAGAAATTGAAAACAAGCAGGGGTGCATGCATAGCAATTACTAGTTCAAATGGTTTGGGCTTGAAAAACATAGGGGTGCAAACATCAATTCAGAGCCTGGTCCACACACGCGCTATCCACAACAACTAGCATGCACTCTCAGTCAACAAAAGTCAATCAATTCACGTCATTGGATCTTGTCAAGTCAGCATAATAGTCAAAGTATTTGGATATAACGCACGCACATGAATGTCCACGCACACTACCATGCACTGCACCACACATTGATTAATTGAATTCAAAAATAAGACACGCGAGGTGTATGTGCATTTTAATGTGTTGGCACGCTCCTCACCACACGATTGGAACACATCAACGACTATGATTAAAACACACATAAACCCTAGCATCTGAAACCACCGGCCGGAGATGACTTCCGGTCATCTTCTCCGGCAAACCACCGCCGTCTGCAACCTCAAATTTTCCAGAATTCCACAAATAATATACCAAAATGAAGAGGAAGTAATGTAGAGCATGAATCCAGTGATAAAACATACAAAATGTTCATGAAATGAGAGAATCGAGCAGAGGAAGATTTGCCCTAACATTTCAACTATACCTCTAAAGGCCTATCAACTAGCCAGACAAGTTATTGAGCTTATAAGAAGCTTCAAGAACCTGGAAATAATTTCAAATCATGCCTATAATGGTGGAAATTTGAACCTGAAGATTTGAGACCTTGAGATGTTCTTCAGAAAACCAGAGATGCTGCTTCCTCTTTGAGCTTCTTTTGGCCAAATAAAGGCTTAGATGCAGTGATGGATGATGATTCAATGGAGAAGAAGTGAAATCCAAGCTTCAAAACCAGTTGCAAGGTAGTGAAATTGAGAGAGAAAATGAGGAAGTGAACAAAGTGAAGCTCGAGAATCAATGGCAATGGTGAGATTGAGAGAGAAGAAGAGCAAGTTTCTGAAGTGAATGTGTGAAAATGAAGTTGGAAATGAAATTTGAGAGAGTGATTTCTATTTATAGTGTGAGCTAACCATGGTCAAGCTGAGTGAGTTAACTGAGTCATGTTGAGTTAAGTGAGTCATCCCTAACTAACTGAGTCAAGTTAGTTAGGGAGAGCAATGATATGGTGATGACAACTCGTGGCAAGTTATGGTGGAGGTGAAGAGAAAATGAAATGGCAAGGCTGTGCATCAGAAACTTGCTTAGCAAGTTTGCTTTTTCTATTTCCATGCAAGGCACGTGCTGTAGCAGTGTGTGTAATGATCATGTTGTGTTCAAATAAGGGAAAGAATGTTTGATGGATGACTGAACCAAATCCTGCATCAAAGCCAACAATGCAACAGTGAAACATAGGGTGGTTTGTGGATGTTTTTCTCTCCACTCAATGAATGATTTGGTGAGTTTTTGAATTCATTTGAAAGAGGGGATGTAATGCTACAAGTTTGGTTTGAAATTTGAGTTGAAATGATGCTTGGAAGAGGTTGAAAAATGACTTAAAACACAAAGGTTTGGGAACTGGTTATGGGCGATGAAATGAGGTTGGCTGGCAAAGAATCTTGGCATGGAATCTCAGCAAGATGATCCTAACTTGAGACCATTATTTATACCTCATAGCTTGATCAAATGAAATTTTGTCCAACATGAACATTAAAGAGGGCAATACAAGGAACACTTTTGATGTTGACAAGTTTTGCAAATGAAGCCTCTAACCATGAGAAAAATGGGTGAACATTTGGCCCACCAACTGTTTGTAGAAATGACATGCGCGTGACCTGAAAATCCTTGGTCATGACCTAATTTTGAACCTACTTTGCTCAAACTTTGATCAATCATATCTCACTCAATTTTTATCCAATGGAGATGTTCTACACATGGATTTGAAGCTTGAAACAAGATCTATTGTTGTGACCGAGTGGAATTTTCATTTGATGCTTCAATTTTAAATGGCCTTGGTTCCAATTCTGATGCAAAATGGCCTAAAATTACTATTTTTGGAAACCCTAATTCTTCCAAAAATGGCAACTCTTCAAATTCTTGATTTTTCATGATTCTTTTGGAATTTCTTGATCAAATTTTGTACATTGGTCACATATAACATGAATTTCATGATTTTGGGCTCAAAAAGTCAAGAGTTGACTTTTTTCTCTGATTATTTGACTTAGCCCCAATTTCCCTGATTTTTGATCTTTCTTCCAATTGAACCACTTCTAAAACCAATTGAGAGGCAATTTTCCACACACATACACTTAAGAACATGTAGAATACCATGACATCAAGTTTTGTCCAAAAAATCAAAGATACCCTGATTTAATTGGAAACCCTAGTTTTGGTACACACCTCCTAGGAGAAAAATGTGCAGTCTTTAATTTCAAATTCCTCAGAGTATGTTGTGTATCCTCTTAAAGGATGATGAGACATGCCAATTGAGGGTGATTTTGAACCAATGAACCATCTATTTTGAGGGTTTTCCTTCAATTTTTGGATCTCTGGCATAGTGAAAGATGTAGTGCTTCAATCTTCTATTGAATCTCACCTCCTTGAGGTTTTGGATGATCAATTGAGATAGTATGAGACATGAAAGACCTCTTGGCTTGCCTTGAGACAACTTGTTTGACCTTTTGTGCCTTGAATGATTTCTTGATTATCCACCTTTTACCTGATCAAATGCCTTGATGGTAAGAAGGATGCTATGCTTCATTTTTCTATGTTAAAGATGCAATGCAATGCTAATGAGATGGATATGATATGATATATGATAATGCTATGCTAGGATGCCAAAAGGGAAAGCAAATTTTGGGGTATTACAAGTATGCTGCCAAATTCTCAGACCTGGCTAAGTTTTACCCTCATTACAGTGCGGCAACTGCTGAGTTCTCAAAGTGTGTCAAGTTTGAGAATGGATTGAGACATGAGATCAAACAGGTGATTGGTTATCAGCGAATCAGAAGGTTTCTAGATTTGGTGGATTGTTGTAGGATCTTTGAGGAAGATAGCAAAGCTTGACCGGCTCACTACAAAGGGCTGGCCGAGAGAATGGGAAAATAGCCGATTAACCGTGGGAAGCCTTATGTAGCCCTAGCTGGGAAAGGTAAACATAAATACGCTAATGGCAAGAAGCCGAGTGGGGGAGGTGCCCCTTCTCGTCTTAAGTGTTACATGTGTGGTAAGCTAGGTCATCGTGTCAATAAGTGCCCGAGAGACGTGAAGAAATACTTTAAGTGTGGACAAGCAGGACATCTGATTGCTGACTGTAAGGTTAATGTGGTGACTTGTTACAAATGTGGAGAACAGGGCCATATTAGTACTCATTGCCAAATGCCGAAGCAAGCTTCAACTGGAGGAAATGTGTTCGCTTTGATAGGGACTCAGACTTCCAGTGATGACAGACTAATCAGAGGCACATGTTACATTAATAATACACCTTTGATTGCTATTATTGATACTGGTGCTACTCACTCTTTTATTGCTGCTGATTATGTGAGAAGGCTAGGCCTTGTTGTTTCTCCCATGAAGGGAGAGATGGTCGTCGAAACTCCTGCAAAGGGATCGATGACCACTCCCTTAGTTTGTTTGAATTGTCCACTATCAATCTTTCATAAGGACTTTGGCGTGGATCTTATTTGCTTACCTTTGGCAAATCTTGATGTGATCTTGGGTATGAACTGGTTGGAGTTCAATCACGTTCATATTAACTATTTTAACAAGTCGGTGCAATTTCTTGCTCTTGAGGAAGAGGAAGAAGATGGTTTTCTATCTGCTAGAGAGTTGAGGGAGCTCTTAGAGGAAGAAGCTCAAGTGCTTGCATTGTTTGCATCCTTGTCAGTGGAGAGTGAGTCGGTGATTAATGAATTGCAAGTAGTGCGTGAATTTCCAGAAGTGTTTCCAGATGATATTGCTGATGTACTGCCAGAGAGAGAAGTGGAGTTTACTGTTGATCTTGTCCCTGGTACCAGACCTATTTCTATGGCACCATACAAGATGTCGACATCAGAATTAACAGAGCTGAAGAAGAAATTGGAAGAGTTGTTAGAAAAGAAATTCGTGAGACCAAGTGTATCGCCTTGGGGAGCTCCAGTGTTGTTGGTGAAGAAAAAGGATGGTAGTATGAGGTTGTGTATCGATTACAGATAGCTGAATAAAGTAATGATTAAGAACAAGTATCCACTTCCAAGAATAAATGACTTGATGGATCAGTTGGTGGGTGCCCGTGTGTTTAGCAAGATTGACTTGAGGTCGGGTAATCATCAAATACGAGTGAAGGATGAAGATATTCAGAAGACGGCCTTCAGAACCCGATATAGACATTATGAGTATGTGGTGATGCCATTCGGAGTTACTAATGCACCTGGTGTATTCATGGAGTATATGAATCAAATTTTTCATGCTTACTTAGACCAATTTGTGGTTGTCTTTATTGACAATATTCTAATCTATTCTAAGTCAGAAGAGGAACATGCTGAGCATTTGTGGATCGTGATGCATGTGTTAAAGTAAAAAAAGCTATATGCTAAGCTATCTAAGTGCGAATTCTGGTTGGGATAGGTGAGTTTTCTCGGTCATGTTATTTCAAGTGATGGTATTGTTGTGGATCCATCCAAGGTAGATGCAGTTCTACAGTGGGAGGCTCCGAAGTCGGTAACTGAGATTAGAAGCTTTTTGGGTTTGGCTGGTTACTACCGTAGGTTTATTGAAGGCTTTACGAAGTTGTCACTTCCGTTGACTCGGTTGACTTGCAAAGGTAAATAGTTTGTGTGAGATGTTCAATGCAAGAAGAGTTTCATTAAGCTGAAGAAGAGATTGACTACAGCTCCGATTTTGATTCTACCCGAACCAAATGAACCGTTTATGGTGTATTTCTACGCTTCTTTGATGGGTTTAGGAGGTGTGTTAATGCAGGATTGTAAGGTTGTGGCTTATGCTTCCCTACAGTTAAGGGTCCATGAGAGGAATTATCCAACTCATGATTTGGAATTAGCTGCAGTGGTATTCGTATTAAAAATTTGGAGGCACTATCTTTATGGTTCCAGATATGAAGTTTATAGTGATCATAAGAGTCTAAGGTATCTGTTTGATTAGAAGGAGTTGAATATGAGACAAAGAAGGTAGGTAGAATTCTTAAAGGATTATGATTTTGGCTTGAACTATCATCCCGGTAAATTGAATGTCGTGGCTGATGATCTGAGTCGAAAGTGTTTGCATATGTCGGCTATGATGGTTAAAGAGTTGGAATTGATTGAGTAATTCAGAGATATGAGTTTAGTTTGCGAACAGACACCGCATAGTGTGATGTTAGGTATGCTGAAGATCAACAATGAATTTTTTAATAGTATCAGAGAGGGTCAGAAGTTGGATGTAAAACTAGTGGATTTGATGATTGGAAATGATCAGGTAGACAATAGTGAATTCAGAGTAGATGAACAAGGTGTGTTGAGATTCCGTGATAGGATTTGTATTCCTGATGATCCTGAGTTAAAAAGAATGATTCTAGAAGAAAGTCACAGGAGTAGCTTGAGTATCCATCCAGGAGCTACAAAGATGTATCAAGACTTGAAGAAGATATTTTGGTGGCCTGGATTGAAGCGTGATGTGGCTAAGTATGTGTATGCTTATTTGACTTGTCAGAAGTCGAAGGTGGAACATCAGAAACCTACTGGTTTGATGCAACCGCTAGATATTCCAGAGTGGAAGTGGGACAACATTTCTATGGACTTTGTGACTGGGTTGCCTAATACTCCAAGAGGGCATGATGCCATTTGGGTAGTGGTGGATACACTGACGAAGTCGACACATTTTATTCCGATTAGTATCAATTTTCCTTTGCAGAGGCTGGCAGAGATTTATATTCAGGTGATTGTAAAGTTGCATGGAGTTCTGTTGAGTATTGTGTCGGATAGAGATCCAAGGTTCACTTCTAGATTTTGGGAGAGTTTGCAAGAAGCTTTGGGATCAAAACTAAGATTGAGTTCGACTTATCACCCGCAGACGGATGGACAGACATAGAGAACTATACAATCTTTAGAGGATTTGTTGAGGGCTTGTGTGCTTGAATATGGAGGTGCTTGGGATAGCCATCTGCTGTTGATTGAGTTCACTTATAATAACAGTTATCATTCCAGTATTGGAATGGAGCCTTTTGAAGCTTTGTATGGTCGGAGGTGTCGGACGCCTTTGTGTTGGCATGAATCTGGAGAGACTGTAGTATTGGGACCTAAGATTGTTCAGCAGACTACTGAAAAGGTGAAGCTGATTCGGGAAAAGATGAAAGCTTCGCAGAGTAGGCAGAAGAGCTACAATGATAAGAGGAGGAAAGATCTTGAGTTTCAAGAAGGAGACCAAGTGTTTTTGAGAGTCACTCCGGTGACCGGTGTTGGACGTGCGTTGAAGTCGAGGAAGCTTACTCCTCGGTTTATTGGTCCATATCAGATTTCTGCAAGAGTTGGGCCGGTTGCCTACAGAGTGACATTGCCACCCAATTTTTTGAATTTGCACGATGTGTTCCATGTGTCACAACTTCGGAAGTATGTTCCGGACCCATCACATTTGATTCCGATGGATGATGTGGAAGTAAGGGATAACCTTACGGTTGAGGCCTTACCAATACGGATTGAAGACTACGAGGTAAAGCAATTGAGAGGTAAAGAGATCACTCTTGTGAAGGTAGTGTGGGGAGGCGCTGCCGGTGGAAATATGACTTGGGAATTAGAGAGCAGGATGCGAGAGTCGTATCCGGAGTTATTCGTATGAGGTAAATTATCGAGGACGGAAATATTCTAAGTGGGGGAGAGTTGTAACGCCCCGATTTATTTTATTTATTTTTCGTAATTAAAATTATATGAAGTGTGTATATATGTGTGATTATGTGTGTTTTGGTTGTGTTTGGGTTGCCCTTAGTATGGGGTAGTGACCTTGGAATTATGGAGATTAAGAGGTTGGGGGTGTGTGACCAATTATGTAGAACTTGGTGGTGTAGAGAGTAGTACTAATAAAATTATATTAGTAATATTTGGTTGATCATAATATTAGTCGAATAATATTAAATTTATTAAAATATTGACTATTATTATTATTTTAATAAGTGGGTATTAGTAATAATAATAATATAATATAATAACAAGAATAAGAAGGGCAAAGTGGACTATTCAAGAGAATTAGTAAGGGTAAGGAAGGAAAAGCTTAATAGGGGTCTAAGGGTTATAGTAGGAAAAAGAGAAAATTGGAAAAGGAGAGAATCAGTTTGGGGAACGATCGCACTTTTGGGAGAAAAGAGGAACGAATGAGAGGAGCAGAGCTAGGGCTTAGAGAACCTTCTTAGAATCGTCACTAAGGTAAGGGTGGGGTTCTTTAATCACTTAAGGGATGAATAATGCATGTATAAGGGTAGATAAATCGTTAGGTTCATCTCTATGCATCTCTCTATTTTCTTTGATTGTTTATTTTGGTTGCGTGTCGATGATTCTAATAATGTGAAAATTGTATAAATTGATGGATTGAATTGTGATTCTGTGTTAAGAGTGAGTCTAAATGATATGTGTTGTTGTTGTATGATTTTCTTGGTGACTGCTATGTATTTTTTGGGCTGAACGGTATTGAACTCGTAAGCATTTTGGGGCAGGGATAGTGCAGAATCGCAACCGCAGGGTTGTTGATTCACGGATTTTCGCCAGGAGAATGAGTTGTCTCACCAGGCAAACAGTTCATCTCGCCAGGCAAAGTGATCTCGCTGGGAGGTCGCCGGGTGAAACTAAGAGGCGACAGAAGAGTGAAAAACAAGTGTTGCTGGAATTTGTATGGGGGAAATAATTTCGCCCCTGCTTCGCCGGGCGAGCAGTGGGAGAAAGGGGAATTCGTCAGGAAAAAGGGTATTTCGCCAGGTGAAAGTGGATTCACTGGCGTCTCATTGGACGAACATCAGGCGATCAGAACTGAAACGAACCGAACCTTCTAAAACTTTAAAAATTCGTATCTTTTGATCCGTAGGTCCGTTTCAGTCGCCGTTTGAATCATTGGAAAGCTGGCTTCGTGTACTTTCTATAAATATTATTTTGATTTCCAGAATTCCAACTATTCGTCGTGTTAGTTGTGTTCCCATGTGCGTTACGATGTGTTGAACAAGGAAATGTTATGTTCGGTTGGACGAATGTGTGTTGTATCTATGGATTGTGATTGTTGTATGCTTCGGCAAGTATATGCTGCATGTTGGAAAATTGTGGTGTGATGCATTGGCTGTATGTTGGGTCATATGTATTGGTCGTCTTTGTATGTTGTCGTTGAGGCATAGCATATGTGCATAAGTTGTGTGATAAGTCGTTTGCCCATGTGGGGTGTGAGCGCCTTATTCGAATTCCTTGAAATGGAATTGTATTGTTGTTGTTGTTGTTGAGGTAATCATGCGCCCATATGGGGTGTGAGCGATTACGGGTGTCGTGTGCCCATGTGGGGTGTGAGCGACTTATATGGAAATTCCGACGGGAATTATGATCATGAAAAAGGGATCGAATTGGTACCACATGCATTGAGTCGAGTTGTGAGTCTCATTGCATTGCATTGTGTTGTGTTGCGTTGTTGATTATATGATTGTCTGCTTGGATGGGAAATTGTAATTGTTTTGATGTCGTAATGGTAGGGTGAATTGTATAATGATTATATGCTTTTATATTTGCATTATGCATTTATTTTGTTGATTTGAGAATCTCACCCCTTCTGTTTGAATGTTCCCTCCACGTGGGTAACGTGCAGATAATCAAGAATAGTGCGGAGTTGCGATTAGTGAAGATGAAGTCCTTCACTTTATGTTTTGAGTCGGCATCTGCTCTGATGTGTAACACAGGGGATAATGGAACGCTTTTTGTTGTTTATTTCGTTGTTGCCATTACTTTTGTTTAATTGATGTTGGTTATGTGGTTCAATCATGTTATGTTTTTAGTTGAATTTCCGCTGCCACATGAGAAAAATATTTAAGTATGATTCTGTTGGTACCGTTGTCGCGGTGAGAATTGGATACCAAGCTATTATATTAACTTGAATCACATTTCTTTTATTTCACCACCGTCTTTGATTTATCCAAGGGAAGGGAGATAGATCAAATTACTCACAGTGCAATGCAAATGCAAACTAAGATTCTAAAGTTCGGGGGTTGGTTATACCTAGGGAGGGTGTTATCACCCTAGATATCTGTAGTACTCTACAGGAACCTCTTGTTTATTATGTTATTTGTTTTTTTGCTTTGCTAAGGGTTTAAGGGTAGGTGACCTAGAATTATATTCCTAAGTATGCTCGACAAGATATCGCATCTTGTGCCTACATATCCTGTCGGGAAGGAATCAGAGCACATGTAGTTCCTCTTGAAGGATACTAAAGGTTTGAAAAAAAAGGTCTACGAGAAGAGATGAGTCATCATCTTAAGAAACCGCCACAATTTTTGAAATTTGTTTGTATTTGTGGGGTATGGGATTGTTTGTCCCTTCTTTGAGATGATTCACATATAATTCTCTTGTGTGGAGAATTAGGTGAGCTAAAGTTTAATTGTAAAATCAAACTTGAGGGGGGACTAACTTAGGAAGTCTATCCTAAAGTTGTCTAATATAACTTATCTTAAGGGTATAGGAATTGTTAAGGGGAATATGATGCAAATGAAATGCACCATGCACAATAATTTGATTATTATGCATGGGATTTTCCCTTGGATATTATGCAATTAATTATTAGATTTAAGCGAAAGTGTTAGCAAAGTGGTGCTAGTCTTGTGTCTAGTGACCAAAGGTTGATGGCGATGCCCAAAGGCGATCGACTTACATAGGTGGAAAATGGCTCGACGTTGGATCGAGATTTTTATGTTTTGAAAGGTTTGACAAAATAAAATGCATACATCACATATGATAGCATAAACAAAGCATAATATCGACTAAAATTCTAATCTATCTCACACGGGCACACGATTAAGCGCAAGAGGGATCCTAATGGGGAACAGTTTATTGAGAAAATAGTTATGATGTTAAAGAGGTTTATTATTTTAGAATCATGTTACAGATTATTTTTAATTTAAAAGTTAAAGTATTTTCTTAATAAAAAAGGTTATTCTAAACATTTAAGAAAGGAGAAAAAAGTTTTATTAGTTTAGAAATTATTATAAAAAAGTGATGTTTTTAAAAAGAGATATATATTTAAAAAAAATTATAATTAAAAAGATTTAATTTTAGTATTTTAACAAAGTTCATTATTTTAAAAGTTACTAATTAAAAAAAAAAGCTTCTCATTAGTTTAATTATATTTCATAAAAAAGGTTAGGCTTAAATAGTGTTTTCGTCCCTGTAAGTTGGCGAGTTTTTGGTTTTTGTCCCTGTATCTTTTTTTTTGGGTTTTAGTCCCTGTATCTTACTTTTTGTTGGTGTCAAGTCCCTACAGAGGTTTCCTGCGGATTTTCTTGTGGATTTTCCTGCGGATTTTCCTGCGGATATTGATTTTTAGGAAAATCCGCAGGAAAATCCACAGGAAACCTTTGGATTTTCCTGCGAATTTTGGCTTTAGGGACTAAACACCAACAAAAAGTAAGATATAGGGACTAAAACCGAAAAAAAAAAGATACAGGGACGAAAACCAAAAACACGCCAACTTACAGGGACGAAAACATTATTTAAGCCAAAAGGTTATCTATTTTGTTAAAAAAAAACTCTATTTATTTCTAAAAAAACTTCAATTAAAAGAAACAAAAAGGTGTAATTAGCTATAAAAGGAATTGTTAATTATTTTTAAAAGGGTTGTTTAGTTTTAATTTATAAAAAGGTTTTTAAGAAAATGAAATGTTATAAAAAGGAAAAAAAAATAAAAAGACATAAAAAGAGACGGAGTGTATGATGCGAGGGAGAGGGTCCATCGCAGACCCTCAGATCCCAACCGTCTAATCTATCCATGCTAAGATCTGACGCAAACATGCCAAATGTGCACGATAGGAATGTGTGGGTGTGTGTACGGAATAATTCACTAGCACAAAAGGGAAAACAAAACCCCTCCTCTCTCTGATGCTCTCTCGTCTTCTCCTTTTCTCTCAAGTGGAAAAGTTAGGGTTTATGAAACCCAACGGCGCCGCTGCCAATTTCTCACCCTCTCCGATCAAACATTCAAATAAAACCCTACCCCCATGATTCCCAGCCCCACATTCTCATTATAGTTTTTTATTACAGAGTACAAATGATTTGCGAATGAACAGAAAAAAATAAAAATAAAACGAAAGGTAAAACAACGATGGTGGCGCGACCCTCCCCGGACCTCCGCTAGAGATAAGTCTTCTCATCCTCCTCTTTATGTGTTTAAGTGTGGTGTGCTGATGTGAATGGTTGTTCTGAAATAGACTCCTTCGTAATCCTATTCTTCCTTCTGAAATCGTGTGTATGTGAATCAATGGCTCCTGCATGTATGTTTGAATAAGGTTCTATGTAGGTGTTTTTTTGACAGAGCTGGACATTGAGAAGTTTATGTGTGTTCTGTGGGTTTCGTGTGAGTTTCTTTTGGTGTGGAATGTTGGTATTCTCTCGAGCTCCCCCTTTAGCTGTGAAAAATCTCTGCTTTTATAGGCCCTGTGACTTTAAATTCTAAACCAAATGTATGAATGTTGGTTTAATGAGTTTGATCTTGCCATGAAATTGTTGAGACAAGTTTCCGTTCTCGTTTGGGAGTGATTTTATGGATTAGGATTCTTGCCTTGAACACATAATTCTCATGATGAATACGTTTCTATTTGCTTCAGACATGTTCCAACCCTTTCGAATTCTTTCCTTTTCGGTTTTGATTGTGTCTGATTATGTGTAAATGCAATCTGAAAACATTCCGCTTCCGTACCGACTTGTTTGCGTATTGCTTTGGGAAGTTTTTGAATTGTATGAACATGTCTTGATTTTAGAATTTGATTTTTAATATTGTCTGAACTAGTCTTTGTGATTATTGATGACGTGGGTCTGCTTGTTTTCTTGTCTTTGGATAGTGTGATGTTTATTTAATGACTTTCCACCTTCAGTTCAGACATATTGGTGAGTTCCTTGTACGTGCAATCATGTTCCATCTTACTTTGGAAAGAAACAGAGCTTGGTTCTTATTACTTCTATGTTTCACGGATTAAATGCCCTTTGATATCCATTGTGTGGCCTTCAATTTGTATCTAACCATAATCTTTCATGTGTGCTTTTGGAGGTGAGCTTTTGGCACGGAAATCACGTTTGGAGTTGGAGGCTCTCGAGAGATGCTTGCTACTTAGAAAATGGTATGGTATTACTTGGACTGTTCAATTAGAGTATTATTACTTGAATAAATGCATGATTAAACTCGTCATTTGCGTGCAGGTTGAGGGTCATGGCTGAGGTGACTCGTTGATTTGTAAGCATTACGAACAAACATGACAACCTAAATGCCACCGAATCACTCCTTCGAGGCAACCTCAAAGATACAGCAAGCGCATCATCAACCGGGGATTTTCATGTGCGATGAGTGTCGATGAAATCGAAACCAACTCAGGTTAGTTTGTCATTGGTTTCACTTTTAAAATTCATATTCAAATCAACTAATTTTTGATGCAATGCGACTTTGATTTGCCACTGTTTTATAATTGATCTCAAATGTCTTGGATTTTCAATGCTGGTTCCAAAGGATTCGAGTTCTTATTTGTTGTGTTGGGTTTTAACAGGTTTGGACTTGTACTTTGAATGTTTGCCGACTGTTTTAGATTTGAGCTATTGTAATCTCGCCTATGATTCAGTTCCTGATGTCAATGATGGCTTACCATCATTGGAGTGACTAATTCCATCTGGGAATGATTTCCTGCGCATATCCACTTGCCACTTTGTTAGTCTTTCAAGACTTCGCTACCTTGAGTTGGAAGACCGCCTTCTGCTTTATTCTGTACCATTGCTTTCACCTAATGTATGCTTGTACTCAATAGATTCAGATGCAAAAGTATCTAAAATATTGGATCCACAAAAGATATGGGAGCTGTTTGAATTAAGAAATGAGGAACTCTTTCTCTCAACCGTGTCTTTGGTGTGCTTCAAGAGATTGAAATCAGTTGTCCACTTTTTATTTGTAATGTATACTTGAATTTCTGCTATTTTTTGTTAACAAGTTCAACTTTGTTGTTGTAGATAGTTGATTACCCTTATCTTGTGTACACGAAATTCCCTTTGAAATTTGATAACCACAACTTTCTTTTGGGCTTATCATACGTGTCAGAAGCTGACTCCATTGCATCAATAACAATAAAAAATCCCTACCGATAATAGTGTTATTGCTTTTAATTTGTGCATGGTTTGGTTTTCCAATAGAAGCCACTACTAAACAAATGCTTATGCGATAGAACCTGAAGATGGCTCATCATTATCTCTAATCTCTAGTTCAACAACAAACAATAAACGGTACCATAAAGGCATGTAGTGTTTTTTTTCTTCTCATTAAATTATCAATAGTTCTTAATATAATTCTGGAGTACTGGTACCATAAAGACACGTGAAACCACATTCCAAAATTATGCAAACCCCAAAGCCTCTTTCAAATTAGAGGGAGCGTATCATCATGTTGTTCCGTTTTCCTCGTGTACACAAATTCGTAGCAAGTTTGTACCAGAACTTTGTGTATCTAATCATGGGCTTAGCTTGTGAATAATCATTAAACTTTCGAACTTTGAACTAAAGCTAGTATTTTCAATTCTTCCAATTATTTTGAATCTTTTGAGAATCACCCTTGAATCTTGACTAATTAATTTGAAGTTTTGAACTTATACTTTGTAAAGAATGTGACTAGGGTAGAATTTTGTAAATACTTTCTTGATCTTTAAATAAGCAATCCATTGAACTTATGGATTCATTTGTAATAATTTTCCAACCACACTTTAATTTTGCCAACTAACAAAAGTCCAAACGCTTCCACTTGACAATCAATGATTCAACTCTTGTAGTGGCTTAGAGACCATAATATTAAGGGTATATCTTCACAGGAATTCAGCACGGTGTAGCGAGCGATTTTGGACGCGGTTCTTAAGCGCTGGTCGCTCTCTGCGGTTGAGCTTAAACTACAGGTCGATTCATTTTTTATCCTATTGTGAGCTGAATAAGGAAGGGAAATAGATGTCTCCAATTAACCCTGCTTGCATACTGAGTTTAAACAGCGGTCTGTTAGGTTACAGGTGCTATCAATGTGGGGGGGCCTTTGTACTGGTTATTTGTATTTTCGCCAGTACTGTTTTCTTTCTCTTTTACCTGAGCAGAAGGTTTCTGGCGGGGAACTAGGATTAGGATGTTAGGACTGATGCTTTTGAATTACTGCTTTTAATTGATGGAGATATGGGATTTGAGTTTTTTGTTGATTGTGCTCGCTAAGATCTTTTCTTTCGATCTTATGCCTACGTATTCCCGTTTACCAAAACAGGGAAATCAGAGCGTTCATAGTTCCTCTTATTCTATGGGAGGAAATGGGTGTTTTTGGTGTTTTGGTGTCTTGTTCAAAGCCCAAGACGTGAAGCGAAAGGTGGTTTGTATCTTGTTCAAAGCCCAAGATGTGAAGCTGAAAGGTCTATTTGTGTCTTGTTCAAAGCCCAAGACGTGAAGCTGAAAGACCTCGACTTTAGAGAGAATTTGTCATCTCTAAAGAGGGCGAAGGAGAATTACTTTAACTGGGATACGCGGATCCGAGCAATGCCATAATTTCTGAAGAAAGGGTTTTAACCTGAAGGAGAAGACTTTAACTCAGTGTAGAGCAATGCCATATTTCCTTAGAATTTCTCATGCTAAAAGAAGGACAGCGGCATGGATGTAGATGATCCAGAGGCTTGCCGCTTATAGCGATTCGATGAAGGGAAAGGAGTTGTTGATGTTTGTGTACTGTGAACGAGGCACAGTTTTGATGCTAAAAGGTTGATTGGATCAACCAGTGGTTTTCTTATACAAAAGCCTAAGAGGAGGCTAATTTCTGCTAGGAAAATCATTATACAAAGCCTAAGAGAAGGCTATTTTGTGTCTCGTACAAAGCCCGAGAGAGAGGCTAAAAGTTTTTGTTCAACAAGAGAGTCTTTGATACTCAACAAGAGAGTGATTTTGTATCTCGTACGAAGCCCGAGATGGAGGCTAAAGGTTTGTTTCAGTTGAGTGACAGATCCAATATACTGATTTTAAAAGAGAAAATCAGTTCTTGTATGAGCAACACTGTACTCAGGGATTTGATTTAAGGATCATGGATATTTCCTTCTCTTTGAGGAAACGGGAAATCCAAAGGGTATTGAGACTGTCCGAGTCTGCGGGTTTCCTTCCTTTTTAACGAAGGGGTCACTTGAGAATGTCTTTGAGACTCAAGGAAGTTAGACTGTCCAAGTCTAGAGTTTTATCTTTTGTACTATGCTTTGAGAAACAGTAGTAGACTCTATGAAAGGACTGTTCTATGAGGATGACTAGGTTCTGTTCCTATACCTCTAGGAGGTCGTCGGGACAATTTGTACGAAGCCCAAGAGGAGGCTGAAAACTTTTAAGAAGCCGACGGGTCCTTGAACGAAGCCCAAGAGGAGGTTATCATTCCCGAAGGAAGAGATCATTATACGAAGCCTAAGAGGAGGCTGTGAATACTTCTAAGAAGCCGTAGTGTCCTTGAATAATGCCCAAGAGGAGGCCGGGTTGCTTTTAGGAAGCCTGTGGGTCCTTGTATAATGCCCAAGAGGAGGCCGATGCTTTTAAGAAGCCCGTGGGTCTATCATCTCCTTTCTATTAGGAGAGATAACTCTTTTAAAGATAAAAACCACTGGTAAACGTGCGAAGTTTACTATCCACCGACTTTTAGCTTTTAAAGAGGGTTCCTTAGTTAAGGTCCAAGATTATGACCGTAGGGGGTACCCAAACCCCGAGACATTCAAGGCAAGCTATCCGCAAGGAATAGATCAAGTCAGGAAAGTTTGAGAATTTGGAAGAAACTCAAAGATGCCATTCACGGAGAATACATTCATCTTGGGGAGTAGAGCTTCTTGACGATTCCTAAGGAGGACAGCCGAAGAGAAGACTGTATCTGGTGCTCCTATTGGGGATCTAGGCGTCTATTTCTACGAATAAATGAAACGGCGTCACCTAGTTCTAGACGTAGTTGCCGGGGAAACTCGAAATATCTATACTATTATTACACAGTAGATATGAGTTTATGAAAGGAGACTTACAGTGAGCAGCCCCACAATACAGTTTATAATATGAAAGCAGTAAATGAAAGCGATAACCACTTACTCGGTTGTAGTGCTTCCATGCTGTTTGGTTAGTTGTTCAACAAAGAAAGATTGAAAACAATAGTATATTCAAAATCAAAGGAGAAAGTGCTTTGATAAAGAAAGATTTGGGGCTTACAGCTCAAGGAGAGGCCCAGGGTTTTATCAGTGAGCGCACTGTTTGACTTTGTACAGCGGGACTTATACAAGTGACTGGGGCCCAAAAAGGTTTTCTGTACAAAAGGGATGGGTCTTACACTCTCTCAAGAGGCCCAAAAAAAGGTTTAAAGAAAAGAGAGGGGCTTATAACACGAGGGTAGGCCCAAATGATTTTTCGTTTAAAAATGGCGATCGCGCCGAGGTTTTCTTTTAACGCAGAGGGACTTATACAATAAGTGAGGCCCAAAATGTTTTGGTTAAAAGGGGGATTGGGTCTTACACTCTAATAGAGGCCCAAAAGTTTTGAATGGGTCTTATAGCTCGAGGAGAGGCCCAGATGATTTTTATTTTTAAACGGGCGACGATCGCGCCGTTTAGTTGTACAGAGGGACTTATACAATGAGTGAGGCCCAAAAAGTTTTTGTACAAGGGGGGATGGGTCTTACACTCTCTCAAGAGGCCCAAAAAGTTTTGAAAATGATTTATGAGGGTTGAATTAATCCAAAACCCTAATTTGTTTTCAAAATGTATTTAATCGAATAAAAATTCAATTAAAATGATCAAAAATTGTTTAACACATGGAAAACAAATTGTGATCTTGGATTAATGCTTCAAAAATTAAGTATTGACCTACAAAATAATTAGAAAGCATCAAAAGTTGCAAAATCAATGTAGAAAAAATATTTAAAATGCCAAAAACAATCAAAATATTAATTCTTTGCAAAAGTATCAATTATATGAAATAAATAATATTTTTGGGATTTTTTGTGAAAATAAAATATTTTAACATTTTTGTGAATTATTAAAAAAAAATCAACTCAAAATCATTAAAACTCAGAGAGAAATTAATTTTTGAATCAATTAAACAAAAATCACAAAATTCAAATATTTGAATTTCTAAAAATGGCGCCAAGAACAAGCTGAAGAACACGCGCGTGTTCTTGGTTTCTCAGATTTGTATTTTCTATCCAATCTCCATGAATACGTAATTATATCATGCAATCCACATATCATTATGCTCGCCTCAACCTCACGATCATGTCTATGTACTTTAATTTCATTTAAATTAAACATACAACAAGAAATCACGAAGAGACCTCAAGAACCCTAATTTCTGCATGAAGGCTAGGATTTTTTATACACGATTCAAACAATGCAATTAATTGAGGGAAAACATTCCATGCATGATTATGAACATATGGCCAAATTATTGTGCGAGGAAATATGCATAGATTGAGAGATGACCAAGTATGTGCTTACCTCCAAGTCGTGACAGCAAGTTCAAAGTGATTTTTGATTTGGAGGTGTTACAGATGAGTGGTGATGATCTGAACAGCTTCCCTACACCCTATGGATGGTGTTTGGATGGTTGGACTTGATTGAAATTGGCTGGATCATTTTGTGGTACCTCAGCTGCACTTTGGTTAAAACCTTGAGCAACCAGCTGGTGATTTTGTGAAATTGATGTTTCAGAAGTAATCTAAGTGTTTGATCAGCTTATATGTGATGTATGTGAGGTGTGTGAGTGATTGGTTTGATTAGAATTGCTCTCAAACTCAAAACCCGATAGTGACTTGCCTTAGAAGGCAAAATTGGAGTGAAAGAAGAGATTTTGAGGAAAGCATCTGTTAGATGGCTTTGGTGTACTCAAACTGACCACAATTGAGCTCTATTTATAGTAGAGCAAGTTTGTTTTGGGATCCACAGTGAATGGCAACTGCAGCAGGTGTTTCCTCAATGTTGGCCAATGGAAATGCAAGTCTCCTCTAGCCATTGACTAGAGGTTAGGGCACAGAGCTATGGTCCCCTTGGTCTTGGATAAGTCTTGACTGATTTCAGATGAGAATGGCTCAGTCCATGCCACCTTGATGGTTCCATTGAATGCCTCATTTCAAATTTGAAGTCTTGTCCCTATTTTGGCCACTCTAGGTTCAACATGTTATTTCTTGTTCCATGGACTTTGGAGGCTTGGCTCAGTGATTGTCCCCTTTAGATTCAATCCTCTGAGGTGTCCAAGTGGATAGGAGCAATTGAATTTGGCTGATTTTGGCAAATCGACCAAAGTTGCAAATTCTTCCTTGCCTTGACAGATTTCAGCAAGGCAACTTGGCAATGTTGTATCTCATGGTGTAGGTTGAATTTGGCAATGTTCTTGGCCATTTTGGAAAGCTCTTACATGATACAACAACTATTTGAACAAGTTTGGTTTTGATCTCTTTTGATTCCAAGTGAAAAATCCCCCTACATTTGGCAAAAAGTGAGGCAGAATCTGACTTAGTGAAAATTTCACTAAGTGTTGGAAAAAATGACATTTTCACTTTTCAGCCACTTTGATCACTCCATAACTCAAAATCCTTAATGAATTGGAATGACTTGTAGTTGAAGTTTTTGTAGGTGATAATGAGGGCTACAAATCCATCTTTGGATGAGAAAAAATGGCCTTGTGGTTTAGGAGTTATGGTCCTCCAAAGTTGGTACCTTTGCCACTTTATTTTTAACTTATAAAAATTTCTAAGTTTTATGGTTACCCCTTTTACAAGTTATCTCACTTTTCTTGATTTTTCTTGATGAATGATGATTCAAATCATACATTAACATCATTTTAGGGTTAAAAATCCATTTTGGTGAAAAATCTCAAAAAGTCAAAGTTGACTTTTGTGCACAGTTGACTTTTTATCAGATGAATTCCAAACTGTGCAATTCTTCAGGAAATCATGTCCTTGACCTAAATCAAACTTGATGGACATGTTCCATGGGTGTCATAGGGTATATTCAATCATGTATTAGGGTTTGGGAGCATGTCTTGGTCAAAAGTCAAAGTTACAGTTGAGTTTTCTCTTAAAACCCTAATTGTGGTGCAGATGAAATTGAGACTTGTTGCTCAAGCTTCTTGGATCAATCCATTGTTCCAAATGGATCAATATGGTATATTAGAGACCCTCAAATCATGTCTTGAGGTCTTGGCTCATGGTTTGTCCCAAAAGTCAACTTAGGGGTGAATTAGGTTAAGAAACCCTAATTCCTGATTTTTGATGAATGCATCCCCTGAGGCAAAATTGACTTGATGCATGGGTTCATGAGGTTCCATGAAGTATATTAGGTCATGTTTTGGATCATTGCCTGGTGCCCAGATGAAAATTTCCATCTGGAGGCCCTGGTCGACCAAAACCCTAATTTGGTGACATGGCGATCTTGAGGCTTGATCCACCTAGAAGGGAGCAGCCTTGTGCTTAATCCTTGAAGTGGGAGTCCTTTTGATCCTTTGAGGATGTTTGAGAGATTAGACAAGTTGAAGGTCATGTCATTTCTTGATTGATCCTTTGTCTAAGCACTCAGAGAGGGCTTGAAACCCTAATTTTGATTGTATTGGATGCTCACCCATCTTTGGGGAGACTGATGAAGCATGATGGTTCATCCATATTGTGATGATGATTTTCACAATGATGGGAAATCTAAGTGGTCAAAATTTGGGGTATTACAGATGCCCCTATTTAATCTTCTTGGACCCGAAGGTGTGAATGACGAAGGGATTCGGGCATTCGGGGTGCAAGAGGATTAAATATCGGAATACCCAAAATTTTGATGGTGGTTATGAATGGAAGCTTACGCATTCATCTTCTTTAGCTAAGCAATGATGCTTAGAAAAGGTGAACTTCCCCTCGATCCTGGTCTCCTACCAAGAACTGGTCTCAGTCTCTTTTGAAATAAATTTTCCCCCGATCCTGGTTTCCTACCAAGGAACTGGTCTTGGTTTCTTTTGTCAACTTCCCCTCGATCCTGGTTTCCTACCAAGGAACTGGTCTTAGTTTCTTTTGAAATAAACTTCCCCCCGATCCTGGTTTCCTACTAAGGAACTGGTCTTAGTTGTGGAAACAAACTTCCCCTCGATCCTGGTTTCCTACCAAGGAACTGGTCTTAGTTTCTTTTGAAATAAACTTCCCCTCGATCCTGGTTTCCTACCAAGGAACTGGTCTCAGTTTCTGATTTAAACTTCCCCTCGATCCTGGTTTCCTACCAAGGAACTGGTCTTAGTTTCTGATTTAAACTTCCCCTCGATCCTGGTTTCCTACCAAGGAACTGGTCTTAGTTTCTTTTGTCAATAAACTTTACTGACAAGGGACGCTATTCGTAGCGGCTTTCCTTTAAACTTCTCGCCGAATTTTCCTGGGGAGATGCCATTTGAGTGGAAAAAGTTTTGATGTCAGACTTGCTGGGGAACCCATTCGTCTGAGTTGTAGAGGTACACAATCTTCTCTGTTTTGGAGACGCCATTTGTCGATTCTACTGGGGAAAGCGAGTCTCTTGAGAGACTGTTTTCGTTTGGGGTTACATCATACTTTTCTCGGGATCTTCCCGGAGAAATGTCATATGATGGGATCCAATTTTGAGGTGCCCATGACCTTCTCATCAGTGGTTTTTCGGAGCAAAACTGGCATGCTGCCGAATCTCTGATCACGAGGCTTTCTCTGTGGATTTTCCTTAATCCGGGAAAGCAAGGATATCATCTTCAATGGCGAAGAGTGATGCTTATTGAAAGTTTTCTCTGGCTTTTCAGAGGTTCAAGTTATCAAAGTGGTCAAGGACCAACTTCTTTCCAGAATTAAACTGGAAGCGAGGTTGTTCAGACACAGTATTTCCTGACGAGGCCAGAACTGACAACTCGATTGAGAGGACTTCTACCACTAGGGGACAGGACCGACTAGAGTGATAGTTATGCAATATGAAATGTGAATGCAAATAAAAAATGCATGATGTATGTATGTATGTGCTGACAAAACAGACGCAACATACAGACTAAGAGATGAACACAATTGGATACTCGGCCATCGCGGGGCGATGAAGTACCGTTGATTCAAAATATCAATTCCACCTTGCTTAGGAGAGATAGTCCCGTTGGGAGCTATGTTGATCGGGCTTAGGAGATGAGAACTCGGCCGAGGATGTCAGACGAAACAAGGTCTCTGACACAGTTGATCCCTTCATGCAGGCGAACTGGTTTAGAAGGAGTACTTTGATTCTGCACTTTGAAGTTCGCTTACTTCGGGAGAAGCGATCGATGTTCTTCTGATGTTCAACAGTCAAAAGAAATGCCATCTTTAATTTAAAAGCAGAAAAAGTTTAACAAGTAAATTTGTTTTTGTTATATTTCAAGAATCGCTGATTAAGTTTAAACAACGTTGTTCTGTAAAGCTAAAACAAGTAAAGAATTACAAACAAAAGCACAAGGGCTCAAATTTTATTGATAAGATGGAGATCAGCCAAACGCGTGATTCCAAAGAGTATATACAAAGTTAGAAAATGGTAATTTACAGGGAAAAGGGCTACGTTGAAACATAACGACCACTATCCTTCTACCAACTTTGAGTTCGGGACATCCTGAGCTTCCGTCGAAGATGACCTTTGACTGGAGATTTCCTCCGATAGATGATGCTGTAACGGCTGCTGAGGGACTTGCCTCTGTTGAACATAGTTACTTGCCATTATCCCTAATTTTTTCCTGGATCGTACTATGAGATTTCCAATCCATCGGGATGATTTTTTTTCATGTCTCTAACTTTTGCCTGGACCGCCCTTTTGGGTTTTCAATCCACCAAGACGTTTTTTTTTAGGCGAAGTATTTCTTGACTACATCAACATTCGTGGGGTAGGCAAATTCCTCTCCGTCCATGGTAGCAAGTCTCAAGGTGCCGCCTGAGAAAGCTTTCGTGACCACATAGGGGCCATCATAATTTGGGGTCCATTTGCCCCGAGAGTCAGTGAGAAATGATTGTATCTTCTTGAGCACGAGGTCTCCTTTTCTGAAAATACGAGGTCGGACCTTTTTGTCGAACGCCCTTTTCATTCTCTGTTGATATAACTGACCGTGGCATAGTGCCGTGATTCTCTTTTCTTCGATCAGGTTCAATTCGTCGTGTCGACTTTGACACCATTCAGCTTCGGTGAGCTGAGCTTCCATCAATACCCGGATTGATGGGATCTCTACTTCTATGGGGAGCACTGCTTCCATGCCATATACTAGAGAGAAAGAGGTTGCCCCTGTTGAAGTGCGGATAGATGTTCGATAACCGTGAAGAGCAAAGGGTAGCATTTCGTGCCAATCTTTATAGGTTACAACCATCTTTTGAACGATCTTCTTGATGTTCTTGTTAACCGCCTCTACCGCTCCGTTCATCTTGGGTCGGTAGGGAGATGAGTTATGGTGTTCGATCTTGAACTCTGCACACAACTCTTTCATCATCTTATTGTTCAAGTTAGATCCATTATCAATAATGATCTCGCTTGGAACACCATAACGGCAGATGATATTGTTTTTGATAAATCGGACCACCACTTGTCGGGTTACATTGGCGAATGACGCTGCTTCGACCCACTTGGTGAAATAATCAATGGCTACCAGGATGAACCGATGTCCGTTTGAAGCCTTGGGCTCAATCATACCAATCATGTCGATTCCCCATATGGAAAAAGGCCACGGGGAAGAAAGAACTTTGAGATGTGATGGCGGTACATGAATTTTGTCTGAGTATATCTGACACTTGTGACACCTCCTCATGTACTTGTAGCAGTCGGATTCCATGGTCAACCAATAATACCCGGCCCTGAGAATTTTTCTTGCCATTGTGTGTCCGTTGGCATGAGTGCCAAAGGATCCTTCATGAATTTCTTTCATGAGCATGTCTGCTTCTGGTCTGTCGACACATCGGAGCAAGACCATGTCAAAATTTCTCTTATAAAGAGTGTCACCGCTTAGGAAGAAGTTTCCAGCCAATCTTCTGAGGGTTTTCCTGTCTTTTCTGAGTGCCCCAGATGGGTACTCTTGTTTCTGAAGGAAGCATTTGATATCGTGATACCAAGGTCTGTCGTCTATGATTGCTTCAATCGCAAAGATGTAAGCGGGCCGTTCAAGGCGCATGATGTCGATCTTAGGTATGTCATTCCATCGACCTACACTAATCATGGAAGAGAGAGTGGCTAATGCATCAGCCATGTGATTCTCATCACGAGGGATGTGATGAAAGTCGACTCTGTTGAAGAAGGGTAACAACCTCCATGGATAGTCTTTATACGGAATCAATCATGATTGGTATGTGTTCCAATCTCCTTTTATCTGGTTAATAACCAGGGCTGAGTCGCCGTATACGTCCAAGTTTTTGATCCTTAAATCAATCGCTTCTTCGAGACCCATGATACATGCTTCGTATTCGGCCTCGTTGTTCGTACATTTGAACGTAAGTCTAACAGTGAAAGGAATGTGGGTACCCTGAGGGGTAACAATGATTGCCCCAATTCCATTTCCATAATGATTGACTGCTCCGTCAAAGATAAGTCCCCACTGGGAACCTGGTTCTGGCCCTTCACTGGGTAGCGGTTCATCGCAATCTTTCATCTTTAGATACATGACATCTTCATCTGGAAAGTCAAACCCGATTGATTCTTGATCGTCAATCGGTTGATGAGCCAAATGATCGGCTAAAATACTTCCTTTAACGGCTTTCTGAGCATGGTACTCTATGTCATATTCTGATAGTAACATCTGCCAACGGGCAATCCTTCCCGTGAGAGCAGGTTTTTCGAAAACGTACTTGATTGGATCCATTTCGGAGACCAACCAAGTAGTATGACGAATCATGTACTGGCGAAGACGTTTGGCTGCCCAAGCCAAAGTGCAACAAGTTTTCTCAAGCATTGTGTACCGAGTCTCGCAGTCGGTGAATTTCTTGTTTAGATAGTAAATGGCAGACTCTATCCTTTTAGTTTCGTCTTGTTGGCCAAGTACACATCCCATTGAGTCCTCTAGGACTGTGAGGTAAATGATCAGTGGTCTTCCTTCCACTGGAGGTGATAGGATCGGAGGATTCAACAGATATTCCTTGATACTGTCGAAGGCGGTTTGGCAATCTTCTGACCAAACGCAATCCTGGTTCTTTTTGAGTAATTTGAAAATCGGCGCACATGTCGCGGTCATAAGGAATATGAATCTGGAGATGTAGTTCAAACGTCCCAGGAATCCTCTGACTTGTTTTTCAGTTTTCGGAGAAGGCATTTCTTGAATGGCCTTGACCTTGTCAGGATCAACTTCAATTCCTTTCTGGCTGATGATGAACCCTAGTAATATCCCCGAACGGACACCGAAGGTGCACTTGTTAGGATTCAAGCGGAGCTTGAATTTTCTTAGACGTTTGAACAATTTTGACAGATGTTCAACGTGCTCATCCTCTGTTCTTGATTTTGCAATCAAATCATCGACATATACCTCAATTTCTTTGTGTATCATGTCATGAAACAGAGTAGTCATGGCCCTTTGATAGGTTGCCCCGGCATTCTTCAAACCGAACGGCATTACCTTGTAACAAAAGGTACCCCATGGGGTAATGAACGAAGTTTTCTCCATGTCTCTCGGCGCCATTTTGATCTGATTATAGCCCGAGAATCCATCCATGAAGGAGAATACTTTGAACTTTGCTGTGCTGTCAACCAGCATGTCAATGTGTGGTAAAGGAAAGTCGTCCTTTGGACTTGCCTTGTTTAGATCTCTGTAATCAACACACATTCTGACCTTTCCATCCTTTTGGGAACGGGTACGATGTTGGCTAACCATTGAGGATATTCAGATGTAGCGAGGAAACCCGCGTCGATCTGTTTCTGTACCTCCTCTTTGATTTTGATGGCCATGTCCAGGTGAGTCCGTCTCAACCTTTGCTTTACTGGCGGACATTCCGATCTTAGCGGTAAGTGATGTTCCACGATGCTGGTATCCAACCCTGGCATATCCTGATAGGACCAAGCGAATACATCGGGGAATTCTTTGAGAAGCTTTATCAAACTTTCTTTGACAGTTGGGCTGAGCAGTGCTCCGATCCTGATTTATTTTCTCTCTTTTTCTGAACCCAAGTTTACCGTTTCCAACGGCTCTTTGTGAGGTTCAATGGACCTTTCCTCTTGTCTGAGTAGTCGGGAGATCTCTTCTGGAATTTCGTCGTCATTTTCTTCTTCAGCCTCGAATACCGGGAACTAAAAGTTGGAAGAAGGCATCGGATCGTATGTTTCAACGGGGTATAAAACAAGCAATCTGCATGACGTGATGATTCGTGTTTAGAAGAGATAGAGAAAATGTAAGTGTGTGCAGTGTATTTATTTTACTGCTTGTTTTTATTTTTGAATTGTTTTTTTTTAGGATTACCATTTTCTGAAAAAGCAAAAAGAGAAAACAGCAATTAATGCGGAAATTACAGAACGACATTATTTTATTAATGAACAAGTCGAATCTTGAAACTACAGCCCTATAAAACAAAACTCACTCGCTCTGGGCAAAGCGAAGAGGGAAATTTACAAAAAGCGAGCCCTATCAAAACATCCGTTTCACCTGGGCAGGGTGAAAGGTTAAAGATGGCAATTACTTTGACTGATGAACGACCTTCGGAACCTCGACGGCAACCCATTGGCGGCGAACTCCTCGGTGAATCACAAAGTCTGGCACCTTCATTGATTTGTCTTCAGAAATGACGCTGATTTCTGGTGGAGCAGGATCGTTGGAATCTGTTTCCCAGGCAGAATTGTCGTAGGAGGATTCCTCTGTTGCATTTTGCATAGCATTGGAGCTCTCAGCTGTATCTCCCCATCCAGTTGACTGGATATCTTCGAGCCTGATACGAGAGCTTTCAGGAGCAGTGTACTTGACCATAAAGTCGTATTTTCCACTTGGTTGTCCCAGAGTTTCCCAAACTTCTTTGGAACTGGAGAAGTCATCCCTCTCGATGACGTTGACCTCAGGAAAAGCGTAGTTGATGAATTCTAGTCCTGCAAACGTTGCGAATTCATCTTCATGTTGAGTAGTTTCCGAATGACCTGAGTGTTGATCCCATGACATGGCGGGGACACAGGTATTCTGTTCAATGACGCTCAGCTGAGTTTCATTACTCGGCTGACTTTCTTGCCCCAAGTTTCCTGGGTAAGGCTGCCACATTGGCAGACCATCCATCGGGCCAAAGTAATTGTGATCAATGTTGTCTTTCATCAGAGTGTCTTCCTCTAATGAATTTGGCGGAGCACGGCATCCTTCCGGATCACAATCTCCGTAGATCATTTTGACATCTGATCTTGGTATAAATCTCAGACTTTCTGTAGGTAAGCAAAAAGGCATAGGCACCTCTTCCTGAGACATATAGCCGTCCTTGTTAAGGTAGGACTTCCATTCTTCATCTGTGTCAGAGGGATCTTCCTCATTGATAGCATGAACTGTCTGAGACACTGGGTGAAGAAAACCTCCACTGTGGAAGAAGTTTTGAAGGGGATGAAGACTTTCATCGTTGGCGGCTGTCTGAGTACAGGTCGCAGAAAAACCAAGACCCTTCTTTATTTTATTGTCAGTGGGAATGACAAGTTGTCCCCATCCTTTTGTATCGGTACTCTCGACCGCTTTGATAGCATCTTTGTATGAAGAAATTGAAGTTCCTTCTTCGGATTGGTCGTTCTTGCTCACCGATAGTGCTTGGAACTGAGTTCCAATAACCTCCTCGGGTTCTACAGAAGCAAATGATGATAGGTTACTCAGAAGCAAGGCTTGTTCCCCACTAACCGTGACAAGTTGATCGTTCTTGACGAACTTTAGCTTTTGGTGGAGGGTTGAAGTAACCGCTCCAGCCTGATGTATCCAAGGTCTTCCTAATAAACAATTGTATGTTGCCCGGATGTCCATGACCTGGAAAGTGATTTGGAAAGTGTGAGGACCAATAGTTATGGGAAGATCAACTTCGCCGATAACTATTTTTCTGGATCCGTCGAATGCTTTGACGACGACCTCGCTGACTCTCATCGGAGGGCCCTTAAATGATAATTGCGTCAAAGTGGACTTCGGCATAACATTCAGGGCTGACCCTGTGTCTACCAGTACATTGGCTAAAGCATCGCCCTGGAAGTTAACTGTAATGTTGAGCGCCATGTTATGACGAAGACCCTCTTCAGGTAATTCCTCATCACTAAATCCCAAATTATTGTAGGAAGTGATGTTAGAGACAATACTATCGAATTGTCTGATTGTTACATCCTGTTCCACAAAGGCTTGCTCCAAGACTTTCTGTAGAGCCTCTCTGTGTGCTTCTGAATTGAGTAACAGTGATAATACTGAGATCTTTGAAGGAGTCTGTAACAGTTGATCAACAATGTTATATTCACTCCTTTGGATGTGCCTTAGCATCTCATCTTTGTCTTTTGAAAAGCCGGGATTACTAGATTGACCGACTGGTGGATCAGGAATTTCTGCCTGAAGTTCCTTTTCTTTGTTGGATTCTCCAACCCCTCGGTTGAAGACTCGACCGCTCCGTGTTACACGACTGATGCCTGCAATGTTCACGACGGAGGGTAATGGAATTTCCTTTCCATTCTCGATTATTGTTGCACCATATTTGTAAGGGATTGCCTTAGCTGATTCATAGGGTAGTGGCCCCGGTAAATAGATGACTATGGGAACCTTCTGATTTTTCTGACCATCATAAGTAACCTTGATCCGTTCCCAGTTGGGAACTCTAGATTTGTCAAGTAAAGGGATGATGGCAAAAATATACCTGGTCCTGTGATGACCAGAGATCGTGACAACATCCTCAACTTGCTCGACAAGGTAGTTCGGCGACCAAATGATGGGTCCTGAACCGGGATATGGACGAATTTCTCCATGATCGACCTGACCCTGAAGAGCTGCTCTCACAAGGTAACACCCTTGGTTACTTTCTGCACAGATGCTACAACTGTCATAGTTGTGTGGTGGCACCTGGCCATGCCCACTTTGAATACAATGTAACCTCACTAGGTTACCTTCCATTGATCGGACATCCTGACTTTGACGACGAGTATGATTCCTGTTATTGATACTAATCTGCTGAGTATCTTCGTCCATATAGATTGGCATCCACCAATGATTTAACAAGTGCTGAAGTGCCTCCTGGACAAGGGTACAACCTCGATCGTTTTCGCAACCCGCTTTACAGTTTTGATAGTCATGTGATATTAAGAATCCAAGTCGGACCTGCTCATCATGTAACTCTACCAGGTTGGTATCCATTACGCGGATGTCGAAGATCTGAACCATGTTGATTTGATAGGAGTTCCTATCATGGTAGTCTTGGATCCATCCAAGATCCATCTGACGCTGGAGGGCCTCTTGTATGAAAGAGCATCCCTGTTTGTTTACCGAGCAAATTAGACAGGAACTGTAATTGTGCCGTGGCAGATTATGATATTGGCTTTTCCTTGAGTGCATCGCCACCAAATTGACATTCATCGCACGGATTTCGTGGTTTTAAATGACGTTGGAATTCGTGTAAACCATGTTAACTCCACGAACTCGGTGCTCTTGGATCCATCCAAGATCCATTTGTTCCTGTAGAGCTGCTTGCACTACAGAACACCCCTGGTTGTCTTTAGAGCAGATATCACACTGGTGATAATTATGAGGTGGCACATGGCCATATCCACTCAGTCTACAATGCATCTTGACCAGATTGGTCCCCAATAAGAGTACATCGTGAATTTGATAGACATTTTTAGTCTCTTTCTCAATCAGATTGACTGCAGCTTTCTCGTGTTGAGGCAGCGGGTTCGTACGAACATTAGGATTCGTATCTTGGAAAGATAAGAGCCCGCTCCTAACAAGCTTTTGCACGTCGGATTTGAAAATGAGACAAGTCTCAATGTTATGCCCTGAACCTCCTTGATGATAAGGGCATGTTTGATCCGCTTTAAACCAAAAAGGCAGATTTTCCGGTACTGTAAGAGGAGACTTAGTCTGGATGTGCCCCTTAGCCAGCAGTAACGGAAACAGCTCTGCGTACGTTACGGGTATAGGATCAAATCCTGGTGGCCATATTGTACGGTTGTTGTTATATGGAGGACGAGCCTGCTGAAGAGGCTGTTGTGTCCTTTGTTGGTCAGGTTGGCTCAGCGCAACCTGAGGTTGATACATAGGAACAGGCACGGGGCCGATAGCAAGAGTAACAGCTGCTACTGGCTGATAACGTCGCCTTTGCTTTCCGAGAGAGATATTCCCAATATCTTGCTCTTTTTTCTTAGGGAGAGCACTACCGTATTTTTTAGTACCGCTCATTGATCCAGTGTCTTTTACCAAACGTCCTTCTCAGACAGCTTCCTCAAGACGTACACCCATGCCGACCATTTCGGTGAAATCACTGGGTGCACTGGCAATCATTCGGTCATAGTAAAATGAGCTTAAGGTCTTTAAGAAGATTTTTGTCATCTCTTTTTCCTCAAGAGGTGGACAAATTTGAGCGGCAATTTCACGCCACCTTTGAGCATACTCCTTAAAGGTTTCCTTTTCCTTTTGCGACATTGATCTGAGTTGATCTCTGTCGGGTGCCATGTCTAAATTGTACTTGTATTGTTGGACGAAGCCAGTACCAAGATCTCTGAATGTGCTGATCGTGGCACGGTTTAAACCCATGTACCATTTTAATGCGGCACCGGTTAAACTATCCTGAAAGTAGTGAATCAGTAGGTCCTGATTCTCCGTCTGAGCTGACATCCGTCGAGCGTACATCACCAGATGGCTTTGAGGGCAAGAGTTACCCTTGTATTTTTCAAAGTCGGGCACTTGGAACTTGTGCGGGACTTTCACATTTGGGACCAAGCAGAGATCTGCGGCGTCCTTTCCAAATAGATCCTGACCGCAAATGGCTTGCAGCTCTTTCTGCATTTCCAAGAACTGCTCCTTGAATTCATCCATTCTGTCAAACATAGTTTCCTTCTTACCAGAAGGTGTCTGTGGAATCTGTCCTTCCGGGACAGTGTGCACCACAGGGGGTGGTACCGTGACTACGCCAGTAAGTCTTGGCGTCTCCCGAAGTTTGTAACCTTCAGGAGTCTTCAGTATGCCCCTAGCATCTTCGCTTTCCCAAAGTTTGTAACCTTCAGGCCCAGCGGCTTCTGTTGCGATTCCCTGATCTTCAGTGATCGGCGGAACATATCCTTCCGGGATATAGTTAACAGGCATGCCCCAAGGACGATCTTTCGGCATCTGATACCTAGGATCATACTTTTCTATGATGGGCATTGAGGTGATCTCTGAGATCACAGTTCTTTGTAGCTGAGCTTCTGCCGTGGCTTGCATGTCGTTACGAAGCTTTCTCATATCCTCTCTCAGAGCGTCGATCTCTTATTTCAACTCTCTGTTTTCTTCCTCAAGATCATTCATCTTTTTCTGACGATTGGCCCGAGTATTATCAGAATGAGACAGTTTGACTCTAGAATCGAGACACAAATGTGAGATTCGTAGGGAAGAAGAATACGTGATGTGAGAATGATGAATGCAATGATTATATTAATTGTTGTTTTTTGGTTTAATCAAAATAAACTTTGACAATTAGATTGCAAATATCAAACAGTGGGGAAACCCCTTTTTATTGAAATTCAAAGGATTACAGAAATGGAAATACAGTAGATTACAAGATGCGGAAACAGGAACCTAAACTAATGGGTCCCGAGTCCTCTCTGAAGAGAAACCGGGTGCTGATTCTGGTATCTTCCTTTTCTTTGACCGGGGCGCTTGGGCCGTTGTCGGGTTGTCATTCCTTTGCCAAGTGAAAGGAGTGAGGAAATTCCTTTGGTCATCTTGATTCTCTACAGCATGCTGCTCCAAAATTTCAATCAGAGCATCTTTCTCTTTTAGTAGTTGCTGTATTTGCATACACTCTACGTCGAGGGTGCGGTACTTGTTCTTCCAAGATCTTCTTTCCTTTTGAACTTTGTTGAGAGTAACCTGAAGCTTTTCAGTTTCCGTCATGAAGTACATGACAGATTCTCTCGGCGGAAGAATTCCGTAACGAGGATAAGGCATTTTTAGCTTGAGAGCTCTGGTTTGTACCCAATGGAGATAAGGCTCCACCGAGACACAATCCAGTTTTCCCAGAGACTCTCGTCCTTTCTTATGAACCTGTTTCCAAGCTTGCACTATTTCCATCTTTAGTGCTCTGTCATTTTCTCCTTCTTTGAAGAAAAGACCTTCCAGATGAACACCCAGTGGGATGTGTCTCATTGGGTATCCAAATTGACGAGGAACCAATATCGGATGATAGTTGATTCCTCCTTTAGTTCCTATGAGGGGTACGCTGGGGAAGTTTCCACAACGGTCAATGATTCTGATTCCCTCATAAATTCTATTACACCAATCTATATCGGAATTGGTTAGAGACATAATCTTCTGTGACCAACGTAAGACACTCTTGCAATCCCAAAAAGCAGCAGACTTGGGCAAGTGAGAGATAAACCATTTGTAGAGCAAAGGTACACAGCATGTGATCTCCCCTCCGCTGTACAAATTTCCCAAGTGTATAGAATGATACGCATCTGCGAGCAAAGTCGGCACAGGGTTTCCAATGAGAAAAACCTTAATAGCGTTGATATCGACGAAGTTATTGATGTTGGGAAACAAAAATAACCCGTAGGTGAGCAAGACAAAGATGCTTTCAAAAGCAGTCTCGTTCCCTATACTAGCGAAGTATAGAGCTTTTTTTGTCAAGAACTGGGCTGGCAAACCTTGGATGCCACCCTTAGTGGTCATGTGAGTCCTGACCTCAGACTCGTCCAAATGAATTGCTCTTGCAATAGTCTGATTCTTTAGAATTTCTTCCAGTCCAGAAAATGGAGCTCGATCAGTGATATGTAAATCAGCCAGATGAGAATACTCCTCCAGCGTTGGTGATAGCTGGTAATCCGGGAATGTGAAACAGTGATAAACTGGATCGTAGATTTGGATGAACGCATCCATGATTCCCTCAATCACATGGACTCTTAACAGTGGTAGCAAACCACCGTGCTTGGCTCTGAAAGCCTCTGGGTTAACGATCATCCTTGCCAACCTTCTCAAATCCCCTAGTTTTGGAACCTTGAAGGTATACTGGCGAGTTCTCCTTCTACCGAAATCCATTAGCGTAATCTTTTTCTCTGATATTTGCAATCACAGTCTTAGTTTAATTTGAAAAACAGAGAGACTGGAAGAGAAAGTTTTTTGAATGTTTTAAAGTTTTATTAAATGGATGCATGAATGCAGCACACAAAAACATCGAAAAAACATGGGGTCAGAGGGTCGTTGTCATGAAGTCAAGGCTCTACCCATCCCCAAAGGTTTATACTAGGGTGATTTTTGTACCTGTACTCATTATCATCAGCTTCTCCCAGGAAGGAAGACAACAAGCGGATCGCCAGCGAGTTGTGTGCAATCTTGGAGTAAGTGCCATTCACCGAGAATAGATCACCAGCCTCAAATGAGGGTAGTATCGCGTAACAGCTATTTTCGATAGCTTTCGCACTACGAAAGGGTTGGCTTTTCTAGGTGTATACTCAATCTTTCCACATACGGCATCACCCGCATTCCCATTAGCAGAAAAATAAACACGTATATCAATTAGGAAAAGCAGTATATATATTTGTCCTAAACATCCTAGACCTTTAAAGCTATGAATCCTAAGTTCCTGATAGAAATGAGTTCCCCGGCGGAAGCCCTAATCTGTGGTTCTCTGCCTAAGAGATGGACCAGCATAGGTCAATCTTTCTCTTCGGTAGAGTTCCCATTTTCTGTAGAAAACAGGGATGATGCCCTAAGGCAGAAACTGGCCCCACGGTGGGCGCCACTTTTCTGTAGCGAGCGATTTTGGACGCGGTTCTTAAGCGCTGGTCGCTCTCTGCGGTTGAGCTTAAACTACAGGTCGATTCATTTTTTTATCCTATTGTGAGCTGAATAAGGAAGGGAAATAGATGTCTCCAATTAACCCTGCTTGCATACTGAGTTTAAACAGCGGTCTGTTAGGTTACGGATGCTATCAATGTCGGGGGGCCTTTGTACTGGTTATTTGTATTTTCGCCAGTACTGTTTTCTTTCTCTTTTACCTGGGCAGAAGGTTTCTGGCGGGGAACTAGGATTAGGATGTTAGGACTGATGCTTTTGAATTACTGCTTTTAATTGATGGAGATATGGGATTTGGGTTTTTTGTTGATTGTGCTCGCTAAGATCTTTTCTTTTGATCTTATGCCTACGTATTCCCGTTTACCGAAACAGGGAAATCAGAGCGTTCGTAGTTCCTCCTATTCTATGGGTGGAAATGGGTGTTTTTGGTGTTTTGGTGTCTTGTTCAAAGCCCAAGACGTGAAGCGAAAGGTGGTTTGTATCTTGTTCAAAGCCCAAGATGTGAAGCTGAAAGGTCTATTTGTGTCTTGTTCAAAGCCCAAGACGTGAAGCTGAAAGACCTCGACTTTAGAGAGAATTTGTCATCTCTAAAGAGGGGGAAGGAGAATTACTTTAACTGGGATACACGGATCCGAGCAATGCCATAATTTCCGAAGAAAGGGTTTTAACCTGAAGGAGAAGACTTTAACTCAGTGTAGAGCAATGCCATATTTCCTTAGGAATTTCTCATGCTAAAAGAAGGAAAGTGGCATGGATGTAGATGATCCAGAGGCTTGCCGCTTACAGCGATTAGATGAAGGGAAAGGAGTTGTTGATGTTTGTGTACTGTGAACGAGGCACAGTTTTGATGCTAAAAGGTTGATTGGATCAACCAGTGGTTTTCTTATACAAAAGCCTAAGAGGAGGCTAATTTCTGCTAGGAAAATCATTATACAAAGCCTAAGAGGAGGCTATTTTGTGTCTCGTACAAAGCCCGAGAGAGAGGCTAAAAGTTTTTGCTCAACAAGAGAGTCTTTGATACTCAACAAGAGAGTGTTTTTGTATCTCGTACGAAGTCCGAGATGGAGGCTAAAGGTTTGTTTCAGTTGAGTGACAGATCCAATATACTGATTTTAAAAGAGAAAATCAGTTCTTATATGAGCAACACTGTACTCAGGGATTTGATTTAAGGATCAGGGATATTTCCTTCTCTTTGAGGAAACGGGAAATCCAAAGGGTATTGAGACTGTCCGAGTCTGCGGGTTTCCTTCCTTTTTAACGAAGGGGTCACTTGAGAATGTCTTTGAGACTCAAGGAAGTTAGACTGTCCAAGTCTAGAGTTTTATCTTTTGTACTATGCTTTGAGAAACAGTAGTAGACTCTATGAAAGGACTGTTCTATGAGGATGACTAGGTTCTGTTCCTATACCTCTAGGAGGTCGTCGGGACAATTTATACGAAGCCCAAGAGGAGGCTGGAAACTTTTAAGAAGCCGACGGGTCCTTGTACGAAGCCCAAGAGGAGGCTATCATTCCCGAAGAAAGAGATCATTATACGAAGCCTAAGAGGAGGCTGTGAATACTTCTAAGAAGCCGTAGTGTCCTTGAATAATGCCCAAGAGGAGGCCGGGTTGCTTTTAGGAAGCCTGTGGGTCCTTGTATAATGCCCAAGAGGAGGCCGATTCTTTTAAGAATCCCGTGGGTCTATCATCTCCTTTCCATTAGGAGAGATAACTCTTTTAAAGATAAAAACCACTGGTAAACGTGCGAGGTTTACTATCCAGTGACTTTTAGCTTTTAAAGAGGGTTCCTTAGTTAAGGTCCAAGATTATGACCGTAGGGGGTACCCAAACCCCGAGACATTCAAGGCAAGCTATCCGCAAGGAATAGATCAAGTCAGGAAAGTTCGAGAATTTGGAAGAAACTCAAAGATGCCATTCACGGAGAATACATTCATCTTAGGGAGTAGAGCTTCTTGACGATTCCTAAGGAGGACAACCGAAGAGAAGACTGTATCTGGTGCTCCTATTGGGGATCTAGGCGTCTATTTCTACGAATAAATGAAACGGCGTCACCTAGTTCTAGACGTAGTTGTCGGGGAAACTCGAAATATCTATACTATTATTACACAGTAGACATGAGTTTATGAAAGGAGACTTACAGTGAGCAGCCCCACAATACAGTTTATAATATGAAAGCAGTAAATGAAAGCGATAACCACTTACTCGGTTGTAGTGCTTCCATGCTGTTTGGTTAGTTGTTCAACAAAGAAAGATTGAAAACAATAGTATATTCAAAATCAAAGGAGAAAGTGCTTTGATAAAGAAAGATTTGGGGCTTACAGCTCAAGGAGAGGCCCAGGGTTTTATCAGTGACCGCACTGTTTGACTTTGTACAGCGGGACTTATACAAGTGACTGGGGCCCAAAAAGGTTTTCTGTACAAAAGGGATGAGTCTTACACTCTCTCAAGAGGCCCAAAAAAAGGTTTAAAGAAAAGAGAGGGGCTTATAACACGAGGGTAGGCCCAAATGATTTTTCGTTTAAAAATGGCGATCGCGCCGAGGTTTTCTTTTAACGCAGAGGGACTTATACAATAAGTGAGGCCCAAAATGTTTTGGTTAAAAGGGGGATTGGGTCTTACACTCTAATAGAGGCCCAAAAGTTTTGAATGGGTCTTATAGCTCGAGGAGAGGCCCAGATGATTTTTATTTTTAAACGGGCGACGATCGCGCCGTTTACTTGTACAGAGGGACTTATACAATGAGTGAGGCCCAAAAAGTTTTTGTACAAGGGGGGATGGGTCTTACACTCTCTCAAGAGGCCCAAAAAGTTTTGAAAATGATTTATGAGGGTTGAATTAATCCAAAACCCTAATTTGTTTTCAAAATGTATTTAATCGAATAAAAATTCAATTAAAATGATCAAAAATTGTTTAACACATGGAAAACAAATTGTGATCTTGGATTAATGCTTCAAAAATTAAGTATTGACCTACAAAATAATTAGAAAGCATCAAAAGTTGCAAAATCAATGTAGAAAAAATATTTAAAATGCCAAAAACAATCAAAATATTAATTCTTTGCAAAAATATCAATTATATGAAATAAATAATATTTTTGGGATTTTTTGTGAAAATAAAATATTTTAACATTTTTGTGAATTATTAAAAAAAAATCAACTCAAAATCATTAAAACTCAGAGAGAAATTAATTTTTGAATCAATTAAACAAAAATCACAAAATTCAAATATTTGAATTTCTAAAAATGGCGCCAAGAACAAGCTGAAGAACACGCGCGTGTTCTTGGTTTCTCAGATTTGCATTTTCTATCCAATCTCCATGAATACGTAATCATATCATGCAATCCACATATCATTATGCTCTCCTCAACCTCACGATCATGTCTATGTACTTTAATTTCATTTAAATTAAACATACAACAAGAAATCACGAAGAGACCTCAAGAACCCTAATTTCTGCATGAAGGCTAGGATTTTTGATACACGATTCAAACAATGCAATTAATTGAGGGAAAATATTCCATGCATGATTATGAACATATGGCCAAATTATTGTGCGAGGAAATATGCATAGATTGAGAGATGACCAAGTATGTGCTTACCTCCAAGTCGTGACAGCAAGTTCAAAGTGATTTTTGATTTGGAGGTGTTACAGATGAGTGGTGATGATCTGAACAGCTTCCCTACACCCTATGGATGGTGTTTGGATGGTTGGACTTGATTGAAATTGGCTGGATCATTTTGTGGTACCTCAGCTGCACTTTAGTTAAAACCTTGAGCAACCAGCTGGTGATTTTGTGAAATTGATGTTTCAGAAGAAATCTAAGTGTTTGATCCGCTCATATGTGATGTATGTGAGGTGTGTGAGTGATTGGTTTGATTGGAATTGCTCTCAAACTCAAAACCCGATAGTGACTTGCCTTAGAAGGCAAAATTGGAGTGAAAGAAGAGATTTTGAGGAAAGCATCTGTTAGATGGATTTGGTGTACTCAAACTGACCACAATTGAGCTCTATTTATAGTAGAGCAAGTTTGTTTTGGGATCCACAGTGAATGGCAACTGCAGCAGGTGTTTCCTCAATGTTGGCCAATGGAAATGCAAGTCTCCTCTAGCCATTGACTAGAGGTTAGGGCACAAAGCTATGGTCCCCTTGGTCTTGGATAAGTCTTGACTGATTTCAGATGAAAATGGCTCAGTCCATGCCACCTTGATGGTTCCATTGAATGCCTCATTCCAAATTTGAAGTCTTGTCCCTATTTTGGCCACTCTAGGTTCAACATGCTATTTCTTGTTCCATGGACTTTGGAGGCTTGGCTCAGTGATTGTCCCCTTTAGATTCAATCCTCAGAGGTGTCCAAGTGGATAGGAGCAATTGAATTTGGCTAATTTTGGCAAATCGACCAAAGTTGCAAATTCTGCCTTGCCTTGACAGATTTCAGCAAGGCAACTTGGCAATGTTGTATCTCATGGTGTAGGTTGAATTTGGCAATGTTCTTGGCCATTTTGGAAAGCTCTTACATGATACAACAACTGTTTGAACAAGTTTGGTTTTGATCTCTTTTGATTCCAAGTGAAAAATCCCCCTACATTTGGCAAAAAGTGAGGCAGAATCTGACTTAGTGAAAATTTCACTAAGTGTTTGAAAAGTGACATTTTCACTTTTCAGCCACTTTGATCACTCCATAACTCAAAATCCTTAATGAATTGGAATGACTTGTAGTTGAAGTTTTTGTAGGTGATAATGAGGGCTACAAATCCATCTTTGGATGAGAAAAAATGGCCTTGTGGTTTAGGAGTTATGGTCCTCCAAAGTTGGTACCTTTGCCACTTTATTTTTAACTTAGAAAAATTTCTAAGTTTTATGGTTACCCCTTTTACAAGTTATCTCACTTTTCTTGATTTTTCTTGATGAATGATGATTCAAATCATACATTAACATCATTTTAGGGTTAAAAATCCATTTTGGTGAAAAATCTCAAAAAGTCAAAGTTGACTTTTGTGCACAGTTGACTTTTTATCAGATGAATTCCAAACTGTGCAATTCTTCAGGAAATCATGTCCTTGACCTAAATCAAACTTGATGGACATGTTCCATGGGTGTCATAGGGTATATTCAATCATGTATTAGGGTTTGGGAGCATTTCTTGGTCAAAAGTCAAAGTTACAGTTGAGTTTTCTCTTAAAACCCTAATTGTGGTGCAGATGAAATTGAGACTTGTTGCTCAAGCTTCTTGGATCAATCCATTGTTCCAAATGGATCAATATGGTATATTAGAGACCCTCAAATCATGTCTTGAATTCTTGGATCATGGTTTGTCCCAAAAGTCAACTTAGGGGTGAATTAGGTCAAGAAACCCTAATTCCTGATTTTTGATGAATGCATCCCCTGAGGCAAAATTGACTTGATGCATGGGTTCATGAGGTTCCATGAAGTATATTAGGTCATGTTTTGGATCATTGCTTGGTGCCCAGATGAAAATTTCCATCTGGAGGCCCTGGTCGACCAAAACCCTAATTTGGTGACACTGGCGATCTTGAGGCTTGATCCACCTAGAAGGGAGCAGCCTTGTGCTTAATCCTTGAAGTGGGAGTCCTTTTGATCCTTTGAGGATGTTTGAGAGATTAGACAAGTTGAAGGTCATGTCATTTCTTGATTGATCCTTTGTCTAAGCACTCAGAGAGGGCTTGAAACCCTAATTTTGATTGTATTGGATGCTCACCCATCTTTGGGGAGACTGATGAAGCATGATGGTTCATCCATATTGTGATGATGATTTTCACAATGATGGGAAATCTAAGTGGTCAAAATTTGGGGTATTACACACGGATTGATTCAACTCTTGTAGTGGCTTAGGGACCATAATATTAAGGGTATCTCTTCACAGGAATTCAGCACGGATTGCAAGGACTAGGATCTCCACAAGTAAAACAAATCCATACACAGGCAGCCTCCATGATCTATAGTCTTCTGTGGCAGTACCTAACTTCACATAGTGAAAACAAATAAACCAAGCCTAATAAAATGGTTAATTATGCACAAATGATTGGCCTAAGATGTTATGCAAAAAGAAAAAGGGATCTTAGGGTCCAAAATTAGGGTGTGACAACCGTTAATGTTAATTGTGTGCTACATGTCATATGCATTAGCAGGTGTATGTTGGAGAGTAACACACTTTACATTGAATTTTTATGAATTTTTTTACACTGATAATTGTATTATTTTACGCGGGGATTTAGGGTGTTCCACAACGTACCTGATAAATAGGTGTCCTTCAACTGCCTTGGAAATAAAGACACCTGAAGAAGTCTGGTTGGGACATCCACCTAGTCTCGACAGACTTAGAGTATTTGGTTGTTTAGCGTATGCTCATATTAGGAAAGACAAGGTCGAACCTAGAGCTCTGAGATGTATGTTACTTGGATACTCTGAAGGAATCGAAGCTTATAGGTTGTGGTTCCCTGAGCCAAGTCACAAGAGGTGTATCACAAGTCTAGATGTAGTTTTCAATGAAGCTGAGATGGCTTTCAAGAAAACTGATGACATTTGTCGAAGTTCAAAGATCTCTGAAGAAGAGCTGGAACAGGATGATATTCATGTTGAGGTAGAGCATAGTGATGTTGAATTGCATGACTCAATGAAGTCGAAGAAGAAGCATAAGCTGTTGTCGAAGATGAGGAGACTGATAATAACTACCTTCTAGCAAGAGACGGGTCGAGAAGAGTCTTCAAGCCACCTCAAAGACTTGGTTATGAAGATCTCATAGATTATGCCTTAATCTCTGCAAGTGAGGTTCTTGATGAAGAACCTAGAGACTATAAGGAAGTTATGAGGAATCGAGATAAAACTGAATAGTTGAAAGCCATGGATGATGAGATGAAATCTCTTCATGATTATAACACTTGGGAGCTTATTGAGAAACCTGCAGGGGCCAGGTTAGTCAGCTGTAAGTTGATTTTCAAGGTAAAGGAAGGAATCAAATGAGTGATGTTGAAGAGATTTAAGGCAAAGTTGGTTACTAGTGGGTTCACTCACAAAGAAGATGTTGACTTCAATAATGTGTTCTCACCTGTTGTAAAGCATAGATCCATTAGAATGTTGTTAGCCATAATGGCGAAGTTCGACCTAGAAGTTGAACAAATGGATGTGAAAACATCCTTCCTGAATGGTAATCTAGATGAAACGATTCTGATGAGGCAACCTGAAGGGTATGCAGAAAAAGGAAAGTAAGATTATGTGTGAAAGCTGAATAGGTCTTTGTATGGCCTAAAAATATCTCCTGGACAATGGAATAAGAGATTCGACAAGTTCATGGCACACATTGGTTTCACTAGAAGTTAGTTTGACTATTGCGTTTACTTCAAATTTCGACCAGGAATTCACTTGTTATTTTGTTGTTGTATATGGATGACATCCTCATAGCAAGCAATAGTGTTGAAGATGTTATGAAGGTGAAGGCTGAACACGATAAGAAGTTCGAAATGAAGGATTGAGAGCTCCCTCCAGAATTATTGGGATTGACATCCAGAGAGATAGAAAGCAGTCGAGATTATACTTATCTAAAGAGGCATACCTGGAGAAGATTCTCGACAAGTTTGGTATGTCGAATTCAAAGCATGTTCTAACACCGACTAATCCTCAGTACAAGCTGAGTACGACTCAAAGTCCTAGTACTGAAGTTGAAAGAGCCTATATGAATAACATTCCATATGCTAGTATAGTAGGTTCTTTGATGTATGCTATGCTCTGTACAAGGCCAGATATAGCGTATAGAGTGAGCCTTGTAAGCAGGTATATAGTCAATCCTGGAAAGGCGCACTGGCAAGCATTCGAGGTACATCAATGGGTCTCTGAGCACAGTCTTAATTTATGATGGAGCCTATGTTGATGATAGCAAAGTCGAAATCGAAGGATTTTTCGACTCTGATTATGCAGGTTGTATGGATTCTAGAAAATCTTTTTCAGGATATGTCTTCATTATGTTTGGTACGACAATCAGTTGGAAATCAACACTTTAGAAGGTTGTTGCCTTATCAACCAGTGAAGCGGAATATATTACCCTCACTGAAACTGTGAAAGAAGCATTGTGACTTGAAGGTTTTGCTAAGGAGCTGAAACTTCAAGGTCGAGTTATCATTGTTAAATTTGATAGTCAAAGTGCAATACACCCGTCAAAGAATTCGGTCTCTCATGAGCAAACAAAGCATATCGATGTGAGGCTGCACTTCGTCAGAGAGGTAATCGAGCATGGAGAATTCCAAGTGCAGAAGGTTTTGACTGATGACAATGTTGCTAATATGATCACCAAGACATTGTCAACTAGCAAGTTTTCTACTGTATGTAGTTGATAAAGTTGCATGATGAAAGCTAGTTTATTTCAAGGCTCAGAGTTTGTTCCAATGTGGAGATTTGTAACTTATGGGTGATAAGTTAGTGTTGTAGAAAACTCTGTCGAACTAGTAAGTTTCGAAAGTTGGAGATATGCATGCAGTAGTCGAAGGTCGTTCTTGCATGCAGATTTATGTTAGCTTGTTATTTAGGTTAACATGTCGAATTGAGCTTGCTTGTAAGTCCAATTGGTAAGTTAGCTTGTAGTATATGTTAGCTTAGTAGTCTATAAATAGACTTGTTCTCTCAGATTGTTGAGAGATCTTAATTGTTGGTATTCACTTATAATCTTTGAATCCTTATTGAAAAAGTAAATAGTAAAACAGTTTTAATCAATTATTCTTTTTCTTCCTTCTTTTTTATTTTTTTGTAAAACCTAATAAGATTTCTTATGTTTGTTAAAAAAAACTCAACCTTTATCTCATAACTTTGTTATGTTATTGACGACATCATTTCACAACAAATGAATTGTTATGACATCCACAATCATTCTCGATTATTATACCTTTCTCTTAAGTCTTGTAATATGGTTCTCCATTTTGTTTATCTTCGTCGTTGTTATCGCGTGTTAGCAATAGTGTCTCGACGCTTAGATCCCTTGCTTTCGTTGACAAATCTCTTTAGTGATTATTATGTTTGGGGTTGTGTAGAGAACCCATCGTCATTGACTTATCTCCTAGGCCATTCATTCAGTGTGTTGAATTAGGCATTGCGCAAGCAAATATCAAATGAGTAAGATAAATAATCAAGTTTAAATGAGTTTCTTGGCACGCGAATTAGTTAAAACAGAATTTTTTTTAATATAACATCTTTTTTCAAGAAAAATACCAGAAAACTAACATTTCAGGTAAATTACCAAAGTGGCTGGGTTAGGAATCCTATTATCAGGGTGGCGCCATATAGGATGGCGCCTCAGTTAGAGGCCACATGCCAAACCATATGGCGCCTCAGTACATCTCGTGTGCCCTAATTTTTTTCCCACCTTACCTGAGATTCGCCATCTAGGATGGCGCCTCAGTGTAAGGGTCTTTTTTTTAAATTTATTTTTAATTAGAAATAAAAAAATTAAATTGTTTTGTGATGCCCTAGACTGATGAAAAGAGATGCCCTACCTCTACAAGCCTATACTCAACTTCCACTGTTCTTTAGCATGCCTTTGCACTATTGTTTTTGCTTCAGACCACTATTCAAGACCACTATTGACATGACAATACAAGCATGCCTTGGAATCTCATGCCTTACTGCACATGTCAGACTACAAAGACCAAGAAAAAAAGCAAGGAATCCCATGCCTTACTGCACATGTCAGGCTACAAAGACCAAGAGACATGCAAGGAATCATATGCATTACTCCCCTCTACACCAATATAAATACCATCTTAGCATTCCACAAATTGATCTCATCCTAAACTCTTCTCTTCTCTTCATCCCACAAAAACTTCTCATCCATCACAAAGTCTTCCTCTTAAAACCAGTTACGAAAAAAAATGTCTCTGCTCACGATGGGAAACAACCACTGAGGAACCCCGAAAAACGTTGACGACTTCGTAAGTGTTTAGGCCTTCTATTGTTTTACATTCCTAAACTTTGATGTATTTTTTTACCTAAGTAATGTTATTTATTTTTTTGGTTCAGGAGGTATCAAGGTTCCGTTGCCGTGGACACGCATACTTTGGACACGACCCTTTCACTGAAGAATGTCTAAGAAGATGTAGATTTGGAGAAGTGATTAAAATCCCGTCATACCATGTAGACCCCAAGTTTATTCTGGCCTTGCTAGAACGATGGAGGCTGGAGACCCACACATTTCACCTTTCTTTTGGTGAATGCACGGTCACCCTCCAAGACGTGCATATGTTACTGGGCCTCCGCATAGATGGCACGGCCGTCAACGGCCCTGTAAATATAGATAGCCAACTATGCGTCGAGTTGTTGGGCACGTCCCTACAGGTGGAAGAACTTCAGCCTTCACCTGACGGTAGACCTAGGGGGCAAGGTATTAACCTAAAACGCCTTAGGGAATACCATGACTCTATTGTACTAGACGAGGATTCCCTCCCCTTTCACAGGATACAAAAAACTAGATGTTATTTATTGTTATTGTTCGATCTTTTTTGTTTCCAGAAAGCACTGGAAACAGTGTAAATATTATGTATCTCCCTTTGTTGTATAACATTAACAGAGTAAACGAATATAGTTGGGGTTCAACTGTCCTGGCCCATCTGTATAGTTCACTCTGCAAAACTGCAAAAAAAGACGCGTGTACATTTTATGGTTGCGCTTATCTCCTTTAGGCGTGGGGCTGGTCAAGAATGCCAACACTAGCTCCAATTAACCGAAACCCCCTTCACATTCCCCTACGCATTAAGGTAAGCTTATACACTTCCCTCCCCCTTTTTCGTATATTGAAATGTTTAGTTGTAACTAATTCATTTCTAACTACATTTTCAGGTGGGCAGTTCCGAAAATAAGCTACGAACAAAACCCCAGGAACGCCATAACAGTCTACCGCAACCTGCTAGACCACATTGGCCCAGATGACGTATATATTCCTACAACTTTCATAAATATTTCTAACATTTTGGGCAGTTTCTCATTAAAACTTTTGTTCTTGTAGTTTGCTGGAGGTCGTACGAGGAGCTCGACCACCAGCCCAACGAAAATGATGTTGCCGTGTGGACTTCTAAAACGCCAATTATTCGGTTCACAACAGTGGAGAAGCATCAGAGCGACCGAGTCAAACTTTAATTCGGAATGCATCAGGATATTCCGGTGGCTCCTATAGGTTTGGGAACGTGGCATCTGCGTAGAGTCGACACGCAGTGGAAAGTGGGTGAGTGGACCAACTTTACAACAGCGTTGTGTCAACACTGGGAGAACCGACACCAGCACGTCTTAAACGAACCCCGTTGTACAAGATGCTATGCTAACGGAACAATATATGAGTTGGTTTAGGTCTGTTACAACACTGCAACCATTCCTCTCTCAGCCCACGTATCTAGTTGACCCCTGTCAACGCGCGTCTTCCTCGCAGCAGAATACCCAGAAATATGCCCAACATCATACACCGACCTATACACCACAACAACAAAACCCTTATCCCTATGGCCCTGCCGAGTCTTTCGAAACCACCGAAGCACACCCAAGCCCCCCACAAATGAACCCCCCACAAATGAACACCCTATCTTCCTACCACCAAGAACCACAATCATCCTACAGCCAACAAACCTACCCACTGTTCGACTACCAAACCCCACATCAACCACTGACTCAGTACCAACACCCATCAATGCATTATTTCGGCCAACCATACCGTATAGAACCAACCCAACCCCCAATACAAATTACACAAACATGGGCATGCAGCATTACGGAAGCGCCGTCGGCGGCAACCCCCGGCTATTGGGGACAGATGCTTCAGAATTTGTCTCATGCGTCGGGGCCATCGTCTGATGCGCCGGGGCCATCTCAACAAACACAAAGACCAGCCACACCTCAACAAACTCGTGGTGCTAGACAGAGACGTCGTGCAAGAGCCCCTGAATGTGGAACCGGTGGTCGTTTAGATAGGCACGATCATTGAATTTTTTTTGTATCCAAATATTGTACTAATTATTATCCTTAACAATGTGATGCATTCATGGCTATCATAATTTTATTTCCAATACAATTTTCAATTCACAAATTTAACAAAACATAAAAAATTAAAAAAAAATTAAAAATATATTTTTTTATTTCCAATTAAAAAAAAATACACTGAGACGCCATCTGGAATGGCGACTCCTCAGCAAAAAGAATTAGGATTCTTATTACACTGAGGCGCCATATGGTTTGGCATGTTGCCTCTAACTGAGACGCCATCCCATATGGCGCCACCCTTAGAGGGTTTTTTAAAACCCAGTCACTTTGGTAAATATTTTAAAACATTGGTTTTTTTTTGTAATTTTTTTGAAAAAATAAGTTATATTAAAAAAAAATTCGTTAAAACACATTCGTTCTTATAAAACCACTATCCATTAGAGCGCTCGTCGAAAGTAACTATCGTGCCACATTATCTTTTATTGATGTGCTCATATTTAGATATCTTTATTTGCATAATCGAGCTACTTATTCATTTTAATATTAACATTTTTGAGGTTCAATTCAACTTATTTTTAGGTTAGACCTCTAAGTCCATACTAATAGGCCTACAATATTCACTGTTGATTTATTTATCAACAATTAATATTACTAATTTTATTCTTTAAATTAAGTTGCTCATTAGAAAAGTTCGACTCCTTAATTTAAATTTTAAAATTTTAAATTTATGGATAAACATCAAACTTAAAATATTTTATTTACCATTCACAATTAATGGTACATATTCTTAATGTCATCAAATAATGGTAAACTTAATGGTAATTTAATGTCATCAAATAAGGGTAAACTTAATGGTAATTTAATGGTAAACTTAAAGGAAATTTCTCTGTTTCTCTGTTGTTGCCAATTAAAGTTTCTCTGTTGTTGCCAATTAATGGTAAATTTTAAAGTTGAAGCTAGGAAAGCAACCAATGCTTTAAGTGCACAACCATCTGAAAATTCTAACTGGCCCTTCTCTGGATGATGCATCTGCCAGATCTTATTATTATCTTTGCTAAAGGCAGTGGTTAAGGTGTCAATGAAAGAAATATTTTTTTCGAAATCTAAACTGAAAATTTGTCAGTGTCAATGCTCTAGAACACATGTTAGCATTTTTTTCAAAAGAATGGTCCTTGGTTGAATACTTCACATTGTCGGGTGAAACTTCTATTATTAAGCACCTTTGTTATTTTTGTGTTTATGACTACTACTTGCCTTGATACATATATCACTTGTTAGTTTGGTATTATGTGATTTGTTGTGAAAAACGACATCTTTTAGCAAAGTATAAAACGGTTTCTTGATAATCAAGAACCAAAACAAGAGTTAATGGAAAACTAAGAAAGAAAACACAAGAAGAAGAAGAAGGAACAACAAGGATTGGACAAATATAAATTCTATTTACTATTCACTTTCTCATTAAAGTCACAAATGATTACAATTGAATATCACATTTTGCCACACTCAACAAACTGAGTGTACTAGCCTATTTATAGACTAACTAGGTAACTTGCAGCCCAAGAAACCTAAACAATTGGATCCTTAACACAAGGCCCAATTCGACAGAATAATTCGACAGTACATACTAGAACAAAGCTTCGACTACAGTATGTAACTCTAGGGCACCAGCATGTGAACAAGCTTCGACTGCATGCTTGCCTCCTGTCGAACACCTGAAAGCTCTCATTCGACACAGCATGAGTTCAACCCAACTCTCACAAATCTCCACCTTGGATCTAACTCAGCAACAAGGGAATCAACTAGCTTTCATCATGCAGCTTTATCAACTGCATACAGTGGAAGAACTTGCAACTTGGCAACGTCTTGGTGATTATATCTGTAACACCATTTTCTACCCCTAAATAATGTTGCAGCAGAAACAACTCAATTATCAGAGTAAAGCATAAAAATTCCCTCGAAGGGGGCACATTTCTCATTAAATCAAAATAAAACAATTACCCTGTAAACAAAAGGGTTTTCCTCAAAGTTTCACAAAAAGTCTTCACATGGCAGCGGAACTCAAAATTCTCAATTAAAAGGTTTTCAACCAACGTCGTAATAACCAAAAATAAAACCACACCATCGAATGACAACAAAATAAGGGAACAACATAGTTCGACTCAAAGGACCCCAACCCGATGTTACACTATCAGAGCAAGACCCTCTAAATCGACCAAAAGCAAATGATTTCAAGTTCTCAAAAGCGTCCACGGCTAAACCTGATCACCTGCACATTACCCACGTGGAGGCAACATTCAAACAGGCAGGGTGAGTAATAACAATTCAATATAAATCATATAAAGAAAAGACACTAACACGGCAACAATTGTTTTTATCCAATACTACAGCGGCTCACCCAAAACATCATATAAAACATCACATCACCAATATCACTCATATGCGATCATGCAATGCCACCAAGAATGAAATGCAACATCATAAATATGCATGTGGTACCAAATCCTCATAATAATGGACACTAGGCCATCAACCCTCCACAAGAGAGCACGTCATAAACACCTCAATCCACACAATGGGATTGAAGCCACCACTGGACCAAAGTCCAACTTATCAGCAATTGCACGATCATTTCTTCCAGCCATCATGTACACCACCAACTAGGTTAGAAGAACTAAAACATTGACAGTGTACACACACTTGTCGACTGACAGGGACAGACATCAAGTAAAAACTTGGCCGAACGAACTGACTTGATCTGATACCACTAATGTAACACCCTTTTCTACCCCCAAATAATGTTGCAGCAGAAACAACTCAATTATCAGAGTAAAGCATAAAAATTCCCTCGAAGGGTGCACATTTCTCATTAAATCAAAATAACACAATTACCCTGTAAACAAAAGGGTTTTCCTCAAAGTTTCACAAAAAGTCTTCACATGGCAGCGAAACTCAAAATTCACAATTAAAAGGTTTTCAACCAACGTCGTAATAATAAAAAATAAAACCACACCATCGAATGACAACAAAATAAGGGAACAACATAGTTCGACTCTAAGGACCCCAACCCGATGTTACACTATTAGAGCAAGACCCTCTAAATCGACCAAAAGCAAATGACTTCAAGTCCTCGAAAGCGTCCACGGCTAAACCTGATCACCTGCACATTACTCACGTGGAGGCAACATTCAAACAGGCAGGGTGAGTAATCACAGTTCAATATAAATCATATAAAGAAAAGACACTAACAGGGCAATAGTTGTTTTTATCCAATACTACAGCGGCTCACCTAAAACATCATATAAAACATCACATCACCTATATCACTCATATACGATCATGCAATGCCACCAAGAATGAAATGCAACATCATAAAAATGCATGTGGTACCAAATCGTCATAATAATGGACACTAGGCCATCAACCCTCCACAAGGGAGCACGTCATAAACACCTCAATCCACACAATGGGATTGAAGCCACCACTGGACCGAAGTCCTAACATCATCAATAGACCGAAGTCTAAATGCTATGAATGCATGATGCACAACGTCCTAATTATCATTATCAACAAAAGTCATTATATGCATCATCATCCATCAAAATCACATTTTCGTCATATCATCAAAGACGTCATCAAATCATCATTAATCAGCATCTCGTAATCATCAATATAACTCAAGGTAATTCACATCAAAATAGTCATGTATCATCGTCATAAAATCATTAACATATCTCATAGCAATTCACATCATCAATTGTTCCTCAAAACATCACATATATACCCAGCTCATAACGTCGTTATACATCATGGTAATTCATATCATCAATTAATCATATCTCAACGGTTTGTGATCATCAATAAAACTCATAGTAAATTGGATCATCAATTATTCATAAAAACATCACAATATCATAATCTCATATTCATCATATAACGCGTTAACTCATAGCAGCAATTTACCGAATCATCACAGCATTAATGTAATATAAAACAGATATTTTCCATGAATTTTAAGTCAATAAAAATAGTGTTTTTTAGTCCCAGGTCGCGCTAAGCGCGCCCCTCCCGCGCTAAGCGCGCTACTCACTGCCTCGAAGAGGCGAAATTTCTCCAGACCGCGCTAAGCGCGCTAGGCCGCGCTAAGCGGACTCTACGATTTGGGCAGAAAAACCCTGCGATAACAGCACTTCTCCATCTGCGATTCAACACCCCTAAACCAGGTTTTATCCTCAAATTTCCACAGATTATGTTATTATAACCTATAACTATCACATATACATCAATAACAACAATCATCACATAGAAAATCATCAAAATCCATCCTCTCTAACCTCCAATTCCTAGGTTTTCCCCCAAAATCCCAATTACCCACTAACACCTAATCTTTATATCAAAATATTGCAAGGTGATACTCCCCATACCTTAGAATATTGTCTCCTTCGACCTCTCTTGAAGTTTCGCCGGAATTCTTCTATGCCCTAGCCTCCTTCTCACTTGTTCTTCAGAGCACCTTTGCCTCTTCCTCAAAATAATATGAATAATGAGTTTCTTTCATTATTCTCTCTTAAAATACCCCTAAATGTGCTCTTCTCATTAAACCCTCACTTATTCTCCTCAATTGTCCACTTTACCCTTAATTTCTATGATATTATTTAAAATAAACAATAATACAAATATATTCATATTATATACTATTATTTAATTAAAATAACCAAAACTTCACAAAATCACCGACATCGACACGAAACACCAAAATTCACAGAAATCCACGAATATAATATTTAAATTAAATAAATATTCTACGAAATTTGGGGCGTTACAACTCTCCCCCACTTAAAGAATTTTTGCCCTAAAAAGTTACCTCAAGGAAACAGAGTCAGATACGACTCCCTCATCTGATCTTCACGTTCCTAAGTCCAACTTTCGCCAGCTGGTCCACCCCACAACACCTTTACCAAATTTATGCCTTTACCCCGTAGTTGCTTCCTCTCTCGACCATCAACACGCACCGGTAACGCTTCAAAGGTCAGATTATCCCTTACGTGTACATCATCCATCTGAATCACATGCGACGGATCCGGAATGTACATCCTCAATTGAGACACATGGAACACGTCATGCAAATTCACAAGTGACGGTGATAAAGCAATTCGATAGGCTACCTCTCTTATCCTCTGCGATATCTGATATGGACCAACAAAACGTGGAGTGAGCTTCCTAGACTTCAAAGCTTGACCCACACCAGTCACTGGCGTCACCCTCAAAAACACGTGGTCTCCCTCTAGGAATTCAAGTGCTTTCCTCCTCTTATCATGGTAGCTCTTCTGACGACTCTGTGAAGCTTCCATCCTCTCTTGGATCTTCCTAATCTTCTCAGTCGTCTCTTACACAATTTCAGGTCCGAGTACAACATTCTCGCCCGACTCATACCAACACAACGGAGTCCTACACCTTCTCCCATACAAAGCTTCATAAGGCGCCATTCCAATACTAGCATGAAAACTATTACTGTACGTGAACTCAATCAACGGTAAATGGCTATCCCACGATCCTCCATGATCCTACACACAAACCCTCAGCAAATCTTCTAAAGATTGGATAGTCCTTTCTGTCTGACCGTCCGTCTGCGGATGATAGGCAGAACTTATCCTCAACTTAGTACCCAAGGCATCTTGCAAACTTTTCCAGAACCTCGATGTAAACCTCGTGTCTCTATCCGACACAATACTTAAAGGTACCCCATGTAACTTCACAATCTCTTCAATATACATCTCGGTTAATTTCTGCATAGAATGATTAATCTTCATCATCAAGAAAGGAGCCGACTTAGTTAATCTTTCCACGATCACCCAAATTAAATCATTTCCTTTGGCAGTCTTCGGCAATCCCGACACAAAATCCATGGAAATACTATCCCATTTCCATTCTGGAATCCTCAACAGCTGCATCATACCTAAATGCTTCTGATGCTCAACTTTCGACTTCTGACAAGTCAAACACGCGTAAACAAACTCCGCAACATTCTTCTTCATACCCGGCCACCAAAACAACTTTTTCAAATCTTGGTACATCTTCGTAGCACCGGGATGAATGATCAACCTACTTCGGTGTCCTTCTTCAAGAATGCTCTTCTTAATATCTGGAACATCTGGAACACACACCCTGTCTCTGAACATCATTACACCATTCCCGTCAATTCAGAAATCTCCCCCGTTACCTTGGTTGATCAAAGTCAACTGGTCAACCAACTTCAAGTCAGATTGTTGTCCCACTATAATTTCTTCCAGGATACCACTAGTCAACTTCAACATTCCCAACTTCACACTGTCAGAGGTCTCTTCACATACCAAACTCAAATCTCTGAACTGCTCAATTAATTCCAACTCTTTCACCATAAGCATTGACATATGCAATGACTTTTTGCTTAATGCGTCGGCCACTACATTTGCTTTGCCCGGATGATAACTTAAATCAAAATCAAAATCTTTCAACAGCTCTACCCACCTCCTCTACCTCATATTCAATTCCTTCTGATTAAATAAGTACTTCATACTTTTATGATCACTGAACACCTCAAATTTAGACCAAACAGATAATGTCTCCAAATCTTCAACACAAACACCACTGCGGCCAATTCCAAGTCATGTGTAGGATAATTCCTCTCATGAACTCACAATTGTCTAGAAGCATATGCAACAACTTGTCCATTCTGCATCAATACTCCACCAAGGCCCATCTTCGACGCATCACAATACACCACAAAAGATTCACTCGGATTAGGCAAAATCAACTCTGGAGCAGTCGTCAACTTCTTCTTTAATTCCACAAAACTCTATTCACAAGCTACATCCCACACAAAAGCTTGACCCTTTCGAGTCAACTGAGTCAAAGGTAACGCCAACTTAGAAAAGCCTTCAATAAACTTTCGGTAATAACCCGCTAATCCCAAAAAACTTCGTATCTCAGTAGCAGACTTCGGAGTCTCCCACTGTAACACGGCATCGATCTTAGAAGGATCAACAACAATCCCGCCACTTGAAATCACATGGCCAAGGAAACTCACTTCCTTCAACCAGAACTCACACTTCTACAGCTTTGCATACAACTTCTTCTCCTTCAACACTTGCAACACAGTCCTCAAATGCTCGGCATGTTCTTCTTCGGATCTAGAATATATCAAGATGTCATCGATAAACACCACCACAAACTTATCCAAATACTCATGAAAAATCCGATTCATGTACTCCATGAACACACCAGGTGCATTAGATACACCAAACGGCATCACAGTGTATTCATAGTGTCCATACCTCATCCTGAAAGCCGTCTCCAGAATATCATCAGGCTTAACTCGAATCTGATGATAACCCGACCTCAAATCAATCTTGCTGAACACACAGACACCTACTAACTGATCCATCAAATCGTCGATTCTCGGAAGCGGATACTTATTATTGATAGTCACTTTATTCAGCTGCCAATAATTAACACACAACCTCATACTTCCATCTTTCTTCTTCACTAACAACACATGAGCACCCCACGGAGAAACACTTGGTCGAACAAACTGCTTCTCAAGCAACTCCTCCAACTATTTCTTCAATTCACTTAGCTCAGAAGCTGACATCCGATAAGGAGCCATCAACACTGGACTCGTACCTGGTATTAAGTCCACTGCAAACTCTACCTCACGCTCTGGAGGCAAATCACTGATGTCATCTGGAAACACATCTGGGAATTCATAGACAACGGGCAACTCCACACTCGCAGCTTTGCGATCAATTTGCAATGATGCAAACATTGTAAACACCTAAGCTTCGTCTTCTTGAAGTTCGCCTACTTGCTTGGCAGACAAGAACATCAACTCCCCACTATTATCAATCTCAGGAAACTCCACCACCTTGGTATAACAATTGATATGAACACGGTTGAACTCTAACCAGTTCATTCCAAAGATCACATCAATTTGGTGCAAGGGTAGGCACACCAAATTCATCACAAAGTTCTTCTCAAAAATCGTCACAGGACATCTCAAACACATAAGGGTAGTAGTAACAGAACCATTAGCTGGAGTTTCTATTACCATATTACCATTCATATCAGATAACTTCAAACCCAATCTATTAGCACATTCAAGCGAGATAAAAGAATGAGTAGCACCAGTATCAATAATAGCAACCAACTTGATATTACTAATAAAACAAGTATCTCAAATCAGGTTGTCCTTCTCTAGAACTTCTGCACCACTCAAAGCAAACACACGGCCACTGGTCTGGGCAGCAGTAGCAGTCTTCTTCGGCTTCTGACATTGAGTACTGATATGACCATTCTCACCACAATTGAAATAGGCCAGGCCTTCATCTTTGCAGTCAGTAGCTTTATGCCCCTTCTTACCACATCGATAGAACCTCACCACAGTATTGGTGCACGCATCAGCACGGTTACCTTGCTCAACACACTTATGACACTTTCCAGAAGCGGGAGCTGCTCCCCTACTTGTCTTTTTCCCATCTGAAGCCTTCTGCTTCCCTTTGTCAGCTGAAGTTGTATAAGGCTTACCCCTATACTGCCCTTTCTTCTCGAACTTGAGACACTTAGACATCTCCGCATCAACACGATTGTAGTGCGGATAGAACTTCACCAATGCCTAAAACTTCACGGCATACTCTGCCACAGTCATATCTCCTTGCTTCAGCTCAAGGAATTCCACTTCTCTCTTGCCACGAGCATCCTCTGGGAAATACTTGCCCAAAAACTCTTGCTTAAACACAGCCCAAGTTATCACAGTGCCAACATCAGTAAGCCTCTTACGGGTGTTATCCCACCATTCCTCAACCTCTTCTTCCAGCATATGCGTTTCGAACTGAACCTGTTGCTCATCAGAACACCCCATCACCCAGAAGATCTTCTCGATCGCCTTCAGCCACTTGTGTGCCCTTGCTGTATCATGCGTACCCACAAAAGTCGGTGGATTGTTCCTTTGAAACTTCCCCAAAGCAAGAAACTCATCAGGAGCTCCACCATTTGGATTCAGCTGCGCCACCACATTAGCAACCGATTTAGGGGTGTGCAAAAAAACTGGTTCACAAGAACCAATTTTAAAAATATGGTGCACCTATTTTAAATGTCCATATTATTTTGATTAAAACTGATCCGGATCCATTTCATTAAAACCATAAAAACCAATAACCACTTTTTAAAACCAATATATAAATGGTTAACCAATATACTCTTCACCTTGTCTCTAATTCATGATTATAAATTAATAATATACTATAGATATCAAGACAACACTTAAGTACACATTAGTGGATTGCCACCAATTTTATTTATGGTCTTCATTAATCCTCTCTCAAGTTGAAATCTCCTTTTTTTTTTTAATCATGGCTTTTAATTATATTTTTTGAATATATTCTGTTGAATTTCAAGTAAAAAAATTCTCTAGTAAAATTATTTAGATTTTCAAGTCACAATGCATTTTTGTTTTGTTATGATTTGTTTTTTTGCCCTTTCTTATTATTTTTATTGATTCTATATTCTTGCAAAAATCAAATTATTGTTGATCGAATTTCGTAAATATTATAATTGACATTTAAAATCTACCACCGTCGAGAGGTTATTGATTTCAAAAACTCGATTTAAAACGATTGGATGGCGTTAGAAAAATGTTGTTTAAATTGAAAACTGAGTTTTAATCAAAAACAAGTTTGAGAAAATTTGGTTTTAAAAATAGTCCAACAAAAAACCGGTTTTTGGTATAAACCAGTTTTGAACCAAACCAATCCATATATAAACCAGTTTTTAAAAAATAAACTGGTTTCATTAAAGTGGTTTTAAGAACCAAACTGAACCATATATTTGGTTCAATTTGGTTTGGTTTATGAACCATGCACACCCCTAAACCGATTCCAACGTATCAACAATTGCACGATCATTTCTTCCAGCCATCATGTACACCACCAACAAGGTTAGAAGAACTAAAACATTAACAGTGTACAGACACTCGTCGACTGACAGGGACAAACATCAAGTAAAAACCTGGCCGGACGAACCGACCTGCTCTGATACCACTAATGTAACACCCTTTTCTACCCCCAAATAATGTTGCAGCAGAAACAACTCAATTATCAGAGTAAAGCATAAAAATTCCCTCGAAGGGTGCACATTTCTCATTAAATCAAAATAACACAATTACACTGTAAACAAAAGGGTTTTCCTCAAAGTTTCACAAAAAGTCTTTACATGGCAGCGGAACTCAAAATTCTCAATTAAAAGGTTTTCAACCAACGTCGTAATAATAAAAAATAAAACCACACCATCGAATGACAACAAAATAGGGGAACAACATAGTTCGACTCAAAGGACCCCAACCCGATGTTACACTATCAGAGCAAGACCCTCTAAATCGACCAAAAGAAAATGACTTCAAGTCCTCGAAAGCGTCCACGGCTAAACCTGATCACCTGCACATTACTCACGTGGAGGCAACATTCAAACAGGCAGGGTGAGTAATCACAATTCAATATAAATCATATAAAGAAAAGACACTAACAGGGCAACAGTTGTTTTTATCCAATACTACAGCGACTCACCCAAAACATCATATAAAACATCACATCACCAATATCACTCATATGCGATCATGCAATGCCACCAAGAATGAAATGCAACATCATAAAAATGCATGTGGTACCAAATCGTCATAATAATGGACACTAGGCCATCAACCCTCCACAAGGGAGCACGTCATAAACACCTCAATCCACACAATGGGATTGAAGCCACCACTGGACCGAAGTCCTAACATCATCAATAGACCGAAGTCTAAATGCTATGAATGCATGATGCATAACGTCCTAATTATCATTATCAACAAAAGTCATTATGTGCATCATCATCCATCAAACTCACATTTTCGTCATATCATCAACGACGTCATCAAATCATCATTAATCAGCATCTTGTAATCATCAATATAACTCAAGGTAATTCACATCAAAATAGTCATGTATCATCGTCATAAAATCATTAACATATCTCATAGCAATTCACATCATCAATTGTTCCTCAAAACATCACATATATACCCAGCTCATAACGTCGTTATACATCATGGTAATTCATATCATCAATTAATCATATCTCAACGGTTTGTGATCATCAATAAAACTTATAGTAAATTGGATCATCAATTATTCATAAAAACATCACAATATCATAATCTCATATTCATCATATAACGTGTTAACTCATAGCAGCAATTTACCGCATCATCACAACATCAATATAATATAAAACAGATATTTTCCATGAATTTTAAGTCAATAAAAATAGTGTTTTTCAGTCCCAGGTCACGCTAAGCGCGCCCCTCCCGTGCTAAGCGCGCTACTCACTGCCTCGAAGAGGCAAAATTTCTCCAGACCGCGCTAAGCGGGCTCTGTGATTTGGGCAGAAAAGCCATGCGATAACAACACTTCTCCATCTGCGATTCAACACCCCTAAACTAGGTTTTATCCTCAAATTTCCACAGATTATGTTATTATAACCTATAACTATCACATATACATCAATAACAACAATCATCACATAGAAAATCATCAAAATCCATCATCTCTAACCTCCAATTCCTAGGTTTTCCCCCAAAACCCCTATTACCCACTAACACCTAATCTTTATATCAAAATATTGCAAGGTGATACTCCCCATACCTTAGAATATTGTCTCCTTCGACCTCTCTTGAAGTATCGCCGGAATTATTCTATGCCCTAGCCTCCTTCTCACTTGTTCTTCAAAGCACCTTTGCCTCTTCCTCAAAATAATACGAATAATGAGTTTCTTTCACTATTCTCTCTTAAAATACCCCTAAATGTGTTCTTCCCATTAAACCCTCACTTATTCTCCTCAATTGTCCACTTTACCCTTAATTCCTCTGATATTATTTAAAATAAATAATAATACAAATATATTCATATTATATACTATTATTTAATTAAAATAACCAAAACTTCCCAAAATCACCGACGTCGACACGAAACACCAAAATTCACAGAAATCCACAAATATAATATTTAAATTAAACAAATATTCTACGAAATTTGGGGCGTTACAATATCAGCAGAATTGTCTTCAGTCGAAACCTTCAGCACCTGGACTTCACCACGCTCGATTATTTCTATGATGAAGTGCAACCTCACATCGATGTGCTTAGTTCGCTCATGATAGGTTGAATTCTTTGCCAGGTGTATTGCACATTGACTCTCACATTTAACAGTGATACTTCGACCTTAAAGTTTCATCTCCTTTGCAAAACCTTCAAGCCACAATGCTTCCTTCACAGATTCAGTGAGGGAAATATATTCAGCTTCAGTGGTTGATAAGGCAACAACTTTCTGAAGCGTCGCTTTCCAACTGATTGTTGTGCCAAACATTGTGAAAACATATCCAGAAATAGACTTTCTGGAATCCATACAACCTGCATAATCAGAGTAAATAAATCCTTCGATTTCGACTATGCTATCACCATCACAGGCTCCACCATAAATCAAGACTCTTTTCAGAGACCCATTTATGTACCTGAGAATCCACTTTACAGCTTACCAGTGCGCCTTTCCAGGATTGGCCATATACCTGCTCACAGGGCTCACTCCATATGCTATGTCTGGCCTCGTACAGACCATAGCATACATCAAAGAACCCACTACACTAGCATATGGAATGTTATTCATATAGATTCTTTCAGCTTCAGTACTCAGACTTTGAGTAGTACTAAGCTTAAACTGAGGATTTATAGGTGTCACAACAGGCTTTGAATTCGACATACCAAACTTGTCGAGAAGCTTCCGTAGGTATGTCTCTTGAGATAAGCACAACTTCGACTGATTTCTATCTCTTCGGATGTCAATCCCAAGAATCCTGGCTGCAGATCCTTCATTTCGAACTCCATACTGAGTTCAGCCTTCACCTTCGTTACATCCTCAACACTGTTGCTAGCTATGAGGATATCATCCACATACAGCAGCAACATAACAAGTGAGATTCCAGGTCAAAATCTGAAGTAAACATAGTGATCGAACTAACTTCTAGTGAAACCAATGTGTGCCATGAACTTGTCGAATCTCCTATTCCACTGTCGAGGAGATTGTTTCAGGCCATACAAAGACCTATTCAGCTTGCACACATAATCTTCTTTTCCCTTTTCTGCATACCCTTCAGGTTGACGCATCAGGATCATTTCATCTAGATCACCATACAGGAATGTTGTCTTCACATCCATTTGCTCAAGTTCCAAATCGAACTTTGCCACCGTGGCCAACAACATTCGAATGGATCTATGCTTTACAATAGGTGAGAACACATCATTGAAGTCGACTCCTTCTTTCTGAGTGAACCCCCTAGCAACCAACCTCGTCTTAAAGCGCTTCGACATCACTCCTTCGATTCTTTCCTTGACCTTGAAAATCCACTTACAACTGACTAACCTTGCTCCTGCAGGTTTCTCAATTAGCTCCCATGTGTTATTATCATGAAGAGATTTCATCTCGTCATTCATGGCTTTTCGCCATTCAGTCTTGTCTCGACTCCTTATAGCTTCCTTGTAATCTCTAGGTTCTTCGTCAAGTACCTCACTTGCAGAGATTAAGGCAAAAGCTATAAGATCTGCATAACCAAGTCTCTAAGGTGACTTGATGACTCTTCTCGACCTATCTCTTGCCAGTAGGTAGTCATCGACAGTTTCCTCAGCCTCTTCAGCATCTTGCTCTTCGACTTCATTTGGGCTATGCACTTCAGCATCACTATACTCCACCTCAACATGCATCTCTACCTGTTCCAGCTCCTCTTCAGAGATTTCTGCACTTCGACTAACATCACCAGTTTTCTTGAATGCCATTTCGACTTCATTGAAAACTACATCACGACTTGTGATACATCTTCTGTGACCTGGTTCTAGGCACCACAACCTATAACCCTTGACTCCCTCAGGATATCCAAGGAACATGCATCTCAGAGCTCTAGGTTCGACCTTGTCTTTCCTAATGTGAGTATAGGCTAAACAGCTAAATACTTTTAGTTTGTCGAGATCTGGTGGATGACCCGACCAAACTTCTTCAGGTGTCTTCATTCCCAACACAGTCGAGGGACATCTATTTATCAGATAAGCTGCTGTCGAAACAGCCTCCGCCCAAAACACCTTCTTCATTCCAACACTAACCAACATGCATCTAACCCTTTCAAGGATTGTTCGATTGAATCTCTCAGCTAAGCCATTTTGTTGAGGAGTACCTGCTACAGTCTTATGCCTTGCAATCCCAGACTCAACACAATAACTGTCGAATGCTTCGTTGCAGAATTCAAGGCCATTGTCGGTTCTCAACCTCTTAACCTTTCAGCCATTTTGAGTTTCGACCAGAACCTTCCAACTTTTGAAATTCTCAAAAGTTTCATCCTTCGTCTTCTGAATGAATACCCATAGCTTTCTGGAATAGTCATCAACGATGGATAGAAAATACTTTACACCTGAGTGTGAAGGATTCCTTGTAGGCCCCAAAAGATCAGCATGAATATAATCCACAGATCCATGTGTTCTTTGCTTGCCTTTGTTAAACTTTGCCCTATAGGATTTACCAAATACACAAGATTCAGAAAACTCCAGCTTTTCGACTTTGTCACCTCCTAGCGGGTTCTGCTTCCCCAATTCGACCAGGCCTCTTTCGCTGACATGGCCCAATCTCATGTGCCATAATTCTGTCTTCGACACAGGTTTCGTGGATACAACATTTGTCGAACCACTTACAACCTCAGCCTCAAGGGTATACAAGCCTTGGTTTTTCACGCCTCTCAAGACTTCCTTCGACCCTTTCATGACTTTCAGGATACCTTGCTCTCCATTGAAAACATATCCCTTTCTGTCGAATTCACCAAGAGAAATTAAATTCCTCTTAATATCAGGTACATACCTAACCCTAGTCAATAGCTTTATTGACTCATCATGGAACTTGAATCTAACAGATCTAATACCTGCAATCTTGCAAGCTTTATGTTCCCCAGCAGCACTGATCCACCATCTTGATCACACAATTCTTCAAACACATTCTTGTTTGGAGTCATATGCCAAGTACATCCAGAATCCATAATCCACTCTTTGCAAGAATTGCTGCTCGACACCAAAAGGACATCAGATGATTCATAACCATCTTGCACTATAGATGCATTCCATTGTCCTTACCTCCATGATTATTCAGGCGCTCAGGGCACATCTTTCTTGTGTGACCCTCCTTCTTACAATGATAACATTTGATACTAGACATATCACCACCATAAGACTTCTGCTGAGCCTTTCCTTTCTTCTTGTCAAACCTACCATCTTTCTTTGACGATCTTCCTTTCACGGACAACCCTTCGCCAACTGATGAAGGTTTCTTCTCCTTTCTTTCGTTCAAATCCTTCGAATACAAGGCTGCTTGAACTTCTTCAAAGGTCAGGGACTCGCTTCCATACAAGAGGGTTTCTTTGAAGTGAGCATGCGATCTGGGCAAAGCACATAATAGCAACAATGCTTGATCTTTTCCATCGATCTTCACATCAATATTTTCAAGATCAAGAATCAGAACATATCCAACTGCTCAGCCAAAGATTTGTCTTCACTCATCTTGAAAGAATACAAAGCTTGCTTCAGGTAGAGACGATTCCCCAGAGATTTGGTCATATACAAACTTTCAAGTTTTACCCATAATCGTGACGCCGTAGTTTCCTTTGATACCTGCCGGAGAACCTTATCACCAAGACTCAACAATATTGCGTTGTGTGCTTTCTCAATCATTGCCGTCTTTTCTCTTTCTGTCAACGCAGCATCCATGGCTGCATATCCCTTCAACGCTTCCAAACAACCCTAGTGTACCAGTATGGCTTTCATCTTCAAGGTCCACAGGCCGAAATCGTTCACTCTGGTGAACTTTTCAATCTCATACTTTGTTGAAGACATCTCCTCCACGCTCACTGCAACAATTTGTTGTGAAAAACGATATCTTTTAGCAAGGTATAAAACGGTTTCTTGATAATCAAGAACCAAAACAAGGGTTAACGGAAAATCAAGAAAGAAAACACAAGAAAAACAAGAAGGAACAACAAGGATTGGGCAAATATAAATTCTGTTTACTATTAACTTTCTCATTAAAGTCACAAATGATAACAAGTTGTCGCGGCCGACAAAAATTTTCAAGTCGCCATCATTATTTTTTAAGGAAAATAATGATAAACCTAAAAATCCTTAATCCCAAGGACAGAGATTCCTACGGTTCGGGAGTCGGTTAAGTGAGGGGAAGGTGTTAGGCACCCCTCACCTCCATTGCACTCAATGGGATCCTCCTTAGATTTTAGGGTATGTTTGTTTGTCGTCTAACTTGTTATTTATTTTACAAAAGAATCCTACGTTTTTTATTATTGTACTCGCTAGGGTTTACAACCCTATGCCTACGTACCTTCAATCTTAAAGGATCAGAGTAACCGTAGTTCACCTCCCCTATTCCTACCCCCTAATCCTATTCCCCTTTCTAATCTCAATCCCAATCCACTATTTATACTCTTGGATAAAGAGTTATATCCCTTAATCTGTTGTTTATACTCCTAGATAAGGAGTTCTACCCCTTATACATTATTTATACTCTCGGATGGAGAGTTCTATCCCTTATCCATTATTTATACTCTCGGATGGAGAGTTTTATCCCTTATCCATTGTTTATACTCTCGGATGGAGAGTTCTATCCCTTATCCATTGTTTATACTCTTAGATGGAGAGTTCTATCCCTTATCCATTGTTTATTCTCTCGGATGGAGAGTTCTATCCCTAAATCCCTTTGGCCTATATTTTAACTCTTGGAACCTAAGAGTTTTATCCCTTATCCCATCCCTTATTTAGGCTCTCGGACCAAGAGCTTCATCCCGAAACTTAAATCCCTAGAAAATCCCTTTATACCCTTAAAGTGAATTTATAAATTTCCAAAAGAAAAGAAACAATAAAGTCCCAAATGTCTTCATGCTAACAATAGCAACATTTATCCCCAAATAATCTAAAGTAAAATGAATTTAAAATTTAAAATACTCCCAAAAATTAAATTAAATCTAATTTAACCTATTTTTATCCCCAAACCCCATATTTATCCCATAAAAAAATGCTAAGCTCCTTAAAACAACTCCTAAGCCTAAATTAGAAACAAAATTCAAATTATAAGAGAAACTTTTGCTTAACAACCAACCAATTTGAACCCATAAATTATTTTAAAAAAAATCAAAATAACAAATAAAACAAAAATAGAAAAAATAGAAAAAATAATTATTTATCCCCATACCAAAATCCCCAAATTCTATTTCCTAAACCCTAATCAAAAATCCTAATTAAGTGGTTAATTTAAATAAAAAAACCTAAAACCCTACTTATAAACCCTAAATCAATTTTCCTAATTAAACAATTAAATTAAGTAATTAATTTAATTATTTAAAAACCTAAAACCCCCATTCCTAAATTCTGATTAAAATTTAAAACCTAATTACATAATTAAATTCAGTGATTAACTTAATTATGTAAAAATAAAATCTGGGGGTGTATTTTCCTTTGAATTAGCAATGGGCCTGCTACCTGGGGGTGCAAATAGCAGAAGGAGCTAGGCCCGAGTCCACTTACGGGGGGTGTGTTTGCGCTGGGAAGAGTCTGGCCTTTTACTCTCCCGGCACCGCCTGATGGTTAATCAACGGACCAGGGCCTGCCTGATCTAAAACCAATCTCGGCCTCTGATCTCAACGTATGCACAACGGACGATCATGATGGAAAGTTAACTGAGAGACCACGGAAGACACGCACTCCCTGAATCAGTCAAAGTACCTTAATCGCACGGTTATGAAGGAGACATACGTCTCTAATCCGACAACCGAGAGAGGGAGTATAAGTGCGATTTCTCTTCAGAACTCTCTCACTTTTCACTTCCGTTTCTCTCTCTAACCCTCTCTCTCTCTCACTCTACCCTCAAACTTCTCTCCCTTCTCTCTAAAACTCCATCGTCGGTGGGCCGTCCGGCGACAGTGTGACTGTAACACCCCAAAATTTGCCCTCTTGTTGTTGCCTAGCTTATGTTTCATTGCATTGCATTTAGATCTCATTTCATCTCATGTCGCATAAGGGCATGTGATCAGTGGCCTTCAGAGTATTGATTTTCAATGCAAGAGAGCTAGAGTCAAGGGTCTTCAAGCAAGCCTCAAGAGTCTCTTGCATCTCATATGATCTCAATTGATCCCACAAGTCATTGGAAGAATAGAATTCCCCAAGAAGATTGAGTGTTCATCATCTCCTATCAAAAGTAGTCCAAATTAGGGTTTTGGATTCAAGCAGTCTCCTAATGAAATTTTGGTCCAAACTTGATCTCAATGTTTTCTACATGATATTAAGTATTTAAGGATAGAATATTGCTCATTGGCTCATTTCAGAAGAGGTTCAATTGGCCAGTTGCTTGAGAATCAAGAAATTGGGGAAAAAGTGAACTGTGCAGTAAAAAAAGTCAACTCCTGACTTTTAAGGTCAAATTCATGAAATTCAAGTCACTTATGTTCAATGGACAAGATTTGATCAAGAAATGATGGAGGAATCATGAAAAATCAAGAAATGTACAAAGTTTCCATTTTTAGAAACTTAGGGTTTCCAAAAATGGCAAGTTTTGGACCATTTTGCACCCCACTTCAAAGCATTCTTTCTCCATGTTAAAAGCTTCAAATTTCAGGCCCAAGTTGATCCAATTGAAGATCACATTACAAGCTTCAAATCCATATAAAGAACTCTTCCATTGGATCAAAATTGAGAGAGTTATGATCAATCAAAGTGGAGCAAAATCAAGGAAAATTCCAAGTCATGGCAAGGCAAGTTCAGGCCTCTAGGCCATAATTTCATCAAACAGGTGATGGGCCAAATGTCAAGCTAATTTTCTCTATCAAGTAAGCTTCAAATAAAAAACTTTCCAACATGAAAGTTGTTCATCTCCATCCCCTCTACAACTTTCATGTTTGGAGATTTTTCATTTGATCAAAGGATAAAGAGTTATGATGGTCCAAACATGAAGGTGTCACACTAAATTTCCATAGGCACCAAGGCCTTGCCTGCAGACCAAGTCACACACCCATGCTCCAGTTTTGATTCCTTGTGTTTCAAGCCATTTTCAAGTGTGTTAAAGGTCTCCATTCAATTCAATTCCCACATCAAACATGTTCTATGATGTACCATCTTTCCATAGCCACCAAAACCTCACCAATTCATGCCTTATACATAGAGAATTCCACCCTCAAACATCCCTAAGTTCATTGATGTTTTGCTGCTAAAATCAGAATGTTATGTCATGGTTGTTGTTGTTCATTTTATTTTGCACGCATATAACAAACACTACACACCTCCCCACTCTTTACTTCATTTGAACCAACATTGTCTTACACACATACATGCCATGTTGCTACCATACATGAAAGAGGAAAAGGAGAAGCTTGTCTTGCATGTTTCTGTAGCAGCAACGCATAACATCACCTCTCATTTCTCAGCTCCACCATATACTTCATGAGCTCACCATCACCATAACCAAACCCCAACTCGTGTCACTAACTAACCTCACTCAGTTAGTTAACTCAAACTCACTTGACTCAACTCACTTAACTCTCTTTCCAACTGTTAACCACACCAGTTAAGAAACTAACCTCACCTATATAAGCTAAACTCTAACACAATTGAAAAGAGCACTTCATTTTTCACACATTACACAAATCATTCTCACACTTTCTCTCTGAAAATTCTCTCTGCATTCTCTCTCTTTGCACGAGTGTTTCCCCAAACTGCATCAGTTTCTCATCAAGTTCATCATCATCAATCATCATCCAACACCATTGATGGATTGAAATCAAGCTCCACACCACCACTGCAGATCAAGATCTACTTTACTTCTCTCTGAATTTTCACATTCCAAAGCCTTTATTTGGCCAAATCTTGAGCTCAAGAATTCAAGAAGGAACCTCTGGTATTCTTACAACATTCATCTCATCAAGTTCAGGTTTCATCATTTCACCTCTTTCTCTCTAATTCAAGCTACTTTGAGTTCATTTTTGCTTGTTTGAAGTTCATTAGGAACTATTTGCATCTCCGGCTAGTGATAGGCTCATTAGGAGCGTAGTTGTGTTTTTTAGGGCAAAATGTTTGTGATCATTTCTTGCTGTGTGTGCATTGTTTAGTGATTTCAATGTTAGGTTCTTGTTCTCCTTAACTTCCTCTTTCTATTGGCATAATTTTTGTGAATTTCTGGAGGTATGTAAGATTTGCAGTGGCCGGAGGTGGCCGAAGAAGATGACCGGAGGTCCTTCTCCGGCCGGTGAGGGTTTCAGCTAGGGTTTAGAAACTTTATATCACAGCCGTTAGATCATTTCCATCCTAGGGTTCACAGCTTGCCAACGCATAAATGAATGCATGTGCCTCACACGTGACTTTCTCTCTCTCAGATTTTGACTTTGACTGCTCGCATGTGTGTGTGTGCATGCTTATTGTGGTGTGTGTACATTCTGATCCATGCGATTGAATTATCTTGATGATTGATTTTATTTAACTTGATCTTGTGGCTGTGATTGAATCCACGCTTGAATGAGCGTACACCTTAACCACACACACGTGCGCCTTAATGGACTGAATCCAAATTGATATCTGAACCCCCTCATCCTGAGCCCAATCACTTTTTCAACATGACTTTTACTTTCGCCACACCCCCTGCACTATTTTGTTCTCATTTTATTTTCTTTTTCTATATTGTTTCATTCTATTCTTTTAAAAATACCAAAATGCATGAAATAATTCTACCAAAATTCATATAGCATCATATTTCATTAAACTAGTTTTCCATTATTTTTATTTCGGATTTTAATATTCCTTGCTCATATTTTCAGAATTTCTTTTTAATTTCTTTTTTAATGATGTCCTTCATTGGTAGTGGAAATTCCCCATTTTATTTCTCTTAATTCACATACTCTTTTGCCCTCATTCTTTTTGTACTTGTTAAATAATATCTTACATCATCTAAAAAAATTTTCTCATATTTTTAAAATCATTTTTGCATAGCATTTGAACCATATTTTTGTGCATAATTCATTGTTGACCTAATGTGACTTTGTTGCTTTGTGTGAGCATGCTCCTTCTTGAATTTTTGTGTGAACTTTTGACATATGTTTAGATTCTGACTTAGGTGCTTAGTGATCTAATTCCATAATTTTTCCAAGTCTCTTCCTATTTTTTCCTTGTTAATTGATTACATGTGCATTTATGAGCTTCATTGTATGCATATGCTATGGTTTTGTGTCATATTGCCTATGGTCTCTTGAGATGATTGATGTTATCTTGTGACACATGTTTTCTTGAATATTATAAGGCATCTTATATCATTATTATAGGTCCTTTGATTTGTGTTTACCATTGAGGTGTGCTTATGCATTTTATTTGCATTTTTTACCTAATTCCTCATCTCATTTCCTCTTGTGCTCTATATGGTTTGTGTTTGCATTGTGTATGCCATTTCACTCATATCATTTACACATCATCAATTGTATTCTACTGGTCTATATGCATTCATACTCATTTCACATGTCAAGCATCTTTAACATGTAAATTTTTGCATCTAATTGAACTTGTTTCTCTCCTTTTCTTTCTTCTTTCATCTATGTTATTCCACTTGAATCATTTCATCCATGACTTGTAGGATTGTTCATGAGTATCATAAGACATTTATAAATGATGTATGTTTTTGATCTTGACATTTCATTAAGCATAAATACATGTTCATTTTGTATGGTTACTCATCTTTCATCAACTACTTTCATGATGCATTTCTTTGATGCTTAAGCCATTGTTTGTGCATAGTTTGATTGTATTTGGTACCTTAACTTTAAAGGACTCTCTTAGGGTATAGGTTCTGACTTAGAAACCTTCTCAACCTTTAGGACCTTTTCTCCTTAGTTATTAACTTGTTTGATCTTCACTTGTCATTCTTTCTTTATTTCTTTACTTGCAAATTGTTTTGCTAACATTTTCAGGGGCTAATGGTAAGCAAAGTGTGTGGGTGTGTACCCATATACAACTCCTTCCCTTATCTTTTTTAAGCTTTCAATTTGTGTTTGGATAAAGCATCTAATGCTTTCTTTGTTCAATTTCTTTCATCCCCTTTGAGTTCTTAACTTAACTGCCATCTTGGAAGTAAGTTAGAACTCACTCTTCTTCTCTTTTCTTTTAGAGTTAGGTTTCTAAACCACACTTAACCATTAGGAACATCCATGTATGATAACTTTAGGGTTTGAGTCTTAGTCTCCCTCATTAGATGTTACGTTTCTCAACCTTTGAGTCTTTCTTCTTCTCATCTCAAAATAAAAAGCAAAAACACTTAATAAAGGCATAACATATATTGCATTGGAGCCTTTCATGCGAGAATAAGATAGTGAGGGGTCTTCTCTCACTTTCTTAGAATGTTTAGCATACGTCCCGTCTTGGGTCGATATGCGAGGCATTCGATCCTACGTGAAGGACTTAAATACAATATGCGTTGTATACACACCAATAATCAAAATACTTCTTTCTAAAATACAAAAACAAACAAATTCTCTTCTCATCTCCTTCATTCTATTCCTTAAGGACTCGTCATGTCCGTTCTACCGCAAATAGGTAACGCCTAAGTCTCCATACAGCGAGCTGCAACACCTAACTGTTGGGACGCGCACTCTGACATTTCCATTAAAAAACACAAACAAAGCAACCCTTGTTGAGCCGAACTACATTTGCTCTGATTCTTCTTTCTCGTCTGATTGAAGATACGTAGGCACGAGATGCGATATCTCGACGAGCAACCTTTCCCCGTAGTCCGCCAAACTACGTTGACTCTGACTTTCCCATTGCACTGAGGGAATACGTAGGCCTAGGACAACGATAATGTCTTATCGAGTCACTTCTTTCCTTTTTCCCCTTCTCCTTTCTACCTTTCATTTCCGGTTCTCTAATTAGCAGTTGATATCCAGTTTCCTATACCTTTTGATCGAAACAGTAAGCGTGGATCCCATCGAGTACGATGGACGCGTGGGGGTGCTAATACCTTCCCCTCGCGTAACCGACTCCCTTACCCATTTCTCTTGGTCGCAAGACCATGCTCTTTCCTTCCCTCAGGTTTACGCAGTGTTTCCTTTCCCTCTCTCAGGATAAATACACATTGCTGGCGACTCTGTTTCCGTACCATTTTCGCGTTTGTACTAGGATGAAAATCCCATGAGCGACAGCTGGCGACTCTGCTGGGGATCGAACCCAGGATCTTTGGTTCCCTAAGCGAGTCAATCCTAGCGCTTGTCTGTTTTGCTTCCATTGGGTGTTTACTTTGATGCTGTATTTGTTGTTTTTACTGTATTATTGCTTTACTGTACATTACTGTATTTACCGCACTTACTGCATTACATTTCGTTATTATACTGGACTGTGCTGTGCTGGTTTTCTGTTTGGCGGGATGGGTATTCTGAGAGATAAGCCCATTACACAGGCTTGAGTACATACATAGGATTAGAGTGGAACGTAGTGAGGCCTACGTAGCGTCTTGGTACGTATGGTTTACACGAAATCCACAACCAGACGAGGTTTTCTTGGGAGATGTTCTGATTTGCGTGTCTTGTGCATTTCAGAGTGTTAACCTAGAAAACTGTCGACTCTGGTGACCGATCATTGAGGACCTTAGTGGAAACATCCCTCTGTAGTGGTGACAGTGGCAGACCACATTCCGTGGCAAACCCATTCGCACCCGAGGTCCCACTTTGGAACTTGCATAGGATGGCCTTTATTTTTGGGGAATCAATGGACGTTCTCTTTGTTTGGCGATAATACTGTACCCTGAGGGATGAATGTACTATTGCTTCTCAAAATAGAGAATCTGAAACTGAGGAACCGCTATTCTAGTACCCACATGTGAGTATGGGCTGGTGTTTACAGGTTTGCAGGTGACCATGCCTCCCACATACCCTGGTATTCTGGTATTTTCATAGACAGATGATGTAACCTATTACAGTCAGTGGCTTTCTATCTACAGTATTATGCCCAGATTTATACAGACACCGTGCACACAGTCCAGCACAGACACAGAGCACGCTGATACCATGCCCTTTTGCATTGCATTATCATGTCATAACATTCATGTTTGTTATTTACAGGTGCTTATTACACTTCTATTTCCAATCAATGGGCTCGACAGAGACAGTTGCCAAGAGAAAGAACAATGTTGCCTACAAGTTCCCAGAACCTACTTTGGATTTACTGCATAAGGTGATAGCTATGGCTGACCCGGGTGTTTTTGTCAACTTCCAGAAGAGATATGGGAAATTGGTGGAGATGGCCCGTAGAATAACATAGTATGAACATGATGCTCTTCACACTTTGCTACAGTTTTATGAGCCTTCACTGAGATGCTTTCTCTTTCCTGATTATATTTTGCTGCCCATGCTGGAAGAATTTTCATTTATTTTGGGAATTCCGGTCAAGACGACATTACCATTCTTTTCTGGTAGTCATCCTAGCATAGAGGAGATTGCAGTTGCGACACAGGTGAAAGATTCCGTGCTAAAAGGAAATGTGGCTAGCAAAAGTGGGGTCAAAGGTTTCCACCTAGAGTTTCTTGTTGATCAAGCTCAAGAGGCTGCTTGAGCAAAGGATTGGACAATTTACAATTCTATCCTGGCTTTGTGCATATATGGCATCGTTCTTTTCCCTAATCAACAGGATCTTGTGGATATGCAGGCTATAAGAGTTTTTGTTCTCAAAAATCCGGTTCCCACTTTGTTAGGAGATTTTTAGTATTCTGTGCACTTCAAGAATGAAAAAGAAGGGGAGGATCAGTCAACTGTTGCACTCCACTCTTATCTCATTGGTTTTTGAAGCATTTACCTCAGACAGGTGCTTTTGTAGACACAAAGGATTCTTTAAAATGGTCCAAGCGGATAATGGGATTAACTGCTAATAACATTGTCTGGTTTGATCGTCAGTTGCTGGGAATAGAGATTATCACCAGTTGTGGGAATTTTCCCAATGTGCCTCTAATTGGCAGGAAAGGGGGAATCAATTATAACTTTATCCTGGCCATTAGACAGTTTGGATACGCTTCCAGGTATCCTCCCACAGATCGGGATGTTGAGAAATCTTTGTTCTTTACAGGGGCTGAAAATGAGGAAATGTTGAGAGAAGTTGTGAATGCTTGGGGGCACCTGCGCAAAACAGGAAAAACAGTTTTTGGAAAAATGGATTGCAGATCTTACTTTGATTATGAAAGATGGGTTGAAATGAAGGTGAACGAATTACTCTTGCCTTTTTCAAGGGAACCCCCTTTATATCCCGTAATGACAGAGCAGCCTACCACGGTAGCCATCGAGGAGTTTGACAAACTGCAGAAGTTGGTGAAGGAGCTTTGGGTGGAGAATTCAGATCTGAGTAGTCTTCTTCAAAATGCTCTGCACGCCAACAAAGAGTTGGAGCATAAAGCCCAAGACGCCGAAAAAATCTTAGCTGCAAGAGAAAAGGATTTCGCCGAAAGAGCTCAACATTTCCAGAAAATCAGTAAAGGTGCCAATATTTCCACTCAAGCTCATAAGAAGACCAAACAGACTTTAGCCCAGAGCAAGGACACGCTAGCCAAGTTTCAGCAAGCCTGGGATGAGGTTAGAATCGAAAACACAGAGTTGCAGGAACAGCTAAAGATCAAGGATGACGAGCTCAAAAGGGCACATGAACAACGGAGGAAGTATCGGGAGAACATTGGCAAATGTCAAGAGCAATTGGAAAGCTCCAGAGAGGAGCTAAAGACTTCCAAGAAGGAGCTTGAAGAGGCTATGGCAGATATGGGGAAACTCAAAATGCAAGCCGGTGTGAAAAGGCATAAAGGAGTCTGTGATGATGAAGCTCTCTTGATGCATATGGATTCGCTGACTGAAGCTCTAGTGAAAAGAGATGTTCTGATTAAGGAGTTAATCGAAAGACCAAATCACCAGCACACTCGCATACTCTTCGAAGAGGTCAAGTATTCAAGTGAAAAGTTGAAGGATTTAGAGTTATCAGATTGACAGTTTTGATCTCTTTCTCTTAATGTAATTTTGTTAATGGATATCATCAGGCCTGTTGATGAATCCACTATTTTGATGTACGATGTTTGAACCTATTGTTGAACGCTATGCGTATGTCTGGTTCCTTTGTAATTTAAACAAGCAGTTTATTCAGAAATATTTCTTTGGCAATTATATGTACACAAGCACATAATCACATCACGTATCTTCATATCACGATTTCTGATCTTCAGATTTCTGTGGTTAAGATTGAAATCAGGGTGTAGGGCACCTTGGAAATGATAAACATGGCATTGCATTGCATTGCATATCATTTTGCATTTTTTTGTTTGCTTTTTAGGTACTCGTTGCAGGTCCTCTAACCTTTATTTGGTTTCAGGCACTATAGCTGATATCCGCATTCACCGGTACGCAACTCGCAGAAACCAAGCAAAGATCATGGATCAGATGCAAACTGAATTGACTGAGCTGAGGAAAAGGATGGACCAGTTCATGGCGTTAATGACTGGTATGGCTCAAAATCAGGAAAGACTCAGGGCAATGGTCGAGCGGCCACAAGTAGAGGTGCAAAATGGCAACGGTAATAATAGAGAGAATGGTAATCAGACTGGCGTCAATGCATGCGGTGACCCTCCTAGAAATACTGGGGTTCGTCAGGTTGTGGAAGATAACCAAGATGAGCAGTTCACTCTGTTAGATGTTGAAGATGAGAACACTCACAGGTTTGACGTGCTCGCTGAAAAAATCAGGTCTATCGAATGCCAAAACACTCTCGATTTTGATGTCTCTGACTTGGGATTGGTACCTGGAGTAAGAATCCCACACAAGTTCAAGCCGCCAACATTTGACAAGTACAATGGTACTACTTGTCCTAAAACTCATCTTCAATCCTATGTGGGGAGGATAGCCGCTTATATCGACGATGAGAAATTGTGGATGTATTATTTCCAAGACAGCCTTACTGGGGCATCTCAAGAATGGTATATGAAGTTGAGCAGGACTTCTGTAAGGAACTGGAAGGAGTTAGCTCATGCTTTCGTTAAGCAGTATCAATACAACATGGATATGGCTCCAAACCGTACTCAGCTGCAGAGTATGGCTCAGAATGCGAAGAAGAGTTTTAAGGAATATGCTCAAAGATGGCGCCAGTTGGCTTCCATGGTTCAACCTCCACTGCAGGACCGAGAGATGGCCGACATGTTTATGGGTACTCTTCAGGGAACTTATCTTGACAGGTTAGCCGCCTGTCCTTCAACTAGGTTTGCGGACATTGTCATCGCTGGGGAGAGGATTGAAAGTTTGCTGAAGCTCGGAAAAATACAAGATGTCAGTGGTGCTAATTCTAAGAAGCCTTTTCCTAATTGGCAGAGAAAGAGAGAAGGCGAGACAAGTGTCGTGTACAGAGGACGGGGAAAAGGACGTTCTCAGGCTTATCACCAAGTGGATGCAGTGACAATTCCAACACTGCCTGTTCAGCAATAGCAGCCCCAACAGCAGGTTCAACAACAGCGACCACAGTTCCAACAAAGGTCTAGGCAGAGGGACCGCAAAATTGACCCTCTTCCTATGACTTATGCAGCTTTGTTACCTCAATTGCTGAAGCTTATTCTCGTGGAGCTTCGGACCATGAGACCTCCTACTGCTGGTAACTTGCCACCCAATTATGACGCTAATGCTCGCTGCGATTTCCACTCAGGTGCTCCGGGGCACGCCACTGAAAAATGCTGGGCATTTCAGCATAAGGTACAGGATTTGATTGATGCCAAGGAAATTAATTTCTCAACTCCACCAAACGTGCTTCAGAATCCCATGCCTAATCATGATGTGCCAAAGGTCAACGCCATTGAAGATGGGAAAGTTTTGAATTTGGTAACTGATGTGAACAAGGTAAAGACTCCTTTGAGTTTTGTGAAGGCTCAGTTGTTGAAAGGGCATGTGTTCCCTGGTTGTGAAGAAGGTTGTGTTGATTACAAGAATCAGAGTAATGGTTGTGATAAACTGAAGGCCGGTATTCAAAATTTGATTAATGAGGGTTGTCTACAGCTCGATCAGGGGGACAAAAAGGAAGATGATGTGTCAGCTGTTACCATTTATTTTACGCCAGCTGAAGTTTGAGTGCCAGCGCCTACTACAACCATTGTGCCTGCTGCAGTGAGTCCTGTTACTATCACGATACCAGGACCAGTTCCTTATACTAGTGAGCGGGTTATCCCATGGCACTACGGTGCAGATGTTTTCTACCAAGGAGAAAAGCAAGAAGTGGAAACCCCAGCTGGGGTTAGTTCCAGTATTGATAATGTTGGAGCTCTTGGTGGCTTCACTAGAAGTGGACGCTTGTTTGCCCCACAGACTTTAAGAACTAATGTTGAAGCTGAGGCGGCAGCCAAAGCCAAGGGTAAACAGGTAGCTATAGAGGAGGTTGTTGTTCCTGAATCTGTGCAGAAAGGTACTTTTGAGAAGGAGGTCGAGGAGTTCATGAGACTTATCAAAAAGAGTGTTTATAAAATGGTCGATCAGTTGAACCAAACGCCATTAAAAATTTCTATCTTATCGTTGCTTATGTGTTCTGTAGCTCATCGAGAGGCACTTTTGAAGATCTTGAATATGGCCTATGTACCTCAAGAGATTACTGTGAATCAATTGGAGTCTGTTGTTTCTAATGTCAATGCTAGTCATGGGCTAGGTTTTACAGACTTTGATTTGACTACTGAGGGTCGCAATCATAACAGGGCATTACACATCACCCTGGAATGTAAAGGTGCGGTATTATCTCATGTGTTGGTGGACACGGGGTCTTCCCTGAACGTGTTACCAAAGAAGGCCTTAATGAAGTTAGACGCAGACGAAATTATTCTAAGACCAAGTGATTTAGTTGTGAGACCTTTCGATGGTTCGAAACATTCTGTGTTCGGAGAGGTAGAGCTCCTAATAAAAATTGGTCCTCAAGTGTTTAAATGCGTGTTCTACGTGATGGACATTCAGCCCGCATATAGTTGCTTGTTAGGCAGACCGTGGATTCATGCCACTGGGGCAGTGACATCTACGTTGCATCAAAAGCTGAAATATGTGGTTGATGGTCAAGTGGTGACTGTATGTGGAGAAGAAGACTTCTTCATCAGTCAGCTGTCTACCTTTAAGTACGTGGAAATGGATGGAGAGATCCATGAGATGTTGAGTCAAGCATTTGAGGCAGTCAATATTGGTGATTCGTCTTCACAGGCAGTATCTTCTCAGAGCGAAGAACAGATGGGTACTTCTATTGCTTCTTACAGACAGGCAGTGGAAGTAGTCAAAGCAGGTAATGCCCAAGGCTGGGGCAAATTGATTGAAGTCTCTGCAAAGGAAGATAAGTTCGGTATAGGCTATAATTCGTATCAAGCTGCTGCAACAGAGCACAAGGGGCCGATTACTTTCTATAGCGGGGGAATCATTAATCCAAATCAGATGTGCGCTGCAAGTGAAGATGGCGTCGATAGTGATTGTGATCTCGACAACTGGGTGCGCCCGTGTGTACCGGGTCAAGAGCTTTGCAATTGGTCTGTTGAAGAAATTGTTCAAGTTACTCTTCAAACAGAGTAATTTTCTTTGTTTTTCTTTGTTGCATGTTAAAATCTCGCGCTATGCCCAAGGCGTGTAGATCCATTTGTAGGGCCTCATAATTGCATTTGCAAGTTTTTTTATCATTAATAAAGGACGTTTTACATGCAAATTTTGCGTTCCTTGTCTTTCATTTTTATTTTTGCAGAAAAAACAATAAAATGGCAATGTTTTATTTTTGTTTCCTTTTCCAAAAGTCTCATTCTAAAATAAAGCATGACCTTCAATCATGCAGACTTAATCACCCGGATTTCATTGATAACGATTCTGCTATGGCCAAGTATGACTTTGATAATCCAATCTATCAAGCCGAAGAGGGGGATGAAGAAGACTGTGAAGTTCCCGAGGAATTGGCCAGATTGGTGAAACAGGAGGGGAGGGTCATTCAAACTCACCAAGAGACAATTGAGGTTATCAACATTGGTTTCGAGGACGCAAAGAAAGAGATTAAGATTGGGGCTAGTCTGCAGGCCGAGGTGAAGAAAGAGCTGATCAGTATGCTGCGGGAATATATTTACATCTTTGCCTGGTCGTATCAAGATATGCCGGGGTTAGATACAGACATTGTTATGCATAGGTTGCCGTTGAAAGAGGGTTGTACTCCTGTCAAACAGAAGCTCCGGAGAACTAAACCAGAAATGGCTCTCAAAATCAAGGAGGAGGTACAAAAACAGTTAGATGCAGGATTTATGGCCGTCACCAATTACCCACCATGGGTTGCAAATATTGTTCTTGTGCCGAAGAAGGATGGTAAGGTCAGAATGTGCGTTGATTACCGGGATCTAAACAGAGCAAGTCCGAAAGATGACTTTCCTTTACCTCATATTGATGTACTGGTTGATAACACTGCTCAGTTCTCGGTATTCTCCTTCATGGATGGCTTCTCCGGGTATAATCAAATCAAGATGGCGCCGGAGGACATGGAGAAGACAACGTTCATTACCCCGTGGGGTACCTTCTATTACAAGGTGATGCCTTTTGGGTTGAAGAACGCCGAGGCAACGTATCAGCGAGCTATGGTAACACTCTTCCATGATTTGATTCACAAGGAGATTGAGTGTTATGTAGATGATATAATTGCCAAGTCTCGAACAAAAGAGGAGCATCTGGTCAACTTGAAGAAACTGTTTGAAAGTTTGAGGAAGTTTCGACTAAGTCTGAATCCGAACAAGTGCACCTTCGGAGTACGGTCTGGTAAATTGCTGGGTTTCATAGTAAGCGAAAAAGGAATTGAGGTCGATCCTGCCAAAATAAAAGGATACAAGAAATTCCTGTACCAAGAACAAAGAAAGAAGTACGTGGTTTCTTGGGTAGATTGAACTACATTGCACGGTTCATATCTCACCTCACAGCCACTTGTGAACCAATATTTAAGCTGTTAAGAAAAGAACAAGCGGTCAGGTGGAATGACGATTTCCAAAGGGCTTTCGAGAAAATAAAAGAATATTTGAGGGAACCTCCAATTCTCATGCCTCCAGTTCCAGGGAGACCATTGATCATGTATTTGATTGTGCTTGAAGGATCCATGGGTTGTGTTCTCGGTCAACATGACGAGACAGGTAAAAAGGAGCACGCCATCTATTACTTGAGAAAGAAATTCAATGATTGTGAATCCCGATACTCAATGCTTGAAAGGACATGTTGTGCACTTGCATGGGCTGCTAAGCGATTGAGGTAATATATGCTCACTCATACAACCTTGTTAATTTCAAAGATGGACCCTCTCAAGTACATATTTGAGAAACCAGCATTGACCGGACGGGTTGCACGTTGGCAGATGGTGCTAACTGAATATGATATCCAGTATACTTCTCAGAAAGCCATCAAAGGAAGTATCCTGTCAGACTATCTTGCGCAGTAGCCTATTGATGATTACCGACCCATGAAATTTGATTTCCCTGATGAGGACATCATGTTTCTCAAAGTTAAAGACTGCGAGGAACCACTCCCGGAGGAGGGGCCAGACCCTGAATCCAAATGGATTTTGATGTTTGATGGGGCCGTCAACATGAATGGATGCAGAGTTGGAGCTGTTCTCATCACGCCAGAAGGTGTTCATATGCCCTTCACTGCCCGAGTAACTTTCAGATGCACCAACAATGAAGCAGAATATGAAGCTTGTATAATGGGGATTGAGGAGGCGATTAATTTGCAAATTAAGTCCCTCGATATCTTAGGTGATTCATCCTTGGTAATCAATCAAGTGAATGGGAATTGCTACGCGCACCAGACACATCTGATTCCGTATAGAGATTATACGAGAAGACTGGTGACGTTTTTTACAACGGTAAAGCTGTACCATATTCCTCGAGATGAAAATAAGTTTGCTGATGCGTTAGCCACATTGTCTTCTATGATCAAAGTGCAAAGGTGGAACCATGTACCCAAGATTAATGTGTCTCGTTTTGACAGGCCTGCACATGTGTTTGTTGTTGACGCAGTGTCCGATGATAAGCCGTGGTTTCATGATATCAAATGCTTCTTGAAGAGTCAAGGGTACCCGCTTGGGGCATCTGCCAAAGATAAGAAGACTTTGAGGAGATTGTCTGGTAGCTTCTTCTTGAACCAAGATGACGTGCTGTATAAACGAAACTTTGACATGGTTTTGCTCAGATGCGTGGATAGACACGAGGCAAACATGTTGATGCAAGAAGTGCATGAAGGCTCTTTCGGTACCCATGTCGGAGGACATGCAATGGCAAAGAAATTGTTGAGGTCGGGGTATTATTGGTTGACCATGGATGCAGATTGTTGTTCGTACGCCCGCAAGTGCCACAAGTGTCAGATTTATGCGGATAAAGTGCATGTACCTCTGAGTCCGTTGAATGTCATGTCTTCTCCTTGGCCCTTTGCAATGTGGGGCATTGACATGATTGGAAATATTGAACCAACTACTTCCAACGGTCATCGCTTCATCTTGGTCGTTATTGATTACTTTACCAAATGGGTGGAAGCAGCGTCGTATGTTAATGTCACCAAGTAGGTGGTAGCCAGATTTCTGAAAAGAGATATCATCTGTCGCTATGGAGTGCCCGAAAGAATCATCACTGATAATGGTTCTAATCTCAACAACAAAATGATGGCAGAATTATGTCAGGACTTCAAAATTGAGCATCACAATTCTTCGCCGTACCGTCCAAAGATGAATGGAGCTGTAGAAGCGGCCAATAAGAACATCAAGAAGATTGTACAAAATATGGTGGTGACCTACAAAGATTGGCATGAGATGTTACCGTTTGCCTTGCATGGGTACCGAACATCAGTAAGGACATCTACTGGGGCAACACCGTTCTCACTTGTGTATGGTATGGAGGCAGTCCTACCAGTTGAAGTTGAGATTGCCTCGCTGAGGGTTATGATGGATGTCAAACTGGATGAGGCAGAATGGGTTCGTACCCGATTCAATGAGCTGAGCTTAGTTGAGGAAAAGAGACTAGTAGCTATTTGTCATGGTCAATTATATCAGAGGAGAATGAAGCGAGCATTTAATCAAAAAGTGCGGCCTCGGGAGTATCAAGTTGGTGAATTGGTACTTAAAAGGATCCATCCTCCAAACACAGATCACAGGGGAAAATGGACACTGAACTATGAAGGTCCATTCGTGGTTAAAAAGGTTTTCTTTGGCGGAGCCTTAATGCTTACAACCATGGATGGTGAAGATTTTCCATCCCCTGTCAACTCAGACGCAGTCAAAAAATACTTCGCATAAATAGACCCGCTGGACGGAAAAAAAAAGAAAAGTTCAGGCAAAAAAGGGCATCCCGGCGAACCATAAAAACAGAATAAATAGGTTCGGGCAAAAGTTAGGGATAAAATAAAAAAAAATTATACACCCGGTGAGTTGAAAATCCGCAAGGACAAATCAGACAAGAAAGGGTATCCCGGTGGATTGAAAACCCAAAAAGGGCGGTCCACGCAACAGAGGGATTAAGCAAAGACTGCGATCTGAGTCATCTGTACTACATCATCGTTTCACTCAAACTGGAAATCTCCAAAGGACATGAATCAGTCCAATCATTCTCGTCAGAAATTAAAGATAATCGGAAAGTCTTGAAGACATACTGGTCATAGCGGAATGGAAACTCAGTGAAATGTCGTTTTCACATTGCCATTAGGATAGTTTCATTTCTCAATTCTCAGCAATCACCTCTTTCCAGGGATTGCTTCCTGATGTACTTGCCTATTCTGGGCATTTCAATCAATAAAGTTGGTTATTCAGTAAAAAAGCTTCCTATTTGTTTTCATTTTACTGTTTTGTATGCAAAAACGTTCGAATTTTTGATAAAAAACATTGCATTGTTGAAAACATTGAGGCTTTATAATAGCATGCGCAGAGAAAACATTTAAAATTGCTCTGAATGTTGATTAACTCCGGACGGTGGATTCAAACCATGCATTCCCCGGACATATGTGTGCATTTCTTTTGTTGCAGGTTTACATTCAGAAGCCTAACATGAAGTCATCTTCAGTACAAAGAATTGTTGGGTGCTCTCCCCAAAGGGTGATGGTTCAGAGTTGGATTTTCTCAGTTGCAGAAGCCATATCCAGCACGGCGGCATACGTGCATATCCTTTTGCTTGCAAGTAGCAGCCTCATATTAGGCTCAAAAGCAAGATTGAAGCGGTTTCAAAAACACGAGAGCATAGACCGTGTCTTCCAAACGGGTAATCACTTATCCTTATGCAAAATATTGGGGCAATCATGTTCATGAAAGGGTTCCCATGTCACCCTTTTGTCACAACGTTCACTGATTGAGTCCATCATTCGGTCGACAGTCACTCACGACGATTCGATATCGACAAGTTAATGGCCACTGGGTATCGTGGGATCTTATTAAGTTGATTCTCCCATTCAATACTTCCAATAGCTACAAGCTTTTCTATGTCGATAACGGTTGCAAATTCCTCAGTAGAGTTGCTTCACAGAATTTGCAGGTAATGTTCGAGACTCAGTGAGTGTCTAGGAGTTTGAAGACATCAATTCTTCTGTAAAATCCTCTTGGGACGATTTCTTCAGATCAGCTTGGTAATCTGGGGAAAAAGCGAGTTTGTAATCCTTCCCAAGCATGGGACATCTGGAAATCCCTCCGGCAGGATGTGTTCCAGATCTATTATCTCCAGTGGAGTGACTTCCCAGTTGATACTACTAGCTCAAGTCTCGGCATTTGCTAAGAGTTTGAGGATGCTTGGTCTTCTGTAAAATCCTCTTAAGAGGCAATCCCCAGCACGAGACGCTTTGAAGCGGTTCTCCCCAGTAGAGTTTGTTGTAAACTCATTACCCCCAGTGGAGTCGTCAAGCGGAAGGTTTTCCTAGCGTGGGACATTGTGACTTTTATTCTAAGCTTGACAGCTTTGTTCCTCAACAGATTACTGTGGGTTTCTGTGTCTTCCCAGCAGGTCTCTAGGGACTCTTTCTCAGCATATCGCAATAGATTATCTTCTAACCAGGATTTGCATATCCCCAACGGAGTAGCTCCGATCCCCAGTAAGATCGTATCCCCGGCAGTTTGTTATCAGCAAGAAGAGACTGTAAATTCATTTCTTAGCAAACAGGGATAAATACAGTTATATCCCCACAGAATTCAGCATTGAATCTTGTCAGTAATACTCCCCAGCTGAGTTGTTCTTTCTCCCTGCAGAGGTTTAGCAGATCAATAGGATATCTTCCTCAGCAGAGTGGTAGTACATTCTTTCCCCAGCCAAGTCAGAAAGTTGTCATTCCTCCAGCGAAGTTCCTATGATCAGAATTCATCCCCAAGCAGATGAAATAATTCGTGGCAAAGTCATCGGTCCCCTATATCTCAAAGTCCAATTTATTTTTTGCAAGCATGGCAATTCGAAGCAGACGGATTGTTCGAATTTTCTCCAGCAGAGATATTATCCTTTCAGGAGCTTCTGAGATCCAATCAGTGATCATTGTTCCCCAAGCAGAGTTTAATGATTCTTTTCCTCAGCAGAACGTCACTCAGAAAGCTCTCATCCCCAGCGCAGTTCCATGAGCAGAATAATATCTCTCTAAGGTAGAGTCGTTCAAGTGGAAACTTCTTCAACAGGATTATCATACCTTAGTGCATCTGCAAGCCAATTTATTTTTGGCAATTTGTGGCAGATGTTATCCCCGGTAGAAGGGTTAATCCCCACAGAGCAATTGAAAGATCGAACAATGATCTTTTCCCCGCGGAGTTGGATTCCTCGTCCGGAGTCTCTTTTGCATTTGCATATATCATGACATTTGCATTCTCTAAAGCGTAGCATTCCATTGATATGGAGCATTACGGCAAAACTCAAACATACGCATGTGAAACATAAGTCAGGTTCAACCGTTTACCTGCAAGCCAGAGCACTTCATGGACTAAACATTGTCGTGCAATCCCAACAGAGCTTACTACAACACTGATCGTACAATGTTAATTCAATACCCGTCTGTTTTGACCTTGGACATCCGTCTGTGTCCTTTCAACGCTCGTCCATGTCCGTGCCCTCTTGCATTTCCTCAATACTTCGTCCGTATTGATTTTAAACACTCGTCCGTGTTCCCTTAACACTCGTCTGTGTTCGGTTAACATTTCAATCACCGGTAGAGTTGTCTTTTGTGTTAACTGTTTCTTTCAGCACCTGTCAGTGTTTGAACTTTTCAGCCAATACCCGTCCATATTGACCTTGGACATCCATCCGTGTCCTTTCAGCGCTCGTCAGTGCTTGAACCCCTTATTCTCAATATCCGTCTGTATTGGCCTCTTAGACACTCGTCGTGTCCTTTTTAGCGTTTAATCCCCAGTGAGATCACTTTACAAATTTTCAGCCAATACCCGTCCGTATTGTCTTTGACGCCTGTCCGTGTTTGAATCTTATTTCAATACTCGTCCGTATTGCCTTTGTGACACCCGTCCGTGTTTGAGTCCTTTATTTTCAATACCCGTTCGTATTGACCCTTTTCAACACCCGTTCGTGTTTGAACTTTTAATTCAATACTCGTCCGTATTTTCTTAGTCATTGTTCGATATTCGTTCGTATCGTCGACCTGGTCACTCGTCGTGTTCCTTTGATGACTGTCTATGCTCGTTCGCATCGTTGACCGCAACACCCGTCCGTGTTTTTTTTCAATACTAGTCCGTATTGACCTTTGACACCCGTCCGTGTCCTTTCAGTACTCGTCCGTGTTTTCTTTCCGTACTCGTCCGTATGATCATTGATGATCGTCTGTATCCCTATTTTGAATACACGTCGTATCAATATATGCAGTTACTTGCTGATATTCCCAGAGGGGTTTATATCTCTTTTCTTCCTCATTCAGCGTACAAATTTTCTGGTTGTTTTGGTATTCAATCACAATTCACCATGATTGTATGAATAGCCGTTGCTTTCATCCTTCTCAGGTTAATATATGATTGAATAGGGGCAGCTGTAACACCCCAAAATTTGCACTCTTGTTGTTGCCTAGCTTATGTTTCATTGCATTGCATTTAGATCTCATTGCATCTCATGTTGCATAAGGGCATGTGATCAGTGGCTTTCAGAGTATTGATTTTCAATGCAAGAGAGCTAGAGTCAAGGGTCTTCAAGCAAGCCTCAAGAGTCTCTTACATCTCATATGATCTCAATTGATCCCACAAGTCATTGGAAGAAGAGAATTCCCCAAGAAGATTGAGTGTTCATAATCTCCTATCAAAAGTAGTCTAAATTAGGGTTTTGGATTCAAGCAGTCTCCTAATGAAATTTTGGTCCAAACTTGATCTCAATGTTTTCTACATGATATTAAGTATCTAAGGATAGAAGATTTCTCACTGGCTCATTTCAGAAGAGGTTCAATTGGCCCGTTGCTTGAGAATCAAGAAATTGGGGAAAAAGTCAACTGTGCAGTAAAAAAAGTCAACTCCTGACTTTTAAGGTCAAATTCATGAAATTCAAGTCACATATGTTCAATGGACAAGATTTGATCAAGAAATGATGGAGGAATCATGAAAAATCAAGAAATGTACAAAGTTTCCATTTTTAGAAACTTAGGGTTTCCAAAAATGGCAAGTTTTGGACCATTTTGCACCACACTTCAAAGCATTCTTTCTCCATGTTAAAAGCTTCAAACTTTAGGCCCAAGTTGAGCCAATTGAAGATCACATTCCAAGCTTCAAATCCATATAAAGAACTCTTCCATTGGATCAAAATTGAGAGAGTTATGATCAATCAAAGTGGAGCAAAATCAAGGCAAATTTCAAGTCATGGCAAGGCAAGTTCAAGCCTCTAGGCCATAATTTCATCAAACAGGTGGTGGGCCAAATGTCAAGCTAATTTTCTCTATCAAGGAAGCTTCAAATAAAAAACTTTCCAACATGAAAGTTGTTCATCTCCATCCCCTCTACAACTTTCATGTTTGGATATTTTTCATTTGATCAAAGGATAAAGAGTTATGATGGTCCAAACAACATGAAGGTGTCACACTGAATTTCCATAGGCACCAAGGCCTTGCCTGCAGACCAAGTCACATGCCCATGCTCCAGTTTTGATTCCTTGTGTTTCAAGCCATTTTCAAGTGTGTTAAAGGTCTCCATTCAATTCAATTCCCACATCAAACATGTTCTATGATGTACCATCTTTCCATAGCCACCAAAACCTCACCATTTCATTCCTTATACATAGAGAATTCCACCCTCAAACATCCCTAAGTTCATTGATGTTTTGCTGCTAAAATCAGAATGTTATGTCATGGTTGTTGTTGTTCATTTTACTTTGCACGCATATAACAAACACTACACACCTCCCCACTCTTTACTTCATTTGAACCAACATAGTCTTACACACATACATTCCATGTTGCTACCATACATGAAAGAGGAAAAGGAGAAGCTTGTCTTGCAAGTTTCTGTACCAGCAACGCATAACATCACCTCTCATTTCTCAGCTCCACCATAAACTTCATGAGCTCACCATCACCATAACCAAACCCCAACTCGTGTCACTAACTAACCTCACTCAGTTAGTTAACTCAAACTCACTTGACTCAACTCACTTAACTCTCTTTCCAACTGTTAACCACACCAGTTAAGAATCTAACCTCACCTATATAAGCTAAACTCTAACACAATTGAAAAGAACACTTCATTTTTCACACATTACACAAATCATTCTCACACTTTCTCTCTGAAAATTCTCTCTGCATTCTCTCTCTTTGCACGAGTGTTTCCACAAACTTCATCAGTTTCTCATCAAGTTCATCATCATCAATCATCATCCAAAACCATTGATGGATTGAAATCAAGCTCCACACCACTACTGCAGATCAAGATCTACTTTACTTCTCTCTGAATTTTTGCATTCCAAAGCCTTTATTTTGGCAAATCTTGAGCTCAAGAATTCAAGAAGGAACCTCTGGTATTCTTACAACATTCATCTCATCAAGTTCAGGTTTCATCATTTTAACTCTTTCTCTCTAATTCAAGCTACTTTGAGTTCATTTTTGCTTGTTTGAAGTTCATTAGGAACTATTTGCATCTCCGGCTAGTGATAGGCTCATTAGGAGCGTAGTTGTGTTTTTTAGGGCAAAATGTTTGTGATCATTTCTTGTTGTGTGTGCATTTTTTAGTGATTTCAATGTTTGGTTCTTGTTCTCCTTAACTTCCTCTTTCGATTGGCATAATTTTTGTGAATTTCTGGAGGTATGTAAGATTTGCAGTGGCCGGAGAAGATGACCGGAGGTCCTTCTCCGGCCGGTGAGGGTTTCAGCTAGGGTTTAGAAACTTTATATCGCAGCGGTTAGATCATTTCCATCCAAGGGTTCACAGCTTGCCAACGCATAAATGAATGCATGTGCCTCACACGTGAATTTCTCTCTCTCATATTTTGACTTTTACTGCTCGCATGTGTGTGTGTGTGTGCATGCTTATTGTGGTGTGTGTGCATTCTGATCCATGCGATTGAATTACCTTGATGATTGATTTTATTTGACTTGATCTTGTGGCTGTGATTGAATCCACGCTTGAATGAGCGTACACCTTAACCACACACGCACGCGCCTTAATGGACTGAACCCAAATTGATATCTGAACCCCCTCATCTTGAGCCCAATAACTTTTTCAACATGACTTTTACTTTCGCCACACCCCCTGCACTATTTTGTTCTCATTTTATTTTCTTTTTCTATATTGTTTCATTCTATTCTTTTAAAAATACCAAAATGCATTAAATAATTCTACCAAAATTCATATAGCATCATATTTCATTAAACTAATTTTCCATTATTTTTATTTCTGATTTTAATATTCCTTGCTCATATTTTCAGAATTTCTTTTTAATTTCTTTTTTAATGATGTCCTTCATTGGTAATGGAACTTCCCCATTTTATTTCTCTTAATTCACATACTCTTTTGCACTCATTATTTTTTCACTTGTTAAATAATATCTTAAATCATCTAAAACAATTTTCGTATATTTTTAAAATCATTTTTGCATAGCATTAGAACCATATTTTTGTGCATAATTCATTGTTGACCTAATGTGACTTTGTTGCTTTGTGTGAGCATGCTCCTTCTTGAATTTTTGTGTGAGCTTTTGAAATATGTTTAGATTATGACTTAGGTGCTTTGTGACCTAATTCCATAATTTTTCCAACTCTCTTCCTATTTTTTCCTTGTTAATTGATTACATGTGCATTTATGAGCTTCATTGTATGCATATGCTATGGTTTTGTGTCATATTGCCTATGGTCTCTTGAGATGATTGATGTTACCTTGTGACACATGTTTTCTTGAATATTATAAGGCATCTTATATTATGATTATAGGTCCTTTGATTTGTGTTTACCATTGAGGTGTGTTTATGCATTTTATTTGCATTTTTTACCTAATTCCTCATCTCATTTCCTCTTGTGCTCTATATGGTTTGTGTTTGCATTGTGTATGCCATTTCACTCATATCATTTACACATCATCAATTGTATGCTACTGGTCTATATGCATTCATACTCATTTCACATGTCAAGCATCTTTAACATGTAAATTTGTGCATCTAATTGAACTTGTTTCTCTCATTTTCTTTCTTCTTTCATCTATGTTATTCCACTTGAATCATTTCATCCATGACTTGTAGGATTGTTCATGAGTATCATAAGACATTTATAAATGATGTATTTTTCGGACCTTGACATTTTATTAAGCATAAATACATGTTCATTTTGTATGGTTACTCATCTTTCATCAACTACTTTCATGATGCATATCTTTGATGCTTAAGCCATTGTTTGTGCATAGTTTGATTGTATTTGGTACCTTAACTTTAAAGGACTCTCTTAGGGTATAGGTTCTGACTTAGAAACCTTCTCAACCTTTAGGACCTTTTCTCCTTAGTTATTAACTTGTTTGATCTTCACTTGTCATTCTTTCTTTATTTCTTTACTTGCAAATTGTTTTGCTAACATTTTCAGGGGCTAATGGTAAGCCAAGTGTGTGGGTGTGTACCCATATACAACTCCTTCCCTTATTTTTTTTAAGCTTTCAATTTGTGTTTGGATAAAGCATCTAATGCTTTCTTTGTTCAATTTCTTTCATCCCCTTTGAGTTCTTAACTTAACTTCCATCTTGGAAGTAAGTTAGAACTCACTCTTCTTCTCTTTTCTTTTAGAGTTAGGTTTATAAACCGCACTTAACCATTAGGAACATCCATGTATGATAACTTTAGGGTTTGAGTCTTAGTCTCCCTCATTAGATGTTACCTTTCTCAACCTTTGAGTCTTTCTTCTTCTCATCTCAAAATAAAAAGCAAAAACACTTAATAAAGGCATAACATATATTGCATTTGAGCCTTTCATGTGAGAATAAGATAGTGAGGGGTCTTCTCTCACTTTCTTAGAATGTTTAGCATACGTCCCGTCTTGGGTCGATATGCGAGGCATTCGATCCTACGTGAAGGACTTAAATACAATATGCGTTGTATACACACCAATAATCAAAATACTTCTTTCTAAAATACAAAAACAAACAAATTCTCTTCTCATCTCCTTCATTCTATTCCTTAAGGACTCGTCATGTCCGTTCTACCGCAAACAGGTAACGCCTAAGTCTCCATACAGCGAGCTGCAACACCTAACTGCTGGGACTCGCACTCTGACATTTCCATTAAAAAACACAAACAAAGCAACCCTTGTTGAGCCAAACTACATTTGTTCTAATTCTTCTTTCTCGTCTGATTGAAGATACGTAGGCACGAGATGAGATATCTCGACGAGCAACCTTTCCCCGTAGTCCGTCGAACTACGTTGACTCTGACTTTCCCATTGCACTGAGGGAATACGTAGGCCTAGGACAACGATAATGTCCTATCGAGTCACTTCTTTCCTTTTTCCCCTTCTCCTTTCTACCTTTCATTTCTGGTTCTCTAGTTAGCAGTTGATATCCAGTTTCCTACACCCTTTGATCGAAACAGCAAGCATGGATTCCATCGAGTACGATGGACGCGTAGGGGTGCTAATACCTTCCCCTCGTGTAACCGACTCCCTTACCCATTTCTCTTGGTCGCAAGACCATGCTCTTTCCTTCCCTCAGGTTTACACAGTGTTTCATTTCCCTCTCTCAGGATAAATACACATTGCTGGCGACTCTGTTTCCGTGCCACTTTCGCGTTTGTACTAGGATGAAAATCTCGGGAGCAACAGTGACGCCCCTCAAACCACCATCTGAACCCAGAAGCCGGTTGAACTTCAACCGGGAAACCTAACCCTCAAGAACCCTAATACCCTTACAAACCCAGAAATAACCTAGTTCTCTAGGGTTCGTGAAGAACCCTAGGAACCCTAACCCACCTTCATCCCCAAAACCCAGAAATCATGTAAACCCCAAGAACCCTAAGGGTTCTGGGAGGAACCCTAACCCCCAAACCTAAAGAACCCTAACCCTAACAAAACCCAGAAACCCAATAATCCACACGAAATCGCAATCAACACACACGACACAACCAAATACGAGAGCTAAGTGTTTAGATTTTTACCTTTCGTGCAGTGATTCTCGTTGTATTATCCTATTATCTCCGTTTCCTTTTCTTATCTCCCTCTCTGATTTTTGCAGGTGAAGAAGAACTTGGAGATTCGTCTGTGTTCGTCTGTCTCCCAATCTCCGAGTCCAACCCCCTACTCTATTTTCTTTTAGGTTTTTTATAGGCTAAAAATTTAGGTTTAGAACTTAAATTGCTTAGATATGTTTTAGGAATTATTTGATGTAATTTCAATTGATTCGATTTTATTTTGTTGTAATATTTAGACTTAGGGTCTTAAATTGTAAATGACAGATTCAGATTGTAATTGATTGTAAAACTTAATGAATCATGATTCTGTTTGATACGATCTCAAATGATTTTGTCAATCTGCGCAGAATTAGGGTTTGGGCCACTTGGGGAAGAAGCTGATACTCGGTCAACGATTTTGACCAAAATAAATAAAATAAATAATAATTATTAATAATATGTTTTTAACCCTATTAATAAATAAATAAAATAATAATAAAAAAACAATAGCCATAATAACAAAGCAACCGGTCCCTCTCCCAACTAATTTGGATATCACTAAAACCTTAATTAATGCTAAAAAAACCTAATTACTAATAATAAACTTTAATAATTCTAATAACATATAATTAATTTTAATTAAAATACTAATAATTATAAATACTATTATTAATAACAATACAAAACCTATTAAACCAACTTTAACGTAATAATTAGATTATTATCATTTTAAATAAAGACTCTAAATAATAATGTACAAATAATCTTCTAAAACTACTTTGGGCTTATAAAAATAATCTGAAGACCCCTGACCCACTTCCAAATTTGACAATAAAATTTAGTTAGAATAAAAAGACCAAATGACTAAAAGATAAATCCTAATATGAAATAGGCCCAAAAATAAATATTAATCCCAATAACCTTAAAATAAATTAACCCCTAAAAATACAAAACAAAAAACCTAAAAACCAAAGTCCCACAATAGAAGTGAAATGGGCCTAAGATTACAGAGGAGCCCACTAACGTCTAACTGACACCCCCAGGCAGCAAAAAACATTAAAAAAATCCAAAAATAGTAACAAACCCCTAGTCAAAATTTAGGGTACTACACAAGTGAATATCACAATTTGCCACACTCAACAAACTGAGTGTACTAGCCTATTTATAGACTAACTAGGTAACTTGCAGCCCAAGAAACCTAAACAATTGGATCCTTAACACAAGGCCCAATTCGAAAGAATAATTCGACAGTACATACTAGAACAAAACTTCGACTACAGTATGTAACTCTCAGGCACCAGCATGTGAACAAGCTTCGACTGCATGCTTGCCTCCTGTCGAACACATGAAAGCTCTCCTTCGACACAGCATGAGTTCGACCCAACGCTCACATGATTCAGTTGGCTTGATGTTGGAAAATGACTCAGAATTTCAGAAAACATGGTAGGTGGGTGCTTGTGTCTATTTGTTACTTTATGAGACCAAAATTGCATGATGTATGGCAGTTTGGTCCGAAGGGGTCTTATGATGTAGCCTTACCAAAACCGCCTCCGCCTCCGCCACCACCACCATGTATTATTCTCGCTCCGCTTTCAAATTAAGTTGGGGAAGATTCGTGAAACACCTTTCCCGACTCACTGAGAGATGGGTTTCCTTGTCTCGTCCCATAAATTTTAGCTTTTTATCAAAATAAAATGAATTTATGTGTTTTCAAATATTTTTCATTCTTCATAATATCAAAATTAATAATTAAATTAAATTTTCATTTCCATTTCTTCATAAAATAAAAAATTAATAATTAAATAAAAAGAAGTAGTCAACGTAAATTAATCTTACAACTGTTTTAAAAAGTAAATAAGCAAAACTACATCATATCTTAATAAGACTTAATGTGTAAAAAGACTAACAAATACAAGATTACTTTGTGATTTTGAGTATAAGGGGGCGAGAATATGTCTAATCAATTAATACAGGTCTTCGGTTTAGACTACACAAACCCATGTCACGTTAGATATATTTTTTTTTTTAAATAGAAAAAGGTTTGACTTTTTTATAAATATATTTAATTAAAAAGATTAGGCCTCAAAACATAAAAAAGGCTTTTTACTGCAACAAAATATTAATTTTGACACTAGGATTGTGGCCCATTTGTCGCTATATATGCATGTGGGTTGCTAATCCCACCCTTATGTGTGCTCCCACATCATTGTGAAAAGTCACAACTGACTATAGCGTTCGAAGATGCATCTTCGAATGCACATTTAATACACACCTAAGTGCAAATTGATCAAAGACCCTTATTTTGTTTAAAATTTAGTCTGGAGATGTATCTATGTAGCAACCCATAATGGTTCGGAGATGCATCTCAGTAATGTCTCCTGAATTATACACGTTATTTTGTTAAACATTTATTCTAGAGATGCATCTCCAAATTTTTTCCTGATAATTCAAACCAAAAACAATGGCAGAATGGGAAAACAACATAAATTAACACAAAAAAACTTACATAGATAATCTTTAGCGTTAACATAATTTTAACATTACATTACATTAAAAAATGGTGGTTTATGACGTTGCAACAATCTTAAAGTATCTTCGACTGATCTTGCAATCGTCGCATCCACTTCAATCGGACCCTTTGTCGAGTAACAAAAAATGTACTCAACATAACCTTCATATCTTCACCTGTCTTTAGTTCAAGTAGGGTGAACTGTATTATGTAACACCCCATTTCGTTATTTAGTCGTGTTGTAATTATTTTGTGTGTTGTTGTGCTTTTATTGTCTTGGTTAAGGGTAGGTGTGTTAAGGTGGGGGTGAGAGAGCTTAATAGAATGACTTAGTCGGAATTAAAGGCTAGGATAATGTGGTAATAATAATATGAATAAGGAGACATTATATTAATGTAATATTAGTTGTATTAATATTAATATTATTATTATGATTATTGATATTATTATTATTATTATTATTATTCACATTATTATTATTATTTTTGGAATTATTATTAGGATTATTATTATTATTAAGATAATTAAGAAATAAAACATAATTAGAGTAATTAGTGGGAGGTTTTCACAAAAGGTCAGTTACGTGAAAAGAGAAGGAAAAGAAAACAAGAGAAAGAACAAGGGAGAACTAGGGCAAGAAAGGATTCCACCATTGTTGAAGGATTCGAAGCTCAGATTTCAGGTAAGGGGGGAATGAGATTCAATATGGGTGATCTGAACATGAGAGGGTAGTGAGGGGTCCTTTCTCTCTTAAGTTCTATGTATTTTTCTTCTTCTTGCTTGAATTTCGTATTTGGGATAATTGTTGTGTGATTGTTGATGTTAGATATTAGTTGTGTAATGAAATGTATCTGTGAATCTGTGTTGTATGCTATTTTCGAATAACAAATTTGTGCAAATTAGTTCTGCTGTTGCTGATTTCTGATATAGAACAGAACTGGAAATTTGGGTTTTATGGGGTTAACGAAAAATAGGTTTTTAGCACATAAAATGTTGATAAAAATGATGAAACAATGAAGTAGAGTTAGGACTTTGGAATTAGACTAAAATAAAGATGATTTTGGATCTGATTTAGGTGTTGGAATGAGTTTCAATGTGTGAGAACTCGTGTAGATGCGAATTCTGAGATTTTGGCATGCTCTCTGGTCATACGTGTATAGGGGAGGCCATACGTGTTTGGGGGACACACCCAGGGGCCAATATGCGTGTGATACGCAGGCCTGGGCGTAGGAAGATGGTCATACGCGTATGGGCAGAGCTGTGGTGAAAATTTCTCGTTTTGGCGATTTCGGTCTCGATTTCGCGTGTAATGCGATTTCCTTTGATCCGTGAGACTAGGATGACATAAATGGACATAGGAGAAACCAGTAATAACATTAAGTAGAATAAAATATGGGTTTTTAGGAGACTATCTAGTTGAGACGTATTGGGTGTATGAGCCAAGATTGTCGTGTGTGGACGGTCTTGTGTTGTGGTGGTAATTCCAGAGAGAATTACGGTGATCATGTGGCTCGTGAGTGATCATTGAGGATCGTGAAATTATGCTTGATTAATTATTACGTCGTGCATAATTTGTGTCATCCATTCATGTCATGTTATGTGGAGATGAGCTAGGTAGGAATCCATGAAGGGTGCCTACTCTTGTCCGGACTCTATGTGGGAGTCGTGTGGAGATAAATTGTAGTTCAGAGGAACGTATATAACTTATCGGGGATTCCGACGGGAATCAGGTTCTCGGGTGAACCGTATGTGATTGTGATGGTACTGCATGCATTGTGTCGTGTCACTTGAGTCGCATTGCATATATATGATTGAACATGGGCTGTTATGCCGAATGATGACGTGGTATTTGTATGTGCGTGGTAATTGTATGATTGGTGTTTTGTGTATGAACTACTCCTTAGCATGTGTTTTTCACCGTGTATTTATTGAATGTAGTTCTCACCCTTTTTCTGTTTGTTGTGTCTGTGCTCCTTTGGGAGTACAGATGATCAGGTACCTAAGTAGTGCTTGGAGCATTGTGTTGCTATTCGATCGAGTCTTAGGAGTTGCTCTGATACGTAACACGGGTGTAAGACCCCAATTTTTACCCCTAAGATTTCGCACATTTCATTTGAATCTCATACCACAAACGAGATCACAGTTTGTGCTTCTCCTGAGCACCTGTGTGTTTCTCTATTGCTTACTTGCCTCTGTTTATCTAACCGCTAACCAAAAATACCAAAAAATATGTTGTCGTTTGCTTGTTTCTCTCTCTGTGTGTTGTGCAGGTTTCAAGTCACAGGTGTTTGTTCAAAAGCAAGACGTCTGGTGCTTAGATTCTTCAGTTTATCAGGCGGTGGTTCATATGAATTTTGGGTTCAAACAGATTCAGATGGCCGTTGTTTCGTTTGTGGCTGGTTATGTGGCATATGTCTATCAGAGGCTTGTGAAAAATTTCAAGTTTGGTTTTGGGCTAAAAGAGAGAGACTCGCTATCCATTATCCATATCTTTTAACCAAGTTTTCCATATTCCACTTTTTGCTATCTAAACCATTTTTTCCCAAATCCATTTCCTAAACCAAATACCCACATTTATCATATCCATTTCAAATCAATATCCAATTCACTCAACCATTATCCAAATCCAAAAATCCATATTTTCATAACCCATTTTACACTATCCATATCATTATACAATTTCCATTCTTATATCCATTATGTCCAAATTAGTTTCCAACATCCACTTTCTAATTAAACCAATATCCAAAATTACAAATCCATTTTTTTTCATTTTTTTATTTATTAAAGCCCATTACAAAAAAAGCAAGGCCCATTTATTATCCCAAGGCCCATTTACATGAAAAAAAAAAGAAGAAATTTGAAATAAAGCAAACACGGCCCGTCCTTTTTCTAGCTCCAAGCCGTGTCATATTCCCAGCTGTAAGAAAACTCCCACCAAGCCATCACGCCATGAGCCAAACGCACATTAATTCCAAAAGACGTCAAAGCTGCAAACCGTAAACAAGTCATGTGAGTTTCCAAGCCGTGTAAAGCTTTCCAGCCGTAAGCCACTTCTTCAACATCAGCCGCGACGCACACAAAAGCACAGCATCATACACACGCAGCACAAACCACATGAAGCTTAGACGAATCAAAACGACACCACAACTTGAAAAGAGCTCAAAACGCAGCAGTTGCGCATTCAGTCACGCGACCTACACACCAAATCACAACTACAAACCTAGCCCACAATACCCCCACATCATCATCATCACCTCACACGAACTACGGGGTTTTGATCCTACATTGCACATCGTGGGTACGTAGGCATGAGGCGACAAGTCTCTCCAAACACAAAAATCATAAAAACAATTACTCTTCTCATCTCCTCAATCACTTTTCAAGCAAACCTTTTCAGACCAAAAGCGGTAGACATTTCAAAGGGCTCCTATAGAGTACTATAGACGTTTTGGGTGCTAGCACCTTCCCATTGCGTAACTAACCCCCTTACCCGGACTCTCTTCACTTGTTCTTGTTTAGAGCTTGTGTAGGTTTTGTTCGCTCTTTTTCCTTTCCTTCTTGGATAAAATAAAAGTGCGGTGGCGACTCTTGCTTTTCGAGTTAAGTTAATCAATAGCTTACACTCACGATTTTGCCGCTACAGAAAAGTGGCGACTCTGCTGGGGACAGATTGACCTCTTGCTGGTCCATCCCTTGAGGGGTTTAGCCTACTTTGATTTATTTACTGCTTTTTGTCTGTTTTGTTCTAGCTGGATTTTCTGTTTGTAGGGTGGGCTGGATTCATGAGAGAAAAGCCCAATACCCAGGGTTGAGCATACACCTATGATTAGCGTGGAAAGTAGTGTGACTTGTTTGGCATTTGGCCAGACGAAGTATACATGAAAACTCCACATCCAGACGAGGTTTTCTTAGTAATATTCTATCCTGTTCATTTGGGGCAGACGATGGAATATAACCTGGAAAACTGTCGACTCTGGCGACCGTTTCCCGAGGACTCAGTTGCGGCACTCCTCCCGAGATGTGACAGTGGCAGACCACGTTCTGTGGAAAACCCATTGCACATTCTCGATCCGAGGACCCAATGCTGGGAACTCGCTATAGGATATCCCTTTTGAAAGAAAATCAGTGGAGGCACTCCTCGATTGGCGATAGTACTGTACCCCAAGGGATGAATGTACTATTGCTTCTCGACCTCAGTGCCAGAAGCTGAGGACCTTTCGTTTTGGAGAATCAATTGAGGCCTCCTCGATTGATGATGATGCCAAACCAGAAATGGTGAACGTATCATCATTTCTCGACCTGAGAGCCCGGGATACTGAACATCCTAGTACCCACATGTGAGAATGGGCGGGTGTTTACAGGTTTGCAGGAAACCCTGACTTCCAACATGCCCGGTACTTTGGATTTCCTATCAATGTGGACTTATCAACCTGGTATTCTGGTGTTCTCTTCAGAGCGGACCTTTGAACCTGTGTGCTTCGAGTGATCTTGTTTGTGGTTGTTGCACTCATGCATTCTTGCATCCATGAGCATACATATGCATTTCTTCCCAGTTGTCTCAAAAACTCATTTTAGCTGTCTCCTTCTCCAGTTATCTGTTCGCCGTCAAGCTGTTTCCTCAATACAACTACGGAACTAGAGCTGCTGTTAGATTGAGAATGGAAAACCAAGAACAACACAACGCCGAAGTCAGAATGGAAATTGATGAGTTAAAGGCCGGCATGACCAAGCTCACAGAAATGCTGCAAGTTCTGATTGCTAGAGGTGAACCACCTCAGAGGACTGTGATTGTTGAAACCTCAACTGCTGCTGTTGACCCTCCACTGACTCAGCAACCAGCTTCTACTTGGCCAGAATTTGGGTTACCTCCGAATTACTCGCCACCCTTTGTAACTACTCCTGTGTTTCTCTCACCAGTATCTTCAGCTCCTTTATTCACTGAACCTCAACCTGTTGTGCATTCTGTTGCTCAAGCTGTTCCTGAGAATCCTTTCGTGTACCATGCTGCTGGTCCACAATCTGAAAGTCAAGGAGAACCTGGGTATATTGAAGAAGTCAGAGAGCAATGGCAAACTCTGGACAAAAGGATAAGAGCCGTGGAAGGAAGTGATGTCTTTAATGCTGCCGCAATGGACATGTGCTTGGTTTCCGACTTGGTTATTCCTCCAAAATTCAAGACTCCTAATTTTGAAAAATACCAGGGGCACACCTGTCCTAGAACCCACTTGGTGATGTACTGCCGCAAGATGGCCGCTCATGCAAAAGATGACAAACTGCTCATTCATTGTTTCCAAGACAGCTTGAGTGGGGCTTCAATGAAATGGTATATGGGACTTGATAAGAACCGTATTCAAAGCTGGATGGACTTGTCTGATGCTTTCTTAAAGCAGTATAAGTACAATCTGGACATGGCATCTGACCGCCGTCAATTGCAGAATATGGTTCAGAAAGAAAAAGAATCCTTCAAAGTGTACGCTCAGCGATGGAGAGAGCTAGCTGCTCAAGTGGAGCCATCCTTGGCTGAAAAAGAATTGACTGGATTGTTCATGGACACTCTTCAGCCACTCTATTGGGAAAAGATGATAGGCAGTGTATCATCTGGTTTTGCTGACCTAGTCACTATTGGATAAAGACTAGAAGAAGGTATCAAGAAAGGAAGGATTGCTAATGCTGAAGCTTTCAGTGGTGCTAAAAAGTATGCCGGGAATTTTCAAAAGAAAAAGGATGGTGATACTCATGCTGTTTCAGTTGAGAGGAAGCCTCGTCAGAGACAACAATATGTAGCTGCAGTTGCTCCAGTTGTTAATGCTTAACCAGCTCAAGCTCCTCGTATGGCTGTCAGATAGAATCAGACTCGTAATAGGGTTAACTTTGATCCTATCCCAATGTCTTACACTGAGTTGTATCCATGTCTTGTAAAAAAAGGTTTGATTACAATGAGGGCTCTACCTCCTCCTCCAAATCCTCTTCCAGCCGGCTACAGGGCTGATCTTCACTGCGAGTTCCATCAAGGTGGGGCAGGTCATAACTTAGAAGGTTGTTTCGCATTAAAAGCTAGAGTGCAAGAGTTGGTGAACTTAAAGATTCTGGACTTTATTGATAATAATCCAAATGTTGTCAACAACCCTTTGCCAGAGCATGCCAAGTGAAGTTTGAGTCAGTTCAGACGGATCATCTCCTAAAGCCAGTGTTTCAGACAGGACAGCTCATCCTTGTTGCTGATTAGTCACTAGGCCTTGTTTCTTTTTGTTTGCATTTTCCTTTGATTGTATTGACTGTTTGCTTTTGAACTTTATTTGTACTTTCATGGTAATTTCAATGAAATGAGCATTGCAACTTTTGATTCAATTCATTTATATCCACTGTATGCATCTTTATGTTTTCTTTTTCACAAAAAAAAATATATATCTCCTGTTCAATTTCTTTATCAAGCTTTTGTTTATGCAAAGATTGGAGGGAGGATGATGAAAACAAAATACCCGAAATTGCTAAACTGTATGCTTTCAATTAAAACTTGGCTGATGATGTAAGGCATTGTTGCAACTCCCAAACACTGGAGAAATAAGGAAGTTAATCCCTTGTTAACCCCTTCGAGCCTAGAAGTTGGAGTTTCTTTCTGTACAAAAAACCCGCAATTTTAACCTAGGGATGGGTAGTTCTCAGTTAATTTGACTGTGTATTTAAACACAAGAGAATCATTACAATCACAAACTTTCCTTCGCACACATCAAAGAAGTGTCGAAGATGTCTTTCAAATCAAAAGCCAATGATGGTTCACCGTAATCATTAAGCCAGGCAGTCACTATCTTTCAAAAAAAAATCAAATAAAAAGCCCGCTAAGTCAAAACCTATGAAGGAGACTTAGGCAAAAATTGGGGCATCCCGCTGACTGTAAAATCAAATGACACAGTTCAGGCAAAAGTTAGGGATAACAAAAGATCAATCAAGAGGTTACCAAAATCCTCAAAGACAAAACAAGTTGACTGAGGTCCTCATCAAAAACAACAAAATGTTGTAGGAAATAGTGACTGCCATCCCTTGAGCCATCTTCATAACAGTGTTACAATTCCAAAATACCTGGAACCTGAATGCATAGTTTGAATTAACTGAGCATAGGACTGGAGATCATCACGAAGAATGGGTTGGGTACAAATAAACTTTGAGCCTATATCCTTTGTTTCAAAAACCGTGAACCATACCACGTTACAACATTCAAAAGACCTAATTGAAGCCAGGTTTCTTTTGAAAGCATACTACAGCAAGGTTGCGTAAATTGACTCCTATGTTTGTTGCCAATCATTTGCTTTGATGTTTTTCCTTTTCTTTCTCTTTCACTTTGCATGTCTTAACCGCCGTGTTTTGACAAGTGTTTCATTTTGCCTTACATCGATAACATCATTTCAAAAATAATTTTTGATTTCAAAATTGCATGAGCTTTGCATTAAAATTACCATGTTTGTTTGAATAATTCTATTTGCAGGCAAACTTTCCTCATTAAGAAATTTTCAAACAGTTGGGAAACTTGGTCAGTGATCCTATCAGGGGCATATTACTTCCAGATCTTGTTGTGAATCAATCCAATATTTGTTGCTCAGTGCAAGGTATTCTCAAAATTGGTTAGCCAGAAGATCTCTTTCAAGATTCATACTGAGTTTAGCCTTATCAAGAGTCATTTTGAGAACTGAGGCCATGATCAGTTCATCCCCAGCAACTGAAGCCATGATCAGTTTATCCTCAGTATTCATTTCAAGAATTGAAGCCATGATCAGTTCATTTTTTCCCCTGCAGCAGACAGACTGAAGCTATGATCAGTTTATCATCATCAGTCAAGCAATCTGGGGCAATCTTCTTCAAGAATCCTCAAGAAGTCTTTCCTCAAAAGACCATCAGCCTGATACAATTCATAAGTGGGACAGAGATGTGCTCAACATCTTCTATCCAAGCAGAGTGGCCAGCGTTCCCTGTGTTGAGGAATCAAAGTTCCATTCTACCCTCACAAAAGAGTCTATCTCAGTTGTCTCTATCATCTGCATCGCATACATAAATCATTCACATATCATTGCATAGAAACATTTTCATAGCTCGAAGTTTGCTTCGTGCTCATATGCATTTTTCCGAGGTCCTGTTGCTTTCAACATCTTACCTTGTGACTAAAGTCCAACTTACTTGGCACCTACCAAAACTTTTACCTGCCTTTTCATTCAGTGCCATTCCTGAATGTTATCATTTACCTGCCTTTTTACCCAGTGCTATTCCTGGATGTCTTGTTTATCTTCTTTCTTTCTAGTGCTATTCCTGGATGTTGTTGTTTCCCTGTGCATCTATTGTTGTTGTTAGATGTTTGTTTTGTTCCGTTCCAGTGCTATTCCTGGATCTTTGTTTTCTTTCCCTCCAGTACCATTCCTGGATGTCTGTCTCTTTTGATCTCCAGTGCCATTCCTGGATACCTTGTTCCTCTTGTTTCTCCCAGTGTTATTCCTGGAAGTCTTTTCTCTCCTCTATAATCCCCAACAGATCTGCTTGGATATCTTTCAGTGCCATTCCTGAAAGTTTTATCTGTTCATTCAGTGCCATTCCTGAATAAATTTTTACCTTTACTTTCAGTGTCATTCCTGAAAGTTTTACCTGTTCATTCAGTGCCATTCCTGGATGAGTTTTTACCTTTACTTTCAGTGTCATTCCTGAAAGTTGTATCTGTTCATTCAATGCCATTCTTGAATGAAGTGATTTTATCTTTACCTTTCAGTGCCATTCCTGGAGGTCCTTGCTCACTTTAGTCAATGCCATTCTTGGATATTGTGAACCTTTTATCCGATGCCATTCTTGGATAATTCTGATATATTTTCCAGAACTTTTCTCACTACATTCAATGCCATTCTTGGATGTTGTGATTTCTTCTGTCCAATGCCATTCTTGGATATGATTTCCTCAACAGAGTTCAATGCCATTCTTGAACACCTTTTCCCCAGCTAAGTCCAATGCCATTCTTGGATATCTTTTCCTCAGCTGAGTCCAATGCTATTCTTGGATGTCTCTGATGTTTGTTGTTGCCTCATTCAATGTCATTCTTGAATGTTGCAGTGCCTTTATCCAATGCCATTCTTGGATATCTTACCCAACAGAGTGTTTTTCACCTCCATCCAATGCTATTCTTGGATGACGCTGCTGGTTTTACCAGAAACTTTCTTGTTGCTGTCCAATGCCATTCTTGGATATCTTTCGACATCCCTTTTGTCTCGTTTGTAGTTTCTATCCAATGCTATTCTTGGATGTCATTACTTGTCTTCCCAGGGTCTTGTCCCTCTCTTTCCAACTATTGATGGATACTTCTTGTCACCTTGACAGATATCCAGAGATAGCTTGTGTTCCCCGATGTGTCTTTTCACGTCATCTCCCTCAATTTACCTTATACCCTTTTGTTTCAAGTTTCCCCACAGTCTGTCTCTCTCTTTGCATTCATATCATTTTGTGACATCTTATGGCTAAAAATTCAGATTTCTGTATTTAAGTATCTTCAATCTTGTCGAGACGTAGTTTTCAACTTTCATATCTCCTGATTGAAGAAACTTAAATAGGGGCAGCTGTAAGACCCCAATTTTTACCCCTAAGATTTCGCACATTTTATTTGCATCTCATACCACAAACGAGATCACAGTTTGTGCTTCTCCTGAGCACCTGTGTGTTTCTCTACTGCTTACTTGCCTCTGTTTATCTAACCGCTAACCAAAAATACCAAAAAATATGTTGTCGTTTGCTTGTTTCTCTCTCTGTGTGTTGTGCAGGTTTCAAGTCACAGGTGTTTGTTCAAAAGCAAGACGTCTGGTGCTTAGATTCTTCAGTTTATCAGGCGGTGGTTCATATGAGTTTTGGGTTCAAACAGATTCAGATGGCCGTTGTTTCGTTTGTGGCTGGTTATGTGGCATAGGTCTATCAGAGGCTTGTGAAAATTTCAAGTTTGGTTTTGGGCTAAAAGAGAGAGACTCGCTATCCATTATCCACATCTTTTAACCAAGTTTTCCATATTCCACTTTTTGCTATCTAAACCATTTTTTCCCAAATCCATTTCCTAAACCAAATACCCACATTTATCATATCCATTTCAAATCAATATCCAATTCACTCAACCATTATCCAAATCCAAAAATCCATATTTTCATAACCCATTTTACACTATCCATATCATTATACAATTTCCATTCTTATATCCATTATGTCCAAATTAGTTTCCAACATCCACTTTCTAATTAAACCAATATCCAAAATTACAAATCCATTTTTTTTCATTTTGTTATTTAACAAAGCCCATTACAAAAAAAGCAAGGCCCATTTATTATCCCAAGGCCCATTTACATGAAAAAAAAAAGAAGAAATTTGAAATAAAGCAAACACGGCCCGTCCTTTTTCTAGCTCCAAGCCGTGTCATATTCCCAGCTGTAAGAAAACTCCCACCAAGCCATCACGCCATGAGCCAAACGCACATTAATTCCAAAAGACGTCAAAGCTGCAAACCGTAAATAAGTCATGTGAGTTTCCAAGCCGTGTAAAGCTTTCCAGCCGTAAGCCACTTCTTCAACATCAGCCGCGACGCACACAAAAGCACAGCATCATACACACGCAGCACAAACCACATGAAGCTTAGACGAATCAAAACGACACCACAACTTGAAAAGAGCTCAAAACGCAGCAGTTGCGCATTCAGTCACGCGACCTGCACACCAAATCACAACTACAAACCTTGCCCACAACACCCCCACATCATCATCATCACCTCACACGAACTACGGGGTTTTGATCCTACATTACACATCGTGGGTACGTAGGCATGAGGCGACAAGTCTCTCGAAACACAAAAATCATAAAAACAATTTCTCTTCTCATCTCCTCAATCACTTTTCAAGCAAACCTTTTCAGACCAAAAGCGGTAGACATTTCAAAGGGCTCCTATAGAGTACTATAGACGTTTTGGGTGCTAGCACCTTCCCATTGCGTAACCAACCCCCTTACCCGGACTCTCTTCACTTGTTCTTGTTTAGAGCTTGTGTAGGTTTTGTTCGCTCTTTTTCCTTTCCTTCTTGGATAAAATAAAAGTGCGGTGGCGACTCTTGCTTTTCGAGTTAAGTTAATCAATAGCTTACACTCACGATTTTGCCGCTACAACGGGCAGGATGGGGATTTCGTGATTTCTTTATGTTATTAGAATTTGTATTTGTTATGTATCTGGTTTTGTTTAATTATTGATGAACCACGTGTTATGTGGAGTTTTTGATGTAATTGAAGCTTTAATGCTAAACCTTGATTTAATTCCACTGTGGAGTAAAAGCATTTGTTTTATTTGTTAATAAGGCATGAAATGACTTGATGCTTCATGATGAGTTTTTAGTAATGTGACATCCTACGTGTATTAACTCTGATTTATTTCTACATTATATTTCGTATTTTCAATTATTATACGAATGGGTAAAGTAGGGTGTTACAATTGGTATTAGAGCAGGTCGGCCCGTCCGGCCAGTGTAGTAGTTGAGTCTGACAATAGAGTGTGTATAGTCGCGTGTTTCTTCTAACTTGTGTTTCCTGTGGTGTTGAGCAATATGGCTGGTATGAATGATGTTGTGATTGCTGTTGTGTTATAGGCTGTTGCGCAGGTGGTGTAGAGTAACAATCAAAGCGCTGAGGATGTCGGGTTCCGCAATTTGGAAAAGTTCCAAAACAACAAGCCACCTAAGTTCGAGAGTGTCGTAACCCAAAATTTAACCTCCTTGTTTTTCTTCTTGCATAAGCATATGCATTTGCATCGTTGACATAAGCACTCGCACTTTTTTCTCTGTGTTTTTGTTGCAGGAATATTCAGGTTTTCAACGCCTGATTAATTGCCTCCTCGCAAATTCATCGCATTATCACATCAAGTAAAATACAAAGGTCTCATACATATCAAAGCATCTCAACAAGTTCACCTAATCATCTGGCGGTTAGGGTTTCTTTGGTTTCAAGGTATTCATCTGATCAAGCTCCTAGTGGCTCTAAACTAAGGTTTTGGAAAAAGGCCACTTATGATCATTTTCTTGAGCAAGACAAGATTCAAAGGTCTTCATACATCTCAAACCATTCATAAAGGCCTCATGGTTCAGCACAAATCATTTCTAGGGTTTTTGAAGTGGATAGGGAATACATTGAATTCATCTGGTCAAAAGGTCAACTGCTGCCCTACAAAAGTCAACTCTTGAGTTCTTGGGACAAATTTGGGTATTTTAAGCCATCATACATGTTATTATGAGGTTTGATCAAGAGGAATAAAGAGAAATCATAAAATCAGGCGAAGTTGCCAAATTGGGGTTTTTGGATTTTTTCTAAGTAAGGAAATTCAGCTTGGAGGACATGTTTTCAAGGGCAATTCTCTTTATGATCCAAGCTCCTTCTCACTCTTCTTCCCTCATAAAAATGTTCCTCATTCTTCAATTTTTCTTTCGATACCAAGAACGCATCATTTGGATTCCTAGAACTTAAGTTATGATGTTTCAAAGGTAGGAGAATGAAGTTTGCTGATGTAACAGGTTACCTCACCATGTAACCGGTTAGATCACTGTTATCAGCCACAGAACTCACGTTTGGGCTGATGTAACCGGTTACCTCACCATGTAACTGGTTACATCACCGTTTGTGTAGAAAAATCAGTATTTTTCATCACATTACAACAACTCCTCCCACTCCCTTTTGGTCCACTTGGTTCTAGCATTGTGTGGAACATTCTAGACATCTCTAGACAGTTTAAGATTATTCAAGATGCTCCAAGTGCATTTATTCTAATGCATCACTCTAAATTAAGTTCACCATGTTCCTTGATTTCCAAGCATGTCAACCTTTGGATGTGAAGCTTACATAGGGATTGTTATCGAGTTAACTTCCTAACTAATCGAGTTAACTGCTTGACTCGGTGAGTCAAGTGTAACTAACTCCTAGCCTAATTCCAAACCTTTCAGACTCCAAACCAAAACTCTATATAAACAAAGCATCACTATTTTCATAGGGGGAGAACCATTTTCACACAACTTCTCACACTCCACTCTCAATTCTCTCACATTATCTCTGAATTTCTCTGCAACTTCTTCATCTTCATCTACATTTTCTTCCCAAACCTCACCATAGCTCTTCACCTTTGAAGAATAATCACTTCTACATTTGAAGTGATTATTTCTTGAGCTTAACCTTCATCACTTTGCAATTATTCTTGATTTTCTGGAGTTTTATAAGCTTTTGGATTCATCTCAAGTATTTGCTTCAAGAGTCAATGGTGCGAATTCGTATTTTGGAGATTTCGTCGCAATTTGCTCAATTTCGATACGATTCGGCTACAATTGAAGATTCCTCTGGTTTTCTTTGATTATCTTCATCAAGATCAGTTTGCAACAACATCCAAGTCAAATCTCCGCCTTGTAGGTTGGTTATTCTTGCTCGATTTTACGTTTCCGATAGTTTACGCATTTTTCACAATGTAGCTTAACTGATGTTTAGTTGCTTGAATCTTTGATTTGCATAATCGATTCTTATGGCTTTTAATTGTTGTGAATTACTGTAAATTGTGGGTGAATGGAAATCCCTTGTCCATGTAAGGGCCAAGACTGCAAAAACATCCCTTGAATAAGCCTGTGAGCACTTCCACAATATCGGCAATCATCATGTCATTCCATCTTTTCCATTTGTAATCTTTGTTTATCAAGCACTGTTCATTTGTAAAACTTGTTTTTTTTCAGATGATAATAATAATGAAATGAATATGCACGTTTTGAATAAATTCATTCGTGTTCACTCATACTTTTTATCTGTATCGCACATTTGATCAAGCAAAATCAAAAAGAGAATGATGAAATCAAAAGACATGAGATCACTGATCATATGCTTTTGAATAAAATCTTGCTGACGATGTAAGGCATTTGTTCAAATCCCCAAACACTAGAGGTATAAGGAAGATAATCCCTAGTCAACCCCTTTGGGCCTTGAAGTAGGAGTTTCTTTCTGTACACATAAAATCCTCAATCTTAACCAGGGGCAGGGTACTCTTCAGTTAGTTTAATCATGCGTTCAAATTTTAAAGGAGGAGTACCCCATTTGTAGAACAACCACATCCTATCCCTCGTAAGAGGTCAGGAAAATCACAAATCCACATTGGTTGTCCCTTACCGACCAAAGGAATAAGGCAGTCACAACTCACCCTTACAAATCAAACAAACACATGTCACACGGTTTTGTAAAAAAAATCAAAATCAAAATCAAAATCACAAGAGCAAGAAAAAAAAATGGAGCCCGCTAAGTCAAAAACTCAAAAACAAATTACATAGGCAAAAATTAGGGCATCCCGGTAGACTACAAATTCAAAATAATCAGTCTACGCAAAAATTAGGGAAAATCAAAAAGAACAAAAACAGAGAATCAAGAGAAAAATTCTCTTCGAAAACAAGTTCGTGTGATCACATGTGACAAAAATAATAGGTGAGTGGTTGCCGCTCCAAAACCCTTGTCGGTTCCTCTACCATCACATCTACCATTCAAAGCCCTTTTTGAAAGGTGAACGCTTTTGTCAAATTAACTGAATGTAGGATTGGAGAACATCAAGGAGAATGGGTGGGTTAAAATAAATTTTGAGCCTTGTATCCTTTCTTTCTTAAACCAAAAACCAGGTCACATTACAACCCTCAAAAGACCTAACTGAAGCAGGGTTTATTTCGAAAGCATACGACAGGAAAATCATGTCAAAACAGACTCCTAAAGATTTTGCTTATCATTTGTGCTGATATTGACATGGCATTCTAAACGGTGACCCTGTCATTATATGTCATAATCTTAGTGAACATACTTGGATTTCAAAACTGACATACGCATGGCATTAGCATTATCATTTTCAAAACAAACACTTTTTACTTGCGAACAAGCACTTGACATCACGAAAGTTTCCGCAATGGAAGGTTGGATCATCTCAACGGGCAAACGTTTGAAAAATCCGCTGAGCAAAAGGGCCTAGCCACCTCAAGATTCAATCAATCTGGGGCAATTACATCGAGATTCGACAAATCTCTCAAAGATCAATTGGTCAGGGGCATTCCTCCAAAGATCGATCAGCCAGGGGGCAAAATCACTCCAGAACTCACATTGGGCAGGCCACCTCAAGAGCACAAGAAGTCAACATCTCTAAGAGACGGTTAATCAAGGGCATATTGTTCCGATACACTGGGACACAACTGTTTCCTACCTTGTGACTGGGGCAATCCATGCAGATACCCAACAGATTGGGGCAGAGATGGGCTACCAAGGTGCAAGTTCGCTCCCTATTTTGAGGCAGGAGCAATGGTGCATCAACAACTGTTGATCCTGGAGTAGGTGTCGGGGAATCACGACTTTACGGTTGCACCTTAACCTTAACTTTTTCACCTCCCACAACAAAAGCACTTGAACCCTTGCATAGACCGCTCTCATGCATTAATTACGTCGCTTCACTCATGCGTATCATTAGTTTTGCATAGCATGAAGCCTTGACTTAAGCCCGATCATACTTGACATCTTTTCAAAACCTGATCACTGATATTCTGCATATAGTAATCATCATCGCATAGCATTGCATCCTTAAACGCATATCATAATCTTCAACATGGAGCATTACACCATACAGGTCCAAACATGCATCCCAACCAAAATGCAGTACTCGTCTGACAAACTCTTCAGAACCCTTTCAATTCTTTGCTCCGTCCAAAACCTTTATGGTTCTCTCGGGTCCGTCCAAAGCCAGCCACCCGCCGCACAGTATCTTAACCTTTACCATTGCATAACATGATATCAAGCATCATGTAGAACACATACATGGCATATGCATCAAGCATGCTCCATTCCTTTTGGCCTGATTCATCTTCCTAACAGATATTCAGCCAAACTTGCACCTCCTTTTTTTGTCGCCGTTGGCCAAATTTTCGAGCTACTCTTTTATTTAATCCCCTTCTACCTTGAATCATCGAAAAGCTGGCGTAATTCGTACATTAAATTCCAAGAGGATTAAATAGGGGCAGCTGTCAAAACCCGAAATTTGACCTCCTTGTTTTTCTTCTTGCATAAGCATGTGCGTTCGCATCGTTGACATAAGCACTCGCACTCTTTTCTCTGTGTTTTTGTTGCAGGAATATTCAGGTTTTCAATGCCTGATTAATCGCCTCCTCACAAGTTCATCAGATTATCACATCAAGCAAAATACAAAGGTCTCATACATATCAAAGCATCTCAACAAGTTCACCTAATCATCTGGCGATTAGGGTTTCTTTGGTTTCAAGGTATTCATCTGATCAAGCTCCTAGTGGCTCTAAACTAAGGTTTTGGACAAAGGCCACTTATGATCATTTTCTTGAGCAAGACAAGATTAAAAGGTCTTCATACATCTCAAACCATTCATAAAGGCCTCATGGTTCAGCACAAATCATTTCTAGGGTTTTTGAAGTGGATAGGGAAGACATTGAATTCATCTGGTCAAAAGGTCAACCGCTACCCTACAAAATTCAACTCTTGCGTTCTTGGGACATATTTGGGTATTTCAAGTCATCATTCATGTTATTATGAGGTTTGATCAAGAGGAATAAAGAGAAATCATAAAATCATGCGAAGTTGCCCAATTACGGTTTTTGGGTTTTTTTTCTAAGTAAGGAAATTCAGCTTGGAGGACATGTTTTCAAGGGAAATTTTCTTTATGATCCAAGCTCCTTCTCACTCTTCTTCCCTCATAAAAATGTTCCTCATTCTTCAAGCTTTCTTTCGATACCAAGAACGCATCATTTGGATTCCTAGAACTCAAGTTATGATGTTTCAAAGGTAGGAGAATGAAGTTTGCTGATGTAACGGGTTACCTCACCGTGTAACCGGTTAGATCACTGTTATCAGCCACAGAACTCACGTTTGGGCTGATGTAACCGGTTACCTTACCATGTAACCTGTTACATCACTGTTTGTGGAGAAAAATCAGTATTTTTCATCACATTGCAACAACTCCTTCCACTCCCTTTTGGTTCACTTGATTCTAGCATTGTGTGGAACATTCTAGACATCTCTAGACAGTTCAAGACTATTCAAGATGCACCAAGTGCATTTATTCTAATGCATCACCCTAAATTAAGTGCACCATGTTCCTTTATTTCCAAGCATGTCAACCTTTGGATGTGAAGCTTACATTGGGATTGTTACCAAGTTAACTTCCTAACTAACCGAGTTAACCGCTTTACTCGGTGAGTCAAGTGTAACTAACTTCTAGCCTAATTCCAAACTATCCTAAGCTAGATCCTAGCCTAATTCCAAACCTCTTACACTCCAAACCAAAACTCTATATAAACAAAGCTTCACTATTTTCATAGGGGGAGAACCATTTTGACACAACTTCTCACACTCCACTCTCAATTCTCTCACATTTTCTCTGAATTTCTCTGCAACTTCTTCATCTTCATCTACATTTTCTTCCCAAACCACACCATAACTTTTCACCATTGAAGAATAATCACTTCTACATTGGAAGTGATTATTTCTTGAGCTTATCCTTCATCACTTTGCAATTATACTTGATTTTCTGGAGTTTTATAAGCTTTTGGATTCATCTCAAGTATTTGCTTCAAGAGCTAACGATGCGAATTCGTATTTTGGAGATTTCGTCGCAATTTTCTCGGCTTCGATATGATTCGGCTACAATTTAAGATTCCTCTAGTTTTCTTTTATTATCTTCATCAAGATCAGTTTGCAACAACATCCAAGGCAAATCTCCGCCTTGTAGGTTGGTTATTCTTGCTCGATTTTACGTTTCCGATAGTTTACGCATTTTTCACAATGTAGCTTAATTGATGTTTAGTTGCTTGAATCTTTGATTTGCATAATCGATTCTTATGGCTTTTAATTGTTGTGAATTACTGTAAATTATGCACCTACTTTCATGTTATGATGCCTTGCAATTGCATGAAAAAAACACTTCTCAAAAGTGTTTTTGTTGAAAATCTGTTTTGCTGATTTTTGTTGTTTTTGCTGATTTTTGCTGATGTAACGGGTTACCTCACCATGTAACCGGTTACATCACCTTGTCACGCCCCTGGGAGTGCAGTTCTGGCTTATGTAACGGGTTACCTCACCATGTAACCAGTTACATCACTACTGTTTGGCCAAAATCATGTTTCTAAAGGTTGCTTTGGATGTTTTAATCATACTTCTTCACATGTTTACTTGTATACATGTTATTGCTATTGTTTTAGCCCAAAATCTTAGTGACATGACCTTTTCTCGATTAATTGCTTAATTTACTTCGATTGTTTTGCAATCTAATCATGTATTCAAAGCACTTTGTGTTAACTTTTTCTTGTCTTTGTGTTAACTTGATTAGTGATGCATGCTAATTGATTCCTGTTAATACTTGGAAATTTCATTCTTGCTTGTATTAAGTTTGTTCTTTATTGAACAAATTTAATTTTGTATAATCAATAATTCACACCTTTTGTTTTAATGATTTTTCATCCTCTTTGGAAAATTGTTAGTATGATAATTCCCTTTGATTAATTAATCGAAACCTTGTTTCGATTAGTTGATCCTCCCTTTCTCCTCTCTTTAGGATCCTTTAGAGTCTGGTCCTTTTTTATACCCTGCTGAGTCAGAGATTTGCACGATGCACTAGAGCACGCCGCACAGGAGCACTGCACATATTTGGAGCTGGCGCTGTCCGTTTCAATTTCCGCACTATACTTTGAGTGCTAGAGAAGGAATAAGGATGGAATTGTCCTACCCTCATTCTGACTATTTCTTAGGTAAGGGCATTTGGCCCTCTCGCTGTGAATAGTCACCTCTATCCTCAAGCTGTAGTGCTTTTCCTTCCCCAATCGAGTCGATCCTTGGTCACTTGTGCTCCTCTCAATTGCTCTTTTGATCAATCACCATTCTCTTGGTTAAAGATCATTTATCTTGAGTTAGCACACCCACCTCTTGTCTCAACATTATTTTCTTGTGGTCAATCATTGCCTTTCTTGATTCCCCTGGAAAGTCTCAATCCCTTTTCTTCAGTTAAACACAGTTTTACTGTTAAACACCAAAACTCTTTCGGAGTTCGCGACCTTCTCTTGGTTCTTCTCCCCTTGTTTGGTAAACCACTGCTTGTCAGTTAAAACACTGATGTTTGCACTTATCCTTAGTTAACCATAGTCTATCTGTTAACACACTGAGTTTCCTTTTGGGGTTAATCACCATTCCTTGGTTAATCACCCATGTTTTCAGTTAATCATAGTCTGTCTGTTAAAATACTGAGCCTTTTTGAGTTAATCACCTTTCATTGGTTAATCACTCATTTCCTTTTCGGTTAATCACCCATTTCTTCAGTTAACCACAGTCTATCTGTTAATATACTGAGTTTCTTTTGAGTTAATCACCTTCTCTTGGTTAATCACTCATTGTTTTTGGTTAATCACAGTCCTTCTGTTAAAACTAATACCCATGTGAGTTAGTAATCTTCTCTTGGTTCGAATACTCGCACCTTTGGGTTAGTAACCTTCTTTTGGTTCAAATACCCTTTCTTCGGTCAGGTACTGTTTGTTCAGTCAGTGCACCGAACTCTTTTGGGTCACGACCTTTGTTTGGTCCCACACCCGTCCTTTGGGTCACGACCTTCGCTTGGTCTCACACCCGTCCTTTGGGCACGACCTTCGCTTGGTCCCACACCTGTCCTTTGGGTCACGACCTTCGCTTGGTCTCACACCCGTCCTTTGGATCACGACCTTTGCTTGGTCCCACACTCGTCCTTTGGGTCACGGCCTTCGCTTGGTCCCACACCCGTCCCTTGGGTCACGACCTTTGCTTGGTTCCACACCCGTCTTTTGGGTCACGACTTTCTCTTGGTCTCACACCCGTCCTTTGGGTCACGACCTTCGCTTAGTCCTACACCCGTCCTTTGGGTCACGACCTTCGCTTGGTCCCACACCCGTCTTTTGGGTCACGATCTTCGCTTGGTCCCACACCCGTCCTTTGGGTCACGACCTTCACTTGGACTAACACCTGTCCTTTGGGTCACAAACTTCGCTTGGTCCCACAGTCGTCCTTTGGGTCACGACCTTCACTTGGTCCTACACCCGTTCTTTTGATTGATCACAGTCTATCTGTTAAAACTTTTCTCTCCGCACGATTGCAATCTTTTCATTCTTAGGTTAATCACTGTTTATCAGTTAATATAATGAAATCCCCGTGAGTCAAACACCTTCTCTTGGTTCAGTACTTTCCCCTTTGGTTGATCACAATCTATCTATTAACACCTTTATCCCCACGAGTTTTATTTCTTGTCCTTCGGTTAACCACTGCCAGTCAGTTAGTATACCGAATTTTCTTTATTCTTTTGATTTCAACACCACTCTTGCACTTTATTCTCAACACAATCACTATCTTTTCCTTTGCACTCCTTTCTTGATTTTGACATCATTTCTTGGGAATCCCCAGCGTAGTCACCCCTTTTGTTCAGTTTCCCCAGTGGAGTTCCTTTTCTTTTCTCATTCTTGGTTTTGACACGGCTTTCCTTTTCCTTTTTCGTATTAGTTCCCCGAACTACGGAAGCTCTTATTCTGCATTCTTTCGAATTTTAGATACGTAGGCACGAGATCGTGATGATCTTGGCAAGCACACTTCCACCCTTCCACCTTCTTTCTTCTTCTCTTCCCTGGTTCCATGAACTATGGCGCTCTGATTTCCTCATTGCACTATGAGGGTACGTAGGCATGAGGGCCCCAATCCTCCGCAAGCACTTTCTTCCTTTTTTCTTCTCTCTCTTCTTTTTTTAGCTAGAAGCCTTTAGATTGATAGCCCATCCAAGCCTAGAAAGCAAGCGAAATGGTTCCCGTCGAGTACGACAGATGCGTTAGGTGCTAGTACCTTCCTTTCGCATAACCGACCTCCGTTCCCGTTTCTCTTCCTCTTGGGTTTTATCAATATTTTCCCTGTCCTTTGGGACTAAATAAAGTTCGGTGGCGACTCTGTGTTATCTTTGAGTGTGTGATTCACTCAGGTATAAACCAGCCATCTTCAGAGAGTAGACACGAACCGGATGTGGCGCAGAAGTGGCTGAAGGATATTGAGAAGATCTTCAGGGTCATGGGATGCACTGAAGCTCAGAAGGTGTAATTTGGCACGCACATTCTGAATGGGGAAGCTGAAGACTGGTGGGATAACACCCATCAAAGGCTAGAAGCTATAGGTGGTCCTATCACTTGGACGGTGTTCAAGGATGAGTTTCTGGAGAAGTATTTTCCAGAAGATGTTCGTGGCAAGAAAGAGGTTAAATTCCTATAATTGAAGCAAGGAAACTTGACGATTGTAGGATATGCGGCTCAATTCGAGGAACTGGTGAAGTATTGTCCTCATTACAATACTTATGATGCTATGAGTTTGAAGTGTATCAAGTTTGAGAATAGGCTGCGTCCCGAGATCAAACAAGGTATTGGTTATCAGAAGATCAAGTACTTTCTTGAATTGGTGAACAGGTGTCGAATTTATAATGAAGACAACAGGGCTCGGGTTGCTCACTACAAGGCCCTAAGTGATAAAAGGCTTAAGCAGAGACATGGGAGTACACCTTACAGTGCTCCAGCAAATAAGGGAAAGCAGAAAGCTGTTGCTGGCAAAAGGTCAAGTGGGGGAGGAAATTCTTCCAATCCTCTCAAGTGTTTCAGATTTGGTGGCACGGGTCACCGTGCTAATGAATGTCAGAATGAGGTGAAAGTGTTTCAAATGCGGGAAGCTAGATCATGTTGTGGCAGATTGTAGGACCAATATACCTACCTGTTACACCTGTGGTGAACAGGATCACATCAGCACCCCTACTAGAAGCCGAAGAAGTCGCAGACCGGTGTGAAGGTATTTGCATTGGTGGGGGCTCAGCCTACCAGTGAGGATCGTTTGGTCAGAGGTACTTGTTACATTCATAACACTCCTTTGATTGCTATCATTGATACAGGTGCAACCCACTCGTTTATTTTTGTTGATTGTGTGAAGAAACTAGGACTTGTGTCATCTACTCTAAGTAAAGGAATGGTGATTGATACTCCATCTACTGGGTCGATCACTACATCTTTAGTGTGCTTGAATTGTCCTATGTCGATCTTTGGTAAAGATTTCGGAGTGGATTTGATTTGCTTACCACTCAGTGATATGGATGTTATTTTAGGGATGAATTGGCTATAGAATAATTATGTCTACATTGATTGCTATAGGAAGAGGTTGCTATTTCTTACTCCAGAGGAAGAAGAGTTGATTAGTTTCATATCTACCAAGGAGTTGAGAACCTTGTTGGAAGATGAAGCTAAAATGTTTCCGGTGTTTGCCTCATTGTCTATTGAAGGCAAACCGTCGATCAATGAATTACCTGTAGTGAAAGAGTTTCCAGAAGTGTTTCCGAATGATATTTCAGAGTTGCCTCCGCAGCAAGAGGTAGAATTTGCAATTGATCTTGTTCCTTGTACCAGACCTATATCTATGGCACCATACAGAATGTCAATGCCAGAATTGGTGGAGTTGAGATCTCAACTTGGAGAATTGCTTGATAAGAAGTTTATTAGACCCAGTGTGTCACCGTGGAGAGCTCCAGTGTTGTTGGTTAAGAAGAAGGACGGTAGTATGAGATTGTGTATTGATTATTGTCAACTGAATAAAGTGACCATAAAAAACAAATATCTGTTTCCAAGAATTGATGATCTAATGGATCAACTTGTCGGAGCCCGTGTTTTCAGTAAGATTGATTTGAGATCTGGTTACCATCAAATTCGGGTGAAAGAGGATGATATTCAGAAAACTACTTTTAGGACTCGGTATGGACATTATGAATATGTTGTGATGTCGTTCGGAGTGTCCAATGCACCGGGTGTATTCATGGAATACATGAATCATATCTTTCATGCTTTTTTGGTTCAGTTTGTGGTAGTAGTTATTGATGACATTTTAATTTATTCCAAGCCAGAAAGAGACCATGCAGAGCATCTGAGGGTTGCATTGTAAGTGTTGAAAGATAATAAGTTGTTTGCAAAACTTTCAAAATGTAAGTTTTGGTTGCATGAGGTGAGTTTTCTAGGACATGTTATTTCTGGTGATGGCATAGCAGTGGATCCATCCAAAGTAAGTGTTGTACTTCAGTGGGAACCTCTGAAATCAGTGATGGAGATTAGGAGTTTCTTGGGTTTGGCAGGTTATTACCGCAGGTTTATTGAAGGATTTTCTAATTTGGCCCTTCCTCTGACTCAGTTGACTAGAAAAGGTCAGGCCTTTGTGTGGGATATCTTATGTGAAGAAAGTTTCAAGGAATTGAAGAAAAGGTTGACTACAACGCCGGTGATGATTTTACCAAAGCCAGATGAACCTTTTGTGGTGTATTGTGATGCGTCTAAAATGGGATTAGGCGGTGTATTGATGCAAGATGGTAAGGTCGTGTCTTATGCCTCACGATAATTGAGGGTACATGAAAGGAATTATCCTACTCATGACCTTGAGTTAGTTGCAGTGGTTTTTGTGTTGAAGATTTGAAGACATTACCTGTATGGGTCAAGGTTTGAAGTGTTCAGTGATCATAAAAGTTTGAAATATTTATTTGACCAAAAAGAGCTGAATATGAGACACAGAAAATGGTTGGAATTCTTAAAGGACTATGATTTTAGCTTGAGTTACCATCCCGGTAAAGTTGACGTCATAGCAGATGCTTTGAGTCGGAAGACAATTCATATGTCGACATTGATGATTAGAGAGTTGGATCTAATTGAGCAGTTTAAAGACTTGAGCATAGTTTGTGAACTGACTTCTGAGAGTGTGATGTTGGGTACGCTGAAAGTTAATAATGAATTCCTTAGTGAGATTGGAGAGAGTCAGAAGCTTGATTTGAAGTTGGTGGATTTGATGACCACGAGAGGGTCGGATGCAGAAGGTGACTTTAAAGTGGATAATTTTGGTGTATTGATATTTCGAGGCAGAATTTGTGTGTCGGATAATTCTGAATTGAGAAAAATGATCTTAGCGGAGAGCCATAGGAGTAGCTTGAGTATTCATCCAGGAGCTACGAAAATTTATCAGGATCTTAAGAAATTGTTTTGGTTGCTGGGTATGAAGAAAGACATAGCTAGATTTCTGTATGCTTGTTTGACTTGCCAGAAGTCAAAAGTGGAACATCAAAAACCTTCAGGTCTGATGCAACCGATGGAAATATTAGAGTGGAAGTGGGATAGTATCACGATGGATTTTGTGACTGGGTTGCCGAATACGGCGAGAGGCTTTGATGTCATTTTGGTAATTGTGGACAGACTGACGAAATCGACACATTTTATACCGATTAACATCAGTTTTCTATTGGCAAAGTTAGCAGAGATTTATATTAGAATAATAGTGAAGTTGCACGGGGTTCCGTCGAGCATTGTGTCTGACAGAGACCCGAGTTTTACTTCCAGATTTTGGAAGAGTTTGCATGAAGCTTTGGGTTCTAGTTTGAAGTTGAGTTCTGCTTATCATCCGCAGACAGATGGACAGTCTGAGAGGACTATTCAGCCGTTGGAAGACTTGTTGAGAGCTTGTATACTCGAGCAGGGAGGTGCTTAGGATACTACTCATTTACCGCTCATTAAATTTACTTACAATAACAGTTACCATTCTAGTATCGGAATTGCGCCTTTTGAAGCATTATATAGTAGGAGGTGTATGACGCCTCTATGTTGGTATGAGTCGGTCGAGAGTGTTGTACTCAGACCTGAAATTGTGAAACAGACTACGGAGATGATTCAGATGATTAGGGAGAAGATGAAGACATCCCAGAGTAGACAGAAAAGCTATCATGATAATAGGAGAAAAGACTTGGAATTCAGCGAGGGCGACCATGTGTTTCTAAGGGTCAATCCTGTGACTGGTGTTTGTCGTGCGCTGAAGTCGAAGAAGTTGGATCCTAAATTTATTGGATCGTATCAGATTTTGTAGAGAGTTGAGACTATTGCTTATAGAGTGGCGCTGCCACCTGAACTTTCGAATTTGCATGACATGTTTCATGTGTCGCAACTTTGGAAGTACATTGCTGACCCATCCAATATGCTTCAGAGAGATGAAGTACAGATTCAGAATAATCTTACTGTGGAGGCGATGCCGATAAGGATCGAGGATCGCAAGATGAAGCATCTAAGGGGCAAGGATATCCCTTTAGTGAGAGTAGCTTGGGGAGGAGCTGCTGGAGGAAGTGTGACCTGGGAATTGGAGAGCAAGATGCGAGATTCATATCCGGAATTGTTCTCACCAGGTACATTTTCGAGGACGAAAATATTTTAAGTGAGGGAGAGTGTTAACACCCCATTTAATTATTTAGTCGTGTTGTCATTATTTTGTGTGTTGTTGTGATTTTATTGTCTTGGTTAAGGGTAAGTGTGTTAAGGTGGGGGTGAGAGAGCTTAGTAGAATGACTTAGTCGGAATTAAAGGCTAGGATAATGTGGTAATAATAATATGAATAAGGAGACACTATATTAATGTAATATTAGCTGTATTAATATTAATATTATTATTATTATTATGATTATTAATATTATTATTATTACAATTATTCACGTTATTATTATTATTGGAATTATTATTGGGATTATTATTATTATTATTATTATTATTATTATTATTATTAAGATAATTAAGAAATAAAACATAATTAGAGTAATTAGTTGGAAGGTTTTCACAAAAGGTCGGTTACGTGAAAAGAGAATGAAAAGAAAACAAGAGAAAGAACAAGGAAGAATTAGGGCAAGAAGGGATTCCACCATTGTTGAAGGATTCGAAGCTCAGATTTCTGGTAAGGGGGAGAATGGGATTCAATATAGGTGATCTGAACATGAGAGGGTAGTGAGGGGTCCTTTCCCTCTTAGGTTCTGTGTACTTTTCCTCTTCTTGCTTGAATTTCGTATTTGGGATAATTGTTGTATGACTGTTGCTGTTAGATAATAGTTGTGTAATGAAATGTATGTGTGAATCTGTGTTGTATGATGTTTTCGAATAACAAGTTCGTGCAAATTGGTTCTGCTGTTTGTAGCGTCGGTGTTTGTGACACGGCCACAACCGCTTTTGGTGCTACTTTCTGATTTCTGTATTTATGCCATGAAGCTTAAAAGGAAGGGGAAGATATGTCAAACTAACCCTGCGTGCAAATGTTTTCCTTAACAAATACGAAGAGATTGGGGATCGAGGGTTGGTTATACAAAGGGAAGTTGTTAACACCCAGAGTATCTATAGTAATCTATAGGAACCATTATTTGCATATATTTCTACTGTTGTATTGCTTGGTTGCTTGAATCCATTTACTGTTGAATAGGGAAAGTTTCTCCTTTGGGAAAGCTGAGGAAATATTTTTGTTGTTTTTGGGTTTTCTATTGTTTTTGGGAAGGTACCTGACCTAAGGTTTTTGATTAGTGTGCTCGCTAAGATTTTGCAATCTTATGCCTACGTATTCTCATAAAAGACTTCGGGAAATCAGAGCATTCGTAGTTCCTCCTATTCTATGGGAGGAAAAATGTTTGGTGTCTTGTTCAAAGCCCAATATTGAAGCTAAAAGAGTATTTGTATCTTGTTCAAAGCCCAGGATTGAAGCTGAAAGAGTGTTTGTGTCTTGTTTTAAGCCTAAGATTGAAGCTAAAGGAATGTTTGTGTGTCTTGTTTAAAGCCCAAGATTGAAGCTAAATGAGTGTTATTAGGAGAGAATTTGTCATCTCTAAAGGGAAATATCTCACCTATTCATCACAAACAGTGAGGAATTGGTTATAAGGGAAGTTACTTTAACTAGGATGTGTGGAATCCAACAATGCCACATCTTCCTTTATAAGTCTTTTCATGCTAAGAGAGGGACATTGACATGGATGTGTAGAATCCAGAGGCTTGCCACTTATATCCCTTAGATGAAAGAGAAATTTTAGCCATGATAAAGGAGGGACTCCAGCTTAGATTTTAAATCAACAAGTGCGCCATTTACAACAATTATTTGGAAAAAGGGTTTTGATAGTTTGCTTTTATATGCGATGCATAGAGGGGATATCCTCCTAAAGAGATGACTCATGGTCTCATATATGGGGATGATGGATTTTGTGCCTTGATCAAAGCCCAAGGTTGAAGCTAAAAAAGGTTGAAAACTGACTCAACTGGGGAGTACTATATATGTCTTGTACAAAGCCCAGGATTGAGGCTAACTGGGAAAATCATTATATGAAGCCTAAGAGGAGGCTGACCCTTGTTGAGGATTTAACCAAATCCAAGGGAAGGTTTGAACTGTTTTGAGGAATCTAAAGGGAAACTAACTCTTGTTGGGGATTGGAGAAGAGTTTATTTATAAGATGCCATGAGGCTCTGATACTTTTGGGGATTTGTTGATGGTAACCTGATCCGGGCTGGGGATTTTGAAGATGAAAGCCAAACCTTGTTGAGGATCAGAAAACCCTTAGAGGATGAGTTTGAGAACCTTAGAGATTTAGACTCTCCTGGGGACTGGTGTAGGGATAGAGATGACTAGGATCTTTCCTATGCATTTAGGAAGCTTGAGGGTCCTTGTATGAAGCCCAAGAGGAGGCTGGGGATGCTTCTAGGAAGCCTGTGGGACCTTGTATGAAGCCTAAGAGGAGGCTAGGGATTGAGACTTTCCAAGTCTAGGAAGAGTTCAAGAAAGGTTTCACCGGGAAATAATCCTTTCTTTGTTGAACTGTTCCAGGGTTAAAGGGATTAAAGAAGAGGTTTCACCGGGAAATAATCCTCTCTTTATTGAATTATTTCATGGTTGATCAGATTGAACAAAGCCCAAAAGGAGGCTAACTGCTGAGGAGATTCATTGTATGATGCTCAAGAGGAGGCAATGATGCTTGGATAAAGCCCAAGAGGAGGCTAACTGTATTCCTTTGTACAGGGGGAATTAGTTGTTTGAACTAAGTTATACTGACTGAAAGGATCCTATTGTTTGAACTAATCTAAACTAAGGATGATGTAAATGCTAAGAGGAACTTAACAATATATGCATAAGTATATATACAGACATATGAACAAGTATATAAACAAGTATTGATTGAATTGGGAAAAGTGGTAGGTCTTATTCTCTGGATAGAGGCTCAAGTGTATTGTGATTGATCAGATGTTTTCTTCAAGATTGGATTAGGGTTATGAAGAAATTCAAGATAAACTGGAGCTCGTGATACCACTTGTTAGACGATGGCTATGGATCTAGAAGGGGGGGTTGAATAGATCCCTTGAGTTTTACACGCAAATGGTTACCAAAAATTTGTTTTAAAAATTTTAAGCGGAAGCAACCACTGAATCACACGTCTACGACGAACCTTCAACTAAAAGGATCGGATATGCACGGCAATATTAAGAATGGAATACGGATGAGAAAAATTCATAACGATTCACACAGTTGAAACGCAATCAACAAAGTTTACTTGCTTAATACTTAATCCAAACCAATGAGGTGAATCGATAAACAATTAAAGACAAATGCATTCAATTTTTCTTTGAAACAAATTATCAAACACTTGGTGTGCGTAAACACACTAAGTGCAGAATTTCTATGGAATGTAATGTAAAGCTGCTCCAAGATACAATATAAGGAATTGTATCAATTTAACAAAACAGTTTATCAGCTCATGATTAGACTACGACAGAAATTTTGATAAATTGTGACTTCACAAATTCGAATAAACTGAAATTTAAAAGAGTTAAGGGAGAGAGAGAACAAACGAGATTTGATTAGGCAGTTCCCCAATTGTCCTCGCTATGGGTACCTCTGCCCCCAATTCCACAAATTGGAATTGAGATATATATATATATATATATATATATATATATATATATATATATATATATATATATATATATATATATACTGCTGTTGCAAATTGTTTTATACAAGAGAAGAACTATGAACATTCAAACCCTCAAACGTCTTTGATTGTTGATGCAGAGCCTTCTCTCCCCTTGATTCAAGATGAATCAAGTGCTTCGAATATGGTTGATCCAATTACCGTTCACGCTACTTGATTGCAATAAGCCTTGTTCTTCAATCCTTTTCACTCGATCAATTGCGATCTACCAATGATTCGAACCTAAACCTCTCTTCTACGATCCTCCGATTACAGCTACTAAACCGAACGATTAGTCCAATCTTCGGTTACCTTCGCCCGGCTGAATCCATGTAGAACGAAATAGTTTGTGCAAAAACCCCCCAAAAATCACCGTCCCACGCTACTAAATTGAGAGAAACCACCGTTCTTCAGTTACCTTCCCTCGGCCGATTCTTAGAGGATAAAACCCCAAGGTTTTATTCAAGAAACACCTACCAAGCTCTCAACCCAAAAATGAAGATCAAACACTTCCTAATTCTGAACGTTATCACTTCGATGCAATGGGAGACACAAATAAAAATTATTATGTGTAGTTGTTTGTTTACTCAATGATGAAGATGAAGATGATGATAGAATTGGTATATATTTTCACGTTTCTTGTTTTTCTAATCATCTTTTGATATGTGAGATGACCAGACTATTTATAGAGAATGAATTGACCCACTAAAGGTTATAACAGAAATAACAGAAAAAATTTAAGTGAAAAACTCAGTTCAGGCGCATTTGGGTCGACTCATACTTTAATGAGGGTCGGCGTGCGCTGACCCGTGGAAAATACTGTGAAAATTTAACAAGTATGCGTCGACCCAAAGGCATCATGCGTCGACGCAAGAAAATTCAATTTTTGCATTCCCAGAATCATGCGCTTTCCCGGTCATTTCACCAGTTTTGCACTAGTAAGCATGAGTCGCCTCATGCACAGGGTAGGTCAGCGCATAACCTGTATTTTTACATAAAACTCAATTTTTTACACTTTTTAACTGACTAAGTCCCAGACAAACATACTAGACACCAGTATAATGATCATGCACATGTATTAATGGATAAGACAAAGTCCTATATGTCTAGACACATGAACAACATTGATTAGATGCAATTTTCCCGACAAGTGAAGTGATACCGCTCAAATTACAATCTAATACTTAGCATATATGTTGACATCATTAAAACAAAGTAAATAAAAGACCTTAGCCCTCACATACTCCCCCTTTTTGATGATGTCAACACTATTTTAGCTTTCACGTGATTTGTAATTTGTGAGCGAACAAGCTCCCCCTGTCTTTAACACTTGGTTAATTTCTGCTAATTTCTGCTTGCTATCCTTCTCCCCCTTTGTCAACATCAAAAAGAAGAGAAGAAGGTGGTCAAAAGAAGAACACTATAACAAGTAAGGATTCATCCACATATTTTTAACACAGCTACACTAACACGCATCCACATATGATACAGTTAATGTAAAATTTGAAACGGATAAATACGGAACATAAAATGCAAAGACAATTCATTCCATAGTTAAAAAATCCAAAACACACTGAAACAAAATTCAAAGATAAACAACAGGAAAGATCATGCAAACCAAAATACCCAAAACATAAAAGACAAAAACACATGTAATATGATGCAGTAATCTCTATGGCCTCCTCCCCCTATATGGATGACCTCTTCACCCATAGTGTTGGTCGGGTGGTGGGAAATCCTCTAGGTGCAGGTTGACTTCGATTAGCGTGTGATTTAGAGTCCCAAGACTGTTTGCAAGATTCAGATTCTGTTGAGTCAACTTCTCGTCCATTTGAGTGAAGCGATTCATAGAGGCGTCAGCAAACCTGTTGAAGTTAGTGATGTGAGATGACACTTGGTTGGATAAGTTTGTGAACCGTTCTTCCTAAGCATTGTAGCGGCTTTCTTACAGTGCTTGGAATTCTTGATGTTGAATATGGATTTCGTTCAACCTAGCCAAAATCTCTTCAGATACCTGGGAATCATGTGGAGGCTGTGGAGTTGGAGGAGCAGAAAAGTCAGGTTGTTGCCACTCATATTCCTCACCATAGGTGGGAGGAACATATGTGTTTCTAAGCGCAGTCCAGCAGTTGTGTTGCCAATCTCCTTAGCCCTGATTATTAGAATTATCTTCAGGTTGATAGCCCATCCATGTTGCGTCGTCTTCCTCTTGCATAATCACATCCGCATTATTAACCTCTTGATGATCACTATCATGTACTTCCTCATCATCATTTCCTTCATAATGAATAGGTTCTTCAGGTTCAGGGTGAAAAGGATGAGTGGATCTGTGTCGGTAATTAAATTTCTTATTGACGGAATCCCAATTGTAACCCATCATGGTGAGGGTTTTTGCTTGAAATTGTTGTTCAGATGTAATCTCAATGTAAGGAATATTTGGAACCGAAATTCCAGCCTTGTTCAAAATGTTCTGAATGCAGGATGCATAACCTAGAGCCAGAAATTTGTTGGAGCTGTGGGTAACGAACATCCGATATACAAAATAGTATGGCCAGTTGATTTTGATCCGATTCTTTAGAATATGCATGAGATGAACCTCTGCCTGCTCAACTCTTGAGTACCCGCCTTTCTTAGGCCTCAAAATACAGGCAACAATCCACTGGAGAATACGGTCTTCAAATTTCAAATGACCTGTAGTGACATTTTTCGGAAAGAATTCACTTTCCACAACATCGTCCGGATATGGTTCACGCAACATAGAGTCCAGAGTAGATTTGAACTCATAGTTTTGAATAAATGTTTTATCAGTTACTTTGGGAAGATTTTCATTTGTGTTCAAGCTAAACAAAGTAGACCATAAATCATTGTTCACATCATGAAGAGCATTATTCATAGAAAACTTAAACTCAATCCCCTTAAATTTACCCTTAATTCCACAGTAGAACACTCGAACCAAATCACTATTGTACTTATCATCACATTCCAGGAACTCACCAAGATTCTGAACACTGAGCATTTCAGTTATCTTAGGAATGTGATAATCTTGACCCATCAATACATAGAAACCATGTTGTGGTATAACAGAACGACTACTAAACAATGCCTCATAAGGACCAGACAATGCATCAGAAATTAAAGAGTTAACAGTTACCGGTTGTGAAGAGGTTCCGGCAGATGAAGCTTTGGTTGTTCTTTTACCAGTTGTGCGTCTGGAAGCCATTGTTGATGAAGGGTTGAAGAAGATGAACAGTGCACGGTGGTAGAAAGATGATGATGAACAGTATTTTGCAGAATTTGTAGAGGGATGATGATCATCCATTCGAAACCCTTGTTGTTATACCCTTGAGGATTCACTCTTTGTGGGTTTTGATTTTTAGGGGTTTTGATGGGGTTTTGATGGAGATTAATGGGTATTGATGGAGTTTGATGGAAGAGATAGAGAGAAGGAGACCACAAAATTGGATATGTTTACATGCAATGAACAAGAAATTAAGAGTAATGAAGATATGCAGTGGGAATAAGTAGCGTTAGGTCGGCGCTCACATTCCCATTAAAGTAGGGACTCTGAGCGTGTCAATTATGTGTCGACCTATAGACAGGGTGCGTCGGCGCATACTTACTGGGACTTGAAAAACATTTTAAAAATAGGATGCGCTGACCGCAGGTGATCCTGCGCTAACCCGTGTGTTTCCCTTTGAAATTGCATCAACTCATGAGTCGACCCATAACATGGTCTAGTCGACTCATCCAAGGCAAAAATGAAACAAAATTGAAATTTTGCAATCATAAGTTCCAAAAAGATAAATAAGCATGCACACACATAGAACAAACATCCAAGTGAACAATATATGCACAACATGTAATAAACATCAAGTTTAAAGTAGTTAACATGGCACAAAATATGTTAAAGATATATGAATCGGAACGATATTACCTTGATCACTATGACGATGAGAGCCCTCACATATAGCTAAATATCTCTTTGCATTGTTAGTTAAAAAATAAACACACATGTATATATGTGAAGATCACTATCTTAAAGGATTATCAAACACGATCCGAGATATCGAGAATGCCAAGTTCCCTACGAATGTGAAAGAAAGGCTCAGTGGCTAACGGTTTTGTAAAAATGTCAGCAAGTTGATTTTTAGTATCAACATGCTCAAAGATCACATACCTTTCTCTACATGATCCCTAAGAAAATGATGGCGTATTTTGATATGCTTGGTGCGTGAATGTAATACGGGGTTCTTAGTCAGGTTTATTGCACTAGTGTTATCGTACAAAATGGGAATATGCTCAAGTTTTAAATTAAAATCAAGCAATTGTTGTTTAAGCCATAAGACTTGAGCACAACAACTGCCTGCAGCAACGTATTCCGCCTCAGCTGTTGACAAAGCAACGGAAACCTGCTTCTTGCTATGCCAACTCACCAAGGAATTTGCGAAAAAGTGACATGTGCCACTAGTACTTTTCCTATCCAATTTGCACACGGCAAAGTCAGAATCGGAATAGCCAACTAAGGAATAAACACTACCTTTGGAATACCACAGCCCATACTTTGGAGTACCGAAAAGGTATCGAAGTATGCGTTTAACTGCTTTTAAGTGGGATTCCTTGGGACGTGCTTGATACCTCGCACACATGCCCACACTGAACATAATGTCGGGTCGTGATGCGGTAAGATAAAGAAGAGATCCAATCATACCTCGATACTTCTTTACCTCTACATCCTTACCATTTTCGTCACGATCAAGATTGGCACAAGTAGGCATTGGAGTATCTATTGCTTTGCAGTTTAGCATATCAAAACGTTTAAGTAGCTCAAGACAATATTTCATTTGACTCACGAATGTGCCCTCTTCGAGTTGTTTGATTTGCAATCCGAGGAAATAGTTAAGCTCCCCCGTCATGCTCATTTCAAACTCCCCCTGCATCAAACTAGAAAACTCCTTGACCAAGGTTATGTTAGTAGACCCAAAAATAATATCGTCAACATAAATTTGTACCAAAATTAAATGTTTTCCTTGACGTTTAATGAAGAGGGTTGTGTCAACCTTCCCTCTTGAATACCCTTGATCAAGTAAAAATTTGCTTAGACGTTCATACCAAGCCCTAGGGGCTTGTTTAAGTCCGTACAACGCACGTTTAAGTTTGTAGACATGATCAGGATATTCATGGGATTCAAAACCCGGAGGTTGGGCAACATAAACCTCTTCATTTATATATCCATTAAGGAAATCAATTTTAACGTCCATTTGGAATAATTTGAAGTTCTTAGTGCAAGCATAAGCAAGTAAAAGGCATATAGCCTCGAGTCGGGCAACCGGCGCATAAGTTTCCTCATAGTCGACTCCTTCCTCTTCGTTATAGCCTTGCGCTACAAGCCACGCTTTGTTACGTGTTATTGTAAGTTCCTGGATTGGCTGGAATTTTGGTAAAACAACAAGGTGTTCAATGCTGATGTCATGGTGATGATGTTGCAGCATTGAGTCTTAGTACTGGGCTGTACTAAGTTGTGAAGGTTAACTATGTTTGATGTCATGGGCTTGATGTCATAACATTTCACTTAACACTGGGCTGTGTTAAGGTTGCTAGTTGCTGAAGTGGATGTCTGATGTCACATAGGTGATGTTGTAACATCAGACCTGCAGAACTGAAGCTAATGACAGCATGGGCTTGCTGTTATTAGGGTCGCGTATTAGCTGGAATTGTGGAGAGTGTTGACTCGTTGGATGAGAATATCTTGGGCTAGATATTTTCTGTTACATGGGAGATTTGATTGTAGGTTTGTTGGAGAATTAAAAGGTGGAAGATTTAAAAAGATTTTGGGGATAAAATTTGTTTTAAAAGATTCAGTTTTTAATTAACAAATCTGATCAAATATTGTGACAAATCCAATCCAAATTCAAGGGGCTATATAAAGCGCACAAGACCAAGGAAGAAGGTACAGAAAACAGATTGAAGATCAAGAGCTGGAGGCTTAGAGTCTAGGGTTTGTTTAGAGTACTTGTAATCACACTATTCTAGGTTGAATAGGTGTTGAATTTTTTGTCCTCTCTAGAAGCTGTGAAGTAATAGAGAGTTGTTGATTGATCGAAGCTAGGAAGCAAGATCAAGGGATCTCAAAGAGGTTATTCTTTGAGTGTTTTAGGGGATTGAGTAGTGTTCTCATATCTAAGTGGTTTCTTAGGTAGAAAGTCACTAGTAGAGTATAAGTTTAGGAGATTGTCAACTGGTGTGTTGAGTCTGTAAATTATATCTACATGTAGTGAATTTCATCCCTGGCTTGGTAGCCCCCAGACGTAGGTAGTTAGACCAAACTGGGTGAACAATTCCTTGTGTTTTCCTGTTGCTTATTCTGTCCATTATTGCAGAGTGTGTTGTTGTGACATCGCACCTTAACATCACACGTCTGGTACCAGAATTTCAATTGGTATCAGAGCAGGCATCCTGTTTGTCTCTGGGTGAGATCTAGGGAAGTACTTTCTGGTGAAAGATGGACAAAGAGGTTGGAGGATTTGTCAACAGACCCCCTATATTGGATGGCTCAAACTATGAGTATTGGAAGCCGAGAATGACTACTTTTTTAAAGTCATTAGACAGCAGAGCTTGGAAGGCTGTCATTAAAGAGTGGAAAGCTCCAGAGGTTTGTGAGAAGGATGAGGAGACCATTCATGACTTCCACATGAATGTTCTAGAGCTGGAAAATGCTTCAAGTGCTCTAGGTGAGAAAATGTCTGATGAAAAGCTGGTGAGGAAGATTCTTAGATCCCTCCCCAAAAAATACAAGATGAAGGTTACTGCTATTGAAGAGTCACAAGACATCAGCAAGATGAGAGTAGATGAGCTCATTAGATCTCTTCAAACCTTTGAGCTTGGGTTGAATGAGGAAGAACCAGAAAAGAAGCCAAATAATATAGCTCTGGTGTCAAATGATCAAGAGGAAGAAGGGAAGAGTTCTGAATCCCAGGATGACTTATCTCAGGCCATAGCAATGCTGGGAAGACAATTCAACAAAGTGTTAAAAAGGTGGAACAATAACTACAAGCCTAGGGTTAAGAACAGTTCTTCTGACATCAGTAAGCCTAAAGAGAAAGATGAAAAGAAGCCTGCCCAGGATAAAGGTGTTCAATGCGTGGAATGTGAAGGGTATGGACATATTAAGAAAGAATGTCCCACATTCTTGAAGAAACTGAAGAAGGGGATGTCAGTCTCCTGGTCTGAATCTGATAGTGAAAATGACGATGAGTCAGCAAGGCATGCTAGAGCCTTAACAGGAACAGTTGTGTCAGATGATGACAGTGATGAAGAAATAACCTATGAGGAACTAGCATCTACTTATCGAGAGCTGTGTTTGAAAAGTGCTGAAATTTGTCAAGAAAACAAGTGTCACAAACAACAGATTGCTCAGCTTGAAAGTGAAAAAGCTGATCGAGAGAACGAAGTTGTACTTGTTAAGTCTCAATTGGAGCAGATGACAAAATTTGTTAGGATGATGAACAGTGGTACTACTAATCTGGATAAAATTCTTCAGTCTGAGAAAGCAGCTGGAGATAAATCAGGAATAGGATATGTGGCCAGCACTTCAGCAACAACAAGAGAGATGTCTCAACCTGTGTCTCAACATCAACCCAAGAGACAGAATCCTACATCAAAGAAGAGTAGTCCTCAGTCTCAAGGAGTTAGTCAGCATACGCCTCCCCAATTTCACAAGAACTTAGAGACTGCTGGGTGCAATCAGAACAGGGTTCATCATTATAAGAACAGGAATGGAGACAAATTCAACAAAGATGTTCCTCATTGCTATGGAAGAAGGAAGCCACATCACCATAGTAGACAGCCTAAGAGACAGCATCATCAGTACATGAAAGGACAACTCAATTATGGTATAAGAAGACAAAAGTATGAGTGGCAGTCACATCCCTATCAAAGCAGAAGAAGATGCTTCTACTGTGGTAGGATCGGGCATATCCAGTCTTCATGCTTCAAGCTACATGGTTATCCTAATCCTGCTCCTTAACCCAAAGAGGTAAGAACTAAAGTGGTGAAGAAATGGATACCTAAAGTTATCAGCTTGATAGCTCACACCTCCTTAAGGGTTTCTACCAAAGATGACTGGTATTTTGACAGTGGGTGTTCAAGACACATGACTGGAGTAAAGAATCTGCTCGTTGATGTGAAACCTCAGACTTCTGGCTACGTAACATTCGGTGATGGAGTCAAAGGGGAGATAAAGGGGATTGGCAAACTAAACTGTGCCAATGCTCCCAGACTGGAGAATGTCCTACTTGTTAAAGGACTAGCAACAAATTTGATTAGTATCAGTCAACTATGTGATCAAGGATTCAAAGTAGACTTCACTAAGTCTGAATGTGTGGTCAAAGATGACAAAGGAGAAGTAATCATGAAGGGAGACAGGTCAAAGGACAATTGCTATCTGTGGGCACCTCAAAACTCTGAGTCATCCACGTGTGTGCTTGCTAAAGAAGATGAAGTCAAAATCTGGCATCAGAAGTTGGGACATCTTCACCTAAAGGGAATGAAAAGAATTATCTCCTCAGAGGCAGTCAGAGGGATTCCCAAACTGAGCATTGAGGAAGGAAAAATGTGTGGAGACTGTCAAAAAGGAAAGCAGACAAAGATGTCTCATCCGAAGCTTCAACATGACACCACCTCCAAGGTGTTGGAACTTCTTCATATGGATCTGATGGGACCCATGCAGGTTGAAAGTCTAGGTGGAAAGAGATATGCTTATGTTGTCGTGGATGACTACTTAAGATACACTTGGGTAAATTTCACCAAAGACAAATCTGAAGTGTTTGATGTCTTCAAAGAGCTCTGCCAAAGACTCCAAAGGGAAAAGGAGAGTAAGGTCATCAGAATAAGAAGTGATCATGGAAGAGAGTTTGAGAATAGCAAGTTTGAAGAATTTTCCTCAACTGAAGGAATAAGTCATGAGTTTTCATCGCCTATCACACCTCAGCAAAATGGAGTTGTTGAAAGGAAGAACAGAACTATACAAGAATCGGAAAGAGCAATGATTCATGCCAAGAAACTTCCTTATCAGTTCTGGGCAGAAGCCATGAACACTGCCTACTATATTCACAACAGAGTTACCCTAAGAAGAGGGACTTCATCTACTCTGTATGAGCTGTGGAAGGGGAGGAAACCAAATGTCAAATACTTTCATGTATTTGGAAGTAAATGTTATATTCTGACTGGTAGGGAGCAAAGAAGAAAACTAGATTCCAAGAGTGATGAAGGAATCTTTTTGGGATACTCTACTAATAGCAGAGCTTATAGAGTCTTCAACTCCAGAACCAAAGTTATGATGGAGTCTATCAATGTTGTGATAGATGATGAAGATAAGCAGGAAGTTGAGGATGTTATAGAAGATGTTGAAACACCTACTGGTGAAGCATCTCTTGATGTTGAGGAAAGAAATACCTCTCCTGGTACCACTAATGCTGAGCCTGAACAACCTCAGAAAGATCCTTCAATCAGAATCCAGAAGGACCATCCCAAGGAACTAATTATAGGTGATCCAAATTCTGGAGTAAGAACTAGATCTAGAGAAGTCATTGCTAGCTCATGCTTTGTTTCCAAAATTGAGCCAAAGAATATCAAGGAAGCTTTGACAGATGAATTTTGGATAAGTGCCATGCAAGACGAACTGGAGCAGTTCAGAAGAAATGATGTCTGGGATCTAGTGCCAAGACCAGAAGGGGTGAATGTTATTGGAACAAAATGGATCTTCAAAAACAAGTCAGACGAGCTTGGAGTAGTTACAAGAAACAAAGCCAGACTTGTTGCACAGGGCTATACTCAAGTAGAGGGAGTTGATTTTGATGAGACTTTTGCTCCAGTGGCTAGATTAGAATCCATCAGGCTTCTCTTAGGTGTGGTCTGTAACCTAAGATTCAAGCTGTTCCAAATGGATGTGAAGAGTGCCTTTCTGAATGGCTATCTGAATGAAGAAGTCTATGTTGATCAACCGAAAGGATTCACTGATCCAAACTTCCCCAATCATGTGTTCAAACTGAGGAAAGCTCTATATGGCTTAAAACAAGCTCCAAGGGCATGGTATGAAAGGCTAACAGAATTCTTAACAGCTAGTGGATATAGAAAGGGAGGGGTAGACAAAACCCTGTTTGTCAAAGAAGAAGGCGGAAAGTTGATGGTAGCCCAAATCTATGTGGATGACATAGTATTTGGGGCAATGTCAGAAGCTATGGTCAAACAGTTTGTTCAACAAATGCAATCTGAATTTGAAATGAGTTTGGTGGGAGAACTCAACTACTTTCTTGGACTACAAGTCAGACAAATGGAGGACTCTATCTTTATTTCTCAGAGCAAGTATGCTAAGAGTACAGTAAAGAAATTTGGCCTGGATAAAGCAAATCACAAAAGAACTCCTGCTCCTACACATTTGAAGTTATCCAAAGATGAGAATGGAGTGAGTGTGGACCAAAGCTTGTACAGAAGTATGATTGGGAGTTTACTATACCTCACAGCAAGCAGACCTGACATTTCATTTGCTGTTGGAGTGTGTGCAAGATATCAGTCTGATCCTAAGGTAAGTCACTTAAACCAAGTAAAGAGGATTATGAAATATGTGAATGGGACAAGTGACTATGGGATGTTGTACAGTCATAATACTGGAACTGAGTTAAAAGGATACTGTGATGCTGATTGGGCTGGAAGTGCAGATGATAGGAAAAGCACTTCAGGAGGCTGTTTCTTTCTAGGGAATAATCTGATTTCCTGGTTCAGCAAGAAACAGAACTGTGTGTCTCTCTCAACTGCAGAAGCTGAGTATATAGCAGCAGGAAGTAGTTGCTCTCAGCTAGTGTGGATGAAGCAGATGTTGAGTGAATACAATGTCGAGCAAGATGTTATGACTTTATACTGTGATAATTTGAGTGCCATTAACATCTCTAAAAATCCTATACAGCACAGTAGGACTAAGCACATAGATATAAGACATCACTTCATAAGAGATCTGGTTGAAGATAAAATCGTTACCTTAGAACATGTAGCCACAGAGAATCAACTGGCTGACATATTCACTAAAGCCTTAGATGCAAACCAATTTGAAAGATTAAGAAGCAAATTGGGAATCTGCATTCACGAAGACTAAATTTGCAAAAGGGGTTGTGGGCAGTTGGAGGTTCTGGGATTGTGTGTAGCCAACTGCCAGGAGATAATTGTCTAATTATGGCTAAAAAGGGGGAGAGTTAAAAATTTGCCATGAGGAGAAGAGTAGTTGCTGCTAAAAGAATAAAAATAAAAGGTGTTTAGTTGAAAAGTAATGATGCAGCTGTGGAGGGGGAGTATAGACAGCATGGTTGTGGAGCTGCTAGTGAAGTATTCATAGTATTGAAGAGTGCAGAGTGCAGCAAAGCAGACATCAAGGGGGAGATGTGTTGCACATTGTGAGCTACTGAACAGCTGTGATGCTGGTTCAAGTTTTTGAGGGGGAGCACCAATTGGCTGTTGTCAATAATGAAGATGGTGCTGCAGCAGATCAAGTAATGAAGACTATATGAAGATTGTCAAACTGCTGCAAGTTGAAGTTTCAAAATATTGAAGATATTCCGCTGCTGAAAGTCTCTGAAGATGCAGAGATTGTTTTAGCCAAAATTAGCCAAAGGGGGAGATTGTAAGTTCCTGGATTGGCTGGAATTTTGGTAAAACAACAAGGTGTTCAATGCTGATGTCATGGTGATGATGTTACAGCATTGAGTCTTAGTACTGGGCTGTACTAAGTTGTGAAGGTTAACTATGTTTGATGTCATGGGCTTAATGTCATAACATTGCACTTAACACTGGACTGTGTTAAGGTTGCTAGTTGCTGAAGTGGATGTCTGATGTCACATAGGTGATGTTGTAACATCAGACCTGCAGAACTGAAGCTAATGACAGCATGGGCTTGCTGTTATTAGGGTCGCGTATTAGCTGGAATTATGGAGAGTGTTGACTCGTTGGATGAGAATATCTTGGGCTAGATATTTTCTGTTACATGGGAGATTTGATTGTAGGTTTGTTGGAGAATTAAAAGGTGGAAGATTTAAAAAGATTTTGGGGATAAAATCTGTTTTAAAAGATTCAGTTTTTAATTAACAAATCTGATCAAATATTGTGACAAATCCAATCCAAATTCAAGGAGCTATATAAAGCGCACAAGACCAAGGAAGAAGGTACAGAAAACAGATTGAAGATCAAGAGCTGGAGGCTTAGAGTCTAGGGTTTGTTTAGAGTACTTGTAATCACACTGTTCTAGGTTGAATAGGTGTTGAATTTTCTGTCCTCTCTAGAAGCTGTGAAGTAATAGAGAGTTGTTGATTGATCGAAGCTAGGAAGCAAGATCAAGGGATCTCAAAGAGGTTGTTCTTTGAGTGTTTTAGGGGATTGAGTAGTGTTCTCATATCTAAGTGGTTTCTTAGGTAGAAAGTCACTAGTAGAGTATAAGTTTAGGAGTTTGTCAACTGGTGTGTTGAGTCTGTAAATTATATCTACAAGTAGTGAATTTCATCCCTGGCTTGGTAGCCCCCAGACGTAGGTAGTTAGACCGAACTGGGTGAACAATTCCTTATGTTTTCCTGTTGCTTATTCTGTCCATTATTGCAGAGTGTGTTGTTGTGACATCGCACCTTAACATCACACGTCTGGTACCAGAATTTCAGTTATTACTCCATTTTCATCAAGTTTATTCCTAAACACCCATCGGGTGCCGATTACTCGATGATCTCGCGGAGGTGGAACAAGGTCCCAAACCTCATTTCTCCTGAATTGGTTTAGTTTATCTTGCATTGACAAAAACCAATGCTCATCGAGTAATGCCTCCTTTGCGTTTTTAGGTTCAACTTGTGACACAAAAGCAGAGTAATAACAAAAGTTACTAAGTTTAGAGCGAGTGGTTACTCCCTTAGAGATGTCACCGATGATATTTTTGATTGGATGTTTTTTGGAAGACTTCCATGCTGGAGGAAGGTCATCTTCATTTGTTGGATGATCCTCCTCACTCTTTATAGGTTGGTGATCCTTTTCCTCCTCAATACGCATTGCTTCAGGCTGATCAGTTCCCTTATCAGTATCCTTGAGTATGTCTTCAGAAGATGCACCTGCACCTTGAAAAGAACTACCTTCTCCGACATTTTTCGGATAAGACTCATCAAAAGTAACGTGTACCGACTCTTCAACAACAAGTAACCTCTTATCGTAAACCCTCAAGCCTTTAAGCACATCCTTTTTATCACTATTTTCAATTATGCAACAATACTTTGAAAAAGATACTTTATAGTTCTTGTCACATAGTTGACTAATGCTTAAAAGGATATGTTTAAGACCTATCATAAGAGGCACATTAGAGATAGAGTAGATGAGGGGTTACCTACACTACCTTTGCCAAGTATTTGTCCCTTGTTGTTGTCTCCGTAGGTAACAAACCTGTTTTTCTTCGCCACAAAGTCGATGAAAAGAGATATGTCTCCTGTCATATGTCTTGAGAAGCCACTATCAAGAACCCATATTCTTTTCGTGGTCTCAAGACTTTGTACCTACATAATCAATCAAGGGAAATAGGTACCCAATTCTCGTTGGATCCTTTAGGGTGAGTGAAACCAAGATCGCACTTGGGCAACCATTGATAAATGCCTTTTGGAACAAGAAATCTTCTAAAACGACATTTAGCAATAGTATGACCAGGCTTGCAACAATATAGGCAATCACGGTTCATTTGGAATTTACCTTTGTTATCTCTATCTCGAATCACATATGTAGACTTTTGATACGGATTGTTCATACTTTCTCGATAATGTGATCGATCAATAGCAAACCTAATTTTAGGCTTAAGAGCCTTGTCTAATTTGGCCTTAAGGGTTCTCACCTCTTTTTGCCAAATATGACAAGTATCACAACCCCCAAACTTGAACCATGGAGACTTATTCTCATCAATCTTAGCTTTCGATGCATCCACCATGGAGTTTTTAAGAGCTTCTAATTTCTTTTCGGAATCGGAAACCTTTTTCTCCAAGTATTTAAAAATCTTTTTGTTCGAGGCTAAGCGTTGAAAAGCTTCTTTAGCCTCGTGGTGCAACATATTAAAAGCCTTTTGTAATTCTAAATGAGACATAGTATTAGAATGATCATATTTAGAGTGTTTTACCTCTTTCTTCTTATTATGACGTGCCATAACACAAAGATTGACGGATTCACTTTCGTCACTTGAGTTGTCATCTTTTTCCGACTCGCTATCGCTCCAAGCGATGTATGCTCGTCTAGATTTATTTGATTTTTTGTGTTGACGACTCTTATCCTTATCCTTGTCTTTCTTGAGTGATGGACAGTCCGGCTTGTAATGCCCGGACTTTACACAATTGAAACAAGACCCTCTCGACTTGTCACTCTTGTTGCCTTCATTTCTAGCTTGCTTTCTAAACTTGACTAGATTTTTATCCGAGTGTTGGATCTCATTTTTTCGAATATACCTATTGTATCTCTTCACAAATAGGCCCATGTCTTCACCGGATTCATCATCTTCGTCGTTGTTGGTTTCACTATCACTATGCTCTTGGTGTGTGGACTTAGAACAAGAAGTCTTAAGAGCAATCGACTTCTTCTTCGTATCTTTTGTCTTCTCCTTCTTTATGCTCTTTTCATGTTTTTCCAATCCAATGAGCACCTGCTCATGCTCATCGAGTTTACCAAAAAGTTTTGTGAGGTCTAGTGTAGCTAAATTGTTGGCCTCCTTGATTGTGGTGACCTTAAGTTGCCATTCCCTGTTAAGACACCTTAGAATTTTGTTAGTAGCAACCTCGTTTGGAACTGGCTTACCAAGCACATGTAATTTGTTGATAATGTGAGTAAATCGTTTTTGCATATCCGCAATGGTTTCCCCTTGCTTCATGTAAAACAAATCAAACTCTTGCGTTAGTGTGTTAATACGGACCATTTTAACATCATTAGTGCCTTCATGGGCTACTTGTAGAGCATCCCACATGGCCTTGGCCGTCTCACAATGAGAGACACGATAATACTCATCAACTCCCAATGAGGAGATCAAAATATTACGAGCCTTCCAATCGTAACTGTACTTTTTCTCGTCCTCCTCATTCCATTGAGCTTTGGGTTTGGGAACGACAATGCCATTCACATTTGTCATAGTAATTTCCATGGGACCGTTTAAAATAACGTTCTAAACCTTTTGATCTATGGAATTAATATGGACGCGCATACAATCCTTCCAATAGCTGTAATTTTTGCCTGTAAAAAATGGAGCTCTATTATAAGCCCATTTAGGTTCGTTCGCCATGATCCAAGAAGTTTTACCGAAGCACCAGATAAACCGAAGCTCGTGAAACCACTTGTTAGAAGATGGCTATAGATCTAGAAGGGGGGTTGAATAGATCCCTTGAGTTTTACACGTAAATGGTTACCAAAAATTTGTTTTAAAAATTCTAAGCAAAAGCAACCACTGAATCACACGTCTACAATGAACCTTCTACTAAAAGGATCGGATATGCATGGCAATATTAAGAATGGAATGCGGATGAGAAAAATTCAGAATGATTCACACAGTTGAAACACAATCAACAAAGTTTACTTGCTTAATACTTAATCCAAACCAATGAGGTGAATCGATAAACAATTAAAGACAAATGCGTTCGATTTTGCTTTGAAACAAATTATCAAACACTTGGTGTGCGTAAACACACTAAGTGCAGAATGTCTATGGAATATAATGTAAAGCTGCTCCAAGATACAATTCAAGGAATTGTATCAATTTAACAAAACAGTTTCTCAGCTCATGATTACACTACGACAGAAATTTCGATAAATTGTGACTTAACAAATTCGAATAAACTGAAATTTAAAAGAGTTAAGGGAGAGAGAGAACAAATGAGATTTGATTAGGCAGTTCCCCAATCGTCCTCGCTATGGGTACCTCTGCCCCCAATTCCACAAATTGGAATTGAGATATATATATATATATATATATATATATATATATATATATATATATATATATATATATATATATATATATATATACTGTTGTTGCAAATTGTTTTATACAAGAGAAGAACTATGAACATCCAAACCCTCAAACGTCTTTGATTGTTGATGCAGAGCCTTCTCTCCCCTTGATTCAAGATGAATCAAGTGCTTCAAATATGGTTGATCCAATTACCGTCTCACGCTACTTGGTTGCAAAAAGCCTTGTTCTTCAATCCTTTTCACTCGATCAATTGCGATCTACCAAAGATTCGAACCCAAACCTCCCTTCTACGATCCTCCGATTATAGCTACTAAACCGAATGATTACTCTAATCTTCGGTTACCTTCGCCCGGCTAAATCCCTGTAGAAAGAAACGGTTTGTGCAAAAAACCCCCCAAAAATCACCGGCCTGCGCTACTAAACTGAGAGAAACCACCTTTCTTCAGTTACCTTACTCGAACGATTCTTGGAGGATAAAACCCCAAGGTTTTATTAAAGAAACACCTACCAAGCTCTCAATCCAGAAATGAAGATCAAACACTTCCTAATTCTGAACGTTATCACTTCGATGCAATGGGCGACACAAACAAAAATTATTATGTGTAGTTGTTTGTTTACTCAATGATGAAGATGAAGATGATGAGATAATTGGTATATATTTTCACGTTTCTTGTTTTTCTAATCATCTTTTGATATGTGAGATGACCAGACTATTTATAGAGAATGATTTGACCCACTAAAAGTTATAACAGAAAAAATTTAAGTGAAAAACTCAGTTCAGGCGCGTTTGGGTCGACTCATACTTTAATGAGGGTCGGCGTGCGCTGACTCGTGGAAAATACTGTGAAAATTTGACAATTATGCGTCGACCCAAAGGCATCATGCGTCGACGCAAGAAAATGCAATTTTTGCATTCCCAGAATCATGCGTTTTCCCGGTAATTTCACCAGTTTTGCACTAGTAAGCATGAGTCGACTCATGCACAGGGTAGGTCAGATCATAACCTGTATTTTTACATAAAACTCAATTTTTTGCACATATTAACTGACCAAGTCCCAGACAAACATACTAGACACCAGTATAATGATCATGCACATGTATTAATGGATAAGACAAAGTCCTATATGTCTAGACACATGAACAACATTGATTAGGTGCAATTTGCCCGACAAGTGAAGTGATACCGCTCAAATTACAATCTAATACTTAGCATATTTGTTGACATCATTAAAACAAAGTAAATGAAATACCTTTGCCCTCACAAAAGATTGGGGCTTATACTCAAATAGAGACCCAGATAATTTATTTGAAAATAGTGATCGCACCGTGATACCGGAAGACGTGGGACTTATACTATAGTAGAGGCCCTAAATTTATTTATGTACATAGGGGGTTTGGGTCTTACACTCTAATAAAGGTCCATGAGTGTTGAAATGAAGTTTGAAAGATTAAATCAAAACGGGAAACCCTAATTTCTATTTTTTAGGTCTTTTTAAAAGGAAAAATCAATTAAAATGATAAAAAAATAACAAATAAATTCATTAAACATGTTATTAATTATGATTAAGGTTTAGAAAATGAGGTTTTATTCACATGATTATTTGAAATCAAATTGGTTTTGAAATATCAAGAAAAATAAATTATTTTAATGTTTAAAACAAATTAAAATGAAATTCTTTAAAATATTTAAAAATATATCCAATAAAAATATTTTTTTGATTTTTTTTGTGGAATAAAATATTTAAATATATGAAGGATTTTTTTTAAAAAAATCACTTGAAAATGATTAAAATTGAGAGAGAAATTAATTTTTAAAAATAATTAAGAAAATAATCAAAAATAAAAAATTTGAATTAAATTTGAAAAATGGCGCCAACGGTCATCTTCTTCCTCGCGTGTTCCCTCCATGGCTGTTTTGCAAAAGCTCACTTATCTCTCTCAATACGCAATGAAATCAAAAGATGTAAACAAGGAAATTGCTCGCTTTTGAACAAGGAACACGATGGTGGTAATTAATTTCATTTCTTTTAAGTGTGGAGAGAGTTATCATGCATGAACACAAAAACCCTAGAATTAGCAAAAACTAATATGAAATTCTATGCACGAATGATAAATGACAATTGATTGATGGTTAATGATTTATGAGCACCCAGAAGCAAGTTGGTAACTTAAAACAATATTTATGATGCATGATTCATGGAAATTGAAAAGTTCAGGCTTACCTTGCAAGAGGAATTCGAATCCTCAGTTGTAGGTGTTACATAAGTGTTTTGATGATCTGGACAGCTTCCTTGGACCTCAAGTAGTGTGTTGAGATGCTTGGAATGGATTGAAAACCTAAGGATTGGTGGGCTCGAATCCAACTGCAGCTTGCTTGGGATGAGATATGAACTTGGTGAATCTGGTGTTACAGATGTTGTTCAAGGGTTTGGATCATTCATATATGTTGTATGTGAGGTGTTAGGACCATTGGTTTGAGTTGAATTGCTCCCTATTGCAAAATTCGATTCTCACACCTCATGAACTTGAAAATTTGGAATGATGAGTGAAATGGTGGAAAACAAGTGTTGTTATGTTTTGGTGTGTTTTGATCAACCAGAAATGACCTCTATTTATAGTAGAGGAAGTTTGTTTTCCAAGGAATAGTGAATGGAGGCTGGATCACCCTATTGTCCAATGGATATGGCTAGGTGTTCAAAGTCTCCTCTAGCCATTGACTTGAGCTGAACTTGCAGGTTTTAGGGCTTTTGACTATCGGATAAGGCTTGACTCATTTGGAGTGATATGAACTGATTCATACCACCTCAATGTGTCCTTTCAATGCCATATGACAAAATTGGATTTTGGATTTGCAACATTGATGATCACATGGCAAATGGATATGGTTCTTGACTCTTTGGCCTTAAGGTTCAAATTCCTCATCATTTATGTTGACATTAGACAGAAATCCAATGATGCAAGTGTCCAAAATTGGCTCAAGAAATCGTGGGATGCAAGTTATGTTCCAATGCTGCCAAAAATCAGTTGGCTTCAAGGCATGTTGTAAGGTTCATAACTTTTTTCTCAAGTTGAATCAATGAATGTTCTTGTACTCTTTGGAAAGCTTGTGTATCATAATTCAACTTTGATGTTTACATTTGGCCTTGATTCATCTTGGATCATAATAAAAAATACCTCCAAAGTTGGCCAAAGCATGAGACAGATTTTGCCTAAAAATTTATAAGTGTCAAAGTTAAAATCTCATGAAACCCAAACTGTATGGCCTTATAGTATGTGATGAGAGCTTTCATTTGAGCTTTGTATGGAATAAAATGGTAGCTTGGATCACAAGTTATGGTCTTGCAAAGTTGGGTAAAAACCATTATTTTTCATAACTTAGTGAAATTTCAAGTTTCTCAAGGTTGCCCCTTTTGCAAGTAACCTCACTTTTCTTGATTTTTCTTGATTGATCATGATCTAAATCACAATTTAACATTGTTTTTGACTTGAAGATGCCATGTTTGTCAAAAAATTCAAAAAGTCAAACTTGGTTTTGATCATAGTTGACTTTTTGTATCAGATGAATCTTGAACTTTGTGATCCTTTATGAAATCAAGTCCTTGGGCTAAATTGAACCTAATGGATTCCAAAGGTGTTTTTTGAGTGTCTTGAATCATGTCCCAAGGTTTGAGGTCATGCTTTGCTCAAAAGTCAAAGGTATGGTTGATTTTTTCTCAGAAACCCTAGTTTGTGGTCCAAATGAATTTGAATCCTTATATTGTTCATGAACCAAGTTCTTTGAATCAATTCAATCTTGTGAGAGTATCAACATGATGTATTTGAGGTCCTTAAATCATATTTTGAGGTCTTGGCTCATGCCTTGCTCCAAAAGTCAACTTAGGGACTAAATTAGGTCAAAACTCTAATTCCTGATTTTTTATAGATGCATCCCCTAAGGCTATTTTGAACTTATGAATTGACTCATGAGGTTCTTTTTATCTTCTTGAATCATATGTTAAAGTATTGGATCATGCCCAGATGAAAATTTCTCTCTAGAGGCCTTGGTCGACCAAAACCCTAATTTGGTGACACTGGTGATCTTGAGGCTTGATCAACTTGAAATGTTGCAATCTTGTGTTAGATTCTTGATGTGGGAGACCTCTTGATCCTTCATGGATGTTTGAGAGGCTTGACAAGTTCAAGATCATGTCAATTCTTGATTCATCCTTTACCTAAGTGCTCTGAGAGGGCTTGAAACCCTAATTCTTGGCTAGAGTGAACACTCAACAATCTTTGAGAGGATTGATGAGGCATGAAAGTACATCCATATTATGGTGATGATTTGCACAATGATGTGAAGTCTTGTGGTCAAAATTTAGGGTATGACAAATGCCCTTATTTAATTTTCTTGGACCTGAAGGTGTGAATGATGAAGATATTCTGACGTTCATGGTAAAAGAGGATTAAATATCATAATACCCGAAATTTTGACTGTGGATGTGAATGGTAGCTGATTTGTTCATCCATCTTATTTTACTAAGTAATATTACTTAGAAAAAGGTGTAACTTCCCCTTGATCCTGGTCTTCAGCCATGGAACTGGTCTCAGTTTCTTTTGAAATAAACCTCACCTCGATCCTGGTCTTCAGCCATAGAACTAGTATCATTTTCTTTTGAAATAAACCTCCCCTAGATACTGTTCTTCAGCCAAGGAACTGGTCTCAGTTTTTTCTTGTCGAGTACTTTTCCTGACAAGGAATGCGTATCTGCGAGGGTCTTCACCAAGCTTCTCTCTGAGGTTTTATCGGGGAGATGCCACTTTATGGAATTCAATTTCGAGCTGCTGATGACCTCCTTGAAAGTAGGACAAACTTCTTGGGGAGAGACTACCATTTATTGACTTTATTCGAAAATCTATGAGGGCAAGAACATACCTCTTTGTTTTGCCGATCAGTAAAGATTTCTTGTGATGTCTGTATTGTCAAGAGTCTTTTGTTGAGAAGCTTTCACGGGGGATTTTCTTTAATCCAGGAAAGCAAAATATCATCTTTAATGGCGAAGGGTGAAGTTCCAAAGGTGTATAACCAAATTCCTTCTTGCCTTTCAGAGGTTTAAGTTATCAAAGTGGTCGAGGACCGATTTTAATCCAAGAATAAACTGCAGAGAGATTGTTTAGACGAGACAATTCCCGATGAGGAAAGAACTTAAACTGGGATTTTATCCTATCCAAGTGTGAAAAGGAAAACTGACAACTCTAATGGAGAGAGGACATTTATCACTCGGGGATGAATATGACCAAAGTGATTGAAATGTAATATGAATATGAATATGAATATGAATCAATTATGCATGATGTATGAGATGCTTATGCTGACAAAACCAACATGACATACAGATTGGTGATGAACACAACTGGATACTCGGCCACTCCAGGAGATGGGGGTATCACTGGAGATTTTGAAGGTAGTACTTTTGTTAGGGGCCTGGGATTCTTGTGTTTGTTCTGATTTTCGGAGGTACAAACTTGCTAGGGATAGAAATATGAGAGCAAGAATTATCTCTACAAGTCAATCTATATTTTGATGATAACAATAAGTATTTGTGAAAGAACCATTTTATGGTCTAACGTGTGTTGTGTGCAGATCATAAGAACTAAAGACATCAGAACCAACATACACCAGCTAGATATACTATGATTAAATATATATATATATATATATATATATATATATATATATATATATATATATATATATATGCGAAGTTACTATGTGTGACTAAAGTCGCGAGAAGCAAGAACGCTTGTTTATCTAGTCATGATCAGCCAGATCCAAGGATGCCAAGATTGTTGTTGCAATGCTCTTGTGGATGCTCTCTGAAAGTGATTGAGATTCTGAAGATAGCGAAGCTTCTGAAGAAGTACACTCAGAAAGAACCAAAGTTCTGAAGACTCCTATGACTTGAAGTTCTGATGGCTGAAGGCGCTGAAGACCAAGTGCAGAAAGAATCTGAAGACTGATGAGTTCTGAAGATCAAGGTTTCAAACAAGAAGTTCTGAAGACTCTGAAGACAGGCTCTGAAGGTTCGGAAGTCCTAAAGCATAAAAAGGATAACGTTCTTAAAGACCAAGTGTTGAAGTTCTGAAGAATGATTCCTAATGGACTTCTTCAATCAATGGAAGACTTGAAGCATCAGATATTCTGCTATAAAGACTCCACTCATGCTTCATCAAATTAACATCAGAAGCCACTGAAGTTTCGAAGTATAAATATTACCGTTGTGAGTTAAATGTACACACTGCCCAAGAAAAGATGTCTGGTCACTTCCTCCTCTGCAAAAAGAAGATGTGTCAGTACAACTCATTATATCACAACGTCTCCTTTCCAAACAGCCAACAGTATTCTCTAACGGCTATATTTATACTGGCTATTTAATGGAAATAGTTTTTGCTTCTGATGTGTTAATCACTTGTAGAATTACGAACTGAATGTTCATCTACAAAATTGACCAAGTCATTGTATGAAGATAGCAACAACGATGAGTTCTCGTTGTAACACTTAGAATATTCAAAGCTGTCATTATTTCACTCATGGAAATTGTTGTTGAATCTCCGAAGAACAAATCAACACAACAACAACAATCAAACAGAAGCTGTTGATGAAGAAGACAACATTGAAGATCAGTCAAGTCATCAACCTACCTACTCGTCAAAGCTACATTGAAGATCTGAAGCAAGGAGTTGCTGCTCAAAGCTTGCTCAACCAGAAGACGAAGAAGAAGAAGATCTACAAGATGTCTACAATCATAATATCAAATACATCTTTGTAGTTTCTTAGGAAAGCAAGGAGCTGATTGCTCAAAACTTGCTTGAACACATGTGTGTGTTCTTTGTACTTAAACCTAAGATAAACTTGCTTATTAAGAAGCACAATTTGTAATCTCCAGTTTGCCAATTCAACTAAATGAATTGAGACTCCTCAAGTGAACATTATATCCTGATGGGATCCCTGAACGGTTCAACTGTGAGTTGAGTCCCTTGAGTAGATCACGTGGTGATCAGATACTTGAGATGACAATGGCTGAAGGTCATCGTGGAAAATCCTGAAATATGGTCAGTAGCGTTATATTCATTGTGATGAATCCCTGAACGGCTAGCTGTGAAATCCCAGTAGTGGGTCTGCTCGGTCAATGAACATTATATCCTGTTGGATCCCTGAATGGTTCATTGGGTTGTTAGTCAAAGTGCGGCTGTGCAAGTGGTTAGTCACCGGCTGTTGCCCGTGCAAGTGTAATCATGATTTGGTTATAGTGGATTAAGTCCTTGTGTTCAAGGCGAAATCACCTGAGGAGGGTGGACTGGATTAGCCCGCGTGGTGAACCCGGATATATCGTGTGTCCTTTACTCTCTTGCTTAGTATCTCTATTTATGTTTCTGCATTGAATATCAGAACCTCATATTAAGCAAAGTCAGAACCTTGCAGCCTATCTCTGATAAGCTTCTGCTTATGATCAGAACCTATATGGTTCTCATACTCTATAGTTAATAGATCAGAATCTCTCAATGAACATTGAAGGTTCTTGAGCGTCAAATTAACAAGATGCGAAAAGTTACAAAAAGAGTAAACACACAATTCAAACCCCCATTTCTTGTGTCTTTCTCGCACCTTCAATTGGTATCAGAGCTCCGGTTCTGTTATTGATTTACATCAAACACTTAATAGTGTCAGAAAAAGATCCATATGTGGTGCGTAGAAGTACTCTTGGTGAGATTGAAATTCACTTACAATTTCTGTAACAGTTCAGCAGTTGACTGTGAACAAATTTGTAATCAATCTGATTACTTCGTGAGCAATTCACTGATTCTAGATGAAGCCTCACTAAAGAATGAAGAATCAATTGATAAGATAAATTCATCAGATGAAAGGCAGTATCTGTTGAATGCTCATTCTGGAAAATACGTGTGGATAAAACCACGTATATGATTAAAAGATGAATCATCAGAAAGCAAGAAATCTTGTTTGCTGAAGATTAATTCTTTATGAGTTTTTGAGATGTTTTCAAGAAACGGATTAGGTCCACCCTTGACTTTCTCATTTAAAACTCATTCTGATCTCTTCATGTAAAGAAGAAAGATTGTGGTTCTAAGACTTTGAATTTCAAAATGTAATCTGTTAAACTCAGAATCTGAAAAATTCAAATTATTAGAAATGATTCAATGACAGAATCTGGAATGATCAAAAGATTCAATGGAGAACTGAATCCCGAAGATTGAGTAATTACTTGATTCCGAACGAACTCTTAAGATCTTAACCGGTTCAGTGATCAAGCTCCAACAACCTGAAATCATCCTAGTAAAGATCAATTGTTGATAATCTGATTTTCAACAGATCAAGTGTTCTCAAAACCACTTGTGCTATGAAATTATATGCTATCATTTCAGGTATCTAGGTTCTCCAACTAAGATGACGTTAATGATGTTCGTTTGAAGAAATTAGTCAACTCATAGATATGTGTGAACAACCCCAAATAAGTTGATCATCATTGTGAGAACAAAAGGTTCATACAAATCATGTCTAGTGATGTACACATGGGGCATGATGATGTTTTGATTCTGAACAAGTTCTGAAACAACCTTGAGGAACAAGTCAGATGTTGATATGATAATTCCTCCTCGTATAACCTCTCAAAGGTTCTCACTGAACTGGTGAAATCAATCATCTTTCAAAGGAAAGAAACTCTCACAAACGCAAACTGAATTCGGGCTATGAAAGGAGAACTCAACCAATTCTCAAAGTTTGTCGTTTAAGATTCAGATCCACATCTTAGGAACTATATCTGAACTGATCAAGTTCTATGGATCAAGGAAATAAGAAGTGAGAAACATTCAAAACAGATGTAATCTGTTATTTATGAATGGGGTCATCAAATGAAATTTACTGTTCACTCAGTAATGCTCCCACGCATATGAGTGTCGCCTTATCAAAAAGGATTGCATGTAATTGGCTAAGTTCAATTAAAATGGTCACTCTGATCATGCTAAGTCCTAATCTCGGTTATTGTAACCTAGAGAACTAAAGGACAAGGTTGAATAGGAAAAGAGAGAGAAAGCTATAATCCAACTAGGATCACTTTCCAAGAAAATATTCTCTTCAGAAGTCAGAAGACAAGCTTATCTTGAAGAACCCAAGAAACATCTGCAGCTTACTCAGAAATAGGCAGAATCAGAAAGATGCTCAGAGATTCAGGAGTCTGAAAGGAATGATTTCACGAAAAGTTTTAGCTAAAAGATTTTCTTCAAAGAGGTTAAGCATCCCTAAGGTGTATCTTGAAGAATCTCAGAACCTTCAACTCTCTCAGAAGCAAGCCAAGCCTGAAAGAAGTTGATCAAAAGCTCAGAAGAATGCACTCACGTAAAAATACGAAGATTTCAAAATTCATCAGAATGAAGACCAGAGTCAAGACAAAAAGCACTTAGTTAAGTCTGAAAAATCTAAGGTACACTTTTCTTTTCATTAATAATCTGTTAAACTCATGAGATGCCGTAATCAGAATTCTTTCAAATTTGTCATAGCATGTTTCACTAGGTAATTACTTAGGAATCCTTACATGTTTCTTTAGAGAAATATTCAACCAATAGAAAATCTATTAAGCATAGATGAAAGAAATTGTTAAATACAAGAAAACCCTTTAACAAAAACTACACGCAAATGAATACAATAATAATTGCGAATCTATTGAAACCACAACATATCTCTGACAACTTAAGATCTTACTAAAATCTTTTGAACTGTCCTATATCTTCCCTAGACTAGGCATAATTCAATCTACACACTTACTCTATAAAGTCACGTGTCCCTATCATATATCTTACACTTAAAACCCTGAAAGTTCAAAATATCATCCAATCGTCGTCATGCCTCCACTTACTTTTCTTGATAATCAAAACTCAAATCTATTCTTATTTTCTTGAAACAAACTCTTAAGAAAACATTTTTGTCCTCCCGTGTATCTGTTTGCACATGTCCTCTGATTAGTAAAAATTTAAGATCAGTCACAGATAAAAGACTCTACCCATCACATTACTCAGTGTCTAGTCAAATCCTACAACCCGTAGATAAACTCCAGCTAGCACTCCTACTATTACCCAACTCTCTCTCATAGAGTCCCTCCAGTTAAACTCAACCTATCTTGAATTTTTTAGTGGCAGAATTAAATGACAGTCATTAATTCATCTCATCTAGGAAATTGCGTACAAATGGCTTCTCCCTTATTTCTTACTAGAAATTTCTCAGCCTTTCAAATCTCGTGAAATACGCATAATAAATGAAAAGCCACTCTACTGTTAAATTATTAGGGAGTATCTCAGTCCCTCTAAACAAATGAAATATGGGCAATAACAACAGTTAGACTCAGTACCATTTGAACGCCAAATACATTGAAAATACAAACCTATCGTTTAAAATCACATGCACTCATTAAAGCTCACTTGTAACTGGTCTATTTAAAGCACGAGATACCTCTCTCTATCTCATTCTCCTGTTAGCATTTCCTCTCACTCACACCCTATGTATCAGTTCTAAAAATGTCTAACTCACAAACCTTAGCTAGCAGAGTAAATCACTCTGAGTTTATTGTCCTTAAAGAATCCTCATTTAATCACAACTCTCTCAAAGATCTTGGATTATTAAGAACCTCCTCTGAACTCTTATGTCAACATTGGAATGGGTATCTTAACATGCTTCCTGGTATCATCTACCTAAATTGTGTCAAAGAATTCTGGGTAAATGCAGACGTGTTTTCAAATGCACACAACCAGTGTATCATTAAGTCAACCGTTTTCGAAATCCATGTTGTAATCAATCCTTCTATCATTGCTCAGGCGATAAAGTGCAATGAAAGTGGTGACACCCTTGAAGACTACAAGGAAAGTACCATCTTCAACGATATCATCTGTAACATTCACAATGGAAACGGTGCCTCCAATTGTGTCTCCACACTCAAACCTTCACCAAAAGTATGGCACAGAATAATGGAGAAGAATCTTCTACCTAGGGATATCGGAGGAAAATTGCTTACTTATTCAGATAGGCTATTCATCTTCCTCCTCGCCTACAGAAGAAGAATTAACCTTCCATCAGTTATGTTCAATCACTTGAAAGAACAAATTCTTCTATCTAAAGACAATCCCTCTCCTAGTATTCCTTGTGGAAGGGTCATATCTCGTATCCTAGAGACTCTGGATGTGATTGCTAAATTAGAACATGTTGGGACAACTGAAGAATGCTCTCCTATGGATTTTTCAAATCTATAAAAACTAGGATTTAAGTTTTTGTCTGTCACTTTAATTCTTGCACTATGTATTTCCAAATTATTAAATGAAAATCTTAAGTTCTTGAAAGTGTGAGAATCTTTCACTACAAAAGTCGCGCTAAAGAATTGCTAACATAATCAAGCATGTCTGCTCTCAAAATCATATAAACCTATCCGGACAACACATTCTTAAGGATTCAAACCCTTGTCAATGTCTCTAGTTCTTGTGCAAACTCTATGGAAGTAAGAAATGTCTGGAACGAGTTCCATGAATGGATCTCAGAAGAAATAGTAAAACACAAGAAGCTTGCAATGACTCAAACAGAAGAAACTTCTCTTCCCTCAAACTCAGATAACTCTGGAAGTCCTTCCTCATCTTCCCTAAGCTCCTTTCAGTCTAACCTATAGGAACCAGTTTCGTCTAGTCTAGCATTGTATGTTTTTGATAAAATCCATCTGTAATACAATCTATAGCTTTATGTTTAATCTTTCTCTAATGCAATCTAGTTTTTATTTTGAACTTGTCTAGATTAAGCTCAACCTATGCTCTGAATATAAAACCAAAACGAAATAATGAAATACTGAAATATTGTTCACAAATGAAATGATATAATCTCTACAGATGCTTTAATCCTTCAATTAAGTAATCAGTTGATTCCATCTATCATCCTTCAATTAAATATAAACTGAGTATAGATGTGTATCCCTAAAATGAGTCTAAATGCTTCTAAATGTTTAAATGACTCTGTGACTCTATAACTGAATATAAATGACTCTATGCTGAAATTGCTCATATGCCCTGACACTTTTTGATGATGTCGAAAAGGGGGAGAAATATATTGATTGATTTTGATTGAAAGAAGGAAATCTGAAAGAAATATGAAAGAATACAGAACTCAAACAAAGTACTCTTATAAATTGCGTTACTACTAATGTTTGTTGTTTGATGTTATCCAAGGAACTCTAAACAAGTTCACTAGGCATTATAAAGACATGATAAGAAGAAGAACTACGATCATAGAATAAAAGCTGTCTAAGAAGAATTAGAATCAGGAAGAAAACTCTGAAAGCAATCAAGGCAAAGTCTACATTTCAAGATGCTCACTCAGAAGATCTGTGTAAATCAGAAGTCAAGAACTGTCTGAAGAACTGGATTAAAGATCCAAGCAAGAAACCATCAGGAACCATTTGAAATAAAGACGATTTGGTATCAGACTAAATCATCAATCGGAAATCAGATTTAGTGCACAAAGATTAGTATCAGACTCTCAATCAAAGTAAAGTTGTGGATTACTGTCAAAGTACCTTCATTGGTATCCTATCAGCACACAAAGGAAATACTCTTCAAAGTAATATCAAAAGAACTCCTTCAGCATCAGAATCAACAAACTCTGGTATAAGAGTCAGCGCATCATTTTTACATCCGACTAAAACAAGATGTACCAGATTCAGAATCAAGCGTTAATTGATCACAAGTTTTAACCTTCATTTGGTATCTGATCAAAAAATCAAGCTTTGATAATTCAACTGAGTTGTGACAATTACAAGGTCTAAAATAAACCTGTGTTCAAAGTCAAACTCTGAAAAGTCATGATCAACACTGGTGATTAAATTTAGAAACTGTGAATTTTGATTCTGAAAGATCCCAATATCTGACTTATGGAAATTAGGGGGAGACTACCCAGAAGATTAAAATGCAAAATCTAAAATCTTCATATAGTCTGAAACTTAGGGGGAGTGTCTCAAAAGATAGTTTCTGATATACAGCAAAGCTATGTTTATCAATCGAAGAACTGCTCTAATTCTGTGCTCAAATGAATCTACTAAAAAGTAGAAATACTTCAGACGACTCTGAAGATAACAAGCTCTGACATGACAACAAAGGAAACTGAGTTCTGAAGATCTGAAGATGAAAGTTCTGTTGAACTAGTCCAGATGCTAAAGACTCTTCGTTTTTCTAAAGACAAGATAGAGAAGTAACTCTTTTCTATTTCTATTCTGGCAACTCAAGTTGTTACTCTGTATATCTTTGGATTATATAAAATCCTAGATGATCTCAGATAAAGCTTTGAGAATAACTCATTCAGGGGGAGCTGTTGTTCCATACTCTGAATTTGTTTGCTTTGGTGATTACCTTGTATAAAATGTTCAATCAAAATACTTGGTTTTGTCATCATCAAAAAGGGGGAGATTGTGAGAGCAAGAATTATCTCTACAAGTCAATCTATGTTTTGATGATAATAATAAGTATTTGTGAAAGAACCATTTTATGGTCTAACGTGTGTTGTGTGTAGATCATAAGAACTAAAGACATCAAAACCAACATACACCAGCTAGATGTACTATGATTGGATATATATATATATATATATATATATATATATATATATATATATATGCGAAGTTACTATGTGTGACTAAAGTCGCGAGAAGCAAGAACGCTTGTTTATCTAGTCAAGATTAGCCAGATCTAAGGATGCCAAGATTGTTGTTGCAATGCTCTTGTGGATGCTCTCTGAAAGTGATTGAGATTCTGAAGATAGCGAAGCTTCTGAAGAAGTACACTCAGAAAGAACCAAAGTTCTAAAGACTCCTATGACTTGAAGTTCTGATGGCTGAAGGCGCTGAAGACCAAGTACAGAAAGAATCTGAAGACTGACGAGTTTTGAAGATCAAGGTTTCAAACAAGAAGTTCTGAAGACTCTGAAGACAGACTCTGAAGGTTCGGAAGACTTAAAGCAGAAAAAGGATAACGTTCTTAAAGACCAAGTGCTGAAGTTCTGAAGACTGATTCCTAATGGACTTCTTCAATCAACGGAAGACTTGAAGCATCAGATATTCTGCTATAAAGACCCCACTCATGCTTCATCAAATTAACATCAGAAGCCACTGAAGTTTCGAAGTCTAAATATTACCGTTGTAAGTTAAATGTGCATACTGCCCAAGAAAATATGTCTGGTCACTTCCTCCTCTGCAAAAAGAAGATGTGTCAGTACAACTCATTATATCACAACGTCACTTTTCCAAACAACCAACAGTATTCTCTAACGGCTATATTTCTACTGGCTATTTAATGGAAAGAGTTTTTGCTTCTGATGTGTCGATCACTTGTAGAATTACAAACTGAATGTTCATCTACAAAATTGACCAAGTCATTGTGTGAAGATAGCAACAACGATGAGTTCTCGTTGTAACACTTAGAATATTCAAAGCTGTCATTATTTCACTCATGGCAATTGTTGTTGAATCTCCAAAGAACAAATCAACACAACAACAACAATCAAACAGAAGTTGTTGATGAAGAAGACAACATTGAAGATCAGTCAAGTCATCAACCAACCTTCTTATCAAAGCTACATTGAAGATCTGAAGCAAGGAGTTGCTGCTCAAAGCTTGCTCAACCAAAAGACGAAGAAGAAGAAGATCTACAAGATGTCTACAATCATAATTTCAAATACATCTTTGTAGTTTCTTAGGAAAGCAAGGAGCTGATTGCTCAAAACTTGCTTGAACACATGTGTGTGTTCTTTGTACTTAAACCTAGTAGAAACTTGCTTATTAAGAAGCACAATTTGTAATCTCCAGTTTGCCAATTCAACTAAATGAATTGAGACTCCTCAAGTGAACGTTATATCCTGATGGGATCCCTGAACGGTTCAGCTGTGAGTTGAGCCCCTTGAGTAGATCACGTGGTGATCAGATACTTGAGATGACAATGGCTGAGGGTCATTGTGGAAAATCCTGAAATATGGTCAGTAGCGTTATATTCATTGTGATGAATCCCTGAACGGCTAGCTGTGAAATCCCAGTAGTGGGTATGCTCGGTCAATGAACGTTATATCCTGTTGGATCCCTGAATGGTTCATTGGGTTGTTAGTCACAATGCGGCTGTGCAAGTGGTTAGTCACCGGCTGTTGCCCGTGCAACTGTAATCATGATTTGGTTATAGTGGATTAAGTCCTTGTGTTCAAGGCGAAATCACCTGAGGAGGGTGGACTGGATTAGCCCGCGTGGTGAACCAGGGTATATCGTGTGTCATTTACTCTCTTGCTTAGTATCTCTATTTATGTTTCTGCATTGAATATCAGAACCTCATATTAAGCAAAGTCATAACCTTGCAGCCTATCTCTGATAAGCTTCCGCACTGCAAGTTCTGAGTATCGTATCTTATGATCAGAACCTATACGGTTCTCATACTCTATAGTTAATAGATCAGAATCTCTCAACGAACATTGAAGGTTCTTGAGCGTCAAATTAACAAGATGTGAAAAGTTACAAAAAGAGTAAATACACAATTCAAACCCCCCCTTTCTTGTTGCTTTCTCGCACCTTCAAGAAACTCGTTCTTGCTCTTCAAGGGTAGACTCTACTAGGGAGAAAAATCAAATATTGGGTTCTCAGAGGTAAAAACTCTTCCGGGGATGATGGGTGAAACGTCCATATCCGTCTTGCTGAAAAGATCTGTCTTTTGGAGAAATATGAGTTTGTATTTCGAAGTTTGATTGCTCTTGGAGCAACTGTTGGTATCCTTTTCTTACGTTCATAAATAAGAGGAAATTGTCGTCTTTATTTTAAAAGTAAATTCATTTTTTTCAGGGATGATTATCAAAGAATAAAAATGTCATTTTTCTAACTAGAATAAAAGTAAGAATTGTAAACAAATAAGCACAGGATCAAATTTTCATTGATAGGATGGTAATCGGCCAAATGCGTGATTCCATATAGCATTACAAAGTTAGAAAATGGTAATTTAAAGGAAAAGGGCTACATTGAAACATAATGACCACTATCCTTCTACCAACTTTGAATTCTGGGCATTCTTGAACTTTCGTTGAAGGTGACTTCTGATTGAGGATTTCTTGATAGATGACGTTATTTCTAATGACCCAGTCTTAGTAGGATGCAGTTACTAGCCATAAATCCCTAACTTTTACCTAGACCGCCCTTTCGGGTTTTTAGTCCACCGAGACGTTTTTATTTTATTTTATTTTATTTAGGCGAAGTATTTCTTGACTACATCAACATTTGTGGGGTAGGTAAACTCTTCTCCATCCATGGTTGCAAGTCTCAAGGCACCGCCTGAAAAGGCTTTCTTAACAACATAGGGGCCATCATAATTCGGAGTCCATTTTCCCCTGGGATCAGTGAGAAATGATTGGATCTTTTTGAGCATGAGGTCGCCTTCCCTGAATACACGAGGTCAGACCTTTTTGTAGAATGATTTCTTCATCCTTTGTTGATATAACTGACCATGGCATAAAGTCGTCATTCTTTTTTCTTCGATTAGGTTCAATTCATCGTATCTGTTCTAACACCATTCAACTTCCGTTAGCTTAGCTTCCATCAAGATTCTTATTGATGGTATCTCTACTTCTATGGGGAGCATTGCTTCCATGCCATATACTAGAGAGAAAGGGGATGCCCCTGTTGAAGTGCAGACGGATGTGCGATAACTGTGAAGAGTAAATGGTAGCATCTCATGCCAATCCTTGTAGGTTACAACCATCTTCTGAATGATCTTCTTGATATTTTTGTTAGTTACCTCTAGCGCTCCATTCATTTTAGACCGGTAGGGAGATGAGTTATGTTGTTCAATTTTAAACTCAGTGCATAATTCTTTCATCATCTTGTTGTTCAGGGTTGATCCATTATCAGTAATGATCTGGCTTGGAACGCCATAACGGTAAATGAGATTGTTCTTAATAAATCGGACCATCACTTGTCTGGTCACATTGGTGTATGATACTGCTTCAATCCATTTGGTGAAGTAATCAATGGCTACCAAGATGAACCGATGTCGGTTTGAAGCTTTGGGTTCAATCATGTCAATCATGTCAATTCCCCATATAGAAAAAGGCCATGGAGAAGAAAGAACTTTGAGATGTGTTGGCGGTCCATGAATTATGTCGGCGTGTATCTGACACTTGTGACACTTCCTCATGTACTTGTAATAATCAGATTCCATTTTCAGCCAATAATATCATGCTCTCAGAATTTTTCATGCCATTGTGTGTCCATTGGCATGAGTGCCAAAGGAGCCTTCATGAATTTCCTTCATTAGCATGTTTGCTTCGTGTCTGTCCATGCATCTGAGCAAAACCATGTCGAAGTTTCTCTTGTAGAGCATCTCATTGTTCAGGAAGAAGTCGCCAGCCAGTCTTCTGTTGAATCCATTTACTGTTGAATAGGGAAAGTTTCTCTTGAATCCATTTACTGTTGAATAGGGAAAGTTTCTCTTGAATCCATTTACTGTTGAATAGGGAAAGTTTCTCCTTTGGGAAAGCTGAGGAAATGTTTTTGCTGTTTTTGGGTTTTCGATTATTTTGGGGAAGGTACCTGACCTAAGACTTTTGATTAGTGTGCTCGCAAAGATTTCACAATCTTATGCCTACGTATTCCCGTAAAAGACTTTGAGAAATCAGAGCGTTCGCAGTTCCTCCTATTCTAGGGAGGAAAAATGTTTGGTGTCTTGTTCAAAGCCCAAGATTGAAGCTAAAAGAGTATTTGTGTCTTGTTCAAAGCCCAAGATTGAAGCTGAAAAAGTGTTTGTGTCTTGTTTTAAGCCCAAGGTTGAAGCTAAAGGAATGTTTGTGTGTCTTGTTCAAAGCCCAAGATTAAAGCTAAAAGAGTGTTACTGAGAGAGAATTTGTCATCTCTAAAGGGATATATCTCACTTATTCATCACAAACATTAAGGAATTGGTTATAAGGGAAGTTGCTTTAACTGGGATGTGCGGAATCCAGCAATGCCACATCTTCTTTTATAAGTCTTTTCATGCTAAGAGAGGGACATTGACATGGATATGTAGAATCCATAAGCTTGCCACTTACATCACTTAGATGAAAGAGACATTTTAGCCATGATAAAGGAGGGACTCCAGCTTGGATTTTGAATCAACAAGTGTTCCACTTACAGCAATTATTTGGAAAAAAGGATTTTGATTGTTTATTTTGATATGTGATGCATATAGGGGATATCCTCCTACGGAGAGGACTCATGGTCTCATCTGTGGGGATGATGGATTCTGTGCCTTGATCAAAGCCCAAGGTAAAAGCTAAAAAAGGTTGAAAACTGACTCAACTGGGGAGTATTATATTTGTCTTGTACAAAGCCCAAGATTGAGGCTAACTGGGAAAATCATTATATGAAGCCTAAGAGGAGGCTGACTCTTGTTGAGGATTTAACAAAATCCAAGGGAAGGTCTGAACTGTTTTAAGGAATCCAAAGGGAAACTAACTCTTACTGGGGATTGGAGAAGAGTTGATTTATCAGATGCCATGAAGCTCTGATACTTTTGGGGATTTATTGATGGTAACCTGATCCTAGCTGGGGATTTTGAAAATGAAAGCCAAACCTTATTGAGGATCAGAAAATCCTTAGAGGATGAGTTTAAGAGCCTTAGAGGTTGAGACTTTCCTAGGGACTGGTGTAGGGATAGAGATGACTAGGATCTATCCTATGCATTTAGGAAGCCTGAGGGTCCTTGTATGAAGCCCCAAGAGGAGCCTAGGGATGCTTCTAGGAAGCCTGTGGATCCTTGTATGATGCCCAAGAGGAGGCTAGGGATTGAGACTTTCCAAGTCTAGGAAGAGTTTAAGAAAGGTTTCACTAGGAAATAATCCTTTCTTTGTTGAACTGTTCCAGGGTTAAAGGGATTAAAAAAGAGGTTTCACCGGGAAATAATCCTCTCTTTATTGAACTGTTTCATGGTTGATCAGATTGAACAAAGCCCAAGAGGAGGCTAACTGCTGAGGATATTCATTGTATGATGCCCAAGTGGAGGCAATGATGCTTTGATAAAGCCCAAGAGGAGGCTAACTGTATTTCTTTGTACAGGCGGAATTAGTTGTTTGAACTAAGTTATACTGAATGAAAGGATCCTATTGTTTGAACTAGTCTAAACTAAGGATGATGTAAATTCTAAGAGGAACTTAACAATATATGCACAAGTATATATACAGACATATGAACAAGTATATAAACAAGTATTGATCGAATTGGGAAAAGTGGTGGGTCTTATTCTCTGGATAGAGGCTCAAGTGTATTGTGATTGATCAGATGTTTTCTTCAAGATTGGATTAAGGTTTTGAAGAAATTGAAGAAAGTTTTGAATTTGAAGATGACATGATCTCAAGTAGGAGAGAATCAAAGGTGTTGGGTCTTAAACTCTAGATAGAGGCCCAGGTGATTATTTGTATCCTGTACAAAGCCCAGGATGAATGAGGCTAAAAGATTTTCTATTTACAGAAAGGTGTTGGGTCTTACACTCTATCAGAGGCACAGTTGTTTTCAAGCCGTTTAAAACAGACAGATGATTTTGAAAACAGAGGTATGGGGCTTACAACTCAAGGAGAGGCCTATGGAGGTTGTTTATTGTTTAAAACAAAGTTTAAGTACAAAAGATTGGGGCTTATACTCAAACAGAGGCCCAGATGATTTATTTGAAAACAGTGATCGCACCGCGATACCGGAAGACGTTGTGGGACTTATACTATAGTAAAGGCCCAAAATTTATTTATATACATAGGGGGTTGGGTTTTACACTCTAATAGAGGCCCATGAGTGTTAAAATGAAGTTTGAAAGATTAAATCAAAAGGAAACCCTAATTTCTATTTTTTAGGTATTTTTAAAAGAAAAATCAATTAAAATGATAAAAAAATAACAAATAAATTCATTAAACATGTTATGAATTATGATTAAGGTTTAGAAAATGAGGTGTTATTCACATGATTATTTGAAATCAAATTGGCTTTGATAAATCAAGAAAAAGAAATTATTTTCATGTTTAAAACAAATTAAAATAAAATTCTTTAAAATATTTAAAAATATATCCAATAAAAATATTTTTTTGATTTTTTTTGTGGAATAAAATATTTAAATATATAAAGGATTTTTGTTTGAAAAATCACTTGAAAATGATTAAAATTGAGAGAGAAATTAATTTTTGAAAATAATTAAGAAAATAATAAAAAATCAAAAATTTGAATTAAATTTGAAAAATGGCGCCAACGGTCATCTTCTTCCTCATGTGTTCCCTCCATTGCTGTTTTGCAAAAGCTTACTTATCTCTCTCAATACGCAATGAAATCAAAAGATGTAAACATGGAAATTGCTCGATTTTGAATAAGGAACATGATGGTGGTAACTAATTTCATTTCTTTTAAGTGTGGAGAGAGTTATCATGCATGAACACAGAAACCCTAGAATTTGCAAAAACTAATATGAAATTCCATACACGAATGATAAATGACAATTGATTGAGGGTTAATGATCTATGAGCACCCAGAAGCAAGTTAGTAACTTGAAACAACATTTATGGTGCATGATTCATGGAGATTGAAAAGTTCAGGCTTACCTTGCAAGAGGAATTTGAATCCTCAGTTTTAGGTGTTACAGAAGTGTTTTGATGATCTGGACAGTTTCCTTGGACCTCAAGTAGTGTGTTGAGATGCTTGGAATGGATTGAAAACCTCTGGATTGGTGGGCTCGAATCCAACTGCAGCTTGCTTAGGATGAGATATGAACTTGATGAATCTGGTGTTACAGATGTTTTTCAAGGGTTTGGATTACTCATATATGATGTATGAGATGTGTTATGACCACTGGTTTGAGTTGAATTGCTCCCTATTGCAAAATTCGATTCTCACACCTCGTGAACTTGAAAAATTGGAATGATGAGTGAAATGGTGGAAAACAAGTATTGTTATGTTTTGGTGTGTTTTGATCAACCAGAAATGACCTCTATTTATAGTAGAGGAAGTTTGTTTTGTAAGGAATAGTGAATGGAGGCTGGATCACCCTATTGTCCAATGGATATGGCTAGGTGTTCAAAGCCTCCTCTAGCCATTGACTTTAGCTGAACTTGCAGGTTTTAGGGCTTTTGACTATCGGATAAGGCTTGACTCATTTGGACTGATATGAACTGATTCATACCACCTCAATGTATCCTTTCAATGCCATATGACAAAATTGGATTTTGGATTTGCAACATTGATGATCACATGCCAAAGGGATATGGTTCTTGACTTTTTGGCCTTAAGGTTCAAATTCCTCATCACTTATGTTGACATTAGACAGAAATCCAATGATGCAAGTGTCCAAAATTGGCTCAAGAAATCGTGGGATGCAAGTTATGTGCCAATGCTTCCAAAAATCAGTTTGTATCAAGGCATGTTGTAAGGTTCATAACTTCTTGCTCAAGTTGAATCAATGGATGTTCTTGTACTCTTTGGAAAGCTTTTATATCATAATTCAACTTTGATGTTTATATTTGGCCTTGATTCATCTTGGATCATAATGAAAAATACCTCCAAAGTTGGTCAAAACATGAGACAGATTCTGCCTAAAAATTTATAAGTGTCAAAGCTAAAATCTCATGAAAACCTAACTTTATGGCCTTATAACTCAAAATCCATGCATTTTTTGACGATGGATAAGTGGGAAACTATTGGAGTATGTGATGAGAGCTTTCATTTAAGCTTTGGATGGAAGAAAATGGTTGCTTGGATTACAAGTTATGGTCTTGCAAAGTTGGGTAAAAACCATTATTTTTCATAACTTAGTGAAATTTCAAGTTTCTCAAGGTTGCCCCTTTTTCAAGTAACCTCAATTTTCTTGATTTTTCTTGATTGATCATGATCTAAATCACAAGTTAACATTGTTTTTTACTTGAAGAAGCCATGTTTGTCAAAAAATTCAAAAAGTCAAACTTGGTTTTGATCACAGTTGACTTTTTGTATCAGATGAATCTTGAAATTTGTGATCCTTTATGAAATCAAGTACTTGGGCTAAATTGAACCTAATGAATGGATTCCAAATGTGTTTTTTGAGTGTATTGAATCATGTCCCAAGGTTTGAGGTCATACTTTGCTCAAAAGTCAAAGGTATGGTTGACTTTTTCTCAAAAACCCTAGTTTGTGGTCCAAACGAATTTGAATCCTTATATTGTTCATGAACCAAGTTCTTTGAATCAATTCAATCTTGTGAGAGTATCAACATGATGTATTTGAGGTCCTTAAAGCATATCTTGAGGTCTTGGCTCGTGTCTTGCTCCAAAAGTCAACTTAGGGACTGAATTAGGTCAAAACCCTAATTCCTGATTTTTTATAGATGCATCCCCTGAGGCTATTTTGAACTTATGAATGGACTCATGAGGTTCTTTTGAGCTTCTTGAATCATATGTTGAAGTATTGGCTCATGCCCAGATGAAAATTTCTCTCTGGAGGCCTTGGTCGACCAAAACCCTAATTTGGTGACACTGGTGATCTTGAGGCTTGATCAACTTGAAATGTTGCAATCTTGTGTTAGATTCTTGATGTGGGAGACCTCTTGATCCTTCATGGATGTTTGAGAGGCTTGACAAGTTCAAGATCATGTCAATTCTTGATTCATCCTTTGCCTGAGTGCTCAGAGAGGGCTTGAAACCCTAACTCTTGGCTATAGTGAACACTCAACAATCTTTGAGAGGATTGATGAGGCATGAAAGTACATCCATATTCTGGTGATGATTTGCACAATGATGTGAATTCTTGTGGTCAAAATTTAGGGTATGACACTGTTGCTGAGTTCTGATATAGAACAGAGCAGGAAATTTGGGTTTTATGGGGTTAACGAAAAATAGGTTTTTAGCACATAAAATGTTGATAAAAATGATGAAACAATGAAGTAGAGTTAGGACTTTGGAATTAGACTGAAATAAAGATGATTTTGGATTTGATTTAGGTGCTGGAATGGCTTTCAATGTGTGAGAACTCGTGTAGATGCGAATTCTAAGATTTTGGCATGCTTTCTGGTCATACGTGTATGGGGGAGGCCATACGCGTATGGGGGACACACCCAGGGGGAAATACGCGTGTGATAGCAGGTCTGGGGTGTAGAAAGATGGCCATACGCGTATGGGTAGAGCTGTGGTGAAAATTTTCTGTTTTTGCGATTTCGGTCCCGTTTTCGCGTGTAATGCGATTTCCTTTGATCCGTGAGACTAAGATGACATAAATGGACATAGGAGAAACTAGTAACAACATTAAGTAGAATAAAATGTGGGTTTTTAGGAGAATATCTTGTTAAGACGTGTTGGGTGTATGAGCCAAGATTGTCGTGTGTGGACGGTCTTGTGTTGTGGTGGTAATTCCAGAGAGAATTACAGTGAGCATGTGGCTCGTGAGTGATCATTGAGGATCGTGAAATTATGCTTGATTAATTATTACATCGTGCATAATTTGTGTCATCCATTCATGTCATGTTATGTGGAGATGAGCTATGTGGTAATCCATGATGGGTGCCTAGTCTTGTCCGGACTCTATGTGGAGTGGTGTGGAGATAAGTTATAGTTCAGAGGAACATATACGACTTATCCAGATTCCGATGGGAATCGGGTTCTAGGGTGAGTCGTATGTGATTATGATGGTACCGCATGCATTGTGTCGTGTCAGTTAAGTCGCATTGCATATATATGATTGAATGTGGGCTGTTATACCGAATGATGATGTGGTACTTGTATGTGCGTGGTAATTGTATGATTGGTGTTTTGTGTATAAACTACTCCTTAGCATGTGTTTTTCACCGTGTATTTATTGAATGTAGTTCTCACCCCTTTTCTGTTTGTTGTGTCTGTGCTCCTTTGGAAGTACAGATGATCATGTACCTGAGTAGTGCTTGGAGCATTGTGTTGCAATTCGATTGAGTCTTAGGAGTCGCTCTAATACGTAACACGAGCAGGATGGGGATTTCGTGATTTCTTTATGTTATTTGAATTTGAATTTGTTACGTATCTGGTTTTGTTTAATTGTTGATAAACCACGTGTTATGTGGAGTTTTTGATGTAATTGAAGCTTTAATGCTAAACCTTGATTTAATTCCACTGTGGAGTAAAAGCATTTGTTTTATTTGTGAATAAGACATGAAGTGACTTGATGCTTCATGATGAGTTTTTAGTAATGTGACATCCTACGTGTTTTAACTCTGATTTATTTCCGCATTATTTTCGTATTTTCAATTATTATATGAATGGGTAGAGTAGGGTGTTACATATTCTCCCTTCGTTGTCAATCGAGGGTGAACGATACTCTAGCTTGATAACTCTTCGATTTTTAAGACATCGCAGGAGAATATTTAGTTTGGCTTTCAGATTAACGAGAAGTATGTCCTCGCAGACCTTAAACTAAAGTCAGAGATTTGTGCCATTGAAATACACAAATGCAAGATGAGGATAAGTACTCATGTTGGTTTTTGTAAAGACCATGGAATAAGAAAGCTCTATTTATAGAACTTATAGATCAATGAGGACCTTACAAACCCTATCCTATCATCAGGACATATTATGGAGTTGCATCTTCGGATACACCCTATTTTTTTCAAGCCCTACCTATTACACTGGATTTTTCGATTAGACTATAAATGGAAAATATTTGTTAGAATAGCTACAGATACGCAACGTGGAAGGACAGGTAAGTCCACATGATCAAGATGACTCAAGTTCGGAAGTAATGTAAAGGGATGCTGGTCGAAATTGGCAAGGTCAAAAGACATGGTAAAGAGCATGGGGACTTAGTGAAATTGAGTACTATGCTATGTTGGCTATGGTTAGAGTCCATCATTACAATGGAAGTAACTTCGACTCAAATACCATATGTGGAGTTCATCACTATAATGGAAACAATGTTGACTTGGATGATATATGTGGGGTACATCACTACAATGAATAATCCATTGGAGCATGCTACCAGAAAAGGTCTACCTCGAAGGCCTCGAACGGGATAGCTAGTTCTTGGCGCTAGCAAAGTAGTTGAGAAATTCAATAATAGAACAAGGCGGGAATTACATCAACGTCTACGGTTACTTAGAAAACGTAGGACACGTTGGGGAAAATCGCTACAAGACTTATGAGATGTCACCATGGGGTAGTTATCATACTTAGACAGTTATTTTAGAGTAGTATAAATAAACACTTAAGTACATTTTGTAAGGGGTCTACAAATTATACACATATATGTAACACTCAAAGTACCTGTGTTGTTAGAAACGAGTGAACAAAAATGTACGTATGCGTTCCACCATTTTATACATTTCAACAATTTTACTTTGAAAATCTTTTCTTTTACGTTTTGATTTCCTTTACCTTTCGTGTCATTTATATTCCTTGCATGTTGATCTTAACTTATTTTTTGCATTTTATCTCTTTCAATTTCAAAGTCTTTTTGCCTTTTCTTCACTTTACTTGCATTTTTCGTTTACAATCACTCGATCCTTCGACTATTGTTCTTATTCACCAATAACTTCAATCAGCATCTTTTCAAAGTATTTTCAAGAAGTGTACTTGAACTTCAACATGCCTTATGATTTTCACGAATAACACACATAAACATGTCTGGGAGATTTTCAAGTTTGATCCCTTAATTATTAATAGAAACTTGTATTTGTTTACCAAATTTTGCAGTCAACAAATTGGCACGCCCAGTGGGACCAATTTGTGTTTTTTAGATATTAGTGTTTGAAATCCATACTTTTCTTTACATGTGTTTTCTTCAACTTTTCATTCTGTGTGCGGGTGCATGCGATTAAGGTGTGGTGAGATAACGAAGAGAGAAGTGAGAAAACATACTAGAAGATCAGTTAGAAGAATGGTGAATCCTAGAAACAATAATGGAGATCAACCTTCTAATAGTGCTGGGGCAGGAACAGTTTCTGTAACGGTCATAGAACCTATCCTTTCAAGTGCCAACGCGACGGTGATGCCATGCACGACGATAACATCAACGATTTCACCTGAGGGGAAAAGTTTGTCCCCAATTCCCTAGAGTTATCCAGTGACTCCTAGACCAAATATGGCAACAGATTTTAGGCCTTTTGCCACAAGTTTCACAATGCCAATTCCAGGGCGTGAACTACCCTTTGGGATGCCAACAACAGTTATAGCAAGTTTACAGAATAACCCTTCGACATTTGTGGATAATGCTGCAAATATGTTTTCGCCTATTATGGCGTCTGGTTCAGCCATAAGCAACCATGGTCAAAATGTGCCACCCCACATGGGGATGGGATTTGGCTCCCAAGTAATACCTGCAATGACCACAAATTCTATCATGGCGATAAGACAGTAGATGAACGAGAGTAACCATGACATGGTAAACACTCTAACAAAACAAGCAGGTACAATATTTAACCCATTGATTCAAAATAAGAATCAGATTTACCAATAATTGGCGACCCAGATGACGAGGATTGTTGAGTTTTATGGCACTCCCCAGTGCAAGTTCGACCAACTGCACAGCCCCAGGTTGTTGCGCAGGTTCGAAACGAATGAGTAGTCTTAGACGAAACTGTTAACCAAGAACATCAAGGAAATCCCCCACGGGTCGAACAAGAAGTACAAATCGGGGAAGGTAATCCACCTGTGATAGTGGTTAACCAAAGCCAGAATGTTGGCCAACTGGTCCACCAGGTTTGACAAGGGAATTTGTTAGGAGAAAACAATTTGACAACCATTGTCGAAAGTATAATGGCTCAAAATGGAGTTAATATGGGCTTGCAAAGACCAAATTATACATCTCATTTGTCAGAATATGTGTTACAGACAAACTTTCTAAGGGGACGGAATGTCCCTAAGTTTACATAATTCGCTGGTGATACCAACGAATCTACTGTCGAACATATTGCTTGTTACTTTACCAAAACAGTTGACATTGCAAACAATGAGAACTTGAGAATGAGATATTTCCCTAGTTCCCTAACAAAAATCCCATTCACATGGTTTACGATCATATCTCCTCACTCAATCCATGATTGGGCACATTTAGAAAGGTTATTTCATGAGGAATTTTACATGGGACAATCTAAGATTAGTTTGAAAGAATTGTCGAGTGTGAAGCGAAAGCTCACTGAATCAATTGACGACTACTTAAACAGATTTCGGCTATTAAAAACAAGGTGCTTTACCTAGGTGCCTAAACATGAGCTTGTTGAAATGGCTGCTAAAGGGTTAGACTATTCCATTAGGAAGAAGTTAGACACTCAATATCTAAGAGATATGGCCCAATTAGCAGATAGAGTCAGACAAGTCGAGAGATTGAAGGCCGAGAAGGCCAGAGCCGACAACAGTAAGAAAGAGCGTATAGCTTACATTGACATGCAAGACTAAGACTTAGTGTCTGAGGTTGAATATGAACATGTCAAAGAGTCTGTGGTCAACGTGGCGAACCTAAAGAAAATGATAGGTTTCCTAAGAAAACTTACACCTTCGACGTAACCAAAAGCGCTAGTGCTCCCAGGAGCAAAAGTGCCACCATTAGAACAAAGAAAGAAACGAGGGTTTTGTAAATATCATAATTTCTTGGGACATAAAACTTCACAATGTTTTATTTTTAGGGATCTGGTGTAAAATGTGTTGAATGAAGGCAGACTCAAGTTTGCTAAAGGGAAAGCCCCTATGAAGATTGATACTGACCCACTGCAGAATGAAGAAACCAGTTACGTAGAGCCTGTTATGATCAACATGGTCGAAATTACTGAAGACTTCGACATGGCTAAATTCAAAAGTGAGAATCAAATCGAAGCAGTGTTCCCAAAGACTGGTGAGAGTTTGGTGGATTTCCTGTACAGGTGCCAGATTGACGATTCTGAGGTAATGTTATGTCCACGACGTAGCGCGGTGTTCGATAAGAAAGCTGCTGAAAAGGTCAAAGGTGCTTAGAAGGCCAAAGAAGCTGAAAAAGATAGGCCTTAATACTACTTCAACAAAATAGGGGTGCCACAGAGGAAGGAACACAAAGCTAGGCCAAATACCTACAAGTCTTCAGAAAATGCTGCTTAAGGGAAATGGGCTAAGCCTTCCGAAAGAGAGTATGAGAGAAATTCAAAATGGAGGAGTTTTGAGATTGGACGGAGATCTTCCGTGACCTATAGGGAAAATTTCCAGATGTATAAAAAGCGGTCTTATGGACCTAGTGCTAACTACAAAGGGAAAAATCACATGACGAGAACACAGTGGCGCAAATTTCAGAGGAAAAAGAAGGAAGAAAGAGATGTTACTGAGTCGAGCAACGCCAAGCAACATAAAAAACAAACAGGTGATCAGGAGAAAAAAAACTAGTGGTTAGGAAGCTGCTTGTCCTCAGTCGGGTATGGCAAAAGAGAAAATTGAAAGGATGAGCAGGCTAAAGAGGACGAGCTATTGACAGATAACTTTGATTCTGGGACGGAAGGTGATTTTGACGTTTTGTGCAACGTGGTGCATGTGCTCCCTTATGAGTACGACAGGGTAACAGAAGTCATTGAGGAGGAAGACTATGAGGCAGAAAAGCTGGCTAAACGCAAGCCAATCTGTTATTTTGTAATGAATAATGGGTGTATCGAGGAGCAGAACGCATTCTTCGAGAGGCCCCATGGAGGGATGAAGAATCACCTGAATCCCCTTTTTATAAGAGCTAAGGTTGAGGGTACCACCATAAACAAGATCTTAGTGGATGGTGGGGGCAGCAATAAACTTGATATATGTGCCATGGCATGGCATAAAAAAGAGCAAGAGTAGTACGCGGATCTTCTTCAAGGGCTCACCCCACTCCAAATGCTTCCACCTACCCTAACCACAAGTTCTTGTTCGAGGCACATGCTGAGAAGTATCTCAAAATGGTGGACGACCACATAGTGAGAGAAAAGGGCTTTCGCGTGTGAAGACTTGCAAGGCTTTGAGGAGGTGATCGAGGTGCTTCAACTAAGGCGACGGGTAAGCTTTAGTAATTTGATTCATGAAACCAATAAAACCATAGGGCTAGAATTCTACGCCAATGCTGCTTTTGGCGCAATAAGCACCTATTAATCATACGTGCGAGGTAAATATACTGATTACTCTCATATTTCTATTAATCTTATTTTTAATTTAGAATCTCCTCATGTATGCGCCATTAGGAACTATAGGAAAGAATTTAAGGTTATGAATGAGGCATTAGGCCAAGAAATATTGAACTTTTTTTTGTAGGGCTAGAGCGAAGTGGATGGTGGAGCATGGTTTAACGTTGCGTCTCAAAACCGCTGACTTCCGCCAAATTCCTAGGGTGCGGGTATCTTATTTCATACAAACCTTAGAAGCCGCGTATAATTAATCACAATTTATTATGGAGTAGTGCTTAGGTCTTTTAGCTCTTTTAAGGGGGGACCGCTTGACTTGGGGCGCCTCATTGAAAAAAATATTAAATATATGGCTAACGCTGGATAACAAGCTTGTGGGCATTTTGTGTTATCAATGACTTATGCAGGAGAGCAGTTCTAATCGAGTACCCCGGTGATGAGATTATTCTTCAGAAGGAACCCTTCAATACTTCGGCGATAAGTAGGCTGGATAACATGCAACAAGGAGAAGCTGCTCAACAGGATGAAGATGACAACCAAGATGGAAATGATGGAGAATTCAACCAACCACCAATGTAAAACCAACAACATCAAATGCAATGTCAGATGACTTCATAATTCTAGAGAAGGACGAAAGCTTTTGCCGTGGGGGTGACAAGGAGGGTTGAATAAGTTTCTCCCACTTTGTACGTTGACCCTCTAGATTCGCTCCAGTGTTCAGAGACTCCTACAACCAATAGGAAGACCATATGTCAGCTCAAAGCTTAAGAGCCCAGTTTGTATCAGCTGAAGACATGGAGAATTACTTCATCAACCAAGATCAGGAGCAAGCAAGAAGGAGATACCACATGTGTGCTGAATGGACTAGATTGAACAATGACTTCAACAACACTATGAACGACATGCATGCTCTTTTCTACGATGATGATATGTGAAAAGACATGTAGTTTATTTTCCATTTTTAGAAGAGTTTAAGTTTATTTTTATGTTTTTATTATGTACCTAGAGAAGATCCATATTTTTCAAGTGCTTTTCCCCTTCCCATTGTATTATAAAAAATTGTTCTTAATAAACAAGTTTGTAGCTGTTTTTTTCTTCAAATTTACAAGTTCTAACTTTAACATTGAACAAATGATCCAAGAAAAGAAAAAAAAAATAGGGACTTGATCATGATGAAAACAACTGAAGACTTGAAGGCAAAAGAAGAGAAAAGAATCAAAAGACTTGTACTCGACCTTAAAATTCCTCATATAGTAAGGTTTGAGCCTAAATAATTTCCAGTGTTCACTTTTCTTTCTTTTGAGTGTATCCATACAATTTTATTTTATTTGGTTTGATCTATTTCCAATTAAGTTTTTTAGTTTGATTGACACACACTGAGGCAGTTCCTTGTTTATAACTTTGAGCCTTTATAGCCACCCTGTAGTATTAGGAATATCCTTTTGCTAGCAACTTTGAGCCTAAGTCTTTCTTTCGGTGACGTAACCTACAACTCTTATCCATATGACTTGAAGGATTCTTTATTTCCACCCTCTCTTTGGAGTTAGGTAGAATTTTAGTTCTTAAGTTGTATGAAAAACATTAAGCTTGGGGTTGCTCTTGGAAGTGAGAAAAGTTCTAAGTTTGGGGTTGGGGTACTGGAGATAATTAGTCACAAATTTTAAAAGTTTTGTATAAGAAGTGGAAAAAGAAGCTTCTTCAAAAAAAAGAAGAGAAAAAGAATAAAGAAGGACCAAATCTCTAGTACTAGTAAAAGGAACAAATGGGTATGAGAATATAAGGAGAACTAGGTACCTAACTCCAAAGGTTTAAACCTACTTTCTTAAAAATATTCTACCCGAACATAAGCAAAGTTACAACCTAAAAAGACCTCTAATGTGTGTGTTATGATCTCGATGATGAACTTTACTAGAACATGATCAAGCTAAGTATAATCTATTTTGCATGTTGATTGGGTGATAACCTTATCCATTGAGCGAGTAAAGTGAGCTGAGAGATATGTTGAGTACTCGTCAATGTTGGAGGACTTTTTTGGAATTTTCCAGATGGAAGTTTGAACAATGGTCAGGTAACAAAAAAAATATATGGTGATGTTCGATTGTTATTGTACGACTTGTTGTCTATTGAAATGTGCAATTACAGGTGAGTTATTTGAGGACAAATAACTATTCAAGTTTGGGGTTGTGATGAGAGTCCATCATTGCATTTACATAGGAGAAAAATCAAAGAAAAATAAGTGAAAGAGGAGCCAAAAGGAAGAAGAAAGACCCAAGAATGAGTGAAAAATAGCTAAGTATGGAAGAATGAGATTTAGTGAAAATTCTGGTGAAAAAGGTGCTTTTTGATGCAGCTACTAGGATAATCACGTGCACCACCGCGCGCGTGATAAGGATGTATATGTTACATCACGCACACAATACATATATAATGCACGCGATGGGCACTTTTTCTGGGCTATTTCTGACGCTTTCTGACCTGTTCTGAGCTCTTTTTAAGGGGATTTTCAGCATTTGCACAAGAGTTACGAAAATTGGAGAGCAAAGTACGATTTTGAGAGCATCAAGGGTGATTTTTAGGGCATTTGAAGCCATTGGAGGCTATTACTTCAAGTCAATTCATATGTTATTTTCATATATCAATTGTGGTATTGTTATCTGAATTATGAGTAGCTAAGCTTCTCTAGGTTAGGTTGTGTTATGATGAACCTTATTCAATCTTGTTAGATTATATATTGGTTTGACTTTGTATGAATGCTTTGAATTATAATTTTATTTTGTTGCTTATTATTTTTAATGCTTTTTATTTGAGATACTATGTGTTCTGGACTGGGACCGAGGCTGACCCACTGTCAGGCACAACCCAACCCATCTCCCCCGTCGGGGAGGGCCCAATGATGGCGCAGTTCATCAAGTCACACAGGGAGCGCTCACGCGTCTCCCCCATGGTCCACACGTGCCCTTTAAAAAGGGACACGTCATCAGGCAGCTACCCGGTCCTAAAGAATAGGTCAACTCACCATTCGACGATCACGGGTAGTTGACCCAGGGCGAAGACCATATGTTGATCTTTCCTATGCCACATAGACCCTGGCAGTTACTCGTATTGGGCTTGGTGATCTAACCCAATGCAAAGTAACTGCTGGCCCAGCGCTTGGGGCTAACTATAAATATCCTCTATCACTAGAGGGTCTGGTATTCTGTTCCAAACCACTTTTTGTACTTGCCTTTACTCTCTTGCTGAAACTGACTTTAGCATCGGAGTGCCTTGCAGGTACACCCCCTCCTCTTCTCCACCACCGGCGAACTAGGAGCTCACGACGTGTGCTGGCGGCTGATCCTTTTCTGATATGGTATGATCAGTGGCGCCATCTGTGGGAACCCTTGCTTCCCCATTCTTTCTCACATAGAAATTCAAGAACCAAAGCAGTCTTCAATCTCCGTTGATCATGGCCAGCCCACACACTGACGACAACGCTCCAGAAACTACCTTCACCACTTTCAACAACGGCGTCGAAGAAGGTGACGCTAGGGACGGGCGCACAACCTCTCCCTCCCCTGACGATGTGACCTTCAACTCCACTCGACGCTTTGACAGCCCGATTATCTTCTAGTTGATCCCTGTGCCACCCAACGCTGGCCCGACCATGGTGGCTCTGTTCGCGGAGATAAATCAAACAAATATGATGATCTTGCAACAGAACGACCGGATTAGGATACTAGAGAAGGAGCGATAATCACGCTCTCCCCTGCGGAGACATTGTCGCCCCGTTTCTCGCAATCCTTTCTCGCGATGACGAGAAACCTATCCTTCCCCTCCCCTGCGGAGGCCACAACATGATGAGTCTCGATGCCCTTCTCCTCGGCAACTGGGGCGTCGTTCGCAACTGGAAAGGCCTCAGCCCATGGCCACCCAGAAGTGCGACTGATCTCCTCCCCAAAAGGAGCGACGCTCCCCGAACTATAAGAGAAATAATGCCGATGGGTACGTGGAGAAACTAAAGAGTCGACCAAGGAGTCCTCCCCGCCGAGGTAGGAGCCCTCGATACGACCGCTCCCCATCACATTCACCTATCAGGAGCGACGAAGATGACCCCCGTGGTCCCCTGTCCAAGGCCATCATGGAAACTCGCCTGCCCGTCGGGATGGAGAAGCCCCCAGCCTTGGCTACCTATGATGGTACTGAAGATGGCTGGAAATCTACCTGAGTGAATCGCACACTCACAGATAACACAGAGTCGCCACCGAACTTTATTTAGTCCCAAAGGACATGGAAAAATCGATAAAACCCAAGGAGAAGAGAAATGGGAACGGGGGGTCGGTTATGCGAAAGGAAGGTACTAGCACCTAACGCATCCGTCGTACTCGACGGGAACCATTTCGCTTGCTTCTAGGCTTGGATGGGTTATCTATCTAAAGGCTTCTAGCTAAAAGAAAGGAGAGAGAAAAGAAAAGGGAAAAGGAAAGAGAAGAAGGAAAGTGCTCGCGGAGGAACGAAGTCCTCGTGCCTACGTACCCTCATAGTGCAATGAGGAAGTCAGAGCACGGTAGTTCTTGGAACCAGAGGACGAAGAAAAGGAAAGAAAGGAGGAAGACGGAAGAAAGGTGGAAGTGTACTCGCCAAGACATTACGTCTCGTGCCTACGTATATGACATTCAGAAGAATGCAGAATCAGAGCTTTCGTAGTTCGGGGAACCGAACGGAAAACAAAACAAGAAAGAAACAGGAAAACAAAGAATTGGGGTCAAAACCAAGAGAAAGAGTGAAAGACAAACTCTACTGGGGAAGACCGCACAGTAAGAGCGATTGCAAAAGAGACTAGAAAAAGAATGGTGTCAAAACCAAGAATGAAAGAAACTCCGCTGGGCAAGGAGAATAAAGAACTGCTAAGGATAGAGGGTAAACGACCCGGCTGGGGATCCAAATAAAGGGATGGTGTCAAAACCAAGAGAAAAGGGAGACTCGGTATTAGCTGGCTGGCAGTGGTTAACCAAAGAAAGAGAGTAAGCCTCTGGCGGGGAAAAGAGGCTGGTGTCAACAGACGGACTGTGATAAACCAAGAGAGAGAGTGATGAACCAAGAGAAGGTGTTTGAATCGGAGGGGACATCTGTATGTTAACTGATAAACAGTGGTTAATCAAGGAAACAAGGGTTGCAACTCTGTGGGAATAGAGAAGCATTGGTTTTAACAGAGAAAACTGTGATCAACCAGAAGAGCGGGTGTAGGACCGATCGAAGGTCGTAACCCAAAAGGGGTGTTAATATTGACTGAACAAATAGCACTTGACCAACGAAGGAGGGTATTAAACTAAAATAGGTTACTAGCCCAAGGGTGCTAGTATTCGAACCAAGAGGAGGTTGCCAACTGCGGGGGATTCGGTGTTTACAGACGGACTGTGATCAACCGAAGAGAAAAGTGAGTGATTAACCAAGAGAAGGCGATTAACTCGAAAGGGTTCAGTATTTTAATAGCCGGACTGTGGTTAACTGAAGAGACGGGTGATTAACCAAGAGAAGGTGATTAATCCAAGAAGTTCTCAGTGATTAACAGGCGGATTGTGATTAACTGAAGAAACGGGTGATTAACCAAGGGGAGGTGATTAACCCAAGACGTGCTCAGTGATTAACAGACGGACTGTGATTAACTGAAGAGACGGGTGATTAACCAAGAGAAGGTGATTAACCCAAGAAAGGAGAAGAACCAAGAGAAGGTTGCGAACTCCTGGGGAAAAATGGTCATGACAGGAAAACTGTGTTGGACCAAAGAAAGAGAATTGAGACTCTTCAGGGGAATCAAAAAGCAATGATTGAGTACAAGAAGAAAGGAGTAATGGAACAAAGAGAGATTGTTAGCGCAAGAATAATGATCTTAACCAAGAAGAGATGGTGATTGATCAAAAGGAGAGATTGAAAGAGATAGGAGTGATCAAGGATCAAAAGAGATCGTAAAGAGAGAAGAGTGATCAAGGATCAACTCGACTGGGGAAAGAAAGCACATTACCGCCTGGAGATAGAGATGACTAAGCCAAGCACAGGGTCATTCGTCCCCTACCTGAAGTAGTCAGAATGAGAGTAGGAATTCTCCCTTCTCATTCCTTCTCTAACACACAGGGTGTAATGCGGAAGTTGAACCGGACGGCCCAACAACTCCAAGTTGTACAGTGCTCCTGCGTAGAGAAACGGACAGCATAACGGCGTCAATTTGTACAATGCTCCGATGCAAGGCGCAGCGCGAAACTCCAACTCCACATGGGGGAATGAGAGAGAAAGCTCTAAAGGAGGCCTAAAGAGGCGAAAAGAGAAGATCGATTAATCGAAACAAAGTTTCGATCAATTAATCAAGGGAGAAACATGCTAACAACTTTTCAAAGAGGATGAAAAGTCATTAAAGCAAAAAGGAGTGAATTATTGATTATACAAGATTAAGTATATCCATGAAGAATAAACTTAATGCAAACTAAAACGGAAGGTGCAAAACAGTGCCAAATGATCATCAAAATGCCACACAAACTCATGTATCATGTGAGCAAGATAGTGCAAGAATTGCTATGTTCATACAATGCTAAGAACATGAAACAAATGAATAATAAAAAATGCGCATCGAAAGTTCATGAATTTGTTTTAACCAGAAGTGAAATGACATGTAAAACATCCATAAAATCAAGCATGACAATCAATGGAAGTTAAAATGAAGAAAGCATGGCAAACAAGCTTGAAAATGCAAGAAAATGATATTCTGTACAGTGGTAACCGGTTACAGTATATGTGCTAACCGGTTACATGCTTGAAAATACGTGTTTTTGGGGAAAATTGCACTGTGTAACCAGTTATAGCATAACTGCTAACCGGTTACCACTATAACAGAGGCAAAAATAACAGTAAAAACAACTTTTCAAAAGTAGTTTTCAACACATAATCACTTATGCCAACCACCACATGCTTGGAACTAAAATTGTGCACGAAAATTGAACTTGAAAACAACAAAATAAACAGAGATAGAATCAACTAACACAATTGGATCATGGATCAAACAAATGCAAAACCAAATCACACACAACAATTATCGACTACATTGCGAGCGATACGAAAATGCAAGAAACGATAAAATTAGTTAGATCCACCAACCTACAAGCCGGAGATTTGGCTTGGTAAGTGTTGTAAAGAGATTTTGATGCAGAAAATCAAAGAAAACCAGAGGATCCTTGAATTGTAGACAAAACGCGTCGAAACCGATCAAAAACGCGAAAATGCACCGAAATCGAACTTGCACCAAAATAAATGGTGTGAAACCCTTGGATTGAAGTAGAATGAGATGTAATTCCAGAAATCTAACCAAAGGATGCCAAATGATGAATGTTAAGCTAAAGAATTAATCACTTTCAATGTGAAAAGTGATTATCCTTCAAGAATAAGAGCTTTTGGTGAGGTTTGATGGAGAAGAATTGAGATGAAGATGAAGAATGAGTAGAGAAATCAGAGAAAGAGTGAGAGAATTGAGAGTGAAATGTGAGAAGTTTGGTGAAAAATGGTAGAGAATGGTTGAGGGTCCTTAAAAATGAGTGAAGGTGAGTTTATATAGATTTTAGGTTTGGAGTGTGAGAGCTTTGGACTTTGGTTTGGACTTAGCTTTGGGAGGTTTGGAGTTAAGGTTGGAGTTAGTTACACTTGACTCACTGAGTCAAGGCGGTTAACTCGGTTAGTTAGGATCAACTCGATAACAATCCCAATGCAAGCTTCCACATCCAAAGGTTGACATGCTTGTAAATTAAGTAACATGGTGCTCTTAATTTAAAGTGGTGCATTGAATAAATGTAAGGGGAATGTCTTGAATGGTCTTGAATTGTCTAGAATGTTCCACATGCTGCTAGAATAATGTAGAAACAAAGACCAAGGAGAGTGCATGGTGTTGTCCCAAAAATGCAGCAGAAACTGAAATTTTCCACTGAGTAACCAGTTACAGCATATGTGCTAACCGGTTACATGCTTGAAAACTTGCGTTTTTTGGTGAAAAATACACTGAGTAACCGGTTATAGCATAACTGCTAACCGGTTACTTCAGCCAAATTTCCTCAAATTTGCAAAAGGATGATGCTTAAGTCCTGATTCCGATTTTCCATCTCTTGTCTTGATAAATAAACATGGAAACCTTTATTTTGAGCTTGTTTTGGTGATGAAATAATCTTGAGAGGATGCGATTAATCAGGCTTGGAAAACCTGAAGATCCTGCAACAAGAAACACACAAAGAAAAATGCGCATGCGTATGCTGACGATGCGAATGTGCATGCTTATGTAAAAGGCAAAAGGAGGAGGTCAAATTTTGGGTTACGACGGCTGCCCCTATTTAATCCTCTTGGACCTGAATGTACGAATTGCGCTAGCTTTTCGTACATTCGAGATAACAGGGGATTAAATAAAAGAGTAGCTCGAGAATTTGGCCGACGGCGACAAACAGAGCGGCGCAAGGTAGAATAGATAAGTGCAAGGTTTGGCTGAAAATCTGCTGGGAGATAAATCAGGCAAAAAGAGAGGGAGTATGATCGATGCATATGCTATGTATGCGTTTCTGCATGATGCTTGATATCATGCAATGCAAAAGCGCAAGATAAGGCACAATGAGGCGGTTAGGCAGAAATCATAGCAAAACGACCTCGACACCCTCGGTCGGGAAGAGAACTCGTAGATAAAGACAAACTCTGCTGAAGAAGAGAGCCCACGAAGGATGATGATTCTGCCGGGGAAAAAACCGAGAGCATTTCAGGTTTTTAAATCACCATGGCTATCCTTGTTGGGGATGAAAGAATCAAGTCAATTCTTTCTACCAATACTGGCTCTGCGTGGGGAAAAGAAGTTCCCGAATCACGTTGACTCAGGTGAGGAGAAACCACTGCTGCTGGTGACAGATAGTTCCTAATCATTGGAGAAGATGCACAACCCTTGCTGGGGAAAAGAAAACAAAGCGTCTTTGCTGGGGAACACCTTGGCAACTTGGTGGGGAGAATGATGATTCTGCTGAGGAACTGCTGAGGAAACAACAACTTCTTCATAGAATCATTCCATTGCCGACCAGACATTAGGCTTACCAAGGGATATTACCGATCACCCTGCAGGAGTTACCAGTAACACATGCAATGCATATTGCTTTCTCGATTGATTTAATTTTTATTGTTATCAATGTTTTTTAGTATTATGTGATCACAAATAATTGTTTATTTTGCAAACAAAATACTGGAATGAAAACAAATTGAGATAACAAAGAATGCATTTTATTGAATGTGAAAATTTTTGTACATAAAGTGTGTACAAGGATGCAAAATCCTTGATGAGGAAGTTTGCAATAAAATTGAAAAACAAATGTAAATGGCAAAGGGAAATCATCCTTTGCATTGATTACAACATTGGCTACCATCCACTATAAGTCTAGGTTCCAACGCCTTGCACCTGTTGATGATGATTGGAATGTTCTGTTACCGTTTGAGGTCCAGCCATGAGGAAAAGAGGCTCAAGTGTTCACAGTCAATGCCTTTATCCCTAATTTTTGCCTGGACATGTTTTCACTTTTTTTTCGTCCACCGGGATGCCCATTTTTGCCTAAGTCGCCCTTTCGGGTTTTCAACTTAGCGGGCTATTATTGTTTCTTTTTTATTGTCCCTAACTTTTGCATGGACATTTCTTTTTTTTTGGTCCATCGGGACGTCCATTTTTGCCTAGATTGTCCTTGCGGATGTCAATCTAGCGGACTCTTATCCTTTTTTTTTAGGCATAATATTTTTTGACTGTATCGGAGTTCACGAGCAATAGCAACTCCTCCCCATCCATTGTGGTGAGGATCAGGGCTCCGCCTGAGAAGGCTTTCTTGACAACAAAAGGTTCTTCGTAATTGGAAGTCCATTTGCCCCGTGGATCCGAGTGAATAGGTGAATATCTCTTGAGCACGAGTTCGCCTTCACAGAATGTTCGAGGAAGAACTTTCTTGTTAAAAGCTTGTTTGAGGCGTTTCTGATACAATTGACCATGACAAACGGCTGTAAGGCGCTTCTCTTCGATGAGATTCAGCTGGTCGTATCTGGACTGAACCCATTCGGCTTCATCAAGATCTGCTTCCATGATGACTCTGAGCGAAGGAATTTCGACTTCGATGGGTAGAACTGCCTCCATACCATACACAAGCGAATACAGAGTTGCCCCAGTAGAAGTTCGAACTGAAGTTCTGTAGCCATGCAGTGCAAAGGGAAGCATTTCATGCCAATCCTTGTAAGTCTTTACCATTTTCTGGACAATCCTCTTGATGTTTTTGTTTGCTGCTTCAACGGCGCCATTCATCTTGGGCCGATATGGTGAAGAGTTGTGGTGCTCGATCTTAAATTCTTGACACAACTCCTTCATCATATTGTTATTCAGGTTGCTTGCATTATCAGTGATAATGTTACTAGGAATGCCATAACGACAGATTATCTCTTTCTTGATAAATCTAGCAACCACTTGTCGTGTAACGTTTGCATAAGAAGCAGCTTCAACCCACTTGGTGAAGTAGTCGATAGCAACTAGAATAAATCGATGACCGTTGGAAGCCTTCGGTTCGATCATTCCAATCATATATATACCCCACATGGAGAATGGCCAAGGTGAAGTCAAAACATTCAATGGAGTTGGAGGCACATGGATCTTGTCTCCATAGATTTGGCACTTGTGACATCTTTTGGCAAATTTGTAACAATCTACCTCCGTCGTTGTCCAGTAATACCCAGCCCGAATAATCTTCTTGTCCATAGCAGGACCTTTAGCATGTACACCCTCGCAGCCCTCGTGTATGGACCTTATGATCGTGTGTGCTTCGTGTCTATCCACGCATCTGAGCAACACGGAATCATAATTCCTCTTGTACAGTATACCACCACTTAAGAAGAATTTGGCGCAAAGCCGCCTAAGAGCCTTCTTGTCAATGATAGTGATACCCTCGGGATATTCTTGTTTTTCCAGATATCTTTTGATGTCGTAGAACCATGGCTTGTCATCAGACTCGTCCTCGATTGCTAAACAGTGTGCTGGTTCGTTCAAGTGATCAATGCGGATATGAGGAGCTTCATTCTTCCACTTGACCTTGAACATGGATGCTAAAGTTTCAAGAGCATCAGCTAATTGATTTTCCTCTCTGGTAATATGATGAAAAATGATCTCATTAAAGTAAGGAATCAACTTCGCTGTGTGTTGTTGGTACGGAATTAGCTTGGAATCCCGAGTCACAAAGATCCCTCTGACTTGACCGATGACCAAGGCAGAATCTCCATAGACCTCAAGAATCTTGATTCTCATGTCAATAGCCGCTTCAATACTGTAGATACATGCTTCGTATTCAGCCATATTGTTGGTGCATGCAAAGCATAATCTGGCAGTGAAGGGAAGGTGAAAACCTGTTGGAGAGATGAGGATAGCACCGATTCCACGACCTTTAGAATTGGAGGCACCGTCGAACACAAGCATCCATCGCGCCCCTGGTTCGGGTCCTATATCGGAGTCTGGAGTCTCATAATCTCAGATAAACAGAACATCCTCATCGAGAAAGTCAAACTTCATTTGTTGATAGCCCTCTACAGGTTAATGGGCAAGGTAGTCAGACAAGACGCTCCCTTTTATTGCTTTCTGGGTAACATGTTGGATATCATACTCAGTTAACATCAACTGCCACCGAGCAATCCTTCCAGAGACAGCAGGCTTTTCAAAGATGTACTTTATTGGATCCATTTTGGATATCAATAAAGTAGTATGGCAAATCATGTATTGTCGTAGGCGTCGAGCAGCCCAGACCAGAGCACAACAAGTTTTCTCCAAGATTGAGTATCTGGTCTCACAATCATTGAACTTCTTGCTCAGATAGTATATTGCATGTTCTTTTCTGCCAGTGTCGTCATGTTGACCCAATACACATCCCATTGATTCATCGAGGACGGTGAGATACATGATTAAAGGCCTACCAGGAACCGGTGGTACTAAGATCGGTGGTTCTTGCAAGTATTGTTTTATTTTGTCAAATGCTTCCTGACTCACAATAAAGCCCAATAGTTTACCAGATCGAACTCCGAAGGTGCACTTCTCAGGATTCAACCGTAATCTAAACTTCCGGAGTCTGTCAAACAGTTTCTTCAGATGAACCAAGTGATCATATTCAGTTTTGGACTTGGAAATCATATCGTCCACGTAAACCTCAATCTCTTTATGAATCATATCGTGAAAGAGGGTTGTCATGGCATGCTAGTATGTTGCCCCTGCATTCTTTAGACCGAATGGCATGACTTTGTAGCAATATGTACCCCATGACGTGATAAAAGTAGTCTTCTCCATATCAGTTGGGGATATTTTAATCTGATTATATCCTGAGAAACCGTCCGTAAATGAAAAGACAGAGAACTGCGCAGTGCTGTCTACCAAGACATCAATATGAGGCAAAGGAAAATCATCCTTCGGGCTTGCCTTGTTGAGATCTCGATAATCCACACACATTCTGACTTTGCCGTCCTTCTTGGTGTAATACCCCAAAATTTTCCCTCACATTTCTTCATATCATTTAGCATGAGTTTTCCTTTCATGGCATTGCATTCAAGCATAGAAAAACAAAACATAAAGTATTGCATTGCATCTTGCATAAGGGCATGGGATCAGGTGATTCTCTAAGGTGTTGATCATCCAAAGTAAAGGAACAAGAGCCAAGGGTCTCTCACAAGCCTTAAAGGTCTCTTACATCATATGTAATCCAAGTCATTGAAAGAAGGAGACTTCATCAAGAAGATTGGCCAGTGCACTATCTCCTACACAAGGCAGTCAAAAATTGGGATCTAACCCTCAAATGGGCAAGCTCTTTGAGTTTTCATCACCTCCAAAGGCCATATGTCATCTTTTTTAGATAGGATATACATCATATTCAGAGGAATTTGGATTTGAAGGATGTGCTATTTCCTCCTAACCAGAGGGTGCCAAAATTAGGGTTTGACCTAAAATCAGTTTATCTCTGATTTTTAGGGCAAGACTTGATCTCATGGTATTCCTTATGTTCTTAAGTGTATATGGATGGAAAATTGCTCATCAATTGGTTTCAGAAGGGTGTCAATTGATCAGTTGCTTGATAGTCAAGCAAATGGGGGAAAAGTCAACTGTGCAGTGAAAAAAGTCAACTCCTGACTTTTTAAGGTCAAATTCATGAAATTCAAGTCATATATGTTCATTGGACATGATTTGACCAAGAAAAGATGAAGAATCATGAAAAATCAAGAAGTTACAAAACTGCCAAAAATAGAAACTTTAGGGTTTCCAAAAATGGCAAGTTTGGACCATTTTGCACCCTACTTTGAGGCTCTCTTTCTGCAAGATAAAAGTTCCAAACCTCAGGCCCAAGTTGAGCCAATTAAAGTTCATGTTCTAAGCTTCAAATCCATATAAAGAACATCTCCATTGGATCAAAATTGAATGAGTTATGGTTGATCAAAGTTTGATGAAACTAGGTCCAAAACCAAGTCATGACCAAGCGTGACCAAGCCCACCGGCCATCATTTTGACAAACACATGGTGTGCCAAATGTCCACCCATTTTTCTCATTTATAGAAGCTTCAAATGAAAAAATGTTGAACATTAAAGTTGTTCATCTCAATGTCCTCTCCAACTTTGATGTTGGACAAATTTTCATTTGAGTAAGTTATGATGGAGTTATAAGGGTTCAAAGTTGGTATGATCATGCTGAATTCCATGCAACATGTTGCCTTGCCATGCCACAATCTTGCCACGCCCTTCCACCAGTTTCAAACCATGATGTTCTAAGCTATTTTCCAACATCTTACACACCTCAATTCAATCCAATTCTCACACCAAACTTGTTCTATGATCCATCATCTTTTCAAGGACACATAAATCTCATGATTCCATGCCCTAGTGAGAGAGAATTTCATTGCCAAACATCCATTGGTGCATTAAGTATGTTTCTGCTACAAAGTCAGAAAAATAAGCATTGATGTTGTTGTTACTTCAAGTATTCACACGCACACTTCTCCACATTTCTCTTTTCTCCTTTTAACCAAACACTTTCCTTACACTATCTTCACCATGCTACATCATACACAAGAGAGGAAATGAGTTAAAACTTGCTCAACAAGTTTCTTCTACCACTGATCCGTGCCATCTCCACCTTTCTTTTCACTTACACTCCACCATAACATCATAAACCTTCATCACCATATCACTCCTCTCCTCACTCGCCCTAACTAACTTGACTCAGTTAGTTAGGGACAACTCAATTAACCTCACATCAACTCACTAAACTCACTCATTTGACCACGGGTTAACACACTAAACCACACATATAAATTGAAATTTCACTCTCAATTTGATTTTGAACTCTCATTTTCCACAGTCACCTCAAAATTCTTCTCACTTTCTCTCTCAAGTTCTCTCTATTCTCTCTCTCTGAGTCTACACGAATTCACCATTTTTCATCACTCATCTTTATCAATCATCATCATTGTTTGGCTTTGAAGCAAGAACACACTGAATCAATATCATTCTCCAAGTGAAGTTTCATCAACATTTTGATTCTCTCTCTGTTTTCCATATTTCAAGACTCAGCTGCATTTATTTTGCACGATTTAAGCCCAAGATCAAGAGAGGATTTCTGGTTTTCATTTGCTTCAAGTTTCTGCAAACTTCAGGTTCCAATTCCTCCAACTTTTTTGCATAGATTCTTATTGTTTTAGCTTGTTTTTTCTGTGATTCTTAGCTTACTAGAAGCTGCGTGCGTCCTGGCTAGTTGATAGACCTCTTAGAGGTGTAGATCATTTTTTAGGGCAAAATATATTGGCTCGGTTTGTGGTGTATGTGTATGATCTTTGGAAATTGATTATGTATTCATGATGTACTCCATTTTCTCTTCATTTTGATGTGCGAGTTGTAAATTTTTGGGCGTGTGAAAGTTTGCAGACGGTGGAGAGTGGCTGGAGAAGATGACCGGAGGTCCTTCTCCGGCCGGTGAGATGTGTTAGGGTTTATCCTCAGTTTTAATCACAGCCGTTGATTCTTTGCATCGCATGGTTGAAAGTTTCCCAACACATTAAAATGCACATTCTCCTCACGTGTTATCCTTTTCTCTCTGATTGGTTATGTGTATGTGTGTGCATCATTGTTGCCATGATCCTTGCATATCATCCGTTTGATTGTTTTACTTGCGTTATGGTCTCATCTTGACTTTAGTCTAACGCTTGACATCATGCCAACGCATTAATGAGTGAAGGTCCATGGCATGTGTTTTCTTTTTTCTCTCAGATGTATACATGTGGGTGTGTGCGTGATACTTGTTGTGTGCTTGATTTGTGAGACGTTGGATTAATGATTAATTGAGATCAATATCATCCTAGGGCCTTGATTGCATCTGATTATTGACTGCACACACGCGCTACCACACTCAACCATATGTTTAATTGGACTGGGTTTTAATTGTTGTTTGTACCCCCACACTGAGCCCATTTTTGTTTTTAAACATGGATATTACTTACGCTGCACCCCCTCCCCATTTCTTTTTATATTTTAATTTCTTTTCTATACTTGCTTGATTTCCTATTTTTAAAAATACCAAAACATCATGAAAAATTCTACAAAAATTTGTGTGATATCTTAACATGTTTAAATAATTTTATTTTATTTTTAATTTTGATTTTGTGAATATTTACATATCATTCCATAATTGTTTTTATTTTTTTTTAACTTGTTTCTATTTTCATATCTTCATTTCAAAGATTTATTTCTCATAGCTCCTTAAACATTTTTGTATCAATCTTTTTGCATCCATTCAATAACATCCAAAACTTCATAAAAATATTTTTGTTTCATTTTTATAACTTTCTTTTATTGCATTTAGGTCCCCCATCTTTGCACTTTGGTTCATGATTCATAAGTGACTATTACTTGATTGTTTGAGGTCCTTCCTCCCTGAATTTTTGTATGGGATTTTGATATATGATTAGTCCCTGGTTGAGGTCATTTTTATTCTAATTCCATAATTTTTGAATGCCCTTTGACATATGTTTGTGTGCTTGTGTTTGAAGGAAGTTTTGCTTGAACTTTATGTGCCTTTCTTTAACCTTCATTGCATGAGGCATTTATGCCATTATTTGAGGTCTTTTGTTTGGGTTTAGGTAACATGTTTAGACTTTTAGAAGCTTTGTTTGATCATTGTTAAGTCTATTTGGCATGTGTTGATCCTTTGTTTTATATGATGCATCTTATGGGATTTTTTGACCTAATTTTCTTATATCTTCATCTTATGCTTTTCATGTTTGGTTGTGTGCTTATAATATGATCATATTATCATCTCATTTGCATTTTGATCCATGATTTGCCACTGACCTATCCATAAGCATTCATACTTGTAATTCCATTTTGTACCTTTTGCATTTCTTTTCAATTATGAGGCATTCATTCTTTTATATGACTTCTTCTTACATGTTTGCTAAGTTGTATGGACTTGATTGCTATGTGCTTTTGCCATGATCATTTGTGCATCTTCAACATGTCATATCACCTTTGATTTTGATACTTGAGTTCATCTTGAGTCTTTTTAGGTTTGACTTATGCCTTAAGTAATTGCTTTCCATGTTTAATTCATATTCATATCTTCTCACTTCTTCTCCTTATCACTCCTAATGCTTGGATACTTGATTGCTTGCCTTATGTGACATGTGTACATCATGTTTAGGCACATGTTTAGGTCATCCACATTCTGACTTTGACATTATTGGAAGCATTGATACATGATCACCTTGCATATCCACACATTCTCCATCTATTTCTTCCATGATTCACTTCTTTGATGTTTAAGATCTTTAGTTGTGCATAGTTTGTTCTTAGTTGATCAATTAACATTGGCGAACACCCTTAGAGCCTAGGTTCTGACCTTGATTGAGTTTCATCTCTTAGGATCTTTATCCTTTAACTCTTAACTTGTTTGTTCACCACTTGTTATTCCTTTTCTTATTGCACTACTTGTAAATTATTTTGAACTAACATTTTCATGTAGGTGCTAAGGGTAAGCAAGTGTGTGGACTTAGTTCCACATACACTTTTCTCCCTCATCTTCTCTTATTGCTTTTAATGATTCAAATTTGTGTTTGATAAGCATGTACATGATTTCCTTGAGTAATATCTTCTTCATCCCTCTTTAAGATCAACTTAACTTCCATTTTGGAAGTAAGTTGCTTCTTATGTTCTTCTTCTTTTTTCTCCTAGAAGTAGTTTTGCTAAACCACATTAACCATAGGATCTCCAAGCATGCTAACATTAAAATTAAGCCTTAGTCTCCCTTAGTTTTCACCTTTTCCTCTTTGAGTCTCTTCTCTCATCTTATAATAAAGATAAAAAAAACACTTAATAAAGGCATAATACCTATTGTATTTAGGCCTTTCATATGGGAACAAGGAGGTGTGGGGTCTTCTCTCACTTTCTTAGAATGTTTAGCGTACATCCCATCTTGGGTCGATATGCGAGGCATTCGATCCTATATGAAGGACTTAAATACGATACGAGTTACAAACAACTTCAAAAACACTTCTTTCTAAAAAATTCAAACAAACAATAACGTCTTCCTTCGGGAATTCTTTTCTCATCTCATTCACTCATTCCTTAAGGATGCGTCGATTCCGTTCTACCGCAAACAGGTAACGCCTAAGTCTCCCTACAGCGAGCTGCAATACCTAACTGCTAGGACGCGAACATCGACGTTTCCACTAAAAAACACAAACAACTTTTCCCTTAGTGAGGGGAACTACGTCGCTCTGATTCTCATGCTCCCGATGAGATACGTAGGCAGTGGGGTAGGGCCCATTCGAGCACTTCTTTTATTTTCCCTACATTTGCTTCTTGTTCTCACTTCTTTTTCTTTTCTTCTTCGTTTCTCCATTCCTTTCCTTTCTACTTTTCTTTTCCAATTCTCAGCAGTGGAGCTCCAATCGACGACACCCTTTGATCGAGACAAGCAAGCGTGGATCCCATCGGGTACGATGGATGCGTGGGGGTACTAATACCTTCCCTTCGCGTAACCGACTCCCGAACCCAGTTCTCTTGGTCGCAAGACCATGCTTTTCCTTCCCTTCAGGTTTACACAGTGTTTCCTTTTCCTCTCTTAGGATAAATACACATTACTGGCGACTCTGTTTCGGTGCCACTTTCGCGTTTGTACTTGGATGAAAATCCCGGGAGCGACACTTGGGAACCGGGACAATGTTGCTAATCCACTCAGGATATTCGGAAGTGGCTAGGAACCCAGCGTCAAGCTTCTTCTTTACCTCTTCTCTGATTTTGAGTACCATGTCGGGTCTAGTCTTCCTGAGCTTCTGCTTGACAAGAGGACATCCGGGCTTGAGTGGCAAGTGATGTTCAACGATGTTGGTATCCAACCCAGGCATATCTTGATAGGACCAGGCAAAGACATCAACATACTCTTTCAATAACTTGACCAACTCGGAGTGTACATGCTCTGCGAGGGATGCGCCAACCTTGACTTCTCTTCTGACCTCATCAATACCAAGATTGACAACTTCCACTGGCTCTTTGTGTGGCTGAATCTCTCTACGCTCGTGCTCAAGGAGGCTTGCCAGTTCAGCCGGTAATTCACAATCTTCCTCACCATATTCTTCGGCTTGGTTAATTGGAATTCCAGAATTACAATGGATGTTTGCCATGTTGTTATCAATGCTTTTATTAGTTCTGCATGTTTATGAATATGTTTAGAATGAGCTATTTTAAAAAGTGAAAAAGAAAAGAAACTTTTGCCATTTGTTTTGTGAAAAATTAAAGTAAAGAAAGAAAATAAAGCATGATTTTGAATGCAAAAACTTTCATTTATTGATCACATAATATTGCAAAAGTGTGAGGCCCTTTACAAGCTATCCACTCGTCTCGGGCGAGGACGAGGGAACGAGAAAGCAAAATGCATTACATTTTATATGGGAAAACCACAGGAATCATGGTAGATGTCCAATTGTTGAGCTTGAAATCCGGCGGGCACTTGCGCACAAAGCTTGAAGCCTGATTGCTAGGACCAGCATCATCACCAGCTGCCACGTTGTCACCCTGCTGGAAACTCGCGCTGTGGAACTTGATTAAGTTGCATCGCTCATGACTAGAGGACCCAGATTGACGACCAGGATGATAACCTAATCCAAAACAATTATGCTTCTCAACTACATCAATCACATGCCCCCATCCTGACAAAGCACCTCTATCGATGGTCTCTTTAGCGCTCTTAGCAGATGCTAAAGTCAATTGTGGTGATCTACTTTGACTAGTTGAAGCAGAGCTGCCATCTTCGAACTCAAGACACTGCAACGGTACCTCAGCTATGCCTTCTCCGGTCTTGACATATGGGAAAGATGATAACTCACTTATAATCAAATCCTCTTCACCGTAGATGATGACAAGCTGATCGTCAAACATGAATTTCAACTTCTGATATAAAGTGGATGTAATTGCCCCTGCAGCATGGATCCATGGGCGACCCAGCAGGAAACTGTATGCAGGATTGATATCCATCACTTGGAAATTAATGGTAAACAAATGCGGCCCAATATTGATGGGTAAATGCACTTCTCCAATGACCTGTCTTTGAGAACCGTCAAAGGCTCTGACAACTAAGGCACTTGGTCTCATCTCGATTCCTTCCACTGGTAATTGACTCAATGTGCCCTTAGGCATCACATTGATAGAAGAACCGGTATCCACTAGAACACGAGATAACAGGATGTCTGTGCAGGTTACAGATATATGCAGCGCTTTATTGTGGGCAGTTCCTTCAGGAGGCAATTCCGATTCATTGAAACCCAAATACCGACTTGCAGTTATGTTGGCCATAACATCATCGAATTCGACAACGGATATATCTTACATGACATGGGCACTGTTTAAAACTTTCAACAAAGTTGATCTGTGAGCGGGCGAACTCATGAGTAAGGACAAAATTGAGATCCTCGAGGGAGTCTGACCCAGCTGATCCACGATCTTAAAGTCACTTTTCTTGATCAACTTAAGAAACTCTTGATCCTCCAGGGTCTCCTTGCTCTTTGAAACATCCTCAGACGGGATAGTCAGTACTGGAACTGCGGCAGAAGATGCCCCTTGTTGAACAACAGGGGTTGCAGATGCAGATGTTTCTTTGGGAGAAACAACAGTTGGAATTTGCACCGGCTTTGTAGTGACCTTCGGAGCGAACACTCGTCCACTAAGAGTTATACCTCCACCGGCTGTAACATTCACGATCTCGAATTCGGCGAACCTTATCTCTTGACCTCCAGAAAGCACAGAAGACCCATACTTCCACGGTACCTCCTTAGAATTCTGATACGGAAACGACTTCAGCGGACAAACAACGATGGGTTGCACCTTCTTCTGCTTAGGGGATTCCACAGGAACTTTCCTATAGACGATGGTGAATGGCTCAATAGCAGCAACTTCCTCGACAGGTTTAGATCTGGAAAATTGTACTTCGTCACGGTTCATCAGAATCTGGACACAAACCTTCAGCCTTCGACACCGGTTGGGATTATCGTCACAAATCTGACACTTACCATGCAACCCTTTCAACAGCCCGTGTTCGTTCAATCTCTTGAAAACCACAGCCATCGAGGTCTTTACTTCATCAATATCCATGATCAATTCAGCCTTCGGACTATCCTCAATCATGTTAACCGCAGGCCCACCGTGATTCGGCAACGGATTACTCTGAATGTTAGGTCCTTCCTCAGCAAAAGTCAGAGCCTTCTTATCAATGAGTTCCTGAACCTTGGTTTTGAAAACGAAACAGTCCTCTGTTGCATGTCCTATGTATCCAGCATGATAGGCACAAGATGCATTTGGGTTATGCTTCGGGCCAAATGGAGGAATTGCAGGTGCAATCTGTTTAGGGACAATTTCCCCTTGGTGAACCAAGTAAGGAAACAACTCGGTGTATGACACCGGAATTCTGTCAAAATTCGAACGTTTGCGGTTTCCTTGATTATTGTTGTTCTGGCGGTTTTGATTCTGCTGACTTTTGTTCTGTTGATTCTGTTGCTGATTCTGAGCATTCTAAAATGGTTGTTGCGGATGATACTGATATGAAGGTTGTTGATACTGTGCAGCAGCAATGTACGGATACGGATAGTAGGGCATGGGAACCATGGGAGCTTGATATTGAGGAGAAACTTGAGATGTCACAGCGTTGGCCTCACCTTCCTTTTTCTTGGAATGACTGTTCTGAGACTTCCTAGTGGTCGGCTACTGGGAAGCAGCTCCAGGAATCTTTCCAGTCTTCAAACCACTCTCAATCCTTTCACCAATCGTTACAACATCAGCGAAGTTCGATGAAGAACTACCCACCATTTCTCATAGTAAGATCCTTGCAATGTACCCATAAAGATGTCAACCAACTCATTGTCAGAGAGAGTCGGTCGTACACGAGATGCCATCTCACGCCATCTTTGTGCATACTCCTTGAATGTTTCAGCTGAGCGCTGAGACTGATTCTGCAATTGCAATCTAGTTGGCGCCAGATCAAGGTTATATTTGTATTGTCTCACAAACGCTTCAGACAAATCCCTCCACGTACGGATTTTGCTGCGCTCCAAGCCCATGTACCAATCCAATGAAGCACCGGACAAACTATCTTGAAAACAATGAATAAGCAATTCATCATTATCAATATGGGATGCCATCTTCCTGCAGTACATAGTGATGTGACTACGCTGGCGGCTTAAACCTTTATACTTTGGCAAATCAGGTGTCTTGAATTTCTGCGGCAACACAACATTCAGAACCAGACACAAGTCTTTGGCTTCCATGCCAAAAGCAGAGAACCCATCAATAGCTCTGATTCGGTCTTCCAACAACTTGTAGTCGACAGATCTATTGTGATTAGTGGACCTGACAAGAATCTGAGGATTTGGCAGCTGAGAAGAGGCAGGAGCGTGAACTTGCGGAGTAGCAAACTGAGAAGGATAAACCAAACACGGATTAACCATCTGACCAACATTCTGACCCATCGGAACACCATACGGATAATTCGGAGGAGGTACCCCAGCAGCTGAGGAAGATGCCCCAGGATAAAACATCCCAGGATGAACATTCTGAATAGTAGTTTGAGCAGCCTGAGATGGAACCGGAACATGAATAGGAGGACCCCTATACACATGATCTTCATCCTCAGGAGTTTCAGTGTCAACTAATCCGGCGGTTTGATGAGTTTGAACCTGAAGATTCTCAGGATCATCACTCACCACTGGAGGCGGGACTGGAGTAGGCATGACCAATGGATAGGCTGCAGCATTCCCATTAGGCATGGGTGCAATAAAAGGCTGATATGGTATGAAGGCACTACCATTATTTGCAATCTGAGGAGTGTAATTCGGAGGCATACCCCAAGGAAAACCAGCGGGCATCTGGTTCAAACTGGGTTGAACGGCAGGCTGATTCACAGGCTCAACTAGCACTTCAACTCTAGCAAGAGAAGGAACAACAACAGCAGGAGTAGCTATAACAACAGGAGGAACAGTTACAAGAGTGACAACAGTTGCGTCAGTAGTAGTTGCAACAACAGTGGCAGCAGCAGCGGCGTCCCTCTGGGCACGAAGGAGCTCCATAGTGACATCCATGTTCGTCTGGAACTGATCCATCTGACCTTGGAATTATGCCAGAGTTTCCTTGTACGCAGCGTTCTCAGCTTCGAAGTCAGCCATGATTCGGGATTTGCTTGAGCGAGTAAAATACCGATGTCGAGTCGTCGTCTTGCTACAAGGATGAGCAACGGTTTTGGACAAAGGGACGTGCATATGTGTGCAAGTGAATGTATGATATGCATGCAAAAATAAATTTTTAAATTCCAGGAATTCTTAAACTTATCTTTGTTGACAATATCATAAAGCATACAAGTAAAGGCATAAGATAGAGTGAGCACGCATCTTCATTCATTAATTCAATAGAGGAAAGAAGTACAAGTCGGATACAATTCAAATATCTGCCTTTTGGGCTACAACAAAATCCGCACGGGTCCTATCAAATACCACCCTACACACAGATAAGAAATGAAAAACTGCCCAAGGAATTCGGTGCGGAAATGCATCAGCGTATGCATCCCTCAACAACCCTGGTAGGTCCTCCAATTTATGCTCAGCAAATCTGGCTAGAGGATCATGCCTCTCACTCCAGTACTTCACGTCCTTCATGAGGTTGCGCAGCAAAGAATGATTAGGTCCCTGAAGCATGTCCTGAAGAAATGCCTCTTTCTGATCCAGGAGGTTCTGTAGATGACGACTTTGATGCTCCCAATGAGTACTCTCTGTGTTGAGCTGGCTAATCTACTCTTGGCTCTGATGTGCTTGATCCTGCAGCTTCTGAATCTCACCGTAGACTTTGTCCAGCTGGGTTTGACATTGGGAAAAGTCCTTTGCTAACTGATTAGCACGGTCTTGTTCACTTTGCCATTTTGCCTTGAACTCGGATAACTTCCCTCGAAGCTCTTCAAGTTGCTTGTTGTAGCTCAACTCCTCTTTGTAGGCCTGATAATGAGCATCGGCGAGTTGTCTCTTCTTTGAAGCAAGTCCCTCATAGGTGCTCTTCAAAGCATCACCCACCTTCCTACGCTTGTTCTGTTCAACCTCCATCTCTTTGAGAATACGCTCGCACTTCTGATGGAGCTCAATCTGTAGGCTATCCTTCTCGGAAGTGACTCTATCAAGGTTGAGGCGAAGATCAGCATTCTCCTTCTTCAACTTCTCAACAATCAGCTTGAGTTGATCGACCTCAGATCGAGGAACAATGGCAAGTTCAGGAAGCTTGGCATTAATGGAAAGCTCAGGAGAGAATGGCAACAAGATCTCTTTGACGTGCTCTTTGGCCCAAAGTGTGTAAGCTTCCTTGGCTACGCAATTCTTCTTACCCAAATCGTCTCTACCTTCGAGATGAATCTGAGTCCAAGCGGCACTGAACCTCTTCAGGAAACCCATGTCATCAACCCCTTCATGAAAGATGAACTCTTCCACTACCTCAGGATCAGGTTTGTCAATAATAGGGTATCCCAACTGTCAGAAAGCCATTCTTGGATTGTAGTTAATTCCACCCTTTGTACCCAAGAGAGGTACATTGGAGAATTTCCCATAATGAAGAATGATCGGAATGTCGTCGAAGACTCGAGAATACCAAGAAATATCATCAGCGGTAAGAGACATGATTCGTTGAGACCACTTGAGATTATCCTTATTCTCAACAAAGGGACCCTTCTGTGGAAGGTGAGACATGAACCATCGGTACAATAAAGGAGCACAACAGACAATGGTTCCTTTCTTATTTTCATTCCTGGAATGAATAGAATGGCAGGTATCGGCAAGAAGCGTCGGAACAGGATTCTTGGACAATAATATACTGATGGCAGCCTGATCTACGAAATCCTCCATGTTCTGAAACAAGACAATCCCATATATCAGCAAAGCAAGAACGGCGTTGAAAGCCTTCCAATTTCCATCCTTAGCAAAAGAAGTGGCCTTGTCAACCAAGAACTTCGAAGCAAAACCTCGAATACCTTTCCCTTTGGTCTTGAGATTATCCTCCACATCTTTCTTACTAATGCAAAGCACATCAGCAATAAGATGAAACTTCGGACAACCACTAGTGTAAACACAAGGAACCTGCTTCTTGATCTCAACCCCTAGAATATAAGCATACTCCTCAAGTGTAGGTGCTAGCTGATAATCCTGAAATGTGAAGCACCTATATGGCGGGTCGTAAAACTGAACCAGAGTATGAATAGCAGTGATGTTGACTTCAGTGTTGAGGATGGTCAACATATTACCATAAGTATCTATGAAAACCCATCTGTGATCTCCAACCAACAAAGATGCCAAACCCCTCAAAATACCTAGCTTAGCCTCCACAAACTTGTAACTGAAGATGCCACGACGACCAGCACTCATCTCTATGATAATGTCAACAAAAGATAAGCCCTCAAAAACCTGGAAATGCACATGCAAAAAATTAATTTACATGATGAAATGATATGCAACACAACAACAAGAAGCCAGCACAGCCCGAATAATCAAATCTGAACAATCTGAATATCATCATATAATTATGTGTCAGTGCAACATGATCTGGCGTGTCGGTGAAGAAATCTGGCGTGTGTGAGAACAAGGGTATGAAGTGGCTTGTTTTCCTGCAAAAACCCATCCCCCTCACAGGTGTGATCTAGACACAACAAGGTGGTTCCTAGAAAAGGTCGCCCAAACCATAGGATTCAGGATGAAAATCCCTGCCGTAGTGAATTCTCACTGGACGGAAATATTCTCAAACGAATCACGATATGGGATGTGAGTCTTGTGATATCCCAATGCGCAAAACGCAGGCCTCACAACTATCCACGTTCTAGCCTATGTGTATACTAGGCCCGGTGTTAGGACCTTTCTCTCCAATAATATCTACCCGCCCCAACAACAGCAGAGAACAGCAGATATCCAGAATATGCAGCATATGAATATTCAAAGCAGTAAAGAAATGCGATAAATAAACATAAAGCTAAAGCAAGTAAAATAAAGCTAGTAAAGCACTAAAGGTAAACACCCAAACAAGCAAGAGAGCAAACAAAACTAGGCGAGACCCCTCAAGGGATGGACCAGCAAGAGGTCAATCTCTCCCCAGCAGAGTCGCCAGCTGAAGATGGTTGGAAATCTACCTGAGTGAATCGCACACTCACAGATAACACAGTGTCGCCACCGAACTTTATTTAGTCCCAAAGGACAGGGAAAATATCGATAAAACCCAAGGAGAAGAGAAACGGGAATGGGGGGTTGGATATGCGAAAGGAAGGTACTAGCACCTAACGCATCCGTCATACTCGACGAGAACCATTTCGCTTGCTTCTAGGCTTGGATGGGTTATCTATCTAAAGGCTTCTAGCTAAAAGAAAGGAGAGAGAGAAGAAAAGGGAAAAGGAAAGAGAAGAAGGAAAGTGCTCGTGGAGGAACGAAGTCCTCGTGCCTACGTACCCTCATAGTGCAATAAGGAAGTCAGAGCGTCGTAGTTCTTGGAACTAGGGGACGAAGAAAAGGTGGAAGTGTGCGCGCCAAGACATTACGTCTCATGCCTACGTATCTGACATTCAGAAGAATGCAGAATCAGAGCTTCCGTAGTTCGGGGAACCGAACGGAAAAAAAAACAAGAAAGAAACAGGAAAACAAAGAAGTGGTGTCAAAACCAAGAGAAAGAGTAAAAGACAAACTTTACTGGGGAAGACCGCACAGTAAGAGCGATTGCAAAAGAGACTAGAAAAAGAATGGTGTCAAAACCAAGAATGAAAGAAACTCCGATGGGGATGGAGAATAAAGAACTGCTAGGGATAGAGGGTAAACGATCCGGCCGGGGATCGAAATAAAGGGATGGTGTCAAAACCAAGAGAAAAGGGAGACTCGGTATTAGCTGACTGGCAGTGGTTAACCGAAGAAAGAGAGTAAGACTCTGGTGGGGAAAAGAGGTTGGTGTCAACAGACGGACAGTGATAAACCAAGAGAGAAAGTGATGAACCAAGAGAAGGTGTTTGACTCGGAGGGGACATCGGTATGATAACTGGTAAACAGTGGTTAACCGAGGAAACAAGGATTACAACTCTGTGAGAATAGAGAAGCATTGGTTTTAACAGAGAAAACTGTGATCAACCAGAAGAGCGGGTGTAGGACTGATCGAAGGTCGTAACCCAAAAGGGGTGTTAGTATTGACTGAACAAACAACACTTGACCAACGAAGGAGGGTATTGAACTAAAAGAGGTTACTAACCCAAGAAGTGCTCAGTGATTAACAGGCGGACTGTGATTAACTGAAGAAACGGGTGATTAACCAAGGGGAGGTGATTAACCCAAGAGGTGCTCAGTAATTAACAGACGGACTGTGATTAACTGAAGAGACGGGTGATTAACCAAGAGAATGTGATTAACCCAAGAAAGGAGAAGAACCAAGAGAAGGTTGCGAACTCCTGGGGAAAAATGGTCATGACAGGAAAACTATGTTGTACCAAAGAAAGAGAATTGAGACTCTTCAGGGGAATCAAAAAGCAATGATTGATTACAAGAAGAAAGGAGTAATGGAACAAAGAGAGATTGCTAGCGCAAGAATAATGATCTTAACCAATAAGAGATGGTGATTGATCAAAAGGAGAGATTGAAAGAGATAGGAGTGATCAAGGATCAAAAGAGATCGCAAAGAGAGAAGAGTTATCAAGGATCAACTCGTCTGGGGAAAGAAAGCACATTACCGCCTGGAGATAGAGATGACTAAGCCAAGCACAGGGTCATTCGTCCCCTACCTGAAGTAGTCAGAATGAGAGTAGGAATTCTCCCTTCTCATTCCTTCTCTAACACACATGGTGTAATGCGGAAGTTGAACCGGACGGCCCAACAGCTCCAAGTTGTACAGTGCTCCTGCGTAGAGAAACGGACAGCATAACGGCGTCAATTTGTACAGTGCTCTGATGCAAGGCGTAGCGCGAAACTCCAACTCCACAGGGGGGAATGAGAGAGAAAGCTCTAAAGGAGTCCTAAAGAGGGGAAAAGGGAAGATCGATTAATCGAAACAAAGTTTCGATCAATTAATCAAGGGAGAAACATGCTAACAACTTTTCAAAGAGGATGAAAAGTCATTAAAGCAAAAAGGAGTGAATTATTGATTATACAAGATTAAGTTTATCCATGAAGAATAAACTTAATGCAAACTGAAACGGAAGGTGCAAAATAGTGTCAAATGATCATCAAAATGCCACACAAACTCATGTATCATGTGAGCAAAGATAGTACAAGAATTGCTATGTTCATACAATGATAAGAACATGAAACAAATGAATAATCAAAAATGCGCATCGAAAGTTCATGAATTTGTTTTAACCAGAAGTGAAATGACATCTAAAACATCCATAATCAAGCATGACAATCAATGGAAGTTAAAATGAAGAAAGCATGGCAAACAAGCTTGAAAATGCAACAAAATGGCATTTTGTACAGTGGTAACGGGTTACAACATATATGCTAACCGGTTACATGCTTGAAAATACGTGTTTTTGGGGAAAATTGCACTGTGTAACTGGTTACAGCATAACTGCTAACCGGTTACCACTGTAACAGAGGCAAAAATAATAGTAAAAACAACTTTTCAAAAGTAGTTTTCAACACATAATCACTTATGCCAACCACCACATGCTAGGAACTCAAATTGTGCACGAAAATTAAACTTGAAAACAACAAAATAAATAGAGATAGAATCAACTAACACAATTGGATCATGGATCAAACAAATGCAAAACCAAATCATACACAACAATTATCGACTACATTGCGAGCGATACGAAAATGCGAGAAACGATAAAATTAGTTAGATCCACCAACCTACAAGCCGGGGATTTGGCTTGGTAAGTGTTGTAAAGAGATTTTGATGCAGAAAATCAAAGAAAACCAGAGGAACCTTGAATTGTAGACGAAACGCGTCGAAACCGATCAAAAACGCGAAAATGCACCGAAATCGAACTTGCACCAAAATAAATGGTGTGAAACCCTTGGATTGAAGTAGAATGAGATGTAATTCCAGAAATCCAACCAAAGGATGCCAAATGATGAAGGTTAAGCTCAAGAATTAATCACTTTCAATGTGAAAAGTGATTATCCTTCAAGAATAAGAGATTTTGGTGAGGTTTGATGGAGAAGAATTGAGATGAAGATGAAGAATGAGTAGAGAAATCAGAGAAAGAGTGAGAGAATTGAGAGTGAAATGTGAGAAGTTTGGTGAAAAATGGTAGAGAATGGTTGAGGGTCCTTGAAAATGAGTGAAGGTGAGTTTATATAGATTTTAGGTTTGGAGTGTGAGAGCTTTGGACTTTGGTTTGGACTTAGCTTTGGGAGGTTTGGAGTTAGGGTTGGAGTTAGTTACACTTGACTCACTGAGTCAAGGTGGTTAACTCGGTTCGTTAGGATCAACTCGATAACAATCCCAATGCAAGCTTCCACATCCAAAGGTTGACATGCTTGTAAATTAAGTAACATGGTGCTCTTAATTTAAAGTGGTGCATTGAATAAATGTAAGGGGAATGTCTTGAATGGTCTTGAATTGTCTAGAATGTTCCACATGCTGCTAGAATAATGTAGAACCAAAGACCAAAGAGAGTGCATGGTGCTGTCTAAAAAATGCAGCAGAAACTGAAATTTTCCACTGAGTAACCGGTTACAGCATATGTGCTAACCGGTTACATGCTTGAAAACTTGCATTTTTTGGTGAAAAATACACTGAGTAACCGGTTACAGCATAACTGCTAACCTGTTACTTCAGCCAAATTTCCATAAATTTGCAAAAGGATGATGCTGAAGTCCTGATTCCAATTTTCCATCTCTTGTCTTGATAAATAAACATGGAAACCTTTATGTAGCGAGCGATTTTGGACGCGATTCTTAAGCGCTGGTCGTTCTCTGCGGTTGAGCTTAAACTACAGGTCGATTCATTTTTTATCCTATTGTGAGCTGAATAAGGAAGGGAAATAGATGTCTCCAATTAACCCTGCTTGCATACTGAGTTTAAACAGCGGTCTGTTAGGTTACGGATGCTATCAATGTGGGGGGGCCTTTGTACTGGTTATTTGTATTTTCGCCAATACGGTTTTCTTTATTTTTATCTAGACAGAAGGTTTCTGGCGGGGAACAAGGATTAGGATGTTAGGACTGATGCTTTTTGAATTACTGCTTTTGATTGATGGAGATATGGGTTTTTTGTTTAGTGTGCTCGCTAAGATCTTTCTTTCAATCTTTTGCCTACGTATTCCCGTTTACCGAAATAGGGAAATCAAAGCGTTCGTAGTTCCTCCTATTCTATGGGAGGAAATTGGTTTTTTTTTGTGTCTTGTTCAAAGCCCAAGACGTGGAGCGAAAGGTGATTTGTATCTTGTTCAAAGCCCAAGATGTGAAGCTGAAGGGTTTATTTGTATCTTGTTCGAAGCCCAAGATATGAAGCTAAAAGGTGTTTTCTTTAGAGAGAATTTGTCATCTCTAAAGGGGGGTCTGTTTGTCACAACTGTTGGGTGACTGACTGTAAAAGAGGATTACTTTAATCGGGATATGCGAATCCGGCAATGCCATAATTTCCTTTATAGGGGATTTTAACCTGAAGGAGAAGACTTTAACTCAGTGTAGAGCAATGCCATCTTTCCTTAGGAATTTCTCATGCTAAAAGAGGGACAGTGGCGTGGATATAGATGATCCAGAGGCTTACCGCTTACAGCGATTAGAAGAAGGGGAAGGAGTGGTTGATGTTTGTGTACTGTGAACGAGGCACAACTTTGATGCTAAAAGGTTGATTGGATCAACCAGTGGTTTTCTTATACAAAGCCTAAGAGGAGGCTAATATGTGTCTCGTACAAAGCCCGAGAGAGAGGCTAAAAGGGTGGACTCAACAGGAGAATCTTTTATACTCAACAAGAGAGTGTTTATGTATCTCGTACGAAGCCCGAGATGGAGGCTGAAAGTTCGACTCAACAAGAGAGTCTTTTATACTCAACAAGAGTGTTTTTTGTATCTCGTACAAAGCCCGAGATGGAGGCTAAAGTTTGACTCAACAAGACAGTCTTTGTATCTCGTACGAAGCCCGAGATGGAGGCTAAAAGTTTGTTTGGCTCGATAAGAACCTTTTTGTATCTCGTATAAAGCCCGAGATGGAGGCGAAAGAGGTGATTGACTCAACGAGAGAGTCTCTTATGTGTCTCATACAAAGCCCGAGAGAGAGGCTAAACGTTGTTTGACTCCACTGGGGAGAATCATTGTACAAAGCCCAAGAGGAGGCTATGGTGACTGTTTCAGTTGAGTGACAGGTCCAGTATACTGATTTTGAAAGAGAAAATCAGTTCTTATATGAGCAACACTGTACTCAAGGATTTGATTCAAGGATCTGGGTTATTCCTGTTCTTTAAGGAAGCGGGAAATCTAAGGGGTATTGAGACTGTCCGAGTCTAGGGTTTCCTTCCTATTTGACGAAGGGGTCACTTGAGAATGTCTTTGAGACTCAAGGATATTAGACTGTCCGAGTCTAGAGTTTCATCTTTTGTACCATGCTTTGAGAAACAGTAGTAGACTCTATGAAAGGACTGTTCTATGAAGATGACTAAGTTCTGTTCCTATACCTCTAGGAGGTCGTCGGGACAATTTGTACGAAGCCCAAGAGGAGGCTGGAAGCTTTTAAGAAGTCGATCGGTCCTTGTACTAAGCCCAAGAGGAGGCTATCATTCCCAGAGGAAGAGATCATTATACGAAGCCTATGAGGAGGCTGTGAATACTTCTAAGAAGTCGTAGGGTCCTTGTACTAAGCCCAAGAGGAGGCTAGGTTGCTTTTAGGAAGCCTGTGGGTCCTTGTACGATGCCCAAGAGGAGGCCGATGCTTTTAAGAAGCCCGTGGGTCCCCAAACCCCGAGAAATTCAAGGCAAGCTATTCACAAGGAATAGATCAAGTCAGGAAAGTTCGAGAATTTGGAAGAAACTCAAAGATGCCATTCACGGAGAATACATTCATCTCTGGGAGTAGAGTTTCTTGACAATTCCTAATGAGGACAGCCGAAGAGAAGACTGTATCTGGTGATCCTATTGGGGATCTAGTTCAGTCTATTTCTAAGAGTGACAGTCTGAGAAAGGGTTCAAAAAGAATCTGCCTTTCACATCTCCATATTGTTTAACCCCAAGAGGAGGGAAGACTGTGTCTGGTAATCCTACGTGGATCTAGTTTTGACTGTAAGTTTAGAGTGATCAATAGGGCTTTACTTAGTGCTAGACGTAGTTGCCGGGGAAACTCTAAATATCTATACTATTATTACACAGTTGATATGAGTTTATGAAAGAAGACTTACAGCGAAACAGTCCCACAATACAGTTATATATATATGAGTTTATGAAAGGAGACTTACAGTGAAACAGCCCCACAATACAGTTATATACATATGAAAGCGGTAAATGAAAGCGGGTAAACACTTACTCGGTTGTAGAGCTTCCATGCTGTTTGGTTAGTTGTTCAACAAAGAAAGATTGAAAACAACAGTATATTCAAAATCAAAGGATGAAGTGCTTTGAAAAAGAAAGATTTGGGGCTTACAGCTCAAGGAGAGGCCCAGGGTTTTATCAGTGAGCGCACTGTTGAATTTGTACAGAGGGACTTATACAAGTGACTGTGGCCCAAAAAAGGTTTTCTGTACAAAGGGATGGGCCTTACACTCTCTCAAGAGGCCCAAAGAGTTTTTAAGAAAGGAAATGGGTCTTACTACTCGAGGGTAGGCCCAGTTGGTTAATTTTAAACTGGCGACGATCGCGTCGTTTATTTGAAAATGTACAGAGGGACTTATACAACGAATGAGGCCCAAAAAGTTTTCTATACACAAGGGGTTGGGTCTTACACTCTAATAGAAGCCCAAAGAGTTTAAAGAAAAGAAATAGGACTTACAACACGAGGGGAGGCCCAATGGTTTTTATTTTCAAGATGAATATTCACTTTTAAAATGCTTAAAAACAATTAAAAATGAATTTATTCACAAAAATACCAACTATATTAAATAAATAATATACATTTGATTTTTTTGTAGAATAAAATATTTTACTATTTTTGTGATTTTTTAGAAAAAGAACCAATAAAAAATAATCAAAATTGAAGGAGTTATTAATTTTCCAAATCATTATAAAATAAAATGAGAAAATATAAAAAAGAGGGGTTGGGTCTTACACTCTATTAGAGGCCCAAAGTGTATTTTTGTACAAAAAATGGGGCTTACAACTCAGGGAGAGGCCCAAAATATTTTCAGTTTGAAAATGGCGATCGCGCCGAGATTTTTAACGTATCGGGACTTATACAATAGCTGAGGCCCAAAAATGTTTTGTTAAAAAAGGGTTGGGTCTTACACTCTAATAGAGGCCCAAAGTATTTGAAAAAGATTTGTTAGGGTGAAAATCAAAGAAAACCCCAATTTCATTTTTTTAGGCATTTTTCCAAGAAAAATTAAGTAAAAAATGATAAAAATATCAAATAAAATCATTAAATAATGATTAAAGTTTATGAAAAAAAATATATTTTATCCACATAAATATTTAAAATCATTTTGGTTTTAAAAATCAAGAAAAAAAATCATTTTAAAAGCATTTAAAACAATATAAAACACTATTTTTAAATATATTAAAAATAATACTTTTTTTGTGATTTTTTGTGGATTAAAATATTATGGGGTATGAATTGGAAAATGATGATTTTTTGCTATGTAAAAAAAATTGGTTGAGTTTTGAAAATAAAAAGTAAGAAAAAGAGGAAAGATATCAAAATATCCTCTCCGACATTTCTTTTGGGGTAAAAACGAGTACCGGAACTTTAATTTTCAACACGTTTTTTATCAAATTTCAAACACTCATAACTCTCTCAATTTTTATCGGAATCAAAATCCGAAAGTACCTATCTTGACCGGTTTTTCGCAAGGAATCTGATGGTATTACTCACGCACACGGAAAATTAACACACAAAATACAGAAATTAAAACCAAAACTGCTATCGTTTTGAAAACATCGTTCCGCGTCGAATTTCCAAGACGCGTAACTCTCTCGATTTTTATCCGAATTGAAATCCGAAAAAACCTATCTCGACCGATTTTTCGCAAGGAATCTAATGGTATTGCACATGCATGCTGAAACTCAACGTACAAAACGCAGCAATAAAAAAACCAGAGCTGCTACGTTGTAAAAACGTCGTTCCGCGTCGAATTTCCAACACACGTAACTCTCTCGATTTTTATCCGAATTGAAATCCGAAAAAACCTATCTCGACCGATTTTTTGCAAGAAATCCAATGGTATCGCACATGCATGCTGATACTCAACGTACAAAACGCAGCAATAAAAAAACCAGAGCTGCTACGTTGTGAAAACGTCGTTCCGCGTCGAATTTCCAACACGCGTAACTCTCTCGATTTTTAACCGAATTGAAATCCGTAAAAACCTATCTTGACCGATTTTTCGCAAGGAATCCAATGGTATTACTCACGCACATGGAAAATCAACACACAAAACGCAGAAATTAAAAAACCAAAACTGTTATCGTTAATTCGACGTCGTTTCGCGACAAATTTCCAACGCACGTAACTCTCTCAATTTTCATCGGAATTGAAATCCGTAAAAACCTATCTTGACCGATTTTTCGCAAGGAATCCAATGGTGTTACTCATGCACACTAAAACTTAATGTACATAACACATCAATAAAAAAAAAACCAGAACTGGATATGATTTTAAAACCACCAAAATTCCACATATAAACATGTTAAAATGCAAACAGTGGGAGGATCACAACATACACATTATGGACTACATTTTTGCCTCAAGAATTGTTCAATATGATGCATGTATGTGGACAACAAAGGAAAGCATGATTCAAAGAATTCAAGTTGTGGATTTTACCTCTTTTTTGGAGATTTTGGGCAACCTACCAAGTGCTTTGTTCCAGAAATGATTTAATGCTTTGGACAACCTCAAATGACCTCTTAGAAGCTTTTAGGATGGTTGGAATCGGCTGGAAACCTCTGGAGCAAGTTTGTGCACTTTCTCGCAAAATGGTCAAAAGTGGCCAAAATGCCAACTCTCTCAAATGGTGTTCCAGATGTGTGGCACCATTTGGGACAGTTCAAGGATGATATTTAGAGTGTGTTTGAGGTTTTATCTGGTTTGGAAAGTGACTGAATCAAGACATGGCTTAAAAAATGCAAAAAAGTGCCATTTTGAGGTTTTGAGAGGTGACTTTGTGATGTTGTGATTACAGGTCACTTTTGATGGTTTGTACAGCTTACATATGATATATATGAGGTGTGTGTGTGTGATTAGTTTGAGTGGAATTGCTCTCTAGCTCAAAAACTCAGAATTTCCTTACTAAAGAAGGCATTTTGGAGTGAAAGAGAGAATTTGAGGAAAGCATCTGTTTGATGGCTTTGGTGTACTCAAACTGAACACAAATGAGCTCTATTTATAGTGGAGCAAGTTTGTTTTGGGATCCACAGTGAATGGCAACTGCAGTAGGTGTTTGTTCCATGTTGGTCAATGGAAATGCAAGTCTCCTCTAGCCATTGACTAGAGGTTAGGGCACAGGGTTGTGGTTCCCTTGGTCTTGGATAAGTCTTGACTGATTTCAGATGAGAATGGCTCAATCCATGCCACCTCTAAGCATCCATTAAATGCTCCAACCCAAAATTGGAGTTTTGTCCCTCTTTTAGGGATTTCTAGGTTTTGGCATGCTTTTTTTGGTTCCTTGGACTTGGGAGGTTCATGGATCAGATCATCCCACTTGGATTTGATCCTTAGATGTGTCCAAACTGATGACAAGGCTTGAAAATTCGTGTGGCACAAAAAAAGTGCAAATCTGCCCTGAAAAATTCAGCTTCAGCAAGGCCTTTTGTAAGATCCATAACTCCCTGCTCGAGTATGCTACATGGACGTTCTAGGACTTTCCGGAAAGCTTAGATGACGTACTTCAACTTTGATGTTTGACATTACCCCTGGTTCAACTTGGATCATGGAGAAAAACAGACTTGAAGTTGGGACATTGTGCTGAAATTACAAGGCAGATTTTTGGCTAAGTGCTGAAAAATGTCAATTTTAGGTTTTTAGCCATTTTGATCCAACCATAACTCAAAATCCATGATGAATTGGGATGAAGTGTAGTTGACACTTTTGTAGAGGGCCATGAGGGCTACAAATCCATCTTTGGATGGGGAAAATGGCTTTGTGGTTTAGGAGTTATGATCCTCCAAAGTTGGTACCCTTGCCACTTTTTTTCATAACTTAGAAAATTTTCTAAGTTTTTATGGTTACCCCTTTTACAAGTTATCCCACTTTCTTTAATTTTTCTTGATGAATGATGATTCCAATCACACATAAACATCATTTTAGGGTTAAAAAACCATTTTTATGAAAAATCTCAAAAAGTTAAAGTTTGACTTTTGTGCACAGTTGACTTTTTATCAGATGAATTCCAAACTGTGCGATCCTTTAGGAAATCATGTCCTTGACCTAAATCAAAATTGATGGACATGTTCTATGGGTGTTATAGGGTATATTTAATCATGTCCTAGGGTTTGGGAGCATGTCCTGGTCAAAAGTCAAAGCTACAGTTGACTTTTCTCGCGAAACCCTAACTATGGTTCAGATGAAATTGAAACTTGTTGCTCAAGCTTCTTATACCAATCCATTGTTGCAAATGGATCAATGTGGTGTGTTAGGGATCCTCAAATCCTCTCTTGAGGTCTTGGCTCATGATTTGTCCCAAAAGTCAACTTAGGGGTGAATTAGGTCAAGAAACCCTAATTCCTGATTTTTGATGTATGCATTCCCTGAGGCTAAATTAACTTGATGATGGGGTTTATGCTATTCCATGGAGCATTTTAGGTTATTCTTTGAAGCATTGGCTCATGCCCAGAGGAAAATTTCCATCTGGAGGCCCTAGTCGACCAAACCCTAATTTGGTGACACTGGCGATCCTGAGGCTTGATCCACCTAGAAGGGAGCAGCCTTGTACTTAATCCTTGAAGTGGGAGTCCTCTTGATCCATTGTGGATATTTGAGAGGCTAGACAAGTTGAATATCATGTCATTCCTTGATTGATCCTTTGTCTAAGAGCTCTGCGAGGGCTTGAAACCCTAAATCCTGTTTGTAGTGAATGCTCACCCACCTTTGGGGAGACTAATGAGGTACAAAGGTACATCCATATTGTGCTGATGATTTGCACAATGATGGGAAATCTTAGTGGTCAAAATTTGGGGTATGACAGATGCCCCTATTTAATCTTCTTGGATCCGAAGGTGTGAATGACGAAGGTATTCGGGCATTCAGGGTGCAAGAGAATTAAATATCGGAATACCCAAAATTTTGATGGTGGTTATGAATGGTAGCTTACACATTCATCTTCTTTAGCTAAGCGAAGATGCTTAGAAAAGGTAAACTTCCCCTCGATCCTGGTCTTTAACCAAGGAGCTGGTCTCAGTTTTGTTTTGAAATAAACTTCCCCTCGATCCTGGTTTCCTACCAAGGAACTTGTCTTAGTTTCTTTTGTAAACTTCCCCTCGATCCTGGTTTCCTACCAAGGATCTGGTCTCAGTTTCTGATATAAACTTCCCCTCGATCCCGGCTTCCTACCAAGGAACTAGTCTCGGTTTCTGATATAAACTTCCCCTCGATCCTGGTTTCCTACCAAGGAACTGGTCTCAGTTTCTTTTTGTCAATAAGCTTTCTTGACAAGGAACGCTGTTAGTAGCGGATTTTCCTCAAACTTCTCGCCGAATTTTCCTGGAGAGATGCCATTTGACGGAAAAAATTTTGATGTCAAACTTGCTGGGGAACCCATTCGTCTGAATTGTAGAGGTACACAAACTTCTCTGTTTTGGAGATGCCATTTGTCGATTCTACTGGGGAAAGCGAGTCTCTTGAGAGACTGTTTTTGTTTGGGGGCTTACATCATACTTTTCTCGGGATCTTTCTGGAGAAATGCCATATGATGGGATCCAATTTTGAGGTGCCGATGACCTTTTCATCAGTGGTTTTTTCGGAGCGAAACTGGCGTGCTGCCGAATCTCTGATTAAGAGGCTTTCTCTGGGGATTTTCCTTAATCCGGGAAAGCAAGGATATCATCTTCAATGGAGAAGAGTGATATTTGTTGAAAGTTTATTTTGTTTCTCAGAGGTTCAAGTTATCAAAGTGGTCAAGGACCGTCTCTAATCCAGAGATAAACGGGAGAGAGATTGTCCAGACGCAACACTTCCTGATGAGGAAAAGGCTGACAACTCGATCGAGAGGACTTTTATCACTAGGGGATAAGACCGACTAGAGTGATAGTGATGCAATATGAATGTGAATGCAAATCAATAATGCATGATGTATGTATGTATATGCGGACAAAACTGACGCGACATACAAACTAAAAGATGAACATGACTGGATACTCGGCCATCGCGGGGCGAAGAAATACCGTTGGTTCAAAATAGCAATTCCACCTTGCTTAGGAAAGATAGTCCCTGTTGGGAGCTATGTTGGTCGGGCTTAGGAGATGAGAACTCGGCCGAAGATGTCAGATGGATTAGTCGCATCTGACACTATTGATCCTTCAATCAGGCGCACTGGCGTAGAAGGAGTACTTTGATTCTGCACTTTGAAGTTCGCTTACTTCTGGAGAAGCGGTTGAGATTCTTCTGATGTTCAACAGTCAAAAGAAATTGCCGACTTTATTTTAAAAGCAGAAAAAGTTTTAACAAGTAAATTCATTTTGTTTTATTTCAAGAATCGTTAATCATGTTAACAACGTCATTCTGTAAAGCTAAAACAAGTAAGAAATACAAACAAAAGCACAAGGGCTCAAATTTTATTGATAAGATGGAGATCAGCCAAACGCGTGATTCCAAAGAGTATATACAAAGTTAGGAAATGGTAATTTACAGAGAAAAGGGCTACGTTGAAACTTAACGACCACTATCCTTCTACCAACTTTGAATTCGGGGCATCCTGAGCTTCTGTCGAAGATGACCTTGACTGGAGTTTTCCTCCGATGGACGATGTAACTGCTGCTGCTGCTGAGGGACTTGCCTCTGTTGAACATAGTTACTTGCCATTATCCCTAATTTTTGCATGGATTGTACTATGAGATTTCCAATCCACCGGGATGATTTTTTCATGTCTTTAATTTTTGCCTGGACCGCCCTTTCGGGTTTTCAATCCACCGAGACATTTTTTTTTTTTAGGCGAAGTATTTCTTGACTACGTCAACATTCGTGGGGTAGGCAAATTCCTCTCCGTCCATGGTTGCAAGTCTCAAGGCACCGCCTGAGAAAGCTTTCGTGACCACATAGGGGCTATCATAATTTGGGGTCCACTTGCCCCGAGAATCAGTGAGAAATGATTGTATCTTCTTGAGCACGAGGTCTCCTTTTCTGAAGCCACGAGGTCGGACCTTTTTGTCGAACGCCCTCTTTATTCTTTGTTGATACAACTGACCGTGGCATAGTGCCGTTATTCTCTTTTCTTCGATCAGATTCAGTTCATCGTGTCGGTTTTGACACCATTCAGCTTCGGTGAGCTTAGCTTCCATCAGTACTCGGATTGATGGGATCTCTACTTCGATGGGGAGCACTGTTTCCATGCCATACACTAGAGAGAAAGGGGTTGCCCCTGTTGAAGTGCGGACAGATGTTCGATAACCGTGAAGAGCAAAGGGTAGCATCTCGTGCCAGTCTTTGTAGGTTACAACCATCTTTTGAACGATCTTCTTGATGTTCTTGTTAGCCGCTTCTAGCGCTCCGTTCATCTTGGGTCGGTAGGGATATGAGTTATGGTGTTCGATCTTGAACTCAGCGAACAACTCTTTCATCATCTTATTGTTCAAGTTAGATCCATTATCAGTAATGATCTCACTTGGAACACCATAACGGCAGATGATATTGTTTTTGATAAATCGGACCACCACTTGTCGGGTTACATTAGCATACGATGCTGCTTCGACCCACTTGGTGAAGTATTCAATGGCTACCAGGATGAACCGGTGTCCGTTTGAAGCCTTAGGTTCGATCATGCCAATCATGTCGATTCCCCATATCAAGAAAGGCCATGGGGAAGAGAGAACTTTGAGATGTGATGGCGGTACATGAATTTTGTCGGAGTATATCTGACACTTGTGACACCTCCTCATGTACTTGTAGCAGTCGGATTCCATTGTCAACCAATAGTACCCTGCTCTGAGAATTTTTCTCGCCATTGTGTGTCAGTTGGCATGAGTGCCAAAGGATCCTTCATGAATTTCTTTCATAAGCATGTCTGCTTCTGGTCTGTCTATGCATCGGAGCAAGACCATGTCAAAATTTCTCTTATAGAGAGTGTCATCGCTCAGGAAGAAGTTTCCAGCCAATCTTCTGAGGGTTTTTCTGTCTTTCCTGGATGCCCCAGGTGGGTACTCTTGTTTCTGAAGGAAGCATTTGATATCGTGATACCAAGGTTTGTCGTCTATGACTGCTTCAATCGTGAAGATGTAAGCGGGCCGTTCAAGGCGCGTGATGTCAATCTTAGGTAGGTCATTCCATTGACCTACACTAATCATGGAAGAGAGAGTGGCTAATGCATCAGCCATGTGATTCTCATCACGAGGGATATGATGAAACTCAACTTTGTTGAAGAAAGGTAACAACCTTCTTGCGTAGTCTTTGTAAGGAATCAATCTTGATTGGAATGTGTTCCAATCTCCTTTTATCTGATTGATAACCAAGGCTGAGTCGCCGTATACGTCCAAGTTTTTGATCCTTAAATCAATTGCTTCCTCGAGACCCATGATACAAGCTTCGTATTCGGCCTCGTTGTTCGTACATTTGAACGTAAGTCTGGCGGTGAAAGGAATGTGGGTACCCTGAGGGGTAACAATTATTGCCCCTATTCCGTTTTCGTAATGATTAACTGCTCCGTCAAAGATAAGTCCCCATTAGGAACCTGGTTCTGGCCCTTCACTGGGTAACGGTTCATCGCAATCTTTCATTTTTAGATACATGACATCTTCGTCTGGGAAGTCAAACCCGACTGATTCTTGATCGTCAATCGGTTGATGAGCCAAATGATCGGCTAAAATACTTCCTTTAACGACTTTCTGAGCATGGTACTCGATGTCATATTCTGATAACAGCATCTGCCAACGGGCAATCCTTCCCGTAAGAGCAGGTTTTTCGAAAACGTACTTGATTGGATCTATTTCGGAGACCAACCAAGTAGTATGACGAATCATGTATTGGCGAAGACGTTTGGCTGCCCAAGCCAAAGCACAGCAAGTTTTCTCAAGCATCGTGTACCGAGTCTCGCAGTCAGTGAATTTCTTGCTTAGATAGTAAATGGCAGACTCTTTCCTTTTGGTTTCGTCTTGTTGGCCAAGTACACATCCCATTGAGTTCTCTAGAACAGTGAGGTAAATGATCAGTGGTCTTCCTTCCACTGGAGGTGACAGAATCGGTGGGTTCAACAGGTATTCCTTAATACTGTTGAAGTCAGTTTGACAGTCCTCTGTCCAAATGCAGTCCTGATTCTTTTTGAGTAACTTGAAGATCGGCGCGCATGTCGCGGTCATAAGGAATATGAATCTGGAGATGTAGTTCAAACTTCCCAGGAATCCTCTGACTTGTTTTTCAGTTTTCGGAGAAGGCATTTCTTGAATGGCCTTGACCTTGTCAGGATCAACTTCAATTCCCTTTTGGCTGACGATGAACCCTAGTGGTTTCCCTGAACGGACACCGAAGGTGCACTTGTTAGGATTCAAGCGGAGCTTGAATTTTCTTAGACATTCGAACAATTTTGACAGATGTTCAACGTGCTCACTCTCTGTTTTTGATTTGGCAATCATATCATCGACATATACCTCGATTTCCTTATGTATCATGTCATGAAACAGAGTAGTCATGGCCCTTTGATAGGTTGCCCCGACGTTCTTCAAACCGAACGGCATTACCTTGTAACAAAAGGTACCCCATGGGGTAATGAACAAAGTTTTCTCCATGTCTTTCGGCGCCATTTTGATTTGATTATAGCCCGAGAATCCATCCATGAAGGAGAAGACTTTGAACTTTGCTGTACTGTCTACCAGCATGTCAATGTGTGGTAAAGGAAAGTCGTCCTTTGGACTAGCCTTGTTCAGGTCTCTGTAATCTACACACATTCTGACCTTTCCGTCCTTTTTGGGAACGGGTACGATGTTGGCTAACCATTGAGGATACTCTGATGTGGTGAGGAAACCCGCGTTAATCTGTTTCTGTACCTCCTCTTTGATTTTGATAGCCATGTCTGGGTGAGTGCGTCTCAACCTTTGCTTTACTGGCGAACATTCCGATTTCAACGGTAAGTGATGTTCCAAGATGCTGGTATCCAACCCTGGAATATCCTGATAGGACCAAGCGAATACATCGGGAAATTCTTTGAGAAGCTTTATCAAACTTTCTTTGACAGTTGGATTGAGCAGTGCCCCAATCCTGATTTCTTTTCTCTCTTACTCTGAACCCAAGTTTACCGTTTCCAACGGTTCTTTGTGAGGTTCAATGGACCTTTCCTCTTGTCTGAGTAGTCGGGAGATCTCTTCTGGAATTTCGTTGTCAACTTCTTCTTCAGCCTCGAATACCGGGAACTCAAAGTTGAGAGAAGGCATCAGATCGTATGTTTCAACGGGGTTTAAAATAAGCAATCTGCATGACGTGATGATTCGTGTTTAGAAGAGATAGAGAAAATGGAGTGTGTGCAGTGTTTTTCTTTTACTGCTTGTTTTTATTTTTGAATTGTCTTTTAGGATTACCATTTTCTGAAAAAGCAAAAAGAGAAAACAACAATTAATGCGGAAATTACAGAACGACGTTATTTTATTAATGAACAAGTCGAATCTTGAAACTACAACCCTATAAAATAAAACTCTGTCGCTTTGGACGAAGCGAAGAGGGATATTTACAAAAAGCGAGCCCTATCAAAACATCCGTTTCACCTGGGCAGGATGAAAGGTTAAAGATGGCAATTACTTTGACTGGTGAACGGCCTTCGAAACATCGACAGCAACCCATTGGCGGCGAACTCCTCGGTGAATCACAAAGTCTGGCACCTTCCTTGATTTGTCTTCAGAAATGACGCTGATTTCTGGTGGAGCAGGATCATTGGAATCTGTCTCCCAGGCAGAATTGTCGTAGGAGAATTCCTCTGTTGCATTTTGCATAGCATTCGTGCTCTCAGCTGTATCTCCTCATCCAGTTGGCTGGATGTCTTCGAGCCTGATACGAGAGCTTTCGGGAGCGGTGTACTTGACCATATAATCAAATTTTCCACTTGGTTGTCCCAGGGTGTCCCATACTTCTTTGGAACTGGAGGAGTCATCCCTCTCGATGACGTTGACCTCGGGAAAAGCATAGTTGATGAATTCAAGTCCTGCAAACGTTGCGAATTCATCGTCATGTTGAGTAGTTTCTGAATGACCTGAGTGTTGATCCCATGACATGGTGGGGACACAGGTATTCTATTCAATGACGGTCAGCTGATTGTCATCATTCGGCTGACTTTCTTGCCCCAAGTTTCCTGGGTAAGGTTGTCACATTGGCAGACCATCCATTGGGCCATAGTAGGTGTAGTCAAAATTGTCTTTCATCAGAGTGTCTTCCTCTAATGAATTTGGCGGAGCACGGCATCCTTCCGGATCACAATCTTCATATATCATTTCGACATCTGATCTTGGTATAAATCTAGGACTTTCTGTAGGAAAGCAAAAAGGCATAGGCACCTCTTCTTGAGACATATAACCGTCCTTGTTAAGATAGGACTTCCATTCTTCATCTGTGTCAGAGGGATCTTCCTCATTGATAGCATGAACTGTCTGAGACACTAGGTGAAGGAAACCTCCACTATGGAAGAAGTTTTGAAAGGGATGAAGACTTTCATCGTTAGCAGCTGTCTGGGTACAGGTTGCAGAAAAACCAAGACCTTTCTTTGTTTTATTGTCAATAGGAATGACAAGTTGTCCCCATCCGGTTGTATCGGTACTCTCGACCGCTTTGATAGCATCGTTGTATGAGGAAATCAAGGTTCCTCCTTTGAACTGATTGTCCTTGCTTACCGACAGTGCTTGGAACTGCATTCCAATAATCTCCTCGGGTTCTACACAAGTAGATGATGACAAGTTACTCACGAGCAAGGCTTGTTCCCCACAGACTGTGACAAGTTGATCGTTCTTTATGAACTTTAGCTTTTGGTGGAGGGTTGAAGTAACCACTCCAGCCTGATGTATCCAAGGTCTTCCTAATAAACAACTGTACGTTGCCCGGATGTCCATGACCTGGAAAGTGACTTGGAAAGTATGAGGACCGATAGTTATGGGAAGATCAACTTCACCGATAACCGCTTTTCTGGATCCGTCAAATGCTTTGACGACGACCTCGCTGATTCTCATCGGAGGGCCTTTGAATGATAATTGCATCAAAGTGGACTTCAGCATAACATTCAGGGCTGACCCTGTGTCTACCAGTACGCTGGCTAAAGCATCGTCCTGGCAGTTAACTGTGATATTGAGCGCCATGTTATGGAGACGACCCTCTTCAGGTAATTCCTCATCACTAAATCCCAAATTGTTGCAGGAAGTGATGTTAGAGACAATGCTATCGAACTGTCTGATGGTTACATCCTGTTCCACAAAGGCTTGCTCTAAGACTTTCTGTAGAGCCTCCCTATGCGCTTCTGAACTGAGTAACAGTGATAACACCGAGATCTTTGAAGGAGTTTGTAACAGTTGATCAACAATGTTGTATTCACTCCTTTGGATGAGCTTCAGCATCTCATCATCATTTTTCGAAAGGTCGGGATTACTGGATTGACCGACTGATGGATTTGGAACTTCTGTGTGAGGTTCCTTTTCTTTGTTGGAGTCTCCAACTCCTCTGTTGAAGATTCTACCACTCCGTGTTACACGACTGATGTCTGCAATGTTCACGATGGAGGGTAATGGAATTTTCTTTCCATTTTCAATGGTTGTTGCACCGTATTTGTAAGGGATAGCCTTAGTTGATTCATACGGTAATGGTCCCGGTAGATAGATAACTATGGGAGCCCTCTGATTTTTCTGACCATCGTAAGTAATCTCGATCCGTTCCCGGTTGGGAACTCTCGATTCGTCAAGTAGTGGAATGATGGCAAAAACATCCCTGGTCTGGTGACGACCAGAGATGGTGACAACATCCTCAACTTGATCGGCAAGGTAATTCGGCATCCAGTTGATGGGTCCAAAACCCGGATATGGACGAATTTCTCCACAATCCACCTGACCCTGAAGAGCTGCTCTCACAAGGTAACACCCTTGGTTACTTTCCGAACAGATGCTACAACAGTCGTAATTGTGTGGTGGCACCTGGCCACGCCCACTTTGAATACAATGTAACCTTACTAGGTTAGCTTCTATTGATCGGACATCCTGACTCTGACACCGAGTAGGATTCCTGTTACTGATACCGATTTGCTGAGTATCTTCATCCATATAGATTGGCATCCACCAGTGTTTTAACAAGTGCTGAAGTGCCTCCTGGACAAGGGTACAACCCTGATCGTTTTCGCAACCCGCTTTGCAGTTCTGATAATCATATGATACCAGGAATCCGAGACGGACCTGTTCTGCGTGTAACTCCACCAGGCTGGTATTCATCGGACGAATATCGAAGATTTGAATCATGTTGATCTGATAAGGGTTCCTATCATGGTAGTCTTGGATCCATCCAAGATCCATCTGACGCTGGAGAGCCTCTTGTATGAAAGAGCATCCCTGTTTGCTTACCGAGCAAGTCAGACAGGAACTGTAATCATGTCGCGGCAGATTATGATACTGGCTTTGCCTTGAGTGCATCACCACCAAGTTGGCATTCATCGCACGGATGTCGTGGTTTTGAATGACGTTAGAATTCGTATAGACCATGTTAACTCCACGAACTCGGTGCTCTTGGATCCATCCGAGATCCATTTGTTCCTGTAGAGCTGATTGTACCACAGAACATCCCTGGTTGTCTTTAGAGCAGATATCACACTGGTGATAGTTATGAGGTGGCACATGGCCATATCCACTCTGTCTACAATGCATCTTAACCAGATTGGTTTTTAGCAAGAGTACATCGTGAATTTGATAGACATTGTTAAATTCTCCTTCTATCAAATTGACTACAACCTTCTCGTGTTGAGGCAGCGGGTTCGTAAGAACATTGGGATTCATATCCTTGAAAGATAAGAGCCCGCTCCTAACAAGCTTTTGCACGTCAGATTTGAAATTGAGACAATTCTCAATGTTATGCCCTGGTCCTCCTTGATGATATGGGCATGTCTGATCCACCTTAAACCAAAAAGGCGGATTTTCTGGTACTGTAAGAGGAGACTTAGTCTGAATGTGCCCCTTAGCTAGTAGTAATGGAAATAGTTCTGCGTACAACATGAGAATAGGATCAAACCCTGATGGTCGTGTTGTACGGTTGTTGTTATATGGAGGACGACCCTGCTGAAGAGGCTGTTGTGTCCTTTGCTGATTAGGTTAGCTCTGCGTAACCTGAGGTTGATACGTAGGAATAGGCGCAGTGTTGATAGTAGGAATTACAGCTGCTACCAGCTGATAACGTCGCTTTTGCTTTCTGAGAGAGATATTCACAATATCTTACTCTTTTTTCTTAGGGAGAACACTACCGTATTGTTTTGTACTACTTGATGATCCAGCGTCTTTTGCTAAATGTCCCTCTCGGACGGCTTCCTCAAGACGAACTCCTATGCCCACCATCTCGGTGAAATCACTGGGTGCACTGGCAACCATTCGGTCATAGTAAAATGAGCTTAAGGTCTTTAAGAAGATCTTTGTCATCTCTTTTTCCTCAAGAGGTGGACAAATTTGAGCGGCAATTTCACGCCACCTTTGAGCGGCAATTTCCTCAAGAGGTGGACAAATTTGATCTGAGTTGATCTCTGTCGGGTGCCATGTCCAAATTGTATTTGTATTGTTGGACGAAGGCAGTGCCAAGATCTCTGAAAGTGCTGATCGTGGCACGGTTTAAACCCATGTACCATTTTAATGCGGCACCGGTTAGACTATCCTGGAAGTAGTGAATCAGTAGGTCCTGATTCTCCGTCTGAGCTGACATTCTCCGAGCGTACATCACCAGATGGCTCTGAGGGCAAGAGTTACCCTTGTATTTTTCAAAGTCGGGCACTTGGAATTTGTGCGGGACTTTCACATTGGGGACCAAGCAGAGGTCTACGGCGTCCTTTCCAAATAAATCCTGACCGCGAATGGCTTGTAGTTCCTTCTGCATTTCCAAGAACTGCTCCTGGAATTCCTCCATTCGGTCAAACATAGTTTCCTTTTTACCAGCAGGTATTGGTGGAATCTGTCCTTCCGGGACAATGTGCACCACAGGGGGTGGTACCGTGACTACGGCAGCGAATCTTGGCGTTTCCCGAAGTTTGTAACCTTCAGGAGTCTTCAGTATGCCCCTGGCATCTTCGCTTTCCCAAAGTTTGTAACCTTCAGGCCCAGCGGCTTCTGTTGTGATTCCCTGATCCTCAGTGATCGGCGAAACATATCCTTCCGGGATATAGTTAACAGGCATGCCCCAAGGGCGATCTTTCGACATCTGATACCTAGGATCATTCTTCTCCACTATGGGCATTGAGGTGATCTCTGAGATCACAGATCTTTGTAGCTGAGCTTCTGCCATGGCTTGCATGTCGTTACGAAGCTTTCTCATATCCTCTCTCAGAGCGTCGGTCTCTTCCTTCAACTCTCTATTTTCTTCCTCAAGATCATCCATCTTTTTCTGACGATTGGCCCGAGTATTGTACGAATGAGACAGTTTGACTCTAGAATCGGGACACAAACGTGAGATTCGTAGGTAAGAAGAATACGCGATGTAAGAATGATGAATGCAATGATTATATTAATTGTTCTTTTGGTTTAATCAAAATAAACTTTGACAATTAGATTGCAAATATCAAACGGTGGGGAAACCCCTTTTTATTGAATTCAAAGGATTACAGAAATGGAAATACATTAGATTACAAGGTGCAGAAACAAAAACCTAAGCTAATGGGTCCCGAGTCCTCTCTGAAGAGAAATCGGGTGCTGATTCTGATATCTTCCTTTTCTTTGACCGGGCCTCTTGGGTCGTTGTCGGGTTGTCGTTCCTTTGTCAAGTGAAAGGAGTGAGCAAATTCCTTTGGTCATCTTGATTCTCCACAGCATGTTGCTCCAAAATTTCAATCAGAGCATCTTTCTCTTTCAGTAGTTGTTGTATTTTGATGCACTCTACGTCGAGGGTGTGGTACTTGTTCTTCCAAGACCTCCTCTCCCGTTGAACTTTGTTGAGAGTAACCTGAAGCCTTTCAGTTTCCGTCATGAAGTACATGACAGATTCCTTTGGTGGAATAATTTCGTAACGAGGATAAGGCATCTTTAGCTTGAGAGCTCTAGTTTGTACCCAATGGAGATAAGGCTCCATTGAGACACAGTCCGGTTTTCCTAGAGACTCTCATCCTTTCTTATGAACGTGTTTCCAAGCGTGCACTATTTCCATCTTTAGTGCTCTGTCACTTTCTCCTTCCTTGAAGAAAAGACCTTCCAGATGAGCGTTGCACAGAACAAGCCTCATCGGGTATCCAAATTGACGACGAACCAATACCGGGTGATAGTTGATTCCTCCTTTAGTTCCTATGAGGGGTGCGTTGGGGAAGTTTCCACAACGGTCAATGATCCTGATTCCCTCAAAAATCCCATTACACTAATCTATATCAGAGTTGGTGAGAGACATGATCTTCTGCGACCAACGTAAGACACTCTTGAAATCCCAAAAAGCAGCAGACTTGGGCAAGTGCGAGATAAACCATTTATAAAGCAGAGGTACACAGCATGTGATCTCCCCTCTGCTGTACAAATTTCCCAAGTGTACAGAATGATACGCATCTGCGAGCAAAGTCGGCACAGGGTTTCCAATGAGAAAAACCTTAATGGAGTTAATATCGACGAAGTTATTGATGTTGGGAAACAAAAATAACCCCGTAGGTAGGCAAGACAAAGATGCTTTCAAAAGCAGTCACGTTCCCTATACTAGCAAAGTACAGAGCTTTCTTTGTTAAGAACTGAGCTGGCAAACCTTGGATGCCACCCTTAGTAGTCATGTGAGTCCTGACCTCAGACTCGTCCAAATGAATTGCTCTTGCAATGGTCTGATTCTTTGGAATTTCTTCCAGTCCAGAAAATGGAGCTCGATCTGTGATGTGTAAATCAATCAGATGAGAATACTCCTCCAGCGTTGGTGCTAACTGGTAATCCGGGAATGTGAAACAGTGATAAATTGGATCATAGAATTGAATGAGCGCATCCATGATTCCCTCAATCACATGGACTCTTAACAGTGGTAGCAAACCTCCGTGCTTGGCTCTGAAAGCCTCTTGGTTTGTGATCATCCTTGCTAACCTTCTCAAATCCCCTAGTTTTGGAACCTTGAAGGTGTACGTGTGAGTTCTCCTTCTACCGAAATCCATTAGCGTAATCCTCTTCTCTGATATTTGCAATCACAGTCTTAGTTTAATTTGAAAAACAGAGAGACTAGAAGAGAAGTTTTTTGAATGTTTAAATGTTTTTTTAAATGAATGCATGAATGCAGCACACAAAAACATTGAAAAAACATGGGGTCAAAGGGTCGTTGTCATGAAGTCAAGGCTCTACCCATCCCCAAAGGTTTATACTAAGGTGATTTTTGTACCTGTACTCATTATCATCAGCTCCTCCCAGGAAAGCAAAACAACAAGCGGATCGCCAGCGAGTTGTAGTGCAATCTTAAAGTAAGTGCCATTCACCGAGAATAGATCACCAGCCTCAAATGAGGGTAGTATCGCGTAACAACTATTTCCAATAGTTTCCGCACTACGAAAGGGTTTGGCTCCTCAGCTTCTCAGGCATCACAACCGACCCATTGTCTAGGTGAGAGAATGGTTACATTAGGATGCCTCCACTGAGGTTGATGGTCGACCTCGTCGCCATCACTTATCTTAAGTGTATACTCAATCTCACCACATGCGGCATCACACGCATTCCCAGTAGCAGAAAAATAAACACATATTCAATTAGGAAAAGCAGTATATATATTTGTCTTAAACATCCTAGACCTTTAAAGCTATGAATCCTAAGTTCCTGACAGAAAATGGGTTCCCCGGCGGAAGCCCCAATTTGTGGTATTCACACAAGAGATGAAAAGGAAAAAGAGAACTACAGGCCCCACAGTGGGCGCCATTTTTTTGTAGCGAGCGATTTTGGACGCGGTTCTTAAGCGTTGGTCGCTCTCTGCGGTTGAGCTTAAACTACATGTCGATTCATTTTTTATCCTATTGTGAGCTGAATAAGGATGGGAAATAGATGTCTCCAATTAACCCTGCTTTGCATACTGAGTTTAAACAGCGGTCTATTAGGTTACGGATGCTATTAATGTGGGGGGGCCTTTTTACTGGTTATTTGTATTTTCGCCAATACGGTTTTCTTTCTTTTTATCTAGACAGAAGGTTTCTGGCGGGGAACAAGGATTAGGATGTTAGGACTGATGCTTTTTGAATTACTGCTTTTGATTGATGGAGATATGGGTTTTTTGTTTAGTGTGCTCGCTAAGATCTTTCTTTCAATCTTATGCCTACGTATTCCCGTTTACCGAAACAGGGAAATCAGAGCGTTCGTAGTTCCTCCTATTCTATGGGAGGAAATTGGTTTTTTTTTTTGTCTTGTTCAAAGCCCAAGACGTGAAGCGAAAGGTGATTTGTATCTTGTTCAAAGCCCAAGATGTGAAGCTGAAGGGTTTATTTGTATCTTGTTCGAAGCCCAAGATATGAAGCTAAAAGGTGTTTTCTTTAGAGAGAATTTGTCATCTCTAAAGGGGGGTCTGTTTGTCACAACTGTTGGGTGACTGGCTGTAAAGGAGGATTACTTTAACTGGGATATGCGAATCCGGCAATGCCATAATTTCCTTTATAGGGGATTTTAACCTGAAGGAGAAGACTTTAACTCAGTGTAGAGCAATGCCATCTTTCCTTAGGAATTTCTCATGCTAAAAGAGGGACAGTGGCGTGGATATAGATGATCCAGAGGCTTGCCGCTTACAGCGATTAGATGAAGGGGAAGAAGTGGTTGATGTTTGTGTACTATGAACGAGGCACAGCTTTGATGCTAAAAGGTTGATTGGATCAACCAGTGGTTTTCTTATACAAAGCCTAAGAGGAGGCTAATACGTGTCTCGTACAAAGCCCGAGAGAGAGGCTAAAAGGGTGGACTCAATAGGAGAATCTTTTATACTCAACAAGAGAGTGTTTCTGTATCTCGTACGAAGCCCGAGATGGAGGCTGAAAGTTTGACTCAACAAGAGAGTCTTTTATACTCAACAAGAGAGTGTTTTTTGTATCTCGTACAAAGCCCGAGATGGAGGCTAAAGTTTGACTCAACAAGAGAGTCTTTGTATCTCGTACGAAGCCCGAGATGGAGGCTAAAAGTTTGTTTGGCTCGATAAGAACCTTTTTGTATCTCGTATAAAGCCCGAGATGGAGGCGAAAGGGGTGATTGACTCAACGAGAGAGTCTCTTATGTGTCTCGTACAAAGCCCGAGAGAGAGGCTAAACGTTGTTTGACTCCGCTGGGGAGAATCATTGTACAAAGCCCAAGAGGAGGCTATGGTGACTGTTTCAGTTGAGTGACAGGTCCAGTATACTGATTTTGAAAGAGAAAATCAGTTCTTATATGAGCAACACTGTACTCAAGGATTTGATTCAAGGATTCGGGTTATTCCTGTTCTTTAAGGAAGCGGGAAATCTAAGGGGTATTGAGACTGTCCGAGTCTACGGGTTTCCTTCCTATTTGACGAAGGGGTCACTTGAGAATGTCTTTGAGACTCAAGGATATTAGATTGTCCGAGTCTAGAGTTTCATCTTTTGTACCATGCTTTGAGAAACAGTAGTAGACTCTATGAAAGGACTGTTCTATGAAGATGACTAAGTTTTGTTCCTATACCTCTAGGAGGTCGTCGGGACAATTTGTACGAAGCCCAAGAGGAGGCTGGAAGCTTTTAAGAAGCCGATCGGTCCTTGTACTAAGCCCAAGAGGAGGCTATCATTCCCGGAGGAAGAGATCATTATACGAAGCCTAAGAGGAGGCTGTGAATACTTCTAAGAAGCCGTAGGTCCTTGTACTAAGCCCAAGAGGAGGCTAGGTTGCTTTTAGGAAGCCTGTGGGTCCTTGTACGATGCCCAAGAGGAGGTCGATGCTTTTAAGAAGCCCATGGGTCCCCAAACCCCAAGAAATTTAAGGCAAGCTATTCACAAGGAATAGATCAAGTCAGGAAAGTTCGAGAATTTGGAAGAAACTCAAAGATGCCATTCACAGAGAATACATTCATCTCTGGGAGTAGAGTTTCTTGACAATTCCTAATGAGGACAGCCGAAGAGAAGACTGTATCTGGTGATCCTATTGGGGATCTAGTTCAGTCTATTTCTAAGAGTGACAGTCTGAGAAAGGGTTCAAAAAGAATCTGCCTTTCACATCTCCATATTGTTTAACCCCAAGAGGAGGGAAGACTGTGTCTGGTAATCCTATGTGGATCTAGTTTTGACTGTAAGTTTAGAGTGATCAATAGGGCTTTACTTAGTGCTAGACGTAGTTGCCGGGGAAACTCTAAATATCTATACTATTATTACACAGTTGATATGAGTTTATGAAAGAAGACTTACAGCGAAACAGTCCCACAATACAGTTATATATATATGAGTTTATGAAAGGAGACTTACAGTGAAACAGCCCCACAATACAGTTATATACATATGAAAGCGGTAAATGAAAGCGGGTAAACACTTACTCGGTTGTAGAGCTTCCATGCTGTTTGGTTAGTTGTTCAACAAAGAAAGATTGAAAACAACAGTATATTCAAAATCAAAGGATGAAGTGCTTTGAAAAAGAAAGATTTGGGGCTTACAGCTCAAGGAGAGGCCCAGGGTTTTATCAGTGAGCGCACTGTTGAATTTGTACAGAGGGACTTATACAAGTGACTGTGGCCCAAAAAAGGTTTTTTGTACAAAGGGATGGGTCTTACACTCTCTCAAGAGGCCCAAAGAGTTTTTAAGAAAGGAAATGGGTCTTACTACTCGAGGGTAGGCCCAGTTGGTTAATTTTAAACTGGCGACGATCGCGTCGTTTATTTGAAAATGTACAGAGGGACTTATACAACGAATGAGACCCAAAAAGTTTTCTGTACACAAGGGGTTGGGTCTTACACTCTAATAGAGGCCCAAAGAGTTTAAAGAAAAGAAATGGGACTTACAACACGAGGGGAGGCCCAATGGTTTTTATTTTCAAGATGAATATTCACTTTTAAAATGCTTTAAAACAATTAAAAATGAATTTATTCACAAAAATACCAACTATATTAAATAAATAATATAAATTTGATTTTTTTGTAGAATAAAATATTTTACTATTTTTGTGATTTTTCAGAAAAAGAACCAATAAAAAATAATCAAAATTGAAGGAGTTATTAATTTTCCAAATCGTTATAAAATAAAATGAGAAAATATAAAAAAGAGGGGTTGGGTCTTACACTCTATTAAAGGCCCAAAGTGTATTTTTGTACAAAAAATGGGGCTTACAACTCAGGGAGAGGCCCAAAATATTTTCAGTTTGAAAATGGCGATCGCGCCGAGATTTTTAACGTATCAGGACTTATACAATAGCTGAGGCCCAAAAATGTTTTGTTAAAAAAGGGTTGGGTCTTACACTCTAATAGAGGCCCAAAGTATTTGAAAAAGATTTGTTAGGGTGAAAATCAAAGAAAACCCCAATTTCATTTTTTTAGGCATTTTTCCAAGAAAAATTAAGTAAAAAATGATAAAAATATCAAATAAAATTATTAAATAATGATTAAAGTTTATGAAAAAAAAATATTTTATCCACATAAATATTTAAAATCATTTTGGTTTTAAAAATCAAGAAAAAAAAAATCATTTTAAAAGCATTTAAAACAATATAAAACACTATTTTTAAATATATTACAAATAATACTTTTTTTGTGATTTTTTGTGGATTAAAATATTATGGGTTATGAATTGGAAAATGATGATTTTTTGCTATGTAAAAAAAATTGGTTGAGTTTTGAAAATAAAAAGTAAGAAAAAGAGGAAAGATATCAAAATATCCTCTCCGGCATTTCTTTTGGGGTAAAAACGAGTACCGAAACTTAAATTTTCAACACGTTTTTTATCAAATTTCAAACACTCATAACTCTCTCAATTTTTATCGGAATCAAAATCCGGAAGTACCTATCTTGACCGGTTTTTCGCAAGGAATCCGATGGTATTACTCACGCACACGGAAAATTAACACACAAAATACAGAAATTAAAACCAAAACTGCTATCGTTTTGAAAACATCGTTCCGCGTCGAATTTCCAACACGCGTAACTCTCTCGATTTTTATCCGAATTGAAATCCGAAAAAACCTATCTCAACCAATTTTTCGCAAGGAATCCAATGGTATCGCACATGCATGCTGAAACTCAACGTACAAAACGCAGCAATAAAAAAACCAGAGCTGCTACGTTGTGAAAACGTCGTTCTGCGTCGAATTTCCAACACGCGTAACTCTCTCGATTTTTATCCGAATTGAAATCCGAAAAAACCTATCTCGACCAATTTTTCGCAAGGAATCCAATGGTATCGCACATGCATGCTGAAACTCAACGTACAAAACGCAGCAATAAAAAAACCAGAGCTGCTACGTTGTGAAAACGTCGTTCCGCGTCGAATTTCCAACACGCGTAACTCTCTCGATTTTTAACCGAATTGAAATCCGTAAAAACCTATCTTGACCGATTTTTCGCAAGGAATCCAATGGTATTACTCACGTACATGGAAAATCAACACATAAAATGCAGAAATTAAAAAACCAAAACTGTTATCGTTAATTCGTCGTCGTTTCGCGTCAAATTTCCAACGCGTGTAACTCTCTCAATTTTCATCGGAATTGAAATTCGTAAAAACCTATCTTGACCGATTTTTCGCAAGGAATCCAATGGTGTTACTCATGCACACTAAAACTTAATGTACAGAACACATCAATAAAAAAAAACCAGAACTGGATATGATTTTAAAACCACCAAAATTCCACATATAAACATGTTAAAATGCAAACAGTGGGAGGATCACAACATACACATTATGGACTACATTTTTGCCTCAAGAATTGTTCAATATGATGCATGTATGTGGACAACAAAGAAAAGCATGATTCAAAGAATTCAAGTTGTGGATTTTACCTCTTTTTTGGAGATTTTTGGTAACCTACCAAGTGCTTTGTTCCAGAAATGATTTGATGCTTTGGACAACCTCAAATGACCTCTTAGAAGCTTTTAGGATGGTTGGAATCGGCTGGAAAACTCTGGAGCAAGTTTGTGCACTTTCTCGCAAAATGGTCAAAAGTGGCCAAAATGCCAACTCTCTCAAATGGTGTTCCATATGTGTGGCACCATTTAGGACAGTTCAAGGATGATATTTAGAGTGTGTTTGAGGTTTTATCTGGTTTGGAAAGTGACTGAATCAAGACATGGCTTGAAAAATGCAAAAAAGTGCCATTTTGAGGTTTTGAGAGGTGACTTTGTGATGTTGTGATTACAGGTCACTTTTGATGGTTTGCACAGCTTACATATGATATATATGAGGTGTGTGTGTGATTAGTTTGAGTGGAATTGCTCTCTAGCTCAAAAACTCAGAATTTCCTTACTAAAGAAGGCATTTTGGAGTGAAAGAGAGAATTTGAGGAAAGCATCTGTTTGATGGCTTTGGTGTACTCAAACTGAACACAAATGAGCTCTATTTATAGTGGAGCAAGTTTTTTTTGGGATCCACAGTGAATGGCAACTGCAGCAGGTGTTTGTTCCATGTTGGCCAATGGAAATGCAAGTCTCCTCTAGCCATTGACTAGAGGTTAGGGCACAGGGTTGTGGTTCCCTTGGTCTTGGATAAGTCTTGACTGATTTCATATGAGAATGGCTCAGTCCATGCCACCTCTAAGCATCCATTAAATGCTCCAAACCAAAATTGGAGTTTTGTCCCTCTTTTAGGGATTTCTAGGTTTTGGCATGCTTTTTTTTTGTTCCTTGGACTTTGGAGGTTCATGGATCAGATCATCCCACTTGGATTTGATCCTTAGATGTGTCCAAACTGATGACAAGGCTTGAAAATTCGTGTGGCACAAAAAAAGTGCAAATCTGCCCTGAAAAATTCAGCTTCAGTAAGGCCTTTTGTAAGATCCATAACTCCCTGCTCGAGTATACTACATGGACGTTCTAGGAATTTCCGGAAAGCTTAGATGACGTACTTCAACTTTGATGTTTGACATTAGACCTGGTTCAACTTGGAACATGGAGAAAAACAGCCTTGAAGTTGGGACATTGTGCTGAAATTACAAGGCAGATTTTTGGCTAAGTGCTGAAAAATGTCAATTTTAGGTTTTTAGCCATTTTGATCCAACCATAACTCAAAATCCATGATGAATTGGGATGAAGTGTAGTTGACACTTTTGTAGAGGGCCATGAGGGCTACAAATCCATCTTTGGATGGGGGAAAATGGCTTTGTGGTTTAGGAGTTATGATCCTCCAAAGTTGGTACCCTTGCCACTTTTTTTCATAACTTAGAAAATTTTCTAAGTTTTTATGGTTACCCCTTTTACAAGTTATCCCACTTTCTTTGATTTTTCTTGATGAATGATGATTCCAATCACACATTAACATCATTTTAGGGTTAAAAACCCATTTTTATGAAAAATCTCAAAATGTCAAAGTTTGACTTTTGTGCACAGTTGACTTTTTATCAGATGAATTCCAAACTGTGCGATCCTTTAGGAAATCATGTCCTTGACCTAAATCAAAATTGATGGACATGTTCCATGGGTGTTATAGGGTATATTTAATCGTGTCCTAGGGTTTGGGAGCATGTCCTGGTCAAAAGTCAAAGCTACAGTTGACTTTTCTCGCGAAACCCTAACTGTGGTTCAGATGAAATTGAAACTTGTTGCTCAAGCTTCTTGGATCAATCCATTGTTGCAAATGGATCAATATGGTGTGTTAGGGATCCTCAAATCCTCTCTTGAGGTCTTGGCTCATGATTTGTCCCAAAAGTCAACTTAGGGGTGAATTAGGTCAAGAAACCCTAATTCTTGATTTTTGATGTATGCATTCCCTGAGGCTAAATTGACTTGATGATGGGGTTTATGATGTTCCATGGAGCATTTTAGGTTATACTTGAAGCATTGGCTCATGCCCAGAGGAAAATTTCCATCTGCAGGCCCTAGTCGACCAAACCCTAATTTGGTGACACTGGCGATCCTGAGGCTTGATCCACCTAGAAGGGAGCAGCCTTGTGCTTAATCCTTGAAGTGGGAGTCCTGTTGATCCATTGTGGATATTTGAGAGGCTAGACAAGTTGAAGATCATGTCATTCCTTGATTGATCCTTTGTCTAAGAGCTCTGCGAGGGCTTGAAACCCTAAATCCTGTTTGTAGTGAATGCTCACCCACCTTTGGGGAGACTAATGAGGTACAAAGGTACATCCATATTGTGCTGATGATTTGTACAATGATGGGAAATCTTAGTGGTCAAAATTTGGGGTATGACACTTTATTTTGAGCTTATTTTGGTGGTGAAATAATCTTGAGAGGATGCGATTAATCGGGCTTGGAAAACCTGAAGATCCTGCAACAAGAAACACACAAAGAAAAATATGCATGCATATGCTGACGATGCGAATGCGCATGCTTATGCAAAAGGAAAAATGAGAAGGTTAAATTTCGGGTTATGACAGGTACGGCCGACCCAGACGACCACATTGAAAGCATTGATGCGATGCTCAACTACCGGAACATTCGAGGGGCCATCAAGTGCAGGCTCTTTCCCACGACCCTGAGGAAGGGCGCAATGGTGTGGTATAAGAGCCTCGAGCCCGAGTCCATCACCTCCTAGAAAGAGCTGAATAGGCAGTTCAACAGACACTTCACCGCTTCCCGACGCCACCCGAAGACGGAAGCATCTCTAGAAGCCATCATTTAGGGGAAGAAAGAATCTCTCTGGGACTATGTAGAGATATTCAACCACGAAGCTGTCCAGGTATCTACCTCGGACGACATGAAGCGGTATCTGATTGAGTGAGGACTGAGACCTCGCACTGAGTTCGCCAAGGTAGTCGACATTGAAAGGCCTAACACGTTGGATGTGCTCCTCCATAAGGCCCAAGCCTACATACAGTACAAGGAGAAGAGGTCGCCAACTGCGCCTGTGACTCGCAGAACCAGGTGAGTACCAGGGGCTCCAAGCACGAGGATTTCACTGCTCCCTGATGAGGCAAGGAGAAAAGAAGAGAAGACCGCCCCGTGACTCCCAAGAGCAAAGGGGACCAGCAGGCCGCTTCACCGAGTATACGCTACTCATGGCTCCCCGCGAGCGCATCCTGGCCGAGTGCATAAACTCGGAGTTCCAACGAGGCGGGGTTTGCTTCCCGAAGCCGACACCCCCTAAGCCCAACGTCGACAAGTCCAAGTACGACTGGTTCAACAAGAGCCATGGACACGTCACGGAGGATTGCATCTATCTCAAGGATGCCATTGAAATCCTGATCAAGAAGGGGCACCTGAAGCAGTACACCAGGAGGAGCGAAACCCCTCGACATGAGGCCCAGGAGACGAAAAGGGTCGAGGAGGCGATCCCATCCTCCTGCGATAACGGGTTGCAAGTCGCTCTGTGCGTCTCCCGGCCAGAGGACATCTACTTTCCCTACAAGCCCGACACGTCTGTGACCACTCGTAGCCCATGGGAAAGCTTCCTCGCCGCCATGGTCATATCCGACAGAGGGTTCAATAAGGTCTTCGTGGGGTCAGTGAAGCGGAAGTTCGACGAGCTGATAGAGGTGAGCTCAACTCAGAATGCCAAATTCGACAAGGTCCAGGGGAGGTCGAACCCTATCACATTTTACCTCGAAGAATTGTCGGGTGGTGCCCCTAATTCCAACATCCCTCTCCTTATCAAGGCACAAATGGCAAACTTTGACATCCGCCGCATCTTAGTCGACCAAGGGAGCTCAGTGGACATAATGTATGGCCACCTGTTCACCACCCTCCTGCTCGACGAGACACATCTGACCCCGTTCGTTGGCTCTGACCTGCAGGGCTTAACGGCACCACCACAAGGCCGTGGGGCTACGTCGAGCTATCAGTCACCTTTGGGAACGATGAGACTGCCCGACAAGTCAAGGTCTGCTTCCTGGTGATAAAGTGCCCCTCTCTATACTAGTGCATTTTGGGGAGGCCGACCTTGGCCGAATTCACAACTGTTCCATCTACAGTCCACCTGAAGATGAAGTACTACACGAGCAAGGGCCGTGTTGTCACCCTCCACGGGTACATCAAGGCTGCTAGGAGATGTTTCGAAGCTGCTACCAAGGGGTTGGACTCGATCAACATCAAGTCCAAGACCGCGGGAAAGCTAGGTCAGGACGAGGAGCAGAAGCCACTCCTGCGCGTCAACGCGATCGACCTCGACAGCCGCTTCCCCAGTAAGCAGGAGCAGAACGAGGTAGAAGATCACGCCCCTCTAGCAGAAGGCAACAGACAGCTTCTTCATCCCATGCGCCCCATTCTAGATGGAGACTTCGAGCTCATCACACTCGGCGACGACCTAAACAGGAACTTGAAAGTCGGCACGGGACTCCCCGACCTGGCAAGGAAGTAGCTGAGGCCTGCCTGAGGGAGAATACTGACCTGTTCGTGTGGAGCACTACAGAGATGCTCGGCCTCGACCCAGACGTGGTATGTCACCAGCTCACTATAGATCCGACTGGGACGTAGTTCAACGTAAGCGTAGGCGGTCTCTCGAGAAAGCGGAGGCTGCTGAAAAAGCTGTAAAAGACCTCTTAGAGGCAAACTTTATTTCAGAAGCCCAATACACAACCTGGCTGTCCAATGTTGTACTCGTTAAAAGTCTAATGGAAAATGGCATATGTGTACCGATCTTAACCGGGCATGTCCCAAAGATTCATATCCATTGCCTAACATCGGCAAACTGGTCGACAATTTTGCATGTTTTAAATTACTGTCATTCATGGATGCATACTCGGGATACAATCAAATCCATATGACAAAGGCCGACAAGCAATACACGGCTTTCATGACCGAGTCGGACAACTATTACAACAAAGTAATGCCCTTCGATCTGAAAAACGCTGACGCGACCTACCAACGGATGATGAACAAAGTCTTTCGAGGCGAGATAAGAGACATGCTCGAGGTCTACATGGAAGACATCATCGTGAAATCACGAGAAGAGATCAACCACACTGCCCACCTCAAAAGGGTCTTCTATACGGCGAGAAGATGCAGAATGAGGTTTAACCAAGAGAAGTGCACCTTCGGTGTCCAAGCATGAAAGTTCCTTGGCTTCTATCTGACAGAAGGAGGAATCGAGGCGAACCCCGACAAGTGCAGGGCGTTCTATGAGTTCCTAATGCCGAACTCGAAGAAATCGATCTAATATCTGAACGGGATGATCACCTCGCTGTCTCGCTTCGTGGCCAAATCTGCCCAGCACGCACTCCCATTTTTCAAGCTCCTACGTAAAGAGGCCATGTTCGAGTGGACCGAAGAATGTGAACAAGCCCTCCTCCACCTCAAGTAAGTCCTCTTGCAGCCCCCGGTCCTTTCACGGCCAGAAAATGGGGAGACTTTGTACTTGTACCTCGCCATTGCAACCGAGGCTGTCATCGTGACTTTTATCCGGGAAACCCTTGAGAGACAGAAGCTGATATACTTCACCAATAAAGCCCTCCAGAACCCCGAGATTAGGTACTAGCAGATCGAAAAGATTGCTCTGGCCCTCGTCACTACAGCCAGAAGGCTGCGGAATTACTTCCTGGCCCACACGATCGTGGTAAGGACGGATCAACCCGTGAAGCAGCTGCTTGGCCATCCCGACATGACGGGCAGGATGCTCAAGTGGTCGTTCGAGCTCTCTGAGTTCGACATCCAGTACGAGGGTAGGAAGGCCCTGAAGGCTCAAGTACTACCCGACTTTGTCGCGGAAATGACCGCCCCGATATCCTTGACCGACGGATCCTAAAGGTGGATGATCTACGTCGACGAGGTATCCAGTTCGACGGGTAGCGGAGCGGGCATTATCCTAGAAAACGAGGAAGGCATCTTGATCGAGGTCTCTGTCACCTTATCCTTCCCGACATCAAACAACCAGGCCGAGTACGAGGCCTTCCTCACCGGACTACGCCTAGTCGAGGTCCTCGGCGCGAAGGAGGTAAAAATATTTACCAACTCCCAACTCATGGCCTCCCAGGTGCGGGGAGAGTACCAGGCCAAGAATGACAGACTCATCAAGTACATGACCCTAGTGAAAGAGAAGATGAGAAAAATTCGACTCGGCAGAAGTAAGTTACGTCCTGCGCGAACACAATACCAGGGAGGACATCCTATCTAAGTTGGCGAGCACGAAGAAGAAAGGCAGGAACAAGTCCGTTATCCAAGAGGTGCTTCCTCGACCAAGCATCAAGAAACCCATCTCGACCGTCGACTTAAATTCCATCGGCAATGGCCACTGCTGGAGGCCATCGTGGTCAGGCGACGAGCTTGCTCGTACGTCTTGGTCGAGGACAAATTATACCGGCGAGGTTTCTCCATTCTCCTCCTCAAATGCGTCGAGGAGTCCAAGGTCCCTAGCATACTCCAGGAGATCCATGAAGGGATCAACGCGCAGCACCTCGGCAGATGGTCCCTCGCCCATAAGGCATTGCGGGTAGGATACTACTGGCCCACCATGCAACAAGACGCCAAGGAGCACATCAAGAGGTGCGACAAGTGCTAGAAACACGGGGACATGCACCTGGTGTCGCTCCCGAGATTTTCATCCAAGTACAAACGCGAAAGTGGCACCGAAACAGAGTCGCCAGCAATGTGAATTTATCCCAAGGGAGGGAAAGGAAACACTGCGTAAACCTGAGAAGAAGGATAGAGCATGGTCTTGCGACCAAGAGATTGGGGTTCGGGAGTCGGTTACGCGAAGGGAAGGTATTAGCACCCCCACGCGTCCATCATACCCGATGGGATCCACGCTTGCTTGTCTCGATCAAAGGGTGTCGTCGGCTGGAGCTCCACTGCTAGAGAACTGGAAAAGAAAGGTAGAAAAGAAGGGGGAACAAAAAAGAAAGGAGAGAGAACAAGAAGCAAATGTAGGGAAAATAAAAGAAGTGCTCGCATGGGCCCTACCTCACTGCCTACGTATCTCATCGGGAACATGAGAATCAGAGCGACGTAGTTCCCCTCATCCAGGGTTACTTTGTTTATGTTTTTTAGTGGAATACGTCAGTGTTCGCGTCCTAGCAGATTAGGTGTTGCAGCTCGCTGTATGGAGACTTAGGCGTTACCTGTTTGCGATAGAACGGACATGACGAGTCCTTAAGAATGGAATGAAGGAGATGAGAAGAGACTTGTTTGTTTGTTTTTGTATTTTAAGAAGAAGTGTTTTGATTATTTTTGTTTTTATAACATGTATTGTATTTAAGTCCTTCATGTTGGATCGAATGCCTCGCATATCGACCCAAGACGGGACGTATGCTAAACATTCTAAGAAAGTGAGAGAAGACCCCTCACTATCTCATTCTCACATGAAAGGCTCAAATACAATACAGGTTATGCCATTATTAAGTGTTTTTTATTTTTGTTTTGAGATGAGAAGAGAAAGACTCAAAAGGAAGCCAAAGGTGAAAACTAATGAGGGAGACTAAAACTCAAACCCTAAAGTTGTCATACATGGATGTTCCTACGGTTAATGTGGTTTAAGAAACTTAATCCTAAAAGAAAGGAGAATAAGACACATAAGAAACAACTTACTTCCAAAATGGAAGTTAAGTTGATCTTAAAGAGGGATGAAGAAGATTAAACAAGCAAAAAAGCATTTAATCAGAAATTAATCAGAAATCAATCAAGATAATCCAAGTTAGAATTAAAATGCTAAGTAAAAATCAAGATTAAATTCTAACAAGAAAATATTAATCTAAGATTAAAAACTAATTCTAAAATTAATTCCAAAGTTAATTCCAATTAATTTCTAATTAAAATCAAGTTCTAACTAATCACATTCTAAAGTTAAAACTAACATTAAAAGTGAGTTAACCAAAATTATGATTAAAAATTAAAATCAAAAACCAAAATTAAATTCTAATTCTCTAATTAAAATCTAATTTCTAAAAGATAATCTAATTAAAAGAAAATTAGTTCTAAAACTAATAAAATCTATTATTGAAAATTAGTCAAAATTCAAGATGAAAAACAATTAGAAAGGACAACAGGTTTTTGGAGGTGCAAATAGAATTCAGGCGTTGAACCTTGTCTCAGGCCCAAAACTTGAAAACTGAAGTCATAAAGGGGGGTACGGTAATGTTTCACGGGTGTGTGATCAGTATCCTGCGCGAATGGGCTCTAAACAGATTAGGCCCAATAACTTCCCTTTAAACAAAGGGGGTACGAGCAATACTGGGGCGTGTGAAAAGGAACAGGCGCACGGGCTTAATTTCTCAGGCCCACAAAAGTTATTCTCATGCATCCAGGGGGTGTATTGAGCAGTCCGGATGTGCGAAATCAAAACGAACATGGGCCCAAATCAATGTTATGAGAAACAAGACTAAACAAACCAAAAACCCTAGACGAGTTCCAGCAAGATCAAACACCCCTAACTCCCTCTGCCGTCACCATCATCTCCTTCCAAATCCCTCGTCGTTCTCTCCTTTCTCCGCCGGAAACAGACCGCCTCCATCGCGATTTTCCTTCGTCAACTCCTCTTCGCGAATTCGCCTCCCTTAACTCGCTTCCCTCATTCTGTCTTACATAGAAGCGACGCCGGAACAAAACTACACCGCACTGGACTCCCTCTTCTCACCTCTCCGTCGCCAGGGCTTCATCTCTTCCGTTCGTATCTCGTACTTAGAGATCTCCACCACCACACGATGTCGCCATCAAACCTCGCCGCGTCGAACTCTCTTGGTTCGCTCAACAATGACCTTCGCACATAATGCCTTCACCGGAAACAAGCGCAACGGAATCTCCTCTAATATTTTTTTCTCATTCATAAACCTCGTAACATTCTCACTCATGTTTTCCTCAGCAAGGCTCAAACGCAATGAATCAGAAACAATACAACGAGCCTATCTCTAATCAGCAACAATCAAACACAAACTACAAATAGCGAAAACGAACAACTTATCACGCATCAAAGTTTGAGAGGAGATTGACGTACCTATCGGAGTCGCTCCGATGGCGCTTCGAAGATGAAAACCAGAAAATATCCTCAGGTACGAATTCTGAATCTTCTTCCTTCTTCTCTAACTCTGCTTCATCATGTTGCTTTGAATTTACGAACTGCATCGTCGTTGAGATTCAGAATTCTTCTTCTTGTCCTTCTCCTTGCCGCTTAATGTTGTTGAAGTTGTCACTCTAAATCACAGATCGTTGAATTGATTTTGAATCGCTTCTGCAACTTTGAATTGCTGTTGATATCGTTGTTTTGAAATCTTGTTGCAGGTTTACTGTGAACTTCAATCGGAGTTGGAGCAAATGCTGAAGAGATTTAGTTTGTAGGTTGTTTAGAAAATGGAGATGGAGGAATAACGGAAGTTGCAGGGAGAATCCAGATTGATGAAATGGTGAAGAAGATCAAGATTGATGAGATTGTGCAGAATGAAGAAGAACTTGAAGAGTGAAGATGGTGAGCGATTGTGCAGAATGAAGAAGAACTTGAAGAGTGAAGATGGTGAGCGATTGTACAGAATGAAGAACTCTCCAATTCTGTTGCAATATGAGTTTTTATATCAGAACTGGGAGGGTAATTTTGGTTTTTTTAGTTGAAATGTGTTAGAAATTCTGTTATTGTTAATTTCTGGTGTAAAAAAGGTCACGAAGTATTTGACACTGCGCTTGTTTTTTCATTTTCTAATATGGCTTGCGTGATGCACCTGCTTTAGAAGCTTTTCTTGCACAATTATGTTACGTGCATTTTATTCCTTTCTTTTATTTTGTCACATGTTGTGTGGGTCCTCATTTTTCATTTTTGTAAAGTTATGATGCGGAAGGTTCTCATATGGCTATGTAAAAAAGGATAAATGGAAAGGGATGGTAATAATAAAAAAGAAATTGGATATGGTTCAAATTGGATATTGAATATGGACAAATGAGTTAGACACAATAGATATGGATATGGATGACTTTGAGTAATTGGTTAATATTTGGATGATAATGGTTAAAGAAAAAATGAATGGATATGTGACTTGAATTTTGAAGTTTGGATTATGAAAGGGATATGGATATAAACTTGAGTTTAGAATGATGTGAAAATGGACAATTAGCTTAGGAAATTGGTAAAAATGGATTAATGGACATTTGAAATTGAAAAAAGATTAAAAATGGTTATTCAGATAACGCTTGAGTGGATTGAAATGGATATTGACAAATGGTTTTGAATGTGAAAATAAAATGGTATATCTACATATGAATCGGTATGGATTATGGATTTGAACAAAGAAAAATGGTTCTAAAAAAAAACGGACAACCACATTACACCAATTCCAAACTTTTCACCACCTCACGACAGCCTTTGAACGCAACCACAACTCACAACTGAAATAATTACCATCTGATAATTGATCTGAACTCTTCATGTATTAACCTTTAATAACCTGATGACCTCTACACCACATAATTTGACCTTGGATGTGCACTGACTGAGAAATAGTCCATGGATACTGATAACTTGAGATTGAGGCGAGCTCTTTGATAGTTTGACCAAGAGTAGGTCAAACATCCATCTGAACTGGATCATGAATGAACAACCAGTCTTGACTTGAAGCTATACCCTTATCTTTGAATGCACACTGATACTCCTCTGAATACGGAAGACTCGAACCACACGAGAATGCCTTGATCCCATGTCTTAGGAACCTAATGCAAATGAACGATTATGAATTATGACCTAATGAAGATGCAAATGAATGCGAAACAAAAGCCAGTTTGAGGTCAGAAAAAAGGAGGGAAAATTTTGGGGTGCTACAGCTGCCCCTATTCAATCAACTTGGACCTGAAAGGATGATAGCAACTGCTTTCAGACATTCAAGGTACAAGGTGATTGAATACAAAAAGAACCGTAAAATTTGCACTCTATGGATAAAGAAAAGATATTGTAAATGAAGCACTGGTAAGGAAGAAATATTTGTGAAAAAGAATTTGGAACCATTGAACCCCATAGGATACCTGTCGGGAACTGGGGAACTACCTGTCGGGAACTGGGAACTACCTGTCGGGAACTGGCAAGCTTGGACCTGTCGGGAACTGGCTAGGTTCAAACTAATGGGAGCTGTCGGGGATGGATATAGTTTATAACCAATGGCTTACCTATCGGGGATGGGTAAATGGACCTGTCGGGAACTGGCAAGGTTTAAACTCAAAGGTGCTGTCGGGGACGGCTTACCTATCGAGAATGAGTAAATGGACCTGTCGGGAACTGGTAAAGTTAAAACTCACAGGTGCTGTCGGGGACGGCTAAAGGAATCCTATCGGGGATGGTTCCAAGAATCTTGTAAGCTGAGAGATATGACTATGTGGGGAGAAAAGAGAAATCTAAGCAGACAACTCTGTAGGGGAGACAACCTAACATCATCAAGGGGTTGACGGAAAGAAAAGATATGCAACGGCCCACATCGTCAAAGAATTGACGGAAAGACGGCCCAACCGAAGAGAACACATCGTCAAAGAGGTTTGATAGAAAGAATACTCGACCAAATGAAGCACATCATCAAAGGGGTTTGACGGAAAGAAAACTCGACCAAACGAATCACATCGTCAAAGGGGTTTGACGGAAATAAAACTCGACCAAACTAATCACATCGTCAAAGGGGTTTGACGGAAAGAAGATGGAACTCCAAAGAAACACATTGTCTTAGGGATGACAGAAAGAGGACTCGACCAAATGAACATATTGTCATAGGGATGACAGGAAGGAAACCTGACCGAGATGTCGTCATCAAGGGGTTAATGGAAAGAAGACCTGAACGAGGGAGCACATTGTCATAGGGATGACAAAAATAAAATACCTGAAGGAGCACGTCGTCAAAGGGTTGACGGAAAGGAGACCTGAAACGAAAGATAACACATCGTCATAGAAATGACGGAAAGGAAATTTGACTTTGGAATGTCGTCATCAAAAGGTTGATGGACAAGGATATGAGAATATCCGAAGGTACAAAACCTGAGCTCGGAACACATCGTCAAGGGGTTGACGGGAAGGAAACCTGACCGAAATATCGTCATCAAGGGGTTGATGGACAATGACTGGTCGAGGGTAAGATCGACGTATGATCTACAACCCAAAAGAAGGAGGCATAGGGATTGATTGTAATGTCTGCTGGGGATATGCCATTGTCTTGACTGAAAATTGATTTAGGCTTTCGCACAAGGTACCAAATCTGGCTTATGCTTCACATGCATATGTTTGAATTTTCTTTCTATGGCGTAATGCTCCACACGAAATGGAAATGCTACGCGATTTGAGGATGCAATGATCACTATATGCTGAAAACTGACGTATGCTCGGGCTGCCGGGGAAAGAAGAGTGTGCCAAGTATGATTGAACTTTCCTGGCTAGGACAGGTGAAACCTGATGGTGATTGTTTTTTCAAAGGCGAAATCATTCTGGGTACCAATGGGGATTGGATTTTGAATGAAGTGCCAATAGGGATTGGACTTTTGGTTTTAAAGGAGACGCCAATAGGGATAAGGCTTCAGGTTTTTTTTGAAAAATGCCAGCAAAGTGGGTTGTTGAAGGTGTCGAGTAAGGTTGGGTTGTGGATTTCTGTTTGGTTTTACGAGGCTTAATGCAATGCTATGCGAATGATATGCGTGGTAATGATTATGCAATGATGTTCATGATATGCAACAGGACCACTCATGCAAAATAAATGCAGAAAAGACGAGGCCAACTCTGCTAGGGGATAACAAATTGAATCGCCTTCAGTGTCATAAATTGTACTTGAGATCCCAACTAAACCTCCATTTTGCAGGAAAGTATGAATAACAAACTTCTGCTAGAGAAAACATCCCAGGAATCTGCTGAAGAAAATTGCCAATGACCATCTGCCTTTGACTTGCTGGGGAACATCCACCACCACCAACATATCTGCTTGGGGAACAATGGTTGATGATACCAACTCTGCTAGGGAACAAGATCAGACTTGGTCCTCTGTTGGGAATCTACCTTCTACCCTTACTCCGTTGGGGAGACGGAAACAACTTTACCATAAACTAGGGGAAGCACATACCCAACACTCTGTACAAGAATATGAACTCTTGCTGAAGAGCAATAAACTTCACCAAACTGGCTAGAGGATAGTGAACTTCTGAATTCTTGCTAGGGAGAATGATTCACAATCATCATAATGCTCTGTTGAGTGATAAAATATCAGTTATCTCTGGCGAGGAGAGAAACTCTACTGGAGACGTCACGTGTTAGCTATCAACATGAACCCTGCAGATGTGATATGACCAAAAGAGGTGCCTCGATGCAGCATAACCTGTAAATGAACATGTCTTCAGGATGTCTCGTGAAGATCCGACATATAGCACCCCATGGCTTTTGATTAACCGTCCTCCGGAGAGAATAACCTTTTGTACTTTTGGGGTGGCCTGCCCCAGCCTTGAAATGATTTGTGCCCCTGACTGTCTGATCTGTGAAGGAGTAACTCAGTCTAACTGACCTTCGAGAGATTTGTCGAATCTCGACTTGATTGCCCCAGATTAGCTGAATCTTGGAATGGATTACCCATTTGATATGACTTTCCCCTGCTCAACCAAGTACTCGGGCACTTTGCACTTTAGATTAATCAATCTTTCCATTGTAGAAACTTTCTTGATGTCAAGTACTGACTCGCAAGTAAAGCAATTCGTTTTGAAAAGATAATTTTAATGCAATGCGTATGACAGTTTTGAAATCCAAGTGTGTTCACTGGAAAAATGTTATGACATGTGGTGAACGAATCACTGATCAGAATGTCACATCGATACCAACATGAATGGTAAGAAAGTCCTTTTGGGAGTCAGAACTGACGCGATTTTAACCGAAGTATGCTTTCGAAACAACCCTGCTTCAGTTAGGTCTTTCGAAGGTTATAACGTGGCCTGGTTCGCGGTTTAAGAAAGAAAGGATATAAGGCTCAAAGTTTTATTTTAACCCACCCATTCTCCTTGATGTTCTCCAGTCCTACGTTCAGTTAACTCGACACGGGCGCTCGCCTTTCAAGAAGGTTAGTGCATGGTATGAGGATGGAAGGAACCCGCACGATTTTCGGAATGACAGTCACCCCTTTTGTCCTTAGTGTCTGTATTCACGCGATTTGTGGTTTATTCGGGGATTTTTCTTTTGTAATCCTTTTCGCTTTTCGTTCTTTTGTTTTTTGATTTCCCTGATTTTTTCCTGGACTGATTCTTTTGAAATTTTTCCGATTTCGAAGTCCAGCGGGATGCCCTAACTTTTGCCTAAGTCACTTGTTTTCAAGTTTTGACTTAGCGGGCTTTTTTTTTAATATTTTTCTTTGATTCTCTCTCTCTCTCTCTCTCTCTCTCTCTCTCTCTCTCTCTCTTTTTAACAAATCGTGTGACACTGGCTTGTTTGACTTGTTTGACAGGGTTGTGACTGCCTCACTCTTCAGTTGGTGAGGGATAACCGTTGTGATTTGATCCTCGAATGGGACGCTCCTTTTGAAATTTGAACGCACGGTCAAATTAACTGACACCTACCCTGCCTGGGTTAAGATAGAGGGTTTTTCATTTTCAGAAAGAAACTCCTACTACTAGGCTAAACGGGGTTGACAAGGGATTATCTTCCTTATATCTCCGGTGTTTGAGGAATTGAAACAATGCCTGTACATCATCAGCAGGGTTTTGTTTAAAAGCATACAATTGGAAGTTCTGCGTCTTTGAATATCATCATCCTCCCTCAGATCCTGTTTAAACAAGTGTTAGATATCGATAAAAAGTATGAGTGAACACGACTGGATTTAATCAAAACATGCATATTCATTCTATTATCATTATCAATCGAAAACAACAAGTTTTACAAATGAGTTTGTACATTTTAACAGAAAAGAAACTACAAATGCAAAGAAATGACATGATCTAAATGGTCGCCAACTTTGAGGAACTGGGCTTTCCAAGCTTGATTTGCTAATGAGCCAGCCATCTTCAGTATTGCTCGTCGAAGTCAGTCTGATGATCATATGCACCACTGCTCTAGGTGACTTCTCCCATAACCTGGACTGATGAACCCACCTGACTGGATGAAGGAGAATCGTGGATCTGAATACCCTGAGGCGTGAACGAGAACATATTGGAGTCAAGAAGTGTCTGAACTTTGCTCCTGGGCACCTTACAGTCTTCAGTTGAATGCCCTTGTGCCCCAACATGGTAGTCACAATAGACGTTGGTATCAAAACCTGGTGGGTACGGAAAAGGCACTGGTTTCAATTCCTTCGGCACTATCAATCCACCTTCGGCCAAATCTGGCAGTATTTGACTGTAAGGCATTGGCACCTGAGTGAAATTCCTCTCTGGCTTCCTTAGCCTTTGTCGGGCGTGCTGGCGCGGCTGACGGAGATATGACCGTTGATTCTGAGAAGGTCCCTGATTTGCAGAAGAATATTGTCCCTGATATGAAGACCTAAAAGATTACCGACTCTGAACAGTTGATATGTATGAACACCGAGAACGAGGTGGTGAAGATTCCTGAATGGAACTATTTTCTTCCTCACATTCTTCCTGAGAACTAACAACTGATTCATTTTCATTAGCTTGGAAGTTCGAGAGGCCTTGGAGCTTTCCACAATTGAGCAATCTCTCAATACGTTCTCCCACTATCACCAGGTTAGAAAATTTTGCTGCCCCATTGACAATCATCTTTTCCAGGTATGGGCCTTGCAAGGTATCCATGAACAAATCACCAAATTCTCTATCCGAAAGTGGTGGTTGAACACGAGATGCTAACTCTCTCCATCTCTGAGCATACTCTCGGAATGATTCGTTATCTGCCTGAGACAAGTCTTACAAATGCATCCAGCTGGGAGCCACATCAAGATTATAATCGTACTGCTTCACAAAGGCGTTGGCTAGATCTGTCCATAATCGGATGTTACCACTTTCCAACTACATATACCAACTCAACGATGACACACTCAGACTGTCCTGGAAACAGTGAATCATGAGCTTATCATTATAGACATGTGAGGTCATTCTTCGGCAAAACATCACCAAATGTAGTTTTGGGCAGCTATCCCCTTTGTATTGCTCAAACTTTGGCATTTTAAACTTTGGAGGCATCACAAGGCCAGGTACCAGACACATGCTCGAAGCATTCAAATCAAGAGTATCACGCCTCTCCAGGGCTTTAATTTTCTTGTCCAACTCACGGTATCTTTCATCGAACTGAACAGCCCTTGGATCCTTAGGTTTCATCTTTGGAACTACCCCCTGGACATCTGGAATAGAGAAGGAAAAACTCTGATAATATGTGGCATCAAGAGAAGAAGAATGCCCATCTCGGAAGATGGTACGCTCGTGTATAGCATGATTCTCAACCGGGATCTGCACAGGCTGAGCTTGAGCAACATTGTTCACCAGAGGTGGAATAACATTCTCATTTCTTTGAATATTGGCCTCTCCCCTTGTCACGACGACCATAGCTTCCATAAGTTGGTCCAACTGATTCTTCATCAAATCAACATCGACCCTAGTCACAATCTGATTCTGCTCTCTTGAGTTCATGATCTTTCCGGAAGCTGATTCAAGTCCAATATGAAAGCCGGGAAATCAAACTACAATTCAGATAAAGGATGGATGAGCTCGCTGGTCTGGCCTGGAGAAAGACATGCAAAATGATGCAAGATGTAAATGCAATGCAAAGGTATGGGTGCAATAAGACATGGGATCAAAGCTTCCATATATTCTGAATAATCACTATGCTGTGCTGATGAATGAATAAGTTCACAGGTCTGCTCTGAAGAGAATACCAGAATACCAGAATATCCGAATAATCAGAATACCAGAATAACCAGCATATCGGCATAATCAGAGTACCAACCTAATCAGAATACCGGGATAGTCAGAATGTCAGAATACCATAATACCAGGATGATGAGTCCACACTGATAGGAAAACTAGAATACCGGGTAGGTTGAAGGTCAACGTTACCTGCAAACCTGTAAACAATCCCTCGATCTCACATGCATGTACTAGAAAGTGAGGATTCTCAAATTCAGATCTAGGAATGAGAGGTAATAGCACATTCAGCCCGAAGGATACAATGTTATCGCCAAACAAAGAGATCGTCCTCTGATTCACCTTAAAAGAAAGAGGGGTCATCCTAAAGGTCATCCAAACTTAACAGCTCTTCCAGATAGCTCTACCATTGTGGCAGACCCACAACGCAGAATTCTCTAGAGAGAACCACATCTAGATTGTGTTTCATATTCCCTCCTCGCACCGAAATGGAGCGTGAGAGGATATGAAACACACTAAACATAAGTGCACTCAGGCCTGTGTACTGGGCCTATCTCTCAGATTCCCCATCCCGCCAAACAGAAAACCAGCATAGCACAGCATAATACAGTATAGGAAATGAAAATGCTAAAATGTGATAAATACAGTAATACAGTAATACAGTAAATAACAATACAGTAAAACAGTAAATACAACACAATAGTAAACACCCAATGAAAGAAAAACAAACAAACGCTAGGATTGACTCGCTTAGGGAACCAGAGATTCTGTGTTCGATCCCCAGTAGAGTCGCCAACTGTCGCTCCCGGGATTTTCATCCAGGTACAAACGCGAAAGTGGCACCGAAACAGAGTCGCCAACAATGTGTATTTATCACAAGGGAGGGAAAGGAAACACTGCGTAAACCTGAGAAGAAGGATAGAGCATGGTCTTGCGACCAAGAGATCGGGGTTTGGGAGTCGGTTACGCGAAGGGAAGGTATTAGCACCCCCACACGTCCATCGTACCCGATGGGATCCACGCTTGCTTGCCTCGATCAAAGGGTGTCATCGGCTGGAGCTCCGCTGCTAGAGAACTGGAAAAGAAAGGTAGAAAGGAAGGGGGAACAAAAAAGAAAGGAGAGAGAACAAGAAGCAAATGTAGGGAAAATAAAAGAAGTGCTCGCATGGGCCCTACCCCACTGCCTACGTATCTCATCGGGAACATGAGAATCAGAGCGACGTAGTTCCCCTCAGCCAGGGTTACTTTTTTGTGTTTTTTAGTGGAATACGTCAGTGTTCGCGTCCTAGCAGTTTAGGTGTTGCAGCTCGCTGTATGGAGACTCAGGCGTTACCTGTTTGCGATAGAACGGACATGACGAGTCCTTAAGAATGGAACAAAGGAGATGAGAAGAGACTTGTTTGTTTGTTTTTGTATTTTAAGAAGAAGTGTTTTGATTATTTTTGTGTTTATAACACGTATTGTATTTAAGTCCTTCATGTAGGATCGAATGCCTCGCATATCGACCCAAGACAGGACGTATGCTAAACATTCTAAGAAAGTGAGAGAAGACCCCTCACTATCTCATTCTCACATGAAAGGCTCAAATACAATACAGGTTATGCCTTTATTAAGTGCTTTTTTTTTTTTGAGATGAGAAGAGAAAGACTCAAAAGGAAGCAAAAGGTGAAAACTAATGAGGGAGACTAAAACTCAAACCCTAAAGTTGTCATACATGGATGTTCCTATGGTTAATGTGGTTTAAGAAACTTAATCCTAAAAGAAAGGAGAAGAAGACACATAAGAAACAACTTACTTCCAAAATGGAAGTTAAGTTGATCTTAAAGAGGGATGAAGAAGATTAAACAAGCAAAAAAGCATTTAATCAAGAATTAATCAGAAATCAATCAAGATAATCCAAGTTAGAATTAAAATGCTAAGTAAAAATCAAGATTAAATTCTAACAAGAAAATATTAATCTAAGATTAAAAACTAATTCTAAAATTAATTCCAAAGTTAATTCCAATTAATTTCTAATTAAAATCAAGTTCTAACTAATCACATTCTAAAGTTAAAACTAACATTAAAAGTGAGTTAACCAAAATTATGATTAAAAATTAAAATCAAAAACCAAAATTAAATTCTAATTCTCTAATTAAAATCTAATTTCTAAAAGATAATCTAATTAAAAGAAAATTAGTTCTAAAACTAATAAAATCTATTATTGAAAATTAGTCAAAATTCAAGATGAAAAAATAATTAGAAAAGACAACAGGTTTTTGGAGGTGCAAATAGAATTCAGGCGCTGGGCCTTGTCTCAGGCCCAAAACTTGAAAACTGAAGTCATAAAGGGGGGTGCGGTAATGTTTCACCGGTGTATGATCAGTATCCTGCGCGAATAGGCTCTAAACAGATTAGGCCCAATAACTTCCCTTTAAACAAAGGGGGTACGAGCAATACTGGGGCGTGTGAAAAGGAACAGGCGCACGGGCTTAATTTCTCAAGCCCACAAAAGTTATTCTCATACAGCCAGGGGGTGTATTGAGCAGTCCGGATGTGCGAAATCAAAACGAGCATGGGCCCAAATCAATGTTATGAGAAACAAGACTAAACAAACTAAAAACCCTAGAGGAGTTTCAGCAAGATCAAACACCCCTAACTCCCTCTGCCGTCACCATCATCTCCTTCTAAATCCCTCGCCGTTCTCTCCTTTCTCCGCCAGAAACAGACCGCCTCCACCGCGATTCTCCTTCGTCAACTCCTCTTCGCGAATTCGCCTCCCTTAACTCTCTCCCCTCATTCTGTCTTACATAGAAGCGACGCCGGAACAAAACTACACCGCGCTGGACTCCCTCTTCTCACCTCTCCGTCGCCAGGGCTTCATCTCTTCCGATCGCATCTCGTACTTAGAGATCTCCACCACCACACGATGTCGCCATCAAACCTCGCCGCGTCGAACTCTCTTGGTTCGCTCAACAATGACCTTCGCACATAATGCCTTCGCCGGAAACAAGCGCAACGGAATCTCCTCTAATATTTTTTTCTCATTCATAAACCTCGTAACATTCTCACTCATGTTTTCCTCAGCAAGGCTCAGATGCAATGAATCAGAAACAATACAACGAGCCTATCTCTAATCAGCAACAATCAAACACAAACTACAAATAGCGAAAACGAACAACTTATCACGCATCAAAGTTTGAGAGGAGATTGACGTACCTATCGGAGTCGCTCCGATGGCGCTTCGAAAATGAAAAACCAGAAAATATCCTCAGGTACGAATTCTGAATCTTCTTCCTTCTTCTCTAACTCTGCTTCATCATGTTGCTTTGAATTTACGAACTGCATCGTCGTTGAGATTCAGAATTCTTCTTCTTGTCCTTCTCCTTGCCGCTTAATGTTGTTGAAGTTGTCACTCTAAATCACAGATCGTTGAATTGATTTTGAATCGCTTCTGCAACTTTGAATTGCTGTTGATATCGTTGTTTTGAAATCTTGTTACAGGTTTACTGTGAACTTCAATCGGAGTTTGAGCAAATGCTGAAGAGATTTAGTTTGTAGGTTGTTTAGAAAATGGAGATGGAGGAATAGCGGAAGTTGCAGGGAGAATCCAGATTGATGAAATGGTGAAGAAGATCAAGATTGATGAGATTATGCAGAATGAAGAAGAACTTGAAGAGTGAAGATGGTGAGCGATTGTGCAGAATGAAGAAGAACTTGAAGAGTGAAGATGGTGAGCGATTGTGCAGAATGAAGAACTCTCCAATTCTGTTGCAATCTGAGTTTTTATATCAGAACTGGGAGGGTAATTTTGGTTTTTTTAGTTGAAATGTGTTAGAAATTCTGTTAGAGTTAATTTCTGGTGTAAAAAAGGTCACGAAGTATTTGACACTGCGCTTGTTTTTTCATTTTCTAATATGGCTTGCTTGATGCACCTGCTTTAGAAGCTTTTCTTGCACAATTATGTTACGTGCATTTTATTCCTTTCTTTTATTTTGTCACATGTTGTGTGGGTCCTCATTTTTCATTTTTGTAAAGTTATGATGCAGAAGGTTCTCATATGGCTATGTAAAAAAGGATAAATGGAAAGAGATGGTAATAATAAAAAAGAAATTGGATATGGTTCAAATTGGATATTGAATATGGACAAATGAGTTAGACACAATAGATATGGATATGGATGACTTTGAGTAATTGGTTAATATTTGGATGATAATGGTTAAAGAAAAAATGAATGGATATGTGACTTGAATTTTGAAGTTTGGATTATGAAAGGGATATGGATATAAACTTGAGTTTAGAATGATGTGAAAATGGACAATTAGCTTAGGAAATTGGTAAAAATGGATTAATGGACATTTGAAATTGAAAAAAGATTAAAAATGGTTATTCAGATAACGCTTGAGTGGATTGAAATGGATATTGACAAATGGTTTTGAATGTGAAAATAAAATGGTATATCTACATATGAATCGGTATGGATTATGGATTTGAACAAAGAAAAATGGTTCTAAAAAAAATGGACAACCACATTACACCAATTCCAAACTTTTCACCACCTCACGATAGCCTTTGAACGCAACCACAACTCACAACTGAAATAATTACCATCTGATAATTGAGCCGAACTCTTCATGAATTAACCTTTAATAACTTGATGACCTCTACACCACATAATTTGACCTTGGATGTGCACTGACTGAGAAATAGTCCATGGATACTGATAACTTGAGATTGAGGCGAGCTCTTTGATAGTTTGACCAAGAGTAGGTCAAACATCCATCTGAACTGGATCATGAATGAACAACCAGTCTTGACTTGAAGCTATACCCTTATCTTTGAATGCACACTGATACTCCTCTGAATACGGAAGACTCGAACCACACGAGAATGCCTTGATCCCATGTCTTAGGAACCTAATGCAAATGAACGATTGTGAATTATGACATAATGAAGATGCAAATGAATGCGAAATAAAAGCCAGTTAGAGGTCAGAAAAAAGGAGGGCAAATTTTGGGGTGCTACACCTGGCCCCGCCCAATGAGCTCAAAACGCTCTCGTCCCCGTGGCCTTTCGCTTGGTGGGGGATGGTCATCCTCGGCCCCTTCACCATAGGGTCGTACCAGAATAAATATTTGATAGTCGGCGTCGACTACTTCACCAAGTGGATAGAGGCTGAAGCCCTCGCCAAAATCATAGCCCACAACATACTCCATTTCTACAAAAGGAACATACTTGCCCAGTTTGGCGTACCCCAGGCAATCGTCACCGACAACGGGACACATTTCACAGACAAGAATTTCTAGGACTTTGTCACCAAGCTAAGCATGAAGTAACATTTCACATCTGTCGAGCACCCGCAAACCAACAGGCAAGCCGAGGCTGCGAACAAAGTGATCATGCGAGGCCTGAAACGGAGACTGGGCGAAGGCAAGAAGAGGTGGGTCGAGGAGCTACACAGCATGCTCTAGGCCTACAGGACGACCCCACACTTGACCACCGGGAAAACCCGTTCTGGCTGACCTACGGAACCGAGGCAGTGATCCCGGTAGAAATAAGGGAACTCTTCAGGAGGACCGAGTCCCCCTTCGACGAGGAGACGAACGATGAGGCCCTAAGGGAGGAGCTCGACCTAGTCGAAGAGATCCGGTCAGGGGCATCCCTCCGCGAAGCCTCGCTCAAGCAGAAAATAACCCTGCGGCATGACAATAAAATAATCAAATGCTAATTCCAGGTAGGCAACCTAGTCCTACGAAGAAACCAGAAAGATTCGCGGGAGGGCAAGCTCGCCGCGATTTGGGAGGGCCCCTATCGCGTCCGGGCAAGAACGGGAACCAAAGCCTATTACCTCGAAAACCTGCACGGGGAGGAACTTGCTCGACCATGGAACGATGAGAAGCTCAAACAATACTACAGTTAAACATTGCCCGAGATGCACCTGGTTCGACCACGGCGAAGAGCATCCCGACGACAGGAGCGCGCTAAGGTACAAGCGCGACTCCTAAAATCGAGATAAGAAGACAAGAGCCCACTCTTGTGTGTGAGAGTGAGCTCTTGATCCGACGGGGACGCCTCAACCGAGATCCACCGTTGCCATACTAATTAGGCAGAACGCCCAGCTTGCGATGGGAAGTTCACGCCCCGAAGCAAAGACCTCGATCGAGCTCTTAGCTTTGTCGAAGGTTGGAATCCAACTCCGGCCGCTTGACCAGTTCTCTGCACTGTCGAGGAAAATTCATGTCGAGAAAAGTCCCCAATTACTTCATAAAAACAAGCAACACGAAATTGCATATCCACGAGGAAAGAGAAATACTCGACATACAATAACACATACAAAATGCCAACATATTAAACAAAAGAAAACTATGCATTAAGATGGGAAAAGCCCATTGTCTAAACATTATAAAACCCATGTCACGCAGACTGGCCAAAGTCGGATTACAAAATCATGGCACGTAGGCCGAACAAAATTATAATCAAATTGTGGCGCGCAGGCCAATTAGCTAAAAGAAAACTAAACAACGGCTTCCTCCTCGGGACGGGGCTCTCCGTCGCTTATTCCGGATCCACTGTCGGGCATCGGAGGGGTAACTATCTGGTCGTCGACCACCTGGTGGAAAGTACTGACCCCGTCGGTGACGAGCTGGACCCCAGGGTTGACGATTTGAAGCTGTTCCACAGCCGTGTTAAAACCAAGCTCGAGTCCCGAGGCAGTCCTGCTCGAGCACCCTAATCCAAGAAACCGAATCTCCTTGGGTCTCTAGGAGCTTCTCCTCAGCACTTTCATCTTCGGCGGGCTTGGCTGCGGCCTCCAACTCGGCGACCCTCGCCTGGAGCCGTTCCCTCTCCTCCTCGGCTTTGACCATCTTCTGCCGCAGCTCCTCGAAGTCGCGGTAGAGACTGATTTGGATCTTGTACCTTTCCTTGTAGTTAACAATGTCATTCTCCACCTTGACCTTCTCAGCAGAGAGGCTCTCGATCTTTGCCTTCAGCTTCCTCACCTTGGCAAGGGGGCGGGTCTCATCGTTGAGAGCCAAGGCTGCCTCGAGGACCCTCATCACTGCTTCCGCATCCTCGGACAATGTTTTTCTCCTGGCTGCCTGGTCGACCTCCAAAATTACTCTGGCCTCTGCCTTGGGCACAATCAAAGAATTCTCCGCGGTGAAGAGCTCTTGATTACGATGGCAGGGGCAGCACAAACTCCTCCGACCGCGGCCTTTTCGACGGGTGTTCTTGAGAGCCCGAAGACTGTCTCCCACGAGGAGAGGAAGTAGACCCTCCTGGTTGCTGGTTGACCTTCGCTGCCTGCTAGATCTGAGAGACACGACCCTTAGGGGGAACCTTCTTCCCGACCTTCGTCACCGCAAGCTTCAACACGCGCTCTTGAAGGTTCGACATCTGGCCTGCAACATAGAAAGATCAATTCAGAATAACAAGGATAAATAAGAAGTCGAGCAGATAAAAACGTTCACTACCTAAGAGCCTCAAAGCCTCCTCTTTCGAACCGCACTCGAGGAGAACTTTCGTATTTATTAAACGGATCTCGACAACGATCTCCCCATTGGCCTCCCGGACGAAACTCCCGTCTTTATTCACATACTTGGCAAGGGTAAAGTTATCAACAAGGCCCACAATCATGTTGTAGGCAAGCCTATTATCCTCGTCTAAGTCTTGGGGCTTCGCGATATAGCTCTCAGTCCGCTTTTTGAAGTGGGTGTTCTGCCATTCCAAAGGAAATTTGGCCTCCAAGTTCACTTCCGGCTGCCCATCAACGATCGTTTCCACACGGTCAAACAAGGAGTCGGCGGCGACGTGAGTCACCGGCTTCACAACAAAAAATATGTCCTTAAAGGAGCGGACATAATCGAAGTACACTTTGAACAACCTCCTCGATTGCTTTAGGGACACCCAACTGTGTCGACCGTGTTGAGTTTGCCGCTATAGATGGAAGAGATGGAAGAACAACAGGAGCGTGGCCTCGACGCTGAGGTATTGACAGACGAGCTCAAATGCCCGTATAAACACGATGGCATTAGGGTGAAGTTGCGAAGGCGCCAAGTCCAGCCACTGGAACACCGCTACTTGGAAATCGGTGAAGGGCAGACGGAGACCCACTCTTCGAAAGACAAACTCGTATATGGGAAAGTGATTCCCTTCGTATCTCGAGCATATCCTGTCGGTTTCTATAGGCCGATAAACCTTCCAATTGGCTGGGGTCCCTTCAGCCCGATTCTCGACGGTAGCAAAGACTTCTGAGTCATCGTGGACAAACTGCAAGACCGCGGACAAGGGTTCCAGCCTGCCCCAGGCGGAGGGAAACTCATCGTTCATCTCCCCGGGGCTGTTTTCAACCTACTTGCCAACGACTGCCGTGTGGACGGCCTCTTCATCGAGCATGACAACGTCTTTGGACTTGGGATCCATTTGACCTGAAAACCAGAAAGGAACAGTGAATTCGGCGATAAGATCAAATCCACCCTTCTACTGCAAATCAAGTGAAAGGATGATGATATGTTCAACACACGTCCTTGACCGGATTCCTTGCCGACAAGCGCGTGGTCGCGAGTAAGCCTCCGTCGCCGCGGGGCGTAAATCCCCTCTGCGGGAAGAGCCCTTCGACGCGAGTCCTCCTCGATGAAAGATGTCCTCTCAATACGCTCGTTCCACGAGGAAACGTGTCCCCGACGTCGGGGCCTTGGGGGTGCTCGCGGTCTTCATCAGAAACCCTCATCCTTTTTTCCAGAACCTTCATGAAGTTCCCGAAATCCTCATCGAAAACTTCATAGTGCCCACCGAAAACTTCATGAAGCCACCGAAAAATTCATGGGTTTCCCAAAAAAGCCGTCGGAAACCCCATAAGTCCCCGGAAAACTCATCCCAGATTCAAGAAACCCCCGGAAAACTCATAAAACGTGTAGAATCTGGAGAAAGGGACAAAGAACTTACCTGAAAGGGGAAGAACTCTGGACGGCGGGGGAAGGGTGACGGCGGATGCGACGACGGATGTGCTTTGAAGAGCAGAAGATGCTTTGAGAGACTTGAGAGAAATGCTGAGGTAGAATGGAAGGGAGAGTGCGAATGAGGCGAACTTCCTCCTATTTATAAACCCTAGCACGGGAAGCGAAGCGTCACTAGGCACTCAAGTACCCCTACGCTAGCCGCCCTAGGCATTTATTGGTTCTGACACGTGGCCCTAGAAGACGTCACGCGCGTCCTTTCAAGTGCCTCTCCTGCCCGAGGCCAGGCATGCCCTTTCTCTTCGGTCTTCATCACGTCATCGGCCATAATGCTCGACCCTTACGTCGCCGGGAACATTTCCCCGGGAGAAGCAGAGAAAGAGCCAAGACTGTATCTGGCGGGGAGGTCTCCCCGCAAACACTTGTCTGGCACATGAACACTTAGTCGACCACGTCGAGCGGCCCCTGCTCTTGGCACGCGCATTGTCCCACGAGCTAAAGCCCTTTGGGCACGCTTGATGCCCCTCCGGGAAACCCTTACGTCTCTCCTCGACACCAAAACGGACTCTTAAGTCATTACTCCTCTACTTCGGAGCAACGACTTAGGGGGCTCCTGTTTTGGACTGGGCCCGAGGCTGCCCTACTGTCGGGCATGACCCAACCCATCTTCCCCGTCGGAGAGGGCCCAATGATGGCCCAATTGATCAAGTCACACGGGGAGTGCTCACGCGTCTCCCCCATGGTCCCCACGTGCCCCTCACGCGAGGACACGTCATCAGGCAACTACATGTGTCCTAAAGAATAAGTCAACACACCATCCAAAGATCACGAGGCAGTTGACCCAGGGCGAAGACCACGTGCTGATCTTCCTTACACCACGTAGACCCTGGCAATTACTTGTATTGGGCCTGGTGATCCAACCCAATGCAAAGTAACCGTTGACTCAGCGCTGTGGGCTCACTATAAATACCCTCTATCACTAGAGGGCCATATATTCTATTCTAAACCACTTTCTGTACTTGCCTTTGCTCTCTCGCCGAAACTGACTTTAGCATCAGAGTGCCTTGCAGGTACACCCCCATCCTCTTCTCCACCACCGGTGAACCAGGAGCTCACGACGTGTGCTGGCTGCTGATCCTTTTTTGATCCGGTGAGATCACTATGTTAGTATGATATTGGATACATAGGGATCACTAACCCTTAGCCTATATGTTAGACCTAGGGCAGCTGTTCTACTTACGTTGGTTGAATAGGGATAGGAGACCCCGAGTAGTGGCATAGGGAAATAAACGTTCCGTACATTTCATAAACCTGCTTACGCTGGTGGACTAGGAATAGGAAGCCCTGAGTAGTGATTAGTGAGTTATTTCGTGAGGGATCGATTATAACAGTTTTGTTAATTCGCCGTGAGATAATAAGGATAATACTATTCATACAAGGCATCATACATCAACAAGAAAGAATAAGGGGATTCAATACACAACCTGACCGTCTTAGTATTTCTGTTAAGACTCTTATTTTGTTTTTCACTCTGAAACCTGAACCCCTCCCTTATTTACTGTTTCCTTTTATATTGCATAATTATTGTCTTGTTCGAACACAGTCCCTATGGATTCGATCTTTTACTACTACGACATTATCGGTACACTTGTCGAGAAGTCATCATAACGCTTAACATTTAACAACGATTATGTTGAATAACTATTGTGATATATACACATGAGTTTATTATAAATTATGTGGAATGCTTATTTCGTCATTGCTCACTAAACATATAACCTTTCAATCTGATCTAGAAATTAATAATATGACAAATTAAGTTATATTAGAATAACAAGTTACACTAATTAATTTCATACAAGATTTCTTCTGCCCATTATCCACATTTCGCTTTTTAACGGTTTTATTTTGTCTCAATGGTCCTAGTTTTTCAATCTACCCTTCCTTCACCTTTAGTTCATTTTGCAAAATATTATTTACTTTGCAGACAAAATTGGAGGTGGAGAAAGGAACGGTTGAAGAAATAGAAGCATTAAAACAAGTTCTAACCGTTAAAGATCAAAATGCGGACAATGGAATGAAGAAATCTTGCATAACATTGATAAGTGTAATTTGCTTTCTAATATAACTTAATATCTCATATTAGAATTTTCTAATTCAATCAGACAAGTTGTATATTCGATAAGGGGTTGGAAAAACACTCAAACTACATAAGATATAATAAACTCATCTTTTAAACAAACCTTAACAACAACATTCATCAACAACAAACCTTAAACAATATACAAGATACCACAACCAACTTTTATTATTAACATCAACAAAATCATCAACATACAACTTACAACTTTTATTGCAAACAACAAATAACTTTTATCAACAGTAACAACATATTAACTTATGAAATGTTTCACGAACGTACCTGTCCCAGAATGACATCCATAATAAAAGGAGAATGAAGCTGAAGTAAGAAAGTTCACTTCTGTAATCCATACACTTCTATAATCCATAAACCAACAAAAAGTTTACTCATCTTAAGTTACACATGTCATATTATCCTTTAAACATGATGAAAAAATCTATTGAAAAATAAACAGTGACACATAAACAACATAGTTCACTTCTTAGGTTATACATTTACACATATTAAGGTAACTTCTAAACAGATTTGGAAACGTAAACTATTGAACTGTGTAAGTACCTATATTATATATTGTGAAGACTAACCGGTAAAGTAACCATTTTCTAAGATTTGTTGGAGTTAAATAACATGCCGTAAAATTTGATGCAACAAAGGTAAACATTCAAAGAAGAAGAGTTCGCTGCATGAGTTTGGTGTTTCCATTTTGCATATTTGTGAAGAAAGGTTGTCGAAATGTTAATGGAGATTAGAATATATGAGAGAAACGAGTGAGGGAGATGTTAAAGTTTTGTTTGAATTCTCTGGTGCTTGATTGGTTAACCTGGAAAGGTAGTTTATATGGTATCTATACTACTCTAGATGATTATAACTAGCTTAATAGGCTTATTTTTTTTTTCTGAATACAACAAACAATAACTCTAGAAAGTGGGTCTGACATATTCCTGCGCCTAAGAAGGTGAAATTCATCCTTTGGATGACTTTACATAAGTCCTTTTTTTACGAGATCGATGTTGTTTCCTTGTTGTATTATCTAAACAAATCTTTGTCCTATATGCAATCAGAATATTGATCCAATTATACATTACCTGAGAGACTACGAATTCGCTACTCGCTTTTTGGAAATCTATTGGCTTCTTGGACCCATTATTCTTTCAAGGGGATAATTTATATGATTGGATTAGACATGACATCAATGGTGACTCTATCTTTTTGGCATCTTGCTAGTGGTTGTGACGCGGTAGGAATAAACTGTGTCTTGTAAATGAAGTGGTATCTTCATATACTTTAAAACTCGTTATAGTGAACTATGCTAATCTGTTAGGTAAATGTTTTCTCAAGCATAATTTGTCTCATCCAACAAGAACAATTACATGGAATACACACAAATGCAGTAATATGATTTTGAATGTTGATGGAACCAACCTCAGTAATCTTGGCATCTTGAGGTTTGGTGGATTGATTAAAAAATGGTGATGATGCTTGGGTTTATGGTTTTGCAGATAATATTCGTTATTCCAAAATCCTCCATGCTGAGCTGATGACGCTATATCATGGTTTGCGTATGGCATATGAACTTAAAATCAAAGACATGATGTGTTATTTTGACTCAAACTCTGCTATCAAGCTTATCTCAGAGTCTATTAATGTTTGATATCACTATGTCACAATTCTTCACAACATTAAAGAGCTTAACTCTAAAGAATGACGAGTTCAAATATTTCATAATCTTAGGGAGGGAAATCCTTATACTGACTATCTAACAAAACATGAAACTGACAATAATGCATCGTACCGGTCTTTTGCAGAACCTTTTATAGGAATCATCACTCTCCTACTAGCTAATCCTATTTAAACTTTATTTTTTAATAATTTCTTACTTTTATTCTTTTTTTTTTTTATTTTTCACTTGTACCAAAAAAAATTCCTACTCTTTAATATAAGTTTTAAAATTTAAATTTATGGAAAAACATGAAAGTTAAAAGATTTTATTTACCATTCAAAATTAAAAGGATTTTTCTAAAGAAAAGAATTAAGAGTATTTGATGAACTAAAATTTCCTCTTTTTTTGGTTGGTAAAACGGGGGCTTAGGCCCAATTTCCTTTTCTTACATTGCCGTGTACAGTAAGTAGCATATAAAACGAATACAGAACAATCGTCGTGTAAAACGCATCGCTATCCCTTCTTCACCACTGGCTCACTCAACCTGTTGTAAGTTTGAATCTACTCGTCCAACTTTTTTTTGGCAAAAATTAGTAGTGTTATTTCGATTACTATTCCATTCCCGCCAAATTTGCTAGGGTTTCTAATCGAATGTGTAGTTTCCTAGGGAACGGTAGAGTATCACATTGCATTTAAATTCATGTGTGTATTTATAGGTTTTATTTATGAGGAATCTCTAGATTGAGTACTCTTTTGCAGAATCCGAATCGGAACCCTAACCCTATATTTTTGTTGGTGTTGATGGTTTCCATGGAAAATGAATTGAAAATATGATTAAAATTTTTCAATATTTAGCTTTGATAAATGTGATTGAAAATTGCCTTTGTACATTGATTATTATCGCCGAATTTTAAATTGGTTAGTTTGTAAGTTGTGCAATCTTAAGGGAAACTTGCTCAAAACTCTGTTTGCAGGAGCTGAGTTATTAACTCACTGTTTCTGCATTTCTAAAACTACTGTTACTAGTTCTTGATATGCATGGTTCTGGATCGAACATTATAGCGAAAGTTGATCCATGTAGCCGAAGCTAGTTAGTGAGATAAGACTTGGTGTTGTTGTTTCTGTTGTTTGAGGTTAATAATAAAATATAGATGGCTCTGTCTCTCTGTTGTTGCCATAATAGATATGAAACTTAATTTTTTATTCTTGTTATGATATTTAATCCACCATTCTTAATATAGGTATCGAAGATTGGTTTCATGAACACTGAGTTCCTTGAGATGAGTTCGAATTTGTTGTCTATTACATCAGCTATCCCCCAGAATGATGAACTCGCCCAAATGTTTTCTTGCTCAGTAAGATCTTTATGATGTTTTTACCAATGTTTTGTTGAGACTCTACTGAGTTTTTAATCATATTTGCAGATTTGCTTGGAGATATTCTATGAGCCATGTACCACTCTTTGTGGTCACAGGTGCGGATGTTTTGATTTAATAGATTTCTAATTATAGTCATATATGATCATATAATTCTGCAGTTTAGTTTGTTTTTTTTTTTTTTTTGCATCAACTTTATTTTTGATCCAGAATATACATTTTTGTAGTTTCTGCAAAAAATGTTTGCAATCTTCCATCTATAAGTCTGGCCAAAGGTGCCCTATATGCAGGAAATGGATAAGGTAATCATGAGAAAAAATGATTTTACAAAATCTCATTCAAAACATCTTTTGTTCCATAATTGTGTATTGTTGTCTTTTCAATTGTTTCTGTTTTTTTTTTTTTGCAGAGAATCTTCTGATGTTAACATAGTTCTTTGGAACACAATACAACATATGTTTCCGCGTGAAGTTGAAGCTAGGAAAGCAACCAATGCTTTAAGTGCAAAACCATCTGAAAAGTCTAACTGGCGCTTCTTTGGACGACGCATCTTCCATGTCTTATTAGGCATTTCAATGAGTGCGGTGAGTTTGCTGGTGATAGACAGAAGAGCTTTGGCAAGGAGTTTTTTAAGGGAATTGATTAAGGAGACAATGAAGGGAACATTAAATTTCAAAATAAAAACCGAAAATTTCTCATTGTCTTATACCCATTCAAGCTGACATTTATTTTGTTCCCTTAACAATGCTCTAGAACATTAGCTTGCCACTGTCTAGTGAAACTTCTACTAGGGCGTATAGCCTGGTCAGTAACATTTTTAAGTACCTTTGTTTTGTTTGTGTTTATGACTGCTAATTGCCTTGATACATGTCGGTGTTATGTGATTATGTTGGATGGATGTTGAAATCTTAATCTGTGGTATACAACATTGATTTATTTTATTTTGTCAATTTTAATTAATTATTGTCAGGATTTGGATTTTGATATTCATATATCTAATTTTGCAATTTTTTACATCTATTTTGTAATTTCTGAAGTTGACCCCTACACTAATTAAAGGTGATCTGAAGTAGACCTCAATATTTGAATCAAGACTGAAGACAATTTTTAACTTAATGTGATGCCATATCATTTAAGTGGGTATGTTGGTGGCAGTGTGGCCTCAGTCATGCGTCCACCGGCAATCTTCCGCCCTCCCCAAGAACCTCCTCCATTTTTTCTGATCTGGCACTCCAAACCTCAAACCCGGTTACCCAAATCTTATATCTTTTATGTTGGAAAATGCTCAGAATTCCAAGGAAAACATGGTAGCTGGGTGCTTGGGTCTATTTGTTACTTTATGAGTTACTTTATGAGACTAGAATTGCATGATGTATGGCAGGTTGGGCCGAAGGGTTCTTATGATGTAGTTTTTTTTCATGTTTGTTTAGATACTGTTATACGCTATTTGTTGTGGGTTTTGGGTGATTGTTATGGTAGTTGTTTGATCTTCTTTTATCTTGCCAAACAAGTGAAACAAATTGTTTCTTTGTAGAGTTTTATTCTCTTCAATGGTTAAATTGTCCTTTAAACTGCGTTGGTTAGATGTGGCATGATAGCAGGCCCATTTGTATTATTAAAAAACCCACTTAGATGAAAGATTATGTGTCCAAATAAATTGTTTTTTTCAGCTATTTTAATTTTAGTTTATTTTCCTTGTTGGGCTTAGCCCTTTGTAGCTGATCCAGCCTCAACCTGTTTGTATTTAAACCTTTTGACATTTGGGAATGAGATTAGAGAATCATTTCAAAATTTTATTCTTTTCTTTTATTTGTTTTGTGTTTATTCAATGGTAAATCCTAGTTTGGGTAATAGTTGTTGATCCCCTTTCAATCATTGGTGCTTTCATCTTGAATTCATGGCTCCTCCACCCAAACCACCCCAACCATCCCCTCAAGAAATAGTAGAACAAGCTGTCCAAACCTCTCACATTCACCTAGATAATGCAATCAACCAAATCCACACAGATCTGGATGAAAGATTTGACAAGGTTCACACAGATCTGGAAAACACTCAAAGGAATTTGGGTTCTATCAACACCAGAATGGACAACGATATGCAGATCTCAGATTCTCGCTATGAATCTATCATGACAACCCTCAACAAACTGCTGACTCAAAAAGCATCACAATCTTCCGCCACTATTTCAGCAGCAGCAAGTTCTTCAGGTATAACTCAGCCCCCTTTTTCTATACCCATGGTGACAACACCTATTTCTAATGCGATTTCATCAACATTCACACCCCTACGGCAGTCTGCCACGTTTCCCCCAACTTCCATTAACACCACTGTCACCCCAGCTTCACACACATCTACAACACAACTCCAACCACCTTTTATGCAATACCCTTATTACCCACCCAGTTTTTCACAAAACATACCTTTTACAAACCCTTTTCCTCAACATATCCCGTATACCCAGATCCCAAATATTCCCCCCTTACCCCCTTTTCGCACACCAAAACTAGAACTTGCTATGTTCGACGGTTCTAACCCATTAGAGTGGTTGTTCCATGCTGACCAGTTTTTTAGTTTTTACCAATTACCACCCGAAAATAGGCTGTCCATGATGTCCTTTTATATGAAAGGTGAAGTATTAGGCTGGTTTAAATGGATGCATCAGAGTCAGTTATTAACAGATTGGTTCAGTTTTACTAGAGCTTTGGAATTACGATTTGGGCCATCTACATTTGAAAATCACCAGGCAGAATTGTTTAAACTTAAACAAACTAGTTCTGTAGTGGAATATCAAGCAGCTTTTGAGAAACTTGAAAATCAGGTTGTTGGATTATCGCATGAAGCCATACTGAATTGCTTTATTTCTGGTTTAATTCCAGAAATTCAAAACGAAATCGCTATCCACAAACCTACAACTATATCCCAAGCTATTGGGCTTGCAAAACTGATTGAATCCAAGATAAGGGAGGCCAAACCAAAGTTTCAAAAGGCCTTTTCCAGTCCTTATTCCAAACCAAACCCAACCCCCCAACCTACGGCCTTGGTTCCCACCCCACCTAAACAGCCACAATCAACCCAATCTTCTAAATTACCCATTCGACGTTTGTCCAATGCTCAACTACAAGAGTGTCGCGCACAAGGTTTATGCTTTAATTGTGACGAAAAATTCATTCCCGGTCACAAATGTTCATCAGGAAAATTCCTTTTATTAATGGTTGGTGATGAGGAATCCTGCGTACAAGACAACAATGACTCTAGTGACGAGCTGGTTCTTCCAGCCGATTCAGGCGAGACCTATTTTCAACTATCCCCCCAAGCAGCAAGTGGCTAATTCTCACCAAAAACCCTTAAATTCAATGGCATCATTCATGGTCTCTCAGTCACTGTTCTGATTGACACAGGCAGTACACACAACATTTTGCAACCCCGCATTGCCCACCATCTTAAACTCCCAACTTCACCAATTCCAAACTTTTCAGTTATGGTCGGTAATGGCTCTAAATTACTATGCTCAAGCCTATGCCCTCAAGTTCCAATCACCCTCCAAAACAACTTGTTTACCATTCCCTTCCACTTACTTCCTATTGAGGGAGCTAATGTGGTTCTTGGAATGGAATGGTTACGCACACTTGGTCCTCTCATAGCTGATTTTTCTATTCCAAAAATTTCCTTCACCTATCACAATAATGACATCACTATTACCGGTGACCCTAAAGCCCTTCCCTCACCTAGTTCTTACAATCAAATTTGTCATCTTCTCCACACCGATTCTATCACATCCATTCACCTATTACTCTACCAGCCATCCTCATCCCATGAGTCCAATACCCCACCACAAAATACAGCCACCATTGATTCCTTAACCACTTCCCTGCCACACCAAATTTCAACCATTCTTAAGTCCTTTGCAGCTGTCTTTCAAAAACCCAAAGGTCTACCCCCTCCTAGACCCCATGACCACCACATTCCCATTTTGTCCAACACTGCTCCTATCAACGTGAAACCCTACCGATACCCCAACTCCCAAAAAGATGCCATGACAACCATAATCCAAGACATGCTTCAAGAGGGTATAATCAAACCCAACAACAGTCCTTATTCTTCCCTAGTTCTGTTAGTTCGAAAGAAAGACGGTAGTTGGCGATTTTGTGTTGATTATCGCGCACTAAACACTGTAACAGTTCGGGATTGTTTTCCTATCCCTACCATAGATGAGCTATTTGATGAATTGGGATCGGCAACTATTTTTTCTAAGATCGATTTACGATCTGGATATCACCAAATCAGGGTAACACCAGAGGATACACACAAAACTGCATTCAGAACGTTTGACGAACACTATGGGTTTTTAGTGATGCCTTTCGGCCTAACTAATGCTCCTAGTTCTTTTCAATCGGCAATGAATGATTTACTTCGCCCATTTCTCCGACGGTTTGTTTTAGTCTTTTTTGATGACATTTTAATCTATAGTTCCTGCATTACAGAGCATGCTTATCATTTAAAGTTGATTTTAGATTTAATTTTATCCCATCAATTTTATGCCAAATTATCAAAATGCGTTTTTGCTGTTCCTAGTGCTGATTATTTAGGTCATATTAGCTCAAGTGAAGGTGTAACCCCATATCCCTCAAAGATTCAAGCTATATTGGATTGACCTACGCCACGTTCACTTATGGCACTCAGGGGTTTTTTAGGCCTCACCGGCTTTTATAGACGTTTTGTTCGTCACTACGCCTCTCTCGCCGCTCCTCTCACCGATCTTTTGAGTTCCACTAAGTTATGTTGGAGTACATCAGCTGAGACAACTTTTACAATTTTAAAAAAGAAAATGACAGAAACTCCAGTTTTAAGCCTTCCATATTTCTCCCAAGTCTTCGTCCTTGAAACGGATGCTTCAGCGGTGGCTGTTGGCGCAGTCCTATCTCAACAGGGACACCCCTTGGCTTTCTTCTGCAAGAAACTTTGCAACAGGTTGCAGGCATCTTCAGTGTATGTCCGAGAAATGTATGCGATCTCTGAAGCTGTTAAAAAGTGGCGCCGGTATTTAATAGGGAGAAAATTTCACATTTACACTGACCAAAAGAGTTTAAAAAATTTGTTGGTGCAAACTATACAAACTCCTAAACAACAAAAATGGGCTGCCAAATTACAAGGTTTTCGTTTCGAGATTTTCTACAAACCTAGAAAAGCTAATCAGGTTGCAGATGCTCTGAGCCGCAAACAACTTGATGATCCTGCAGTCCTCCTTTCGATCTCTTCCGCAGTGCCGCTCTTGCTCACACAATTGAAACAGTACCACGAATCTACGCCTGAGGATCAAACTCTGATGCAGCAAGTCAAAACAGACACATCAATGCAGATACTTTTTCATTCTAAAGATGGTATTCTATACTACAAAGACAGAATTTATATACCTCCTACTCCAGAGCTCCGTGAAGCTTTACTCACAGAATATCATTCCACGCCAACAGCTGGTCATTCGGGTCTTCAACCCACCTTGGCTCGACTCTCTTCTTCCTTTCTCTGGCCAGGGATCTACAAAGACACCAAAGCTTTTGTTAAAAACTGTTCGATTTGCCAACAAAATAAGTACATACCCAAGAAGAAACAGGGTATTTTACAACCACTAAATATCCCAACACTGGTGTGGGATGAACTAAGCATGGATTTTATTACTAACTTACCGAACTCCTTTGGACACACGGTTATTTGGGTTGTCTGTGACAGGTTGACAAAGTTCTCTCATTTCATTGCCCTTCCAACGAAATTCTCAGCTAAAGATTTGGCACTTCGTTTTTCTGTTGAGATCTACCGCTTACATGGTATTCCTTCCTCCATTATCTCAGATCGTGATCCACTTTTTCTTAGTACCTTTTGGAAAGATCTGTTTAGGGTACAAGGCACCACACTAAAATATAGCTCCGCTTGTCACCCTGAAACTGACGGACAAACAGAGGTTGTTAATAGATGTCTGGAAACGTACTTAAGATGCTTTACAAGTGATAATCCAAAGAGGCGGTTCAGATACTTACACTTGGCTGAGTTTTGGTATAACTCAGCTCATCACTCCCCATCAAAATGTCACCGTTTGAGGCCCTTTATGGACGTCCTCCTCATTCCTTTCCCAACTACCGCCATGGATCCACCATTGTCCCTGAGTTAGAAGTGTCCCTGCAACAACGAGAGGAAATATTGCAAACACTTAAATTCAACCTCGAACGCACAAGAAGGAGAATGGAAAATCACAGTAAAAAAAAACGTGTTGATTGTACCTTTCAGGAGGGCGATTTAGTTTTGCTCCGCCTTCAACCTTACCGCCAATCTTCCGTCCAACGCCGCGTATATCCCAAGCTTTCCAAACGTTACTATGGGCCCTTCAGAATCCAATGTAAAGTCAGAAAGGTAGCGTACCACCTAGATCTCCCTCCCTATTCAAGAATCCATCCAGTTATTCTCGTTTCTCAGCTCCGTGCTTACCATGGAACCGACCCGACTTCCCATTTTACTCTGATTCCTCTAGAGCTTCGAGGTCCGAACGAAAGTACAACCACTGATCTAGATCTGCATGCATCTTTGACTCAGAAGCAACATGCACCTCAGACCACAACTGACACCGTTCAAAAAGAAGAAGAACACGACTCAGTTGAAAAAGTTGAAGGCAGAAACGACACTATGAAGCAAGTAGAGGGAAGAAGTACTTTGGAAAAATTTAGTGTTCAAGATGAAGTTTTGAAAGACTTTGAAAAATTTAAGAGAAGAGAAGCGTGTGACTTTGGACAAACTGATGAGAAGAGTGCTACAAAATATGTTGATGTTTTGGAACTCGGTGAACTAAAATACCAAGTGATTTCAAAAGTTTCTCTCACCTCTAATCACTCCCAGCCACACGATGTAATGGATGTCCAGCAAACTCAATCTCCACCTTCCAAATATCTACCAGTTTCTCTCCTAGAGCCACGTGATGGCTCAACTTTACAGTCTGTTTCTGTGTTCCAACAAGACCCGTGTGTGATTTCCAACAACACTCCCCTTCCTAATGCAAACCAGCTGGACCGCATGCAAAGCCACACTCCGCCAGCTGTTACGCATGCCTCTGCCAACCCCATCCATAAGCCTTTGTCACTTCATCCCAAGCATTTTCAAACCCTACCGGCAAGTGCTTCACAAGAACCTTTCCCATGGGCCACCTCGTTCCATCAAGCCCACACGCCTCCTAATACCAACCTTGAGGACAAGGTTTTTGTTGGGACGGATAGTAGTGATAGCAGGCCCATTCGTATTATTAAAAAGCCCACTTGGATGAAAGACTATGTGTCCAAATAAATTGTTTTTTTCCAGCTATTTTAATTTTAGTTTATTTTCCTTGTTGGGCTTAGCCCTTTGTAGCTGATCCAGCCTCAACCTGTTTGTATTTAAACCTTTTGACATTTGGGAATGAGATTAGAGAATCATTTCAGAATTTTATTCTTTTTTTTTGTTTATTCAATGGTAAACCCTAGTTTGGGTAATAATTGTTGATCCCCTTTCAATCATGGCAACTAAGCGAAGCGGCGTGATTTTTATCATTGCCAATCCTGCTTCTGGCGTCATGTATATCACCCTGCCACTGCTCTCAAATCCTGTTTCTGGCACCACCCTGACCCCGCTCTCAAACCCAGCTGGGGAAGACTACTGAACACCACCCTAATCCAAGTGGAAAACAAGTTTCTCTATCTCGTTTCTAGAAACCTTAACTTTTTTTTAATCAAGTTTATATGTTTTTAAATATCTGACATTTTTTATAACATAAAAAATCAATAATTAAATTGAAAAGAAGCATCCAACTTTAATTAATTATAGAATTTATATTTTTAAAAATCAAAATTTGAAATAATAAATAAACAAAACGACACAAATATGTAATAAGACTAATAAATACTAATGATTTTGAATAAGTTGAATGAAGGCAGGGGTGAGTGCGGAATGGGTATCAACACCCATACTTTCACCCTCACCCTCATTTTTAAAAGTAGGGTTTTCTTTTCTTCTAATTAAGTCAAGTTTTCTTATTAAGTTTGAACGATTTTAGCCAGATTTAATCGGGTTGAATTTATTATATGGTGTCGTATTCGTGGTGGTTATTATAGTTTGGCTATATTCCTATTGTTGTTCATGTTCCATTTAAACTCTTGTTCGGCATGTGGTATGATTTGGTCTATTTGGCCTTTTATTAATCAGAAATGTTGTATTGACACCATTTTTATATCAAACTAGCAGGATACCCGTGCTTTCGCACGAATATTCGTTGAGAACGCGTATATGTGTAAATAATAAAAATTTATATAAAAAAAGAGATATGCATTTTAAAAATATTTAATATGAAAAATGTATTTGTACAATAAAAGAAAATGTAAAATAAATTTCGGGTTATAAAAGTAAAATGAATGAAAATAAATAATATTAAAATGTATAATAATAGGAATATAATGGAAAAAGAGGTTTTAAAAACAATAACAGTTAAAATAAATGTTAAATATAAGTTAATAAAATGAAAAATAAATAGTAATTAATGGGCCAAACGTTTAGTAATTTCTATGGGCCCATGAGACATTTTATATTTAAGATGCAATAGTGATGATAGCGGCAAGTGAATTCAAAAGGCCAAACATATGAAGTAAAACGACATATTTGTTGTAGGTCCCAAAAAGTAACCCTAACAGTAACTAAGTAACCGAAAATGGTCACCAATGATAGAGTTGGAGGAAGATCGGAGGGTAGTGTCGACACATCAACGGAGCGGCCGGAGAAAATACAAAAGGAGATCCAAAGGTAGGGCCTATTTTCCGATTTGCATGTTGTTTGTTTTTGTTTATAATAGCCAAAGTAAAATCTCATGTTGCATGTTTTTTTTGGGGTAACAGAGGATTAAAACCTGATGTAGGTACCTCATCAATTGGAAAGAAGAAATTTTCCCCAATCAAAGAAATTTTATCCCGAATTAAAAAAGTGACTGGGAAGAACAAAAATTGTTTCAAAGAATCTTTTTGTGTTCTGATTGATATAAGTGTTGTGTGAGTAAATTTTGTGTTTTCAAAATTACTATTGAAACGTGTAAACAACATGCAGGTCGTCATCCAGGAACTCACACATTTCAATATCCTCGGACAGTACCAGGTAATAAAAACTCAATTATATGTAGTCTATAGTTATTGGTGAAGGAATATGTTGAGTGTTGTCAGTCCAATTTATTTTAATAAGTTGTGCGAAAATGGAATATATGTGGGAGTAATATTATATTATAATAGGTACGATGTTTTGAAGTTCAAAACATATATGTATTGTAGAGCAAATCTACCATATATTCATAGAAGAATAGTTATTTGGAATGTGATCTCTCTTGTTGTGTCATATGTGAATATTAATACCCATATAAGTTGTGATAGTCATAGTTGTAATGGATATGGAAGAAGTGCAACACATTATATTATTCGTTTCAATTCTGATGAGGAAGAACTCCAACACATTGAATGCAAATGGGAGAAGGAAATTACATTTGGTTATATCATCAACAAAAATGTTTTGGTAAGTTTATGAAACGAATAAGTTATTTAAACATGTTTTGTTCTTAATTTAACAGTGATATTGGTTAGTGACATTAGTTGTTGTTGTTGTGTATGAATCATCACAATCCTAGGGAAGTTACAGTGAAATGTTTGCAATGGAACCAGAAGTCTATTATGTTAGTTGATGCTGATAAAGGTGACACATACGACGCCAAAATTTGTACTGCCAGGCGAAATAGTAAGTATATTTTGAAGGAAAAATTCATAGGGAAGGGCTGATACCATTATGACAAGAAAAAAAAAAGATTCGTAGACGGGATGTGCTTGGTTTTAAGATACCATATAAGGTTAACGAAAATTCCAAAGGATCATCAATACCGGCCTACACAATGCAGTATTAAAATTATGAACCGGTGAAGTAGTTAACACCATTAATAGGTTTATTAAAGTGAAAATAAAATATAAACCTGAATCACGGTATCACGCATCTGAGCAGCCGATATACCCAAAAGTTGTGAACATTCTCGGTCCCAGAATACGAACTTACAACTTTTATCAGAATGAGAAACTTCTATTTCAATCTTATACCTTAGGAAACAAGAATAATGGGTTTACGAAAATGATGTTTAACAATATAGTAGCAAACTAATGCACGAAACCATAAGTATTATAGCAGTAAAATAATATATAGTACGATAAGTAATCACACCTAAAGATTTTTGCCTCTGTCGAATGTCCAACTTCACACAAAAATGGAGCTTTGTCACCACGTGCAACTTTGGGATTGAAATTCTGGTATCAGATGTGTGATGTTAAGTGTGATGTCACAACAACACAATCTGCTATATGAACAAGGAAATAACAACAGTAAATCAACACAATGAATTGTTCACCCAGTTCGGTCTAACTACCTACGTCTGGGGGCTACCAAGCCAGGGAGGAAATTCACTATAAATAGTATTAAATTACAGATTCAACAATCCCAGTTGACATCTACTAATCTTAATCACTACCCAATGACACTTCTACCTAAGAGACCACTTAGATATGAGAAACCACTCACTCCCTAAATCACCTCAGTGATACAATTCAAAGATTACACTTTAAAACCCACCTTGATCCTGCTTAACAACTTTGATCAAGAACAACTCTCTCTTGCTTAACAACTCTAGAGAAACCAATTACAACTCAAAATAGTAACACCAATTCAAACATGAATGGTTTACAAAACACACACGAAAACTCAAATTGACTCTCAGTATATTCTCTCTGTCTTTGTTATCTTCCAACAAGGGTTGAGGCTACTTTTAAATATAATTCTGACTTGGGCTTGGACCTCTTCAAAATATCTGATTTAATTTGTTATTAAACAGAATTTAAAACAGATTTGATCTTCTAATCTTTTTAAATCTTTTCAAATCAGCCCTAATGTTAGTTCCATGATCTGCTCCAAATTTGATTGAAATTATCTTCTCCAAGATATTCGCATCCAATCTCTCTAACAGATCTCCTCAAAACAAACAAACACGCGCAGCCCTAAAACATCACAACCTGATGTTTTGATGTTCTGATAACTGATGTCAAGACATCAAGTTTAACATCAGCATATACCACTTCAACCCTGCAACAACTAATGTTAGAAACCAATGTTAAGACATCAGACATATGACATCAACATTGTTCAACTTTGTTTTACCAAAATTCCAGCCAATACAAGAACTAACAATCTCCCCCTTTGGCTAATTTTGGCTAAAACAAACTCTGCCAACATCAGAGATACCTGCAGCGGAAAAACTTCAAACCAGCATCAATCTCATCCAAAATCTGCTACATTCCCCTTAAAAACAAGAACCATCATACCAGCTGTTCAAACATGCACACTCCCCCTCAAGCCTAGAACCACAACAGTCAACTAGGCAACACAAAGGCACATAGGCTAACTTTCCCCCTTTTTAGCCACAATTGGACAACCACCAACAAGTTATACCCTAACACTTACAACAGTTAGTCCTACTAGCTCTCCTTGTCAGTCAAAAGTCAGCACCACAAGACAAGACAAATCATAGAACAAAAACCAGATAAGCATAAAAGTACTTTTATCCAAGTTACACAACATGCACCCAATGTGCAGAAACAAAAAAAACTATAACCTACAAAAGCAAAAAAAATAGCAGAAGCAGCAATTCAATCTTCATTAGTATCAGAACCATCTGTAGCATCCTCTTCACCTTCCTCTGAACCTGAATCTTCAGCATTGACACCCACATCATCTTCACCCTGTTCCAAGGATTTGATCATCTGCTCAATTTTCATCTTTCTAGCAGTGCTAGTACTGATCAACATATCAAGATCCTTGCAGGCCGCCTTCAATTCTTCAATCAACTCAGTTTTAGTACAGGCCTTCTTAACACCAGAACTTGATGTTACAACAATGTCTGGAACATGATTCCCAACAAACAACTTGGGATGCAAGGATAAAGTTGACTCCCTCTTACATGCTATATCTGAACTAGTTAAAATTCCAGGATGTTGATCTAAGATCATTCCACAGACAAGGGAAGGGAATGCTATAGGCATCTTGATAGCATTAGTGGTAGCATGCTTCACAACTTGATCAAATATGTAATTTTCATAATTGAACTTGGCCTTTTTCCCAACAACATAAATAAACCTTCCTAATCCCACAGCTATGGTGTTTTTGTGATTAGTAGGTACCCAGTTAGCAGCTCCAATTCTGTACAAAATAGCATACTTGATACTGAGTTTGCTAGCTGTCAATTTACCCTTCAGTGGCCAAACCTTCACTTGAGTGACTGTGATCTCTTTACACACATCATTATCAGTCACTTCCAGTTCACAACCCTCTTGATCATCTCTTCCCAGATACTTATTGATGGTACTAGGAGAGAAATTAATACATTTACCCCTAACAAACACCTTCATGAAGTCCACACTTCTTTTATCAGAAATGTCTATAGGAATGTTAACAACAAATTCCTTAACAAGTCCAGCATAGCACTTAGAGAATTTAGTCACAGTTTTCAACAGGCCAGCAGCATGAATGAGCTCCATAATTTCTTTCATCTCCAATGCATCTTTGCCAAGCTCTCTTTCCAGAGCTAATCTTCTTTGACACACAAATTTCCACATTGGAGCACTGCTAGCATAATGAAAGGATATGTTGTCCACTGGCACTTCAGGAGCCTTATAAAAAATTCTCTTCAAAATGGACTTTCTGACAGGGGTGATGTCTTGAACATCTTCCTCAACATCATACTCAGATTCAGATTCTTCTCTAATCTTTCTCTTTTTGGAGGATGCAGCAACCTTGCTCCAAGATTTTGTTGGACCAACTACAAATGTCTTTTTCTTATTGCCTTCAGCTGTCATCTTAGGAGAAGATTCCACAGTCTTTCCTTTTCTAGTCTTCAATCTTTTGGCAATACCAGGAACAACATTACCAATTACTTCATTATCAGATAAGTCAACAACATCCACCATATCAACATTCTTCTTCCCTCTGGGACTAGGAGTAACATCCCTAGCAGGTGATGTTCCAACATCATGTTCAACATCAACCTCATCTTCAACATGAGTATCATTATCTTCAACTTCAACTTCTGCATCTTCAATGACAGAAACAAATAATCTGTGAAGATTGGTTTCAGAAGTTTGCATGTCACCCTTTTCTCTAACAGATTGATCAACAGGCATTTGACTCAGAGGTCTAGATATTCCCTTCACAGAAATCCCTTTCTCAAAAATTTTTGTGACAATCTGATCAATACTTTTGTCCACATCTACCCTTTCTTCAACAGCTTGAGGAAGAGGGGTGGTAGTCTTAGGAGTAGGTTTGTCTCCAAACAAAACACTAGTGACGAATGCTCTACTTTTGCTATCATCAAATTTCTTACACGCAGATTGATTAGAAGTATTACCCTTTGAAGGCCTCTTAGGTTGATACTTCTCAGGTATTTTCTTTTCTGAACCTGGAATCATAGAGAGAGACGCTATGTCCAAGGCTTCATCCATTGAAACTTCTTTCATTGAAACCCTAGATGTTGCATGCAAAGAGCTCTTTGAATCAGACTTCTTGGAGGGAGATGACTCATGTTGAGACATTGTTCCTTTGAAACAGTTGATGTACAAGGATGTATTGTGTCTTCCGATCTTAGATGAGAAGATGAACAGACTTGGAGTGTGGAGATTGATGTAGCGTGTGAGAGTAACAATAGGGAATGATAGCCTAAGGTAAGGGGGCTGCTTTTGTTGGTCACTTAAAAGCCAATAAATGTATTTTCCCCACCAAAACAAATTTCCTTTTAAATTTTTGAAATTTAATAAATGCACACCATAAGTCACTAACCTTTGATGCCTTTTCCACATGCCCAAATTTCTACTTAAGACTTCACAAATTTCAGCACACATATCTTTAGGGAAATTGTCATTACACTTCATATCTGAGTGATCAACCTTTATGACCTTAGTTTCTTCAAGATTTCCTCTGAATAGTTGCATAACACTAGGTTGTTTGGTGATCCTTCTAATGTCACATTCAGATGTCATAACATCATCCTTGACATTACATGATGAGGTGGACTCTTGAGGAACCCATAAATAACAGTTATCTATGGATCTAACTCCCCTCATAACGACTTCACTCTTCTCATTAGTCACTAAACATTCATCTTTAGTGTAGCTAACCTTGAATCCTTCATCACATAACTGACTGATGCTAATCAAATTAGTAGTCAATCCTTTGACAAGAAGTACATTTTCAAGATTAGGTCCAGCCTCACAAATCAATTTTCCAACTCCTTTAGCTTCCCCTTTTTCTCCATTACCAAAAGTTACATCATTTGTGGAGTAAGTCCTGATATCCACCAAATGATTCTTGAAACCTGTCATATGCTTTGAGCAACCACTGTCAAAATACCAACCATCCATAGCTTGGGTTCTAACAGATGAGTGAGCTAATAGACATGTGGCAGCAGCTTTAGGAACCCATTGTTTAACAGCCTGAGGCCTGTTCTGCTTATGTCTAGGTTGAGGAACATATTTGGGATAACCATGCAGTTTAAAGCAAGAAGATTGTATATGGCCAAATCTTCCACAATAGTAACATCTCACTCTTTGAATCTCTTTTCTGAAGTGATTGAAATATCTGCCACCTTGATGATGATTTCTGTCATACTGCTGAGGCTGCCATCTGTCAAAATATTGATGTTGTCTTCTCCCATAATTAGGCTGTCTTCTGTAGTGATGGGTCTGTCTTTTGTAATGATTAGGCTGTCTTTTACCATGATGATGCGGCCTTCTTCTACCATAACCATGAGGCACAACATTGTTAAAACCATACATTTTCCCTTGATGTTGAGACATCGGATGGAACATGTTATGTTTGAAACTAGAAGCCTGCATACTCCTATGGTATTGGGGAGGCATATACTGCCTAGCTCCAGAAGCCTGAGGCTTTCCTTGAGGTTGAGACAAAAACTTCTTAGGAACAGGACCATATCCCTTTCCATTATTCTGTGGCCCAAGGTGAGGGACAACCTTCTTAATTCCAGAACCATGTCCTTTTTCATGATGATAAGGAATGTTCCGTTTAACCCCAGAAGAACTAGCCTCTGCAGATATCTTCTTCTCACCCTTATATCCTAGACCAGTCTTATCACTTGCCCCTTTTCCAGCTTCAAGTATTTTATTCAGAGTGTCAGTTCCACTATTTAACATTCTGATGGATTTTGACATTTGATCAAGCTGGGATTTTAACAACAAAACTTCATTCTCAAGTTCAGCTTTATCAGTCTCAAGCTGTATTATAGTCTTCTTCTGCTTCTCCTCTTCTTGACAGACCTCTTCACTTTTCAGACACAGCTCTTGATAAGAAGATGCCAGCTCTTCAAAGGTCAATTCACCATCACTAGACTCTCCATCAGAGGCACATATTCCAGTCAATGCCTTAATATGCTTGGCATTCTCTTCTTCACTTTCACTATCTGTATCAGACCAGGAAACATATAACCCCTTTTTCTGCTTTTTAAGATATGTAGGACATTCTTTCTTGACATGACCATAACCTTCACACTCATAACATTGAACTCATTTGTCATGATTGGACTTTTCTTCATCTCTTGTTTTCTTCACTTGATCACTAGACCTGTTGTTGTCAGATGTGATGTTCTTAACATTAGGTCTATAGTTTATGTCCATTCTCTTTAACACCTTATTAAACTGTCTCCCAAGCATCACAACAGCATTTGACAGTTCCTCATGAGTTTCAAAATTACACTCCTTCTTACCATCTTCAGTATTAGACACCAAAGCTATGCTTTTGGTCTTCTTTTCAGGCTCCTCATTCAATCCTAACTCAAAGGTTTGAAGAGAACCAATCAACTCATCAACCCTCATCTTGCTGATGTCTTGAGTTTCTTCAATAGCAGTCACCTTCATTTTATATCTCTTGGGAAGGGATCTGAGAATCTTCCTTACCAGTTTCTCTTCACTCATTCTTTCTCCTAAAGCACTAGAAGCATTAGACAGCTCAAGAATATTCATGTGAAAATCATGAATGGTTTCATCCTCCTTCATCTTCAGATTTTCAAACTTAGTAGTCAACAGTTGAAGTCTTGACATCTTGACCTTGGAAGTTCCTTCATGAGTAGTTTTCAAGACATCCCAAGCCTCCTTAGCTACTTCACAAGTGTTTACCAGCCTAAAGATGTTCTTGTCAATACCATTAAAGATGGCATTCAAAGCTTTTGAATTTCCAAGTGCAAGCTCATCTTCTTCCTTGGTCAAATCTTCCTCAGGTTTCAGCTTTGTTGTACCATCCTTTTCAACAATAACAGGTGCTTTCCATTCTTTTAAGACAGCCTTCCAAGCCCTGCTGTCTAATGACTTCAAGAAGGTAACCATCCGTGGTTTCCAATAGTCATAATTAGAGCCATCTAGAATAGGGGGTCTATTCACAAATCCACCACTCTCTTTGTCTATTGCACCAGAAAGTATCAGCCCTAGATCTCACCCAGATGCAGAGTAGGATGCCTGCTCTGATACTAATTGAAATTCTGGTATCAGATGTGTGATGTTAAGTGTGATGTCACAACAACACAATCTGCTATATGAATAAGGAAATAACAATAGTAAATCAACACAATGAATTGTTCACTCAGTTCGGTCTAACTACCTACGTCTAGGGCCTACCAAGCCAGGGAGGAAATTCACTATAAGTAGTATTAAATTACAGACTCAACAATCCCAGTTGACATCTACTAATCTTAATCACTACCCAATGACACTTCTACCTAAGAGACCACTTAGATATGAGAAACAACTCACTCCCAAAATCACCTCAGTGATACAATTTAAAGATTACACTTTAACACCCACCTTGATCCTGCTTAATAGGTTTGATCAAGAACAACTCTATCTTGCTTAACAGCTCTAGAGAAACTAATTACAACTCAAAATAGTAACACCAATTCAAACATGAATGGTTTACAAAACACACACGAAAACTCAAATTGACTCTCAGTCTATGCTCTCTGTCTTCGTTATCTTCCAACAAGGGTTGAGGCTGCTTTTAAATATTATTCTGACTTGGGCTTGGACCTCTTCAAAATATCGGATTTGATTTGTTATTAAACAGAATTTAAAACAGATTTGATCTTCTAATCTTTTTAAATCTTTTCAAATCAACCCTAATGTTAGTTCCATGATCTGCTCCAAATCTGATTGAAAATATCTTCTCCAAGATATTCGCATCCAATCTCTCTAACAGATCTCCTCAAAACAAACAAACACGCGCAGCCCTAAAACATCACAACTTGATGTTTTGATGTTCTGATAACTGATGTCAAGACATCAAGTTTAACATAAGCATATACCACTTCAACCCTGCAACAACTAATGTTAGAAACCAATGTTAAGACATCAGACATATGACATCAACATTGTTCAACTTTGTTTTACCAAAATTCCAGCCAATACAAGAACTAACAGGGATATAAATGACAAGCCTGGTAGTATCAGCCATACTGAGATGCAATAAATTTTTTGGTTGTCGCAACCTGTTAGATATCAAACATGCTATATATTTTTATTTGATACTTGGCATTTTTCAACACTTTCATGTTTTAATTGTGGATTTTAGTAGTGAATTGTTGTTGTTCTTCAAACATTGTTTATTTACCTTTGGTGCTTGTAATATGTGTGCTATTGTGCAGGAAAGTGCACTAATTGATCAAAGAAAAAAGACACAAAAGAACTGATGCAAGCTTCCAAAGAATAGAGGACAACATCAGCAAGTTCGCTTTGCGAACTTGCCAGTGAATGTTCGCTTTGCAAACACTGGCGAAGTCTCCAGCGAATGGTCCCAAAATTGGATAGTGGGAAAAAGGGACTAAAGTTCTCTTTGCGAACTCCCAACGAATGTTCCTGCTTCACTCGCTTTGTGAAAGACCTGGCGAAGAACCTTTGGCTGAGGCAGTGGGAAAAGGACCCAAAATTCGCTTTGCGAAAGTTTTGGTGAATAGTTCGCTTTGCGAATGAAACGTTCACATTGCGAACTTATGCAGACAAACAAGGGCGGTTAAGTCATCAGAAGGCACTTCAGGTGCCATTTTCTTCACTCGCTAGGCGAATAGATCATTCGCAGTGCGAATGCATCAGATTCCAAGTGTATTATAAATAGATTTTTACATTTTCTTGGGATCATAACTTCACCTTTTCACACTAAAACATATTTTTCCGAGGTTTCTTCATCTAAGAGAGATTTTTCACATAGAGAAGCTGGATTTGCATCCGATCTCGATTCTTCGACGCGAATGTTTTTTCATCTCCTCACAAAACTTGTGAAGCAAGCTGAAATTCTGGCACAGATATCAGATGTCCTACACAGATGTTGAGACACTGATATCCAACACAATGAACAAGATAACAATAAAATAATAGTGCAGAAAGTAAAGAACACAGTGATATGTTTACCCAGTTCGGATCAATAATCCTACTCTGGGGGCTACCAAGCCAGGGACGAAATCAATATACGATCCTATCAATTCACAGATCACACAGCAACCACACCCGGTTACAATCTGCTCACTTAATCACTACCCTTCCTATGGCTTCTACCTAAGACTCACCTAGGTATGAGGCCCTCCTTAAATCCCTCTTCAATCACAACCCGTGACTGGTTCCTTTCAACACAATAACAAAACGAAAGACACACTTTCAAAAACACACAATTCTCAATACTTCAAAGCTTATGAGAATTGACACACAAGAAACTCAATGATTAAAAGCTTATGAGTAACTGATAGAACTTACAACACAAAATTAGTCCTTATACTGTTATCAGAATGATACCAGTTAGGCTCACAATTAACAATAAAAAACTCACAAGCATAGCAACAAAAATTCACAACCAAAATACTCCCCCGCAACTGCAGAAACACAACAACATTCTCCCCCTCAACTGCAGCACCAGCTCAAGCACACCACAAGCACACTACTCCCCCTTTTTAGCCATAAATATGACAAAGGCAAGTAGAACAGTTATTAATTTTGAGAAATGATCAAATCATAAACCAGAATAAACAACATCAGAAGGCAGATGCATACAAAATCACATGACCAAATGTCATGCACAAACTTCAGCATCTTTCCCTTCATAAACACCTGCACCAACTGCACTACCAGAATTACCTTTATTCTTTTTAATCTGGCAGCCACAAGGAACATTAAATGCTATAATTCTTCATGAATACAAACCCCAAGTCTTCTCCTCAGGTTTTCAACCTGAACTGCATCCAGAGCCTTGGTAAATATGTCAGCAAGCTGATTTTCTGTGCTAACATGCTCAAGAGTTATGACTTTGTCCTCCATAAGTTCTTTGATGAAATGATGCCTGATATCAATGTGCTTAGTCCTGCTATGTTGAATAGGATTTTTAGAAATATTAATAGCACTCAGGTTGTCACAAAATAATGTCATGACATCTTGTGTGACATTATACTCAGATAACATTTGCTTCATCCACACCAGTTGAGCACAACTACTTCCAGCTGCTATGTACTCAGCTTCAGCAGTAGAAAGAGATAAAAAATTTTGCTTCTTACTAAACCATGAAATAAGATTATTTCCCAAAAAGAAACAACCTCCAGAGGTACTCTTCCTATCATCAGCACTTCCAGCCCAATCAGCATCACAGTATCCTACTAAAATGGAACTTGAGTCATGGGAATACAACAACCCATAATCACATGTACCACTCACATACTTAAGAATTCTCTTAACTTGATTGATGTGACTGACCTTGGGTTCTGCTTGGTATCTTGCACATACACCAACTGCAAAGTTTATGTCTGGCCTACTTGCTGTAAGATACAGCAGACTACCAATCATGCTTCTATATAAACTCTGTTCAACATTCACTCCCTTTTCATCTTTGGATAACTTCAAGTGAGTAGGAGCAGGAGTTCTCTTGTGCTTGGTATTATCCAATCCAAACTTCTTCACAATATTCCTAGCATATTTGCTCTGACAAATAAAAATGGAGTCTTCCATCTGCTTGACTTGCAATCCAAGGAGGTAAGTCAATTCACCTACCAAGCTTATTTCAAATTCAGATTGCATTTGTTTGACAAAATGTTGGACCATTTCATCCGACATCCCACCAAACACAATATCATCTACATAAATTTGAGCAATCATCAGTTTCCCATCTTTCTCCTTGACAAAGAGTGTTTTATCAATACCACCCTTCCTGTATCAATGTTTGACTAAGAACTCAATCAGCCTTTCATACCAAGCTCTTGGAGCTTGTTTTAAACCATACAAAGCCTTCTTTAACTTGAAGACATGATCAGGAAAATTTGGATCCACAAACCCTTTAGGCTGCTCAACATAGACTTCTTCATTTAGATAGCCATTCAGAAAGGCACTCTTAACATCCATTTGAAACAATTTGAATTTCAAAAAACATGCCACTCCTAGCAACAATCTGATGGATTCCAAGCGAGCCACAGGAGCAAATGTTTCATCAAAATCTACTCCTTCAATCTATGTGTATCCTTGAGCAACTAGTCTGGCTTTGTTTCTGGTAACAACTCCTTGTTCATCAGACTTATTCTTATATACCCACTTTGTTCCAATCACATTTGTTCCTACTGGTCGTGGTACCAGTTCCCAGACTTCATTTCTCTTGAATTGACAAAGCTCATCCTGCATAGCACTTATCCAGAACTCATCTGTCAAAGCCTCTTTAACATTTTTTGGTTCAAGCTTTGAAACAAAACATGCATTTGACACAGCCTCCCTCGATCTGGTTCTTACACCTTCATTCAAATTTCCAATAATCAACTCCTTAGGGTGATCCTTATGAACCCTTATAGAGGGTCCCCTGTTAGCATCCTCTACCTCTTCATTCTCAGGTCTAGTACTAGTCTCTTGAACATTATCTTCTACGGACTCAGTGTCTTGTGAGATTTCATTGTTCATGGGAAAGGATGTTCCAACATCATCTGGGACATCTTCGTCTCTGCCAGAGTCATCAACCACCACATTTATGGATTCCATCATCACCTTAGTTCTGGAATTAAATACCCTATATGCTTTGCTGTTTGTAGAGTATCCCAAAAATATCCCTTCCTCACTCTTAGGATCCATCTTTCGCCTCTGCTCACGATCCGCCAAGATATAGCACTTACTCCCAAAAACATGGAAATATTTCACATTTGGCTTTCTTCCTTTCCATTGCTCATAAAGAGTAATAGAAGTACCTGATCTGATAGTCACCCTATTGTGTATATAGCAAGCAGTATTCATGGCTTCAGCCCAAAAATGATATGGAAGCTTTTTGGCATGAATCATGACCCTTGCACACTCTTGAATAGTCATATTCTTGCGTTCCACCACACCATTTTGCTGAGGAGTGATTGGTGATGAGAATTAATGAGTGATTCCTTCACATGAGCAAAACTCTTTAAACCTGCTATTTTCAAATTCCTTCCCATGGTCACTTCTGATTCGAACAACACCATAATTTTCTCGTTGAATACTTTGACACAATTCTTTAAAAGATGCAAATGCTTCAGACTTTTCTCTGATAAAGCTTATCCAGGTGAATCTGGAGTAATCATCAACGACAACATAGGCATACTTCTTCCCTCCAAGACTTTCAACCTGCATAGGTCCCATTAAGTCCATGTGAAGCAGCTCTAGAACTTTAGAAGTTGTGGTAAGATGTTGAAGCTTTTTGTGTGACATCCTTGTTTGCTTCCCAACTTGACATTCACCACATATTCTATCCTCATCAATCTTCAGCTTGGGAATACCTCTAACAACCTCACTTGACATAACTTTCTTCATCCCTTTCAGATGTAAGTGAACCAATTTCTGATGCCACAGTTTGGCTTCATCTTCCTTTGTTATCAAACAGGTAGACAAACTTTCTAATTCTTGAGGATTCCACAGATAGCAGTTATCCTTAGACCTGGTTCCCTTCATAACAACTTCATTTTCTTCATTGGTTACTAGGCATTCAGATTTTGTGAAATTTACTTTGAGCCCTAGATCACACAGTTGGCTTATACTAATCAAATTTGCAGTCAGCCCTTTGACAAATAGAACACGATCCAGATTTGGTTGTCCTGTGTAGTCTAGCTTTCCAACACCTTTTATTTCACCTTTTGATCCATCCCCAAAAGTGACATAATTGGTAGAGTGAGGCTTGATATCTGACACAAATTTCTTCACACCAGTCATGTGTCTTGAACAACCACTGTCAAAGTACCAATCTTCCCTTGCAGATGCTCTGAGAGAGGTATGCGCTATGAAACCAGCCACCATATTTCTAGGAATCCATCTTTTCTTTTCTTTAACCCAAATCTGTTCTTTATTTGGTTGATGAACAGTTTTGGGATAACCATGCAAATTATAGCAAAAGGACTTTAAGTGACCAAACTTTCCACAGTAATGACATCTCCATGGTTTATACTTTGAACTATATACTATTTTATGATGTTTCAGCTGATGTTGAAACGTGTGATTTGACATCTTCTCCTCTTGCTTTATTTTCTGAGGAACAAACTTTACTACAGACTGCTTGTAGTTCTCTGCTTGATTGTTAAAACCAAGACCTTGTACATTCCCAGTATTTTTCCCAGTCTGAAGAATCTCATCCAACAGTGTGGAACCATTGTTCAGCATTCTTATAGATTTGGTCATATTGTCAAGTTTTGACTTTTGCCATATAACCTCCTCTTTAAGATCAGCAATGATCGATAGATGTTCTTCGTTCTCAGCTTCTAGTTGAGCTATCAGAACCTTCTGTTCTAATTTTATCTGGCACCTTTCTTCATTCTTGATACACAACTCTGAGAACCCAGTGATAACTTCCCTTTTAGTAAGTTCTCCAATGTAAGATTCTTTGTCAGAATCACAGCTTGTTCCTTCATCAGACTCATAAGTTGTTTCTCCATCAGATTTACAGATTCCAGTCAAGGCTGTCACCAATTTTGCTGATTCTTCTTCAAGATCATTCTCAGACTCTCCTTCTAACCAAGACACAGATAAGCCCTTCTTCTGCCTTTTGAGATACGTGAGACACTAAGTTTTTATGTGCCCAAATCCCTCACATTCAAAACACTGAACTGTCTTCCCTTGATTTGAGTCTTCTTCAGTTCTGGACCTTCTTCCTCCATCCTGGTTTTTAGTGATGTCGAGTGACTTGTTCTGAACATTAGCTCTTGACTTCCAGTCCATCCTTTTCAACACTTTGTTAAATTGTTTTCCAAGCAATACCAGATCTTTAGACACCCCTTCATCTCTTGCCAGGTTACCTTCATCTTCTGAATCTCCAGCATTTGACACAAAGGCTATACTCTTCTTCTTTTCATACTTTTCACTGATCCCCAATTCAAATGTTTGAAGTGATCCCACAAGCTCATCCACTTTCATCTTATCTATGTCATGAGCTTCCTCTATACCAGTCACTTTCATGTCAAATCTCTTAGGTAGAGATCTGAGGATTTTTCTGACCAGTTTGCTATCAGACATCTTTTCACCTAGAGCACTTGAGGCATTATCTATCTCAATAATGTTCATGTGAAAATCATGAATGCTCTCATCTTCCTTCATCTTCAAATTCTCAAACTTGGTAGTGAGAAGCTGAAGTTTTGATATCTTCACCTTTGAAGTTCCTTCATGAGCAACCTTCAAGACCTGCCAAGCCTCTTTTCCAATGGTGCAGTGTTCAATCAACCAGAAAATATTTTTGTTAACACCATTAAACAAGGCATTCATGGCTTTGGAATTTCCCAAAGACCCTTTGTAGTCTGCATCATCCCAGTCTTCCCCTTCCTTCACCACATCAGTAGGATTACCTTCTCCATCTCTAACCTTTGGAGGTTCCCATCCTTTGATAACAGCTTTCCATGCTTGATCATCCATGGATTTAATGAATGCTATCATCCTTGGTTTCCAATAGTCATAGTTTGAACCATCAAGCAGAGGTGGTTTGTTCAAAAATCCTCCATCCTTGTCCATTGCACCAGAAAGTACCTTCCCTGAATCTCACCCAAAACAAACTAGGGTGCAAGCTCTTGATGCCAATTGAAATTCTGGCACAGATATCATATGTCCTACACAGATGTTGAGACACTGATATCCAACACAATGAACAAGATAACAATAAAATAACAGTGCAGAAAGTAAAGAACACAGTGATATGTTTACCCAGTTCAGATCAACAATCCTACTCTGGGGGCTACCAAGCCAGGGACGAAATCAATATACGATAGTATCAATTCACAGATCACACAACAACCATACCCAGTTACAATCTGCTCACTTAATCACTACCCTTCCTATGACTTCTACCTAAGACTCACCTAGGTATGAGGCCCTCCTCAAATCCCTCTCCAATCACAACCCGTGACTGGTTCCTTTCAACACAAGAACAAAACGAAAGACACACTTTCAAAAACACACAATTCTCAATACTTCAAAGCTTATGAGAATTGACACACAAGAAACTCAATGCTTAAAAGCTTATGAGTAACTGACAGAACTTACAACACAAAATCAGTCCTTATACTGTTATCAGAATGATACCAGTTAGGCTCACAATTAACAATCAAAAACCTAACAAAAACACACGTAAGTTCCACACCTAAACTAGGTTTACACCAGTCAATATATAACCTTAAATCTGGACTGGGTTGGGCTTTAAAAAGCAGCAGAGAGACTGCACATAATTCTGCAAAATAAACTCCAAGAAAATAGGTCTTCAATCTAAAGTTTCCTAATATGTCTCCATATTTAGAAAGTAGTGAAAATCCGAAAATCAACACAAAACTCAACTCAATTTACTTTGGACGCCACATTGGATAACTAAATATTCACAGAATATTCAGTAACAAATAACAACTAACAGAATCTTCCTTTTAAACCAAAATCAGACGCGATGTCCTATGTGCCAGGATGGGACATCTTTATCCGACATGTTCTGAAAAATAGAACATCTTGTTTCAACATCTTGCTGCTAGAATAGTTTTAGCAAAATAAATGCCAACCACATAATCAAAGAAATAACACAAGCTACCATGAATATGTGTAGCTAAACACATCTTGTGTCAAGATTAGTGGTAGGTAATCCATCATTTTGTATGTATTGATCTTGATTGTAAGTTTGTGAACTTTGTTGATGATAAATATAGAAGAAAAACTTTGTTTACATGGTTTATATTTTGTTTTAGTTCATGATCGAGAGATATGTATTAAAACTTGACCTAAGTTTCAATCCATCAATAATCATAAGGCTAGAGATAGTTTTGAAAGTTGATGTTCATAAATATTGAACTTGAAAGTTATCATCTTGGTAGTTTGAGTGAGAGATCATCAAAGGATCAATATGATAAATCTCACAACAAGTGTTCGAGAGAAACTTGTTGAGAGGATATGTGGTTATATTTATCGTTAACGAGTTCACACGCTTTATCGAGTAAATACGTACGAAATGGATTATCAGACACTAATCTTGGCATGTTTTTACAAATCTTTAAAACCAAATATCTTAATCGTTGATTGCTAAACTTTATGCAAACGATCCGATTCAAAAAACTAAACTCTTTGTCACTTAAAAGTTTGAAACGCTTTTGACTATCGAATGGCAGCAATATACGTTCAATCCCTGTGGATACGATAAAACACCCCCGAAATACTATTCAACAAAATGGCGCCGTTGCCGGGGATTGTTGTTATATTGCGAGCATTGCAATAGTTATTGAGTTTTAAACTTGTTTAACCTTTTCTTGTGCTTGTTAATTTGTTTGGTTTAGTGTGCAGACTCCGTTTTATGCGAGGGAAGTTACCCGCAGACCAGCTTCTTTTTGATCTTGAAATAGAAAGAACTGCGCGTAAGTTAAATAGCAGAACAAGGCGGAGGAGGCAACTTGCTAAGGAAAAACGAGAACGTGACAGAAGTTCAACTTTGACACCAATACCATAATTACCGCCAACCATGGCTGCTCCACCACCACCACCACCTGCTTCAGTTCCTTGTACTAATAGTCCGAGACATACTGCACAATTCACACGTAATGCTCAGAATGGTCGGCATTCAGAAATGAAAACTGGTATCCTCTCTCTTCTATACCAGAATCCATTCATTGGTATGGATCACTGTAGCACCCCAAAATTTGCCATACCTTTCCTAACTTTTTCTGGCTTTTGCTTTGCCTTCATCTGCATTTTCCATTAGGTCATAATTCATAATCATTTGCATATCATTGGGTTCTTTGGTTATGGGATCAAGGTTCTTTGATATTCGACAGTTAGAACCGTCTTGGTATTTTCTGCAACTTTTATGTTCGGCTCGGAAGCCAATTCATCAAGGGAAGTGGCAGAAATTTATTTTTTCTGGAATTTCGGTTTTTGCTGGTTAACTATGCCGGTGGTGTTCAAAGTTCACAACTTCTGATTGGATCAACATTTTTGAGCGATTCCTATGCCAAAGGTTCTGTCTTGATATCCTCTCCAACTTTTGTGTTTTGGCCGAAGGCTATTTCTTTGAGGAAGATCTCCGAATACGCGAATTCTCTGAGTTGATACAGCAGAAGAGCAGTGAAAAATAGTGCTGAACCGATGTATTTCGGACACTAAAAAATTCATAACTCTCAATTCGTTTGTCGGATTGATGCCATTCCGGTGCCTAAAATTCCGTTTCAATGCCATTTTCATGCCGAATGTTCAGTAGGAAACAGTTCCGAGCGGAAGGACTTCGAAAGTGCGAATTACCAGCGGAATTCATTGATGCGGTTCACTGTCAGACAGATTTTGGAAAAATCATAACTCGGTCAATTTTTATCGGATTGTGTCCGTTCTCGAAGTGTCGGTTTACAAATTTTATCCTCTTCAAGTTCAAAGACAAGCTCGGGTTTGAACGGTGCTCCGAAGATCATCGTTTTCGTTTATTTCACAAAGCGGAAGTGCTGAACCGAAGAAAAAGGCTGAAAGTTATTTCACGGTAAAATTCACATCTCACTCGTTGTTTGTCCGACCGCGCTCATATTTTGACACGACATCAGAGACTCGTAGATCTACAACTTTTCTGACAAAGTCGAGTCGAGATTCTGCTCCGAAAGACACGAGCTTGTCACGTTTCCGAGTAGCAAACGGTAAATAAGCTGAAAAAGCGACTTTTGACAGTGACGTCTCGCCGCTTAAACGTATCGAACTCATTCAATTTTGATCGAATGACGTCCGTTCTTTTTGGGTTGCGTCCGTGACTCAGACGTGGACAATTTCGTAAGAGGCTCAGAGTCAAAATTTTGTATCGAGCAAGGTGTTATTTCCATTTAAGCTGCCGATAAGCTTGAATTTTACCGTTTTACCTCATTTTTCCACCACACTATATATTCAAAACTCTCTCTCATTTCCCTCCAACTTCATTCATTCACAAACACCCAAAATTCTGATTTTACTCAAGAACGCAAAGTCTCCGATCGAGCTCCAACCACCGCCGATCAACCGCGGTCGCCTCCCCACTCCCGCCGGACCACCGCGCCGACCTCCCTAGTTCCGGCCAGCCACCGCGCTCCGGCGAACTCCCTCCTGTCCACGGATTCTTCATCAATTGCTCCTCCGATCTACTTTCTGGTAACAATTCTTGAATCTTTCGCTTCATTATTTGTTAATTGTTGAGGTTTGGATTGAATTAAAGTGAGTTTGATATTGTAGCTTAGGTGTTTGATAAAATGCTTAGGTGAACACTTGAATTCAAGAATTGTGATAATTGTTGAGTGAATTAATTGTTTGATCATTGATTTGAGATTGATATTGTGGAGATTTGTTGAATGTTCTTGAACAATAGTTGTTGAGATTAATTTATTTTGAATATAGTTGAATTAATTGATTCTTGAAATAAGTTGATTATGAGCAAACGTGGAATTGGATGATTTCATTTGAATTGTTGTGTTCCGCGTGTCGAAACTAATCCGGTTCCACAATTGTTGATATTCAATTTGCATCAAGAATGGATTAACCGTGGAATTGTTTGATTGTTGTGTGTTAATGGTTCGCGTGTCGAGAATTATTGATTCGCATGCTTAATGGATGATTTTGCTTGGTCTACATGTTTGAAAGTCGCGTAATCGATGTGCATTAATTGTGTATGATCGTTGGCTTGAGCTTGGTGCATGTTTGCTTGAGAAATAAAAGTTTGGTTGTGTAGGAACCTTATCGTGTCGCTTTCCCGTAAAAACGTGTTTTGGTCATAAATTCCTAACCGTGGCATGTTTTTGCGAATGCGAATAATGTAACTAGACTTTGTTGATGATTCCGGAGCTGTTGGTGGACTTTTTAGTCGATTTCGGACGACTTTTTTCTACTGTTTCGCTACTGCCAGCCAACGAAATCGGCCTAAAAGTCTCACTTCCGAGCGGAATTAATTCAAACCAAGTTCGTTTTTGAGTCCGTTGGCACGTTTGCGGTCAACCATATGATTTTTGTTCAATTCCGAGTCGGTGATTTTTGACGCGTTTTTTCCGATTTGACGCTTTTAAGCTCCGTTTCGTGCGAACTTTGCATGTTGACTTGTATTTGATGTGCACTTTTGCTTACTTGCTCATACATTATTATTGTGATTGGTTTCACTTTTTTCCGGATCGACTTTGTGTGCATTTTATGATGTTGTGGCGGTGCTGCCCCGTTTTGAAACTTTGTGTTCCGATGCATGCTCATTACTCGTATGCTTATCATTGTGCTTGATTTTGAGTTATGATGCATGGGTGCAGCTTCCCGTTGCATCTCCTTGTGGTTTCTAACATGTTTGTTGAGATTGTGCAAGGTTTCCGCTAAGATTCCGGAGGTGGTTATTCGCTCGGTATTCCACTTTATTTGTGGGATACTACTTCGCTTTCAATGCGATGGCTTTTATCTCATGCTATGAGATGCATTATGTATTGCATGCGTGGTTGTTTGGCTTGCGTTTTCATGCAGGTTGCCTGTGTGGCCGTGTCCGATACACACACCACGTGTCGGTTGTGATTTATTTTCACACCGACAATGTTTTGACACTTATGCTTGTACCGGATTTCTGACTCGCTTTTGTTTGCCTGATGATAGCTTGCTCTCCGGGTTTCTTGTTTTGCTTGAGTTGCTATTTACGGATTGCTATCCATTGGGTATAATTTCTTGAACTGATTTACTCTCTTTCCACATTTTTTCTTTTGATGCCATGAGAAGTAGGATTGGGAGTCCGTGCCACTTGGCCGACAATGCTAGAAAGTCCTCAAAGGAGGCTCTGATTGTGTTTGTTTACATTTGTGCCTAAGACCTCCAAAGAGGCACCCATTCCCGTATCCCCTTGTAAGACCTCCTAGAAGGCAATTGACGGAAGATAGGGTTCGCAACCGACCCCCGTTATTCTAGTTGAGTCGTTCTTAGCTCTCATTACATGATTGAAGCTTTGGACATCATCTACTCTTGTTATTGAGTCGGTCAAGTGGAATGAGGGTTTAACAATCAAACCCCCACACCTTGTCTATAACTTGCATTGACCAATGCTGATGCTTATGTGATCTGATTCACATCTTCCCCTTCCTTACTCTGCTCTCCATGGTTCTCGATACCATTGGGTGAGTACCCCTATTTCCCACAGCTAGCTTATTTGCCTCAGTTGATATGACCCCTTGGCTAAAGGTCCCCCCTTTTCTACTTTGATTGTGTGACATTGTTGTTGACTGACACTATTTACTCTTTCGTTGTTTTTAGTTCGTTTTGTGATTGATTTATCATGTGTTTACTTATCTGATGACATGATCCCATAGGATTCCTCGCTCCACTTAATTTTTGATTAAGTCGGAGGTAGGAGAGACATTAGGATAACAATCCATGCCTGACAACATTAGGTAGACTCTCCTTGATCCTGACTTTAAGGCCATCTTTTGCATGATAACTCTAGGATAGAATTCCCCTTAGTGTTTTCTTTTCTTTGAGTCTTCTCTTCTCATCTCATAACCACTTCAATACACGTAATAAAGGATAACGTGTATTGTACATGAGCCTTATACGTGGGAAATGGAAGGAGGAGGGTTTCCCTCCGCCTTTCTAGGGTGTTAGCATACGTCCTGTTAGGACGGCCATGCGAAGTATTCGATCCTATGTCATAGACTTTAGTGCAATACTTGTTATAAACACAAAATAATCAAAACACTTCTTCTAAAAATCAATAAACAAACAACAATTCTCTTCTCATCTCCTTCACTCCATTCGTAAAGGATTTGTCACGTCCGTTCTACCGCAAACAGGTAAATACCTAAGACTCCGTACAACGAGCTGCGACACCTAACTACTGGAACTCGAACCTTGGCGTCTTCCGTTAAAAAACACAAACAAAGCGAAGCCATCCCTAGTGAGGGGAACTACGTCGCTCTGATTCTCGCGTGCGAGCGAGATACGTAGGCAGGAGATCGCGAGATCTCTCCGAGCACCATCCTTCTCTTTTCCCCCCAAACCGTAGTCCGAACTACGTTGACTCTGACTTTCCCATTGCACGAGGGAATACGTAGGCCTAGGACTCCGAGGACGTCCTACCGAGTCACTTCTTTTCCTCTTCTTCCGTCACTCCTTTCTCTTCCGTTCCTGTTCCTTTTCCTTTCCAGTAGCAGCGGAGCTCCAGATGACGACACCCTTTGATCGATAACAAAAAGCGTGGATCCCATCGAGTACGATGGACAGATGGGGGTGCTAATACCTTCCCCTCGCGTAACCGACTTCCTTACCCATTTCTCTTGGTCGCGGGACCATGCTCTTTTCCTTCCCTTCAGGTTTACGCAGTGTTTCCTTTCCCTCTCTTGGGATAAATACACATTGTTGGCGACTCTATTTCAGCGCCACTTTCGCGTTTGTACTTGGATGAAAATCCCGGGAGCAACAATCACGAGGATCCCTTTACTCACCTGACTAAGTTCTATGAGATTGCGGGCGCGACTTTTGCACCCGAAGCTGAATAAGAGTCTTTGTTTAAGAGACTATTCCCGCATCCCTCATTGGGAAGGCTTAGGAATGGTATCTTGACCAATCTACGGCTATCATGACGGACTGGAACATGCTAGAGGAAAAGTTTTTGGAACGATTTTTTCCACACAATCGTTTCATGGTGGCTAAAACGGCAATTGCAGTTTTCACTCGGGTTGGAAATGAGTCTCTCAACGAAGCTTGGGAGAGATTCAAGTCCATGCTGAGAAAGTGTAAGGGGCACGATTTCGATGAGCTTACTCAAGTTCATATTTTTAGAAATGGTCTTCAATTGGTTCATAAAACATTATTGGATGCCACCGCGGGTGGATCTCTAATGAGCAAAAGTGCCAAAGAAGCCATTTCCATCATTGACAAGATGGCTCTAAACGACCATCAGGGGAACCATAACCGTGGCCCTTCTCAAAAGAAGCCGGGAGTACTTGAGTTGGGAATAAATGATGCAATTCTTGCTCAGAACAAATTATTATCTCAACAAGTTGAGTTGTTAACGCAACAAATGTCCAAGCTCCCTCAACAACTCAAAGAGATTCATAACTCACCGAGTAAGAGTGTACAAGTAGCTTGTTGTGAATTGTGTAAAGGGGATCACCCTACCGGGTATTGTCCTCCGGTAGTGGAAGAAGTAAATTATGCTGGAAATCCAACTCAAGGTTATCAAGGAAGACCTCCTTACCAAAATGCTCAACAACCTTACCAAAATCAACAAGGCTACCAACCAAGAGGCAACAACCAAAATCAACAAGGATAGCGATAAAATCCTTACCAACCATCCCAAGATCAAAGTGGAAGTTCAAAAATGGAGGAAACTTTCGCACAATTCATGCAATTATCAATGGAAACTCAAAGGAGTACGAAAGCTTCGATTAAAAATCTTGAATCTCAAGTAGGGTAACTTGTAAAGCAATTAGCTGAAAAGCAACCGGGACCATCCTTCTCCGCTATCACTCAAACAAATCCAAAGGAGCATTGTAAAGCCATTTTCATAAGAAGTGGAAGAACAATTGGAGGAGATGTTGAACATGAGGTGGTAGTCGAAAAGGAAAATGATATTGTATTGGAGGAAGTTGAAAAAAATGATGAAAATGGTGTAGTTGCAAAGAATGATGAAGAAGTAAGGAAGAAAAAAGAAAGAAAAAGAAAGGAGTATGAAAAGGAAGTTTTACAAAGAAGGTTACCATATCCCCCTGCTCTTAAGAAAAAAGAGAACGATAGGCATTACACGAGATTCTTAGAATTGTTTAGTCGGTTGCAAGTAACTGTTCCTTTCTCTGAAGCTCTTGAAAAAATGCCTAAGTATGTCAAATTCATGAAGGACATACTTATGAAAAAGAAGAGGTGCACGAACAAAGATAACATTGATCTCAATGCAGAGTGTAGTGCCGTCATTCAAAGTGTGCTTCCGCAGAAAGAGCAAGATCCGGGAAGAGTAGCTTTACCTATTACTATAGGTAATAATTTTAAATGCAAAGCTTTGGTTGACATGGGTGCTAGTATCAATCTAATTCTTTTGTCCGTGGTTAAAATACTTGATAATATGAACGTGAAATCAACAACCATGACATTGCTACTTGCGGATAAGTCAAGAACTCGACCGCATGGTGTTGTGGAGGATGTGCTTGTAAAATTGGACAACTTCTTGTTTCCGGTTGATTTCGTGATCATTGACATGGATGAGGATGAAGATACGCCAATTATTCTAGGAAGACCTTTCATGAAAACCGCCAAAATGTTGGTGGACGTTGATGAAGGTATAATGAGGGTGAGAATTAAGTCCAGTGGTAAGGAGGAAGAAGCTTGTTTCACATTGTTCAAAGGAGTGATGTATGCAAATCAAGTAGATGAAAGCGATCATAAAAAGAGAGAATTGGAAAGAGAGGCTTTATGGAAGAAAAAGGATGAAGTTGCGAAAGTGGCCATGTTGCGATCATGTTGGGATTTTTCCTTCCTGAAAAAAAGAGGATCAAAGAAAGGACATGATAACGGTTGAAGTTCTTGTTCGTAATGTGTGTTTTTCTCGGAAGCCAATTCTTTAGCTTTTGGTTTTGAGGTATCAAGTCTCCGAACCGTCGAGCTTAGCCGACATTAAACAAGCGCTTATTGGGAGGCACCCCAACATTGTAAGTATTTATGTTTTCTTTGCTGTTTTAATGATTTTAAGTGTTCAGAAATAATGTAGTGTGGTAGCAGGTGATGCAGATTTTTTTTTGAAAATTCTGTCATTCGCTGGCTTGTTCGCTTTGCGAACCTGGGGCGAGCATTCGCTGGCCAGTTCGCATTGTGAACTCAGCGAGACAAGCGTATGTTTTACTGCTACCACCTCATTAAAAAGGGAGTTATTTTTATGGGCGGGCCAGACACTTGGGCCCATGACCCATCACATTTGCTGAGTATTGAGAGGTAACCCTACTCCCTTCACTACTACGAAAAACCCATTTAACGACGCCAGGTTTACAACGGACTCGTATCCCACCGTTGTAATAGGTTAAAAATTTTGCAGCTGATTTATAACGCCATATTTAACGACAGCCGATTTAGAAAACCGTTGTAATACATGGTGTGTAACAAGCCTCGATTCCCAGCAACTACATTTTTTTCCCTATTTTTACATTTTAAACACGCTTGTATTAAAACACCGTTGTAATACATGATGTGTAACAAGCTTTGATTCCCAGCAACTACATTTTTTTCCATAATTTTAGATTTTAAACATATATTTTATTTCTTTTGTTAGTGTTACGGGGATTTATCCTCAAAACTCAAAATTCATCTTTGTTTTTCTATTTTTAAGTGCAAGATAATATATAAAAATAAAAGAAAACTTCTTTAAAAATAAACAGAATATATAATATATAAAAGAAAACTTTATTAAGATTCTAGATAAGAAGAGTACATTGATAATCATATATTACACATATTTATCAATGTCAGACCCCATAGCTGCAAATGCATCTTCATAATCCAGGACTCTCTCCTCACTTCCCTCATCAGAATCATAATAAACAGTCCTCCTTTTCGTCTTTTTCTTTTTCTTCTTCAGCTTCTTGATCTTCTTCTTCTTCTTCTTCTTCTTCTTCTTCTTCTTCTCCTTCCATACCCTTAACCCATCCCTGACGTTGGCCGCTGGTTGGACCTCCTCATTTGGCGGCCGATGTTGTTCATTTGTGCCCTCATTGGTGATGTTTCTAGCATTCTCATTTATAAAACTAATTGTTACGAAGAATATATTATGAAGAAATGTAAAATTGTCTATTTATAGATGAGGTTGAAGATGAAAAGTCTGATAGTGTAATGATTGCAATGATGATAACTTGTAAATGGTTGATATTCTGGAACGATATTTTTTGAAAAACAGAGAAAATTTTAAATCATTATTATACTTGGCCAGAGTGTTCTCTACTCCGGGAAGAGCAAGGGTTATAATATTACAATGGTTAGTAATAATAACCGTAGTGATACCCCTTATACTTGGTACAAGGTTCGACACCAGGGAATAACATTTTTCTATTTTACGTAATTATAGAAAAATGTTGTCGCCTAGAGTCGAACCTTGTACCAAGTATAAGGGGTATCGCTACGGTTAATATAACTAACCGTTGTGATATTATTAAAATAATATATATACTTATCATTACGGTTATTTTAGAAAACCGTTGTGAAATATTTACCTATATAAGGGAATTAACTTTCCCTTATTGACAGTAGTGCCGTTTCCTTCACAGCGAAACCCTAGCACCCATTTTTTCTCTACATTTTTGGCAGAAAACTTCATCTTTTTTTAGAATCCACAAAAAGAAATACAAGAAGTATGAAGCTTTTGATTTAAGCTTCTTCCTCCTTGTATTTCTTCTTGCAAAATCTAAAACTAGATGAACATGGTGATGATGCTGGCGGTAGAAAGCGTAATGTACATATTGTTTATGGAAAATAAGGTATTCTTCTACTTCAATCTGTTTGTTACATAGTTCCCATTATCTCGTTTGCTTCATGTTGTTTTTGTTGATTGGTCTCATTTTGTGCAGATTCGATTTCAATGCTTCACAAGCAAGGTGAACTTCATTGTTATGGTACAGTCCCACTTCTTAGGGTTTTGTTTCAACTTTTGCTTGTTTTGTTTTGAATACTAACTAATTTTCTTCATTGCTTCCCACTTCTTAGGGTTTGTTTCACATGGTGATGATGATGGTGGTCTATATATATGAATTCATTCTGATATTGTATATGAAGTTTAGTTTATTATATACTATGTATATTGTTTGTTTCACTATCCTTTTATTGAAAATGCAATTAGTTAAATTGATATAGAACATTAGTTTATTATATACTATGTATATTATATATAGTTAAATTGAATACTAACTAATTTTTTTCATTGCTTCCCACTTCTTAGGGTTTGTTTCACATGGTGATGATGATGGTGGTACATATATATGAATTCATTCTGATAAGGTATATATATATATATATATATATATATATATATATATATATATATATATATATATATATATATATGTGAATTCATTCTGATATTGTATATGAAATTTAGTTTATTATATACTATGTATATTGTTTGTTTCACTATCCTTTTATTGAAAATGCAATCAGTTAAATTGATATAGAAACTTATAATCTAAAAATTAAGATGTATTTGAAAACCAACCTTTATTATGTCAATGTTTTCTGAATTGCATACATTTCATTCAGCACATTGTATGTTCCTTAACATAAAATTTATGGTTCAATGGCCCGTTTGCTTCAATTCATCGATATCTACGATTCTACTTTACCTCATCATCATCACTAATCATCGTGGTTGTTAAGATCAAGATTGTTATGATGATAAAATCGCGATGATTTGTGGCGATGATGAGGTAAAGTATAATAAAATATATCGATGGATTGAAGGAAACCGACCATTGAACCATAAATTTTATGTTAAGGAACATAAAATGTGCTGAATGAAATGGATGCAATTCGGAAAACAGTGGTGTGTTTAAGTTGGTTTTCAAGAACATTTTAATTTTCCGATTATATAGTTCTTTACCAATTTTAATGGTTGTATTTCTTTAATTACGTGTATGGTAAAACAAGCAATATGCATTTTTATGTAATAAACTAAGGGTACATTCCACAACGGTTGAGACTCATAACCGTTGTGATAGTTAATATATATTACAATGGTTGAAATACCTAACCGTTGCAATATAACGCGCGCTTTCCAGAATATAACAATGGTTTCTAGACCGTTGTAGAAACAACGAACTTACAACGACAATCTACATAATAACGCCTTCGCCCGCGTCATTATATATCATTCTTAACCGTTGTTAAATGGGTTTTTTGTAGTAGTGTTTTGTCCTTCTCACTCTTGCCTCTCTACCAAAAACACGCACAAGTAAAACTCTTTCTCATTTGCTCTCTGTTTCACTCAATTTTCACCAAGTTTTCCCCAAATCACTAACTAGTTCAGGTTTGAATCTTTCTTTCTTTCTGTTAATTTTTTATTAGACATTGTGGTTAGGGTTGTGGATTGAACATTAGAGACATATTTGATTCTAGGTTTTCACCTCTATTTTAAGGTTTCTTTGCCGTTGCATGTTGAATTTTTTATGCAAACTTTAGAATAGAGAAGGTATTGAGGAACTCTAATGTTGGAAGTGTTGGATGCTGTTACTTTTTTAAAAAAATCGCAGGTTCGTTGTCCAGTTCACTTTGCGAACTTGGGAGAGCATTCGTCAGACCTCGCTTTGCGAATCTGGGGCGAATGTTCGCTAGCCTTCGCTTTACGAACTTTGCTGCGAACATATCAAAATTCTGAAAAAAAATTTATGTCTCAGTTTGTGATTTTGTTTTGGCTCCCATTTCTAATGGACTGTGTTGCTGCTTGTTGTTGTTTTATTTGTTGATTTGTGCAGATGGCTCCTAAGATTAATCCGACTAAGAAAAGAAAGGCCAGCACTTCGCGACAAGTACCGATTCAGTTTGATAGTGATCAATTTAGAGGAGCCAAGCAGGCAGCAAGGTACCTAACCTTGGAGAAGAGAACAATTTTACCTGAAAAGAGATTTAACCTGAGTGAACATGGGAGTTACCAGTCGGTGGCTGCACTCTTAGAAGAGAAAAATTGGGGGAGATTGATAACTCCTGTGGATAGCTACAATGTTGAGATTGTCAGCGAGTTTTATGCTAATGCCCTTCCTGATGATGGGGACCAATTTGGGTGGACAACTTTCGTTGGGGGGAAGGTGGTGCGATTTGATCATGGAATAATTAATACCGTTCTTGGAAATCCTTTACCTTTGAGAGCAAGTCAGATAGATGACTTCCATAGAGACTTGCACCTTCACAGAGACATTCCGAAAATGATTAGAGATCTTTTACGAGCGGGTAAAACTGTAGAGCTCAATCCATCTAGGGTTGCCATTAGATACTGTCGTGAAGACATGCGACCTTTGGCACGACTTATTTTGCTTTTGGTGGTAACCAACATTAAGACGAAGTCACATACATCGACCATCCCTATTCCATTTACCCACCTTGTCCACAGCATTTTGAGCAATGTACAGATAGATGTAGCCTGGATTATCGCGGATGAGATAAGGGCTATTGTTGAGAGTGGTCTTGGTTCCGCTTCTCGGAAGAACGCCCTTCTTGCTTTTCCTTGCCTCATCATGACTTTGTGTGTGAGTGCTGGGGTTGATATACCCGTACGCCTTCAGGTTACTATCCCTTCTGCGATCGATGATCGATATATGGATAAGATTTGTAAGCCTAAGGGGGCGAGGGGTGAGACGTCTGGTGCTGGTGCTGATGCTGGCACAAGGGATGGCGACGGTTCTAGTTCTGGGTCGCAAGGTTTCTATCCTTATCAGCAGGAGATTTGCCAGTATAACTGGGATTGGATGGCGGCTTCTCAGCACACCATGACAGATTTACATGACTCCATGTAGGTTTTGTAGCTGCAAATCCGTGAACCCGCCGCTGATCATACTTTGATGACTAGGGAGCAATTCCTTGCTCATGCTGGTTGGCCTGAGGCCAGGCCAGTTTTCGGAGGGGGAGCAGATGCGTCTGGTCCTAATGATGCTGATGAGGAGGATGGTGATGGTGATGATGTTGAGGTGTCTGATTTTGTATCTGGTTCAGAGGATGAAGAGTTGGTTGAGGTGTCCGGTTCAGAGTCCGAGGAGGACTGATTTTGCTGTTCTAATTTTGTACTTCCTTTGCGTGTCAAAGTGAGGTTTTCTTATGTTTTATGTATTATGCTTTTTGTTTCAGTTTGTAGTACTGTACTTTATCCACTTGTTGGTTTATTTTGAGATTTTTGATGTACTTGTACCCGTATGAGGTACTTATGACTTTGTAGGTGTTTTCACACCATTACATTATTATGATATTATTAGTAAAATTTTGTTTTTCAGTAAATTATTCTGTTTTCAATTTTACTAATATTTCATTTCTCATTGTTGTTATTAAGAGTTGAATTCTTCAGTTTACGAATGTTCAACTCTTAAATTGTTGGTATGCTTTTTATCGTTTTATGTTGGTATGCTTGTGGAAGTTTAATATTTCCAACTTTTGAATGTGATTTTGTGGAAGAAACTAATAGGTTGGTGTTGTTGAGCATCAAAGAAGATTCTTCCAAGTTGGATGGTTATGATAGTAATTTTAAGCACGATTTTGTTGGAAAGGTACATAGTTACCTAGTTCTAGAATTTAGAATGTGTTAGAACTTTTTGTCTTTGTACAAATGAATTGTTGTTTCTTGTTACAACTCTATTGATTGCTTATGTAATTTAGGTTCAAAAACTACAAAAGTGAGAAACCTCCATGTTATACTATATGCTTTGGATTGATGATGAATTTTGCTTTATACTTTTAATTCATGCTTTATCTTGTGATTTGTATGATATTGTGGAAGTTTTAGACATGATCAAGGCACTTGTTGATATTGAGCACAACCATTTCCAAATAGTGATTTACTCGTGAGTAGCGAGTATTCGTTAACCCCCCTTGAGCCTAAATAGTTTATATCTCGTTTAGTGATGAACTTTGTGTTGTACATAATTTTAAAATCAAGTTCATCATTGAATTTTTGAGAGTTTCTAACAATTTTTTCTTCTTGAACCTTGGAACTTTGTTTTATTGATTTCCTTTCCTTAAAAAGCAAGGAGCATTCACTTAAGGTTTAGTTGAAAATAAGTTGGGGAGAATGAAAAAGAAGATTGGTAAATTGCTTAACCTTTTGAAAAATTTCAAGCAAGCATGAAAAGAAAAAGAGAATGTGAATTTGAATGTGAAAAAAAATATAAAAGGATGCTTGCTTGAATGAGAAAAATAGAAACCAATAATTGTGCATGAGGAAGTTTGAGAAGGTTTGTGATAAAGGTGTAAAATTGGTGAATGAAGTTGAGATGTGTGTGAATACCTTGTATAGTGAATGTTATTTTGCATCGGAAACTTTGATTCAATGGCCTTTAGAAATATCCCTTTGTTGTTAACCCGACCAAGCTACAACCTTAAAAGCCCTTAGTGATCTTTTGCTTCCATGATTTCTTATGTGATCAATTAGATATTGTATGAATTGCTTTATATTTGCATCATTTGTCATTTGAGCGAAATTGCCCCGCGGTTGCAAACGCGTTAATTTCCTTCAATCCTTTTTCGAAGAGGAGTGTTAGAGTGACATGAGCATGATAGTTTAGTTGTCTCTTGAAACATTGTCTTAGATTTGTTTAAGAATCAAGTTCTTTTGCATTGTCGATGCTAGGATTGTGTAATTGTTGCTTTGTTACAATTGTTGTTTATTTGAGCTGTTTATCTTGTCTTGGTTGAATCAAATGCTCGAGCAAATCCTCTTGTTTTCAATGAGAGGCGTACTTTGCTTGAGGACAAACAAAGAGTTATTTGGGGAGAGTTTGTTAGATGTCAAACGTGCTATATATTTGTATTTGATACTCGGCATTTTTCAACACTTTCATGTTTTAATTGTGGATTTTAGTAGTGAATTGTTGTTGTTCTTCAAACATTGTTTATTTACCTTTGGTGCTTGTAATATGTGTGCTATTGTGTAGGAAAGTGCACTAATTGATCAAAGAAAGAAGACACAAAAGAATTGATGCAAGCTGCCAAAGAATAGAGGACAACATCAGCAAGTTCGCTTTGCGAACACTGGCGAAGTCTCCAGTAAATGGTCCCAAAATTGGACAGTGGGAAAAGGGACTAAAGTTCACTTTGTGAACTCCCAGCGAATGTTCGTTGCTTCACTCGCTTTGCGAAAGACCTGGCGAAGAACCCTTGGCTGAGGCAGTGGCCAAAGGACCCAAAATTCGCTTTGCGAATGTTTTGGCGAATAGTTCGCTTTGCGAATGAAACGTTTGCATTGCGAACTTATGCAGACAAACAAGGGCGTTTAGTCATCAGAAGGCACTTCAGGTGCCATTATCTTCATTTGCTAGGCGAATAGATCATTCGCAGTGCGAATGCATCAGATTCCAAGTGTATTATAAATAGAAATTTACATTTTCTTGGGATCATAACTTCACCTTTTCACACCAAAACATATTTTTCTGAGTTTTCTTCATCTAAGAGAGATTTTTCACATAGAGAAGCTGGATTTGCATCCAATCTCGATTCTTCGACCCGAATGCTTTTTCATCTCCTACGAAACTTGTGAAGCAAGCTACCATGAATATGTGTAGCTAAACACATCTTGTGTCAAGATTAGTGGTAGGTAATCCATCATTTTGTATGTATTGATCTAGATTGTAAGTTTGTGAACATTGTTGATGATAAATATAGAAGAAAAACTTTGTTTACATGGTTCATATTTTGTTTTAGTTCATGATCGAGAGATATGTATTAAAACTTGACCTAAGTTTCAATCCATCAATAATCATAAGGCTAGAGATAGTTTTGAAAGTTGATGTTCATAAATATTGAACTTGAAAGTTATCATATTGGTAGTTTGAGTGAGAGATCATCAAAGGATCAATATGATAAATCTCACAACAAGTGTTCGAAAGAAACTAGTTAAGAGGATATGTGGTTATATTTATCGTTAACGAGTTCACACGCTTTATCGAGTAAATACGTATGAAACGGATTATTGGACACTAATCTTGGCATGTTTTTACAAATCTTTAAAACCAAATATCTTAACCGTTGATTGCTAAACTTTATGCAAACGATCCGATTCGAAAAACCTAACTCTTTGTTACTTAAAAGTTTGAAACACTTTTGACTATCGAACGGCGGCAATATACGTTCAATCCCAGTGGATACGATAAAACACCCCCGAAATACTATTCAACACAACCGTATCATAAAATGTAATATGTGTAACACCCTTCTACCCAACGAGCAATCGTGATAAATATAGACAATTATATCAGAGTATATTCACCACAAAGGCGTCACATTTCGTCATAAAACATCAAATAATAACATCCTGCTCCGTAACACGAGTTATAAATTCAAAATTAAAATCAAATATTTCGTAGCGGAAAACTTCAAAAACATCATCCTAATTTATAACTTGAAAGTTTTAAACAGAAACTCATAACATCGTAATATCATCATTAAAAAGAACACCATGGTTTGACTCAAACGTCCCGACCCGATGTTACATATTAGAGCAAGACCCTCTACTCGACTAAATAACCAAAGTACTTCAAGTAAGGTCTCCACGCACCAAAAAGCTAATCCTGATCACCTGCATGTTACCCACGTGGAGGTAACATTCAAACAGGCAGGGTGAGTAATCATAAACCATTATATAAGATATAAGATAAAAAATAATAAGGTAACATGCATCAAAATAAAACAACATCGTCATTAATACATCATCATCATACATCATGAAAATCATGTCATCAACATCATTCATTCACATTCATGAAATTCCGCATAATATGAAATGCACAACATCGACTCATGCATGTGGTACCAAATCGACATGTTTGATGGACCCTAGGCCATCACCCTCCAAAGATCCTCGACAATAGGATCGATTCTACACAAGAACCGGAGCACGTCATACACCCCAATCCACACAATAGGATTGAAGCCACCACTAGACCGAAGTCCTAAAATGCTGTGAGTGCATGATGTAAACCGTCATAGTCATCATCGTCACCGGATCATCACATTGGATCATCATTCATAAAAAAATCTCATCATTCATCATGGTATCACATCATTTACATTCATCAAAATCAACATAATCACATCCCAAATCATCATGTTTTATTCATCCAAATACAATACATAATGTGTTTAAGGCGTACAGACATCAAGGCACAAAGCAGCACTCAACAAAAAAAGAAAGTATAAATAAAATAAAACACTGCTCCTGCTCGCTTGGAGCTCGCTCGACGAAGTAGCTTGCTCACCTGGGCTTCCCCAGGCGAAGCAGGAGCAAATCTCACACCCCATACAAAATCCAATAACACTCTTTTTCCACCTTCCCTTCACTTCCACTTTCGCCTGGCGAGGACGGGGCAAAATCACTTCGCTCGGCGAGACGGGACTTCGCCTGGCAAAACACGCAAACCTACAACTTCTCAGTTGCGGAGCTGCACCTGTATCAAACTCGAAAGGTCTACGATTCCAACACCCAATAGTCCAAAATACTCATAATTCATCACACAATAACACAAGAACAACAATACATAAAGATAGGTTTTATCCCTAACATCTAACACGTCCCAAAACCCCAATTCCGTCATGAACTCGTCTCATTTACCTGGAAACCCACTACCTACATGCTTCTACACCTATATCAATTATAATGATGTATAATACTCCCCATACCTTAGAAAAATCGCTTCCGATTCCTTCTCTCTGAGTTCTTCTGAAACTTCTCTATGCCCTAGCTTTTCTTCTCATTTTCTTCAGAGCTTTTTCTCCCCAAATGATCGTACAAAATTGACTTCCCACTCTCTCTTTTTTCCTTTAAGTCATTCTTACCCCTTGGACCCTTAATAGGCTTTTCCCACAATGTCCTCACTTAACTCTTCCAAATTTACCATCTTGCCCCTAATGTTTCACTTAATTATTTATAATAATAATAATAGTAATATATCCACATAATTCCATATTATTATTACCAAAATAATATAAATAATTCTCGTACTTCTAAATACTCTCAGCACCCCCTTAACATCATAATACCACTCAACATAAATCATCAGACATCAAAATAATTCACCAAAATTCACCGAAAATACGAATATTTATAATAAATCAATTAAATAAATATTCTACTCATTTTTGGGTGTTACAACTCTCCCCCACTTAAAGAATTCTCGTCCTCGAAAATTACCTGAAGGAAACAGAGTCAGATACGACTCCCTCATCTGATCTTCGCGTTCCCAAGTCCAACTTTCACCAGCTGGTCCACCCCATAACACCTTCACCAAAGATATGTCTTTACCCCGCAATTGCTTCATTTCTCGTCCATCAATCCACACAGGTAACGCTTCAACTGTCAGATTATCTCTCACCTGTACGTCATCCATCTGAATCACATGCGATGGATCCGGAATGTACTTCCTCAATTGAGACACATGAAATACATCATATAAATTTGCAAGTGACGGAAGTAAGCAATCCGATAGGAAACCCCTTATATCTTCTGCGTAATCTAATACATACCAACAAAATGTGGAGTGAGCTTCGTAGACTTCAAAGATTGTCCCACACCAGTCACCGACGTAACACTCAAAAACACGTGATCTCCCTCTTGGAATTCAAGTGCTTTCCTCCTCTTTTCATGACAACTCTTCTGGAGAATCTGTGAAGCTCTCATCCTTTCTTGGATCATCTTAATCTTCTCAGTCGTCTCCTGCACAATCTCAGGTCTGAGTACAACAGTCTCGCCTGACTCATACCAACACAAAGGAGTTCTACACTTCCTCCCATACAACGCTTCATACGGTGCCATCCCAATACTAGCATGAAAACTGTTGTTGTATGTGAACTCAATCAACAGAAAATGGCTATCCCAAGATCCTCCTTGATCCAACACACAAGCCCTCAGTAAATCCTCCAAAGACTGGATTGTCCTCTCTGTCTGACGATCCGTCTGCGGATGATATGCAGAAGTCATCCTCAACTTAGTACCCAAAACATCTTGTAAACTTTTCCAGAATCTCGACGTAAATCTCGGGTCTCTGTCAGACACAATACTCAAAGGTATCCCATGCAACTTCACAATTTCCTCAATGTACATCTCGTCTAACTTATGCATATAATGGTTAATCTTCATCGGTAAGAAATGAGCCGATTTAGTCAACCTGTCTACAATCACCCAAATAGAATCATTTCCCCTCGTAGTCTTCGGAAATCCCGACACAAAATCCATTGAAATACTATCCCATTTCCGTTCTGGAATATTCAACGGTTGCATTATACCCAAAGGCTTCCGATGTTTTATCTTAGACTTCTGACAAGTCAAACAAGCGTAAACAAACTCAGCAATATCCTTCTTCATACCTGGCCACAAAAATAATTTATACAAATCCTAGTACATCTTCGTAGCACCGGGATGAATACTCAATCTACTTCGATGTCCTTCTTAAAGAATACTCTTCTTAATTTCCAGAACATCTGGAACACACACTCTGTCTCTGAACCCCATCACACCATTCCCATCAATTCACCTTCGTTACCTTGATTAATCAAAGTTGCCTGATCAACCAACTTCAAATTAGATTGCTGAACCACCCTGATCTCTTCCAGAATTCCACTAGTCAACTTCAATATACCCAACTTCACACTGTCAAGAGTCTCTTCACATACTAAACTTAGATATCGGAATTGCTCAATTAATTTTAATTCTCTCACCATGAGCATTGATATATGCAATGACTTTCTGCTCAATGCATCTGCCACTACATTTGCTTTGCCGGGATGGTAACTCAAATCGAAATCATAATCCTTCAATAACTCCAGCCACCTTCTCTGCCTCATCTTCAACTCTTTTTGATCGCTGAACACTTCAAATTTAGAGCAAAAAAGGTAATGTCTCCAAATTTTTAGCACGAACAGCACAACTGCCAATTGCGTAGGATAATTCCTTTCTTGCACTCTCAATTACCTTGAAGCATAAGCAACAACTTGTCCATTCTGCATTAACACTCGACCAAGACCCATCTTCGACGCATCACAATACACCACAAAAGATTCATTCGGATTAGGCAAAATCAAAATCGGAGCGGTCGTCAATTTCTTCTTTAATTCCACAAAAATATCTTCACATGCTGCATCCCACACATAAGCTTGACCCTTACGAGTCAACTGTGTCAATGGTAACACCAATCTAGAAAAACCTTCTATGAACTTGTGATAGTAACCTGCCAACCCAAGAAAACTTCGTATCTCAGTAGTAGACATCGGAGTCTCCCACTGTAACACATCATCAATTTTAGAAGGGTTAACAGCAATCCCACCACTTGAAATCACATGACCAAGAAAACTCACCTCTTTCAACCAAAACTCACACTTCAACAGTTTTGCATACAACTTCTTCTCTTTCAATACTTGCAACACCGTCCTCAAATGCTCAACATGCTCTTCTTCAGATTTAGAGTATATCAGAATATCATCAATGAAAACCACAACAAACTTATCCAAATACTCATGGAAAATCCGATTCATATATTCCATGAACACACCAGGTGCATTGGATACACCAAACGGCATTAAAGTGTATTCATAGTGACCATACCTCGTCCTGAAAGCTGTCTTCGGAATACATCAGGCTTAACACGAATCTGATGATAACCAGACCTTATATCCATCTTACTGAACACACAAGCGCCTACTAGCTGATCCATCAAATCGTCAATTCTCGCAAGTGGATACTTATTCTTGATCGTCACTTTATTCAACTGCCGATAATCCACACACAACCTCATGCTACCATCTTTCTTCTTTACTAACAACATATGAGCAACCCACGGAGAAACACTCAGTCAAACAAACTTCTTCTCAAGTAATTCTTCCAGTTGTTTCTTTAATTCACTTAGCTCTGAAGCTGACATCCGATAAGGAGCCATTGACACCGGACCCGTACCTGGTATCAAATCCACTGCAAACTCCACTTCACGTTCTGGAGGCAAATCACTTATGTCATGCAGAAACACATCTGGAAATTCACGGACAACAGGTAATTCGACACTTACAGCTTCACGATCAACTTGCAAAGATGCAAACAGCGCAAACATCAAGGCTTCATCTTCTAAGAGTTCACCTACTTGCTTAGCAGACAAGAACATCAACTCTCCATTATCACCAAACTCAGGGAACTCCACAGTCTTATTATTACAGTTCATGTGAACGTAGTTGAACTCCAACCAGTTCATTCCTAGAATTACATCGATTTGGTGTAAGGGGAAACACACCAAATCCATCACAAAACTCTCCCCAAAAATCGTCAAAGGACATCTCGAACACATAAAAGTAGTAGTAACAGAACCATTAGAAATAGTCTATTAACATACTACCATTCATATCAGGCAATTTCAAACCCAATCTATTAGCACATTCAAGCGAAATAAATGAATGAGTAGAACCAGTATCAATAATAGCGACCAACTCAACATTGATAATAAAACAAGTACCTTGAATCAAGTTATCCTTCTTAGGGAATTGTGAACCACTCAAAGCAAACACTCTGTCATTAGTCTGAGCAGCAGTAGCAGTCTTCTTTGGCTTCTAACACTGGGTACTAATGTGACCCTGTTCACCACAGTTGAAATAAGTCGGACCTTTATCCTTGCAGTCAGTAGCTCTATGGCCTCTCTTACGACATCTGTAACACCTCAACACACTATTGTTGCAAAGTCCAGCACGATGACCTTGCTCGCCACACCTGTAACACCTCACAAAAGCGGGAGCTGCTCCCCCACTTGTCTTTTTCTCATATGAAGCCTTCTGTTTCCCTTTATCAGACGGAGTCACATAAGGCTTTTCTCTGAACTGTCCCTTCTCTTTCTTCTCACTAAATGCTTGTAGTGAGCAGATCGAGCTCGGCTATCCTCATCATAGATTCTACACTTATCTACCAGCTCAGTATACCTTCGAATCTGTTGGTATCAAGTACCCTATTTGATCTCTGGTCTCAGTCTATTCTCAAACTTAAGGCACTTGGACATCTCAGCATCAACACAATTATAATGCAGACAAAACTTCACCAGTGCCTCAAACTTTGCCGCATATTCTGCCACAATCATGTTCCCTTGTTTCACTTCAAGAAATTCTATCTCCTTCTTACCACAGACATCTTCCGGAAAATACTTTCCCAAAAACTCTCGCTTGAATACAGTCCAGTTATCTCCGTAAAACATCTTCCAGCCTCTGACGGGCGTTATCCCACCACTCTTCATCTTCTTCGGACAACACGTGAGTACCAAACTGTACCTGCTGAGCATCATAACAGGCCATCACTCGGAAAACCTTCTCAATCACCTTGAGCCACTTCTGTGCACCCGCTGGATCATGAGTACCCGCAAAAGTTGGTGGAATGTTCCTCAGAAACTTCCCCAAAGCACGAAACTCATTAGGAGCCTCCCGATTCTGATTATTCTGAGCCATTGCTTGGCCAAGCGACTCCAACGCATCAGCAATAACACGATCGTTTCTCCCAACCATTTTACACATCATCAACAACGTTAGCAGAAACAAAATTGATCGACAGTGTACACACACTCATCGACTGACAAGGAACTGACATCATATGAAAACCTGGTCGAACGGACCGACCTGCTCTGATACCACTAATGCGGCACCCTTCTACCCAACGAGCAATTGCGATAAATATAGACAATTATATCAGAGTATATTCACCACAAGGGCGTCACATTTCGTCCTAAAACATCAAATAATAACATCCTGCTCCGTAACACGGGTTATAACTTCAAAATTAAAATCAAATACTTCGCAGCGGAAAACTTCAAAAACATCATCCTAATTTATAACTCGAAAGTTTTAAACAGAAACTCATAACATCGTAATATCATCAATAAAAAGAACACCATGGTTCGACTCAAACATGCCGACCAGATGTTACATATCAAAGCAAGACCCTCTACTCGACTAAATAACCAAAGTACTTCAAGTAAGGTCTCCACGCACCAAAAATCTAATCCTGCTCACCTGCACGTTACCCACGTGGAGGTAACATTCAAACAGGCAGGGTGAGTAATCATAAACTATTATATAAGATATAAGATAAGAAATAATAAGGTAACATGCATCAAAATTAAACAACATCGTCATTAATACATCATCATCATCATACATCATGAAAATCATGTCATCAACATCATTCATTCACAATCATGCAATGGCCCATAATATGAAATGCACAACATCGACTCATGCATGTGGTACCAATTCGTCATGTTTGATGAACACTGGGCCATCAGCCTCCAAAGATCCCCATCAATAGGATCGATTCTACACAAGAACCGGAGCACGTCATACACCCCAATCCACACAATGGGATTGAAGCCACCACTGGACCCAAGTCCTAAAATGCTATGAATGCATGATGCAAACCGTCATAGTCATCATCGTCACCGGATCATCACATTGCATCATCATTCATAAAAAAGTCTCACCATTCATCATGGTATCACATCATTTGCATTCATCAAAATCATCATAATCACATCACAAATCATCATGTTTTATTTATCCAAATACAACGCATAATGTGTTCAAGGCGTACAGACATCAAGGCATAAGGCAACACTCAACAAAATAGAAAGTATAAATAAAAAAACACTGGTCCTGCTCACCCGACAAAGAAGCTAGCTCGTATGGGCTTCGCCCGGCGAAGCAGGGACGAATTCCACACCCCATACAAAATCCAGTAGCACCCTTTTTCCACCTTCCCTTCGCTTCCACTTTCGCCTGGCAAGGACGGGGCGAAATTGCTTCGCCCGACGAGACGGGACTTCGCCTGGTGAAACACGCCAACCTGCAACTTCTCAGTTGCGGTTCTGCACCTGCATCTGACCCCAAAGGTCTACGACTCCAACACCCAACAGTCTAAAATACTCACAATTCATCACAGAATAACACAACAATAATAATACATCAAGATAGATTTTATCCCTAACATCTAACTTGTCCCAAAACCCCAAATCCTTCATGAACTCGTCTCATTTACCCGGAAACCCACTACCTACATGATTCTACACCTATATCAATTATAATGATGAATAATACTCCCCATACTTTAGAAAAATTGTTTCTGATTCCTTCTCTCTGAGTTCTTCTGAAACTTCTCTGAGCCCTAACTTTTCTTCTCCTTTTCTTCAGAGGTTTTTCTCCCCAAATGATCGTACAAAATTGACTTCCCACTCTCTCTTTTTCCTTTAAGCCATTCTTACCCCTTGGACCCTTAATAGGCTTTTCCCACAATGTCCTCACTTAACTCATCTAAATTTACCATCTAGCCCCTAATGTTCCACTTAATTATTTATAATAATAATAGTAATATATCCACATACTTCCATATTATTATTACCAAAATAATATTAATAATTCTCGTACTTCTAAATACTCCCAACACCCCCTTAACATCATAATACTTCACAACATAAGTCATCAGACATCAAAATAATTCACCAAAATTCACTGAACATACGAATATTTATAATAAATCAATTAAATAAATATTCTACTCATTTTGGGGTGTTACAACTCTCCCCCACTTAAAGAATTTTCGTCCTCGAAAATTACCTGAAGGAAACAGAGTCGGATACGACTCCCTCATCTGATCTTCGCGTTCCCTGGTCCAACTTTCACCAGCTGGTCTACCCCATAACACCTTCACCAAAGATATGTCTTTACCCTGCAATTTCTTCATTTCTCGTCCATCAATCCGCACAGGTAACGCTTCAACAGTCATATTATCTCTCACCTGTACGTCATCCATCTGAATCACATATGATGGATCCGGAATGTACTTCCTCAACTGAGACACATGAAACACATCATGTATATTCGCTAGTGACGGAAGTAAGCAATCCGATAGGCTACCCTACCTATCCTTTGCGTAATCTGATACGAACCAACAAAACATTGAGTGAGCTTCCTAGACTTCAAAGCTCGCCCCACACCAGTCACTGGCATAACTCTCAAAAACACGTGATCTCCCTCTTGGAATTCAAGTACTTTCCTCCTCTTATCATGATAACTCTTCTGGAGACTCTGCGAAGCTCTCGTCCTTTCTTGGATCATCTTAATCTTCTCAGTCGTCTCCTGCACAATCTCAGGTCCGAGTACAACACTCTCTCCTGACTCATACCAACACAAATAAGTTCTACACTTCCTCCCATAGAACGCTTCATACGGTGCCATCCCAATACTAGCATGAAAACTGTTGTTGTTTGTGAACTCAATCAACGGTAAATGGCTATACCAATATCCTCCTTGATCCAACACACAAGCCCTCAGTAAATCCTCCAAAGACAGGATAATCCTCTCTGTCTTGCCATCCGTCTGCGGATGATATGCATAACTCATCCTCAACTTAGTACCCAAAGTATCTTGTAAACTTTTCTAGAATCTCGACGTAAATCTTGGGCCTCTGTCCGACACAATACTCGAAGGTATCCCATGCAACTTCACAATTTCCTCAATGTACATCTCTGCTAACTTCTGCATAGAATGGTTAATCTTCATCGGTAAGAAATGAGCTAATTTAGTCAACCTGTCTACAATCACCCAAATAAAATCATTTCCCCTCGTAGTCTTTGGCAATCTCGACAAATGGAAATACTATCCCATTTCCATTATGGAATATTCAACGGTTGCATCATACCCAAAGGCTTATGATGTTCAATCTTATACTTCTGACAAGTCAAACACGGGTAAACAAACTCTGCAATATCCTTCTTCATACCTGGCCACCAAAACAATTTCTGCAAATCCTGGTACATCTTCGTAGCACCAGGATGAATACTCAATCTACTTTGATGTCCTTGTTCAAGAATACTCTTCTTAATTTCCGGAACATCTGGAACACACACTCTGTCTCTAAACCTCATCACACCATTCTCATCAATTCGGAATTCACATCCGTTACCCTAATTAATCAAAGTTTCCTGATCAACCAGCTTCAAATCAGATTGCTGACCCACCCTGATCTCTTCCAGAATTCCACTAGTCAACTTCAACATACCCAACTTTATACTGTCAGGAGTCTCTTCACATACTAAACTCAGATATCAGAATTGCTCAATTAATTCCAATTCTCTCACCATGAGCATTGACATATGCAATGACTTTCTTCTCAATGCATCTGCCACTACATTTGCTTTGCCTGGATCGTAACTCAAATCGAAATCATAATCCTTCAATAAATCCAACCACCTTCTCTGCCTCATATTCAACTCTTTCAGATCGAATAAGTACTTCAAACTCTTATGATCGTTGAACACTTCAAATTTAAAGCAAAAAAGGTAATGTCTCCAAATTTTTCAGCACGAACACCACAGCTGCCAATTCTAAGTCATGCATAGGATAATTTCTTTCATGCACTCTCAATTTCCTCGAAGCATAAGCAACAACTTGTCCATTATGCATCAACACTCCACCAAGACCCATCTGTCATACCCCAAATTTTGACCACTAAGATTCCCATCATTGTGCAGATCCTCATCACAATATGGATGTATTTACATGCCTCATCACTCTCCCCAAAGATGGGTGAGCATTCACTACAACCAAGAATTAAGGTTTTGAGCCCTCTCTGAGCACTTAGACAAAGGATCAATCAAGAATTGACATGATCTTAAACTTGTCTAAACTATCCAACACCCATAAAGGATCAAGAGGACTCCCACATCAAGGATTAAGCACAAGGTTGCAACATTCCAAGTGGATCAAGCCTTAAGATCGCCAGTGTCACCAAATTAGAGTTTTGGTCGACCAGGGCCTCCAGATGGAAATTTTCATATGGGCATGAGCCAATGCTTCAAAACACAACCTATGATACTCCAAGGGACCTCATGGACCCAATCATCATTCATCAAGAAAAATCAAGAAAAGTGAGTTAACTTGTAAAAGGGGTAACCATAAAAAACATAGAATTTTTCTAAGTTATGAAACAAAGTGGTTAGGGTACCAACTTCCAAGGATCATAACTTGAGATCCAAGCAACCATTTTGAATGATCCAAAGATAGATTTGTAGCTCTCATGGCATACTTTAAAACTGTCAACTACATCTCATTCCAATTCCTCATGGATTTTTAGTTATGGAGTGATCAAAATGGCTGAAAACACGAAATGCCACTTTTTCCAACACTTAGTGAAATTTTCAGTAAGTCAGAATCCGTCTTACTTTTTTTCAAAATGTAGGGGCATTTTCCACTTGGATCCAAAAAGTTTCAAGACAAACTATAATCACATATGTGTTGTGTCATATGAGGGCTTTCAACTCCACTTGAGCTAGGAGTTATGACAGCTGCAACATGCCTTGCTGCAAACTGTCTTGGCAAGGCAGATTTGTGCATAAGGGCTCAATTTGATCAAATTGTGCAACAACAAGCATGGTTATCCATCTGCACACCTCAAGGGGGAACAAACAAGGGACAAACACTGATCTATTAGCCTCCCAAGTCCAAGATTCCACAAGTAGCATGCCAAACCTAAAAAGCTACAAAGATGCCAAATATCTAATTTTGTTTCCAAGCATTCAATGCATACACCAAGGTGGCATGAACACCAAGGTGGCATGAACTGAGCCTATTCCAACTGAATTCAGTCCAAGTTTATCTTTGAATCAAAGAACCATAGGCCTGTGTTCTAACCTCAAGTCAATGGCTAGAGGAGACTTGAGATTCCATTTGAATCACATTGGCCAAAGGCCTGCTGCAGTTGCCATTCCCTATTGATGCCAAAACAAACTTGGCACACTATAAATAGACCTCATTTCTAATCAGTTTAAGTACACCAAAGGCCCCAAACAAATGCCTTTCTCAGAATCACACTTTCACTCCATTTTTTGCCTTCTAAACCAAGTCACTATCGGGTTTTGAAATTGAGAGTGATTCAAACCAAACCAATCACACACACACACACACACACACACACACACACACACTCATAAACATCATATAGAAGTGATCCAAACACTCACATAACATCTGGAACACCAAATTCACAAAATCACCATCCAACTGCTCAAGTTCTTGACGGAGTTGCAGTTGAGGTACCATCTCAAGTTCCAGCTTGTTTCAAACCACTCCAAGCATTCAGACACATCACTTGGCACCTAAGAAAGCTGTCCAGATCATTGGAACTAGCTTGCAACACCTCTAACACAAAACACGATCACCAGCTGCAAGAGGTAAGCCTGAACTCTTCAAACTCCATGATGCATGCATATTTTACTGCATAATAATTTTGCCATATGTTCATAATCATGTATAGAGTGTTTACCCTCAATCAATTGCTTTGTATGAATCGTGTATGAAATTTCTGACCCCTCATGCAGAAATTAGGGTTCTTGAGGTTTCTCTTTGATTTCTTATTCCATGCTTAAAATAAATGAAATTAAAGACCATAGACATGATAGTGAGTTGAAAACGAGCAGATTGATATGTGGATTGTGTGATTTTATCAAGTATTCAGTGAGATTGATGAGAAAATGCAAATCAGGCAAAAATCAGAACACGCGCGTGTTCTTGGTGTGTTCTTAGCGCATTTTTTTGAAAATTTGACTATTTGAATTTTGTTATTTTATTTAATTGATTCAAAAATTAATTTCTCTCTGAATTTTAATGATTTTGAGTTGATTCTTTTTTTCAAAATTCACAAAAATATTAAAATATTTTATTTTACAAAAATTCCCCAAAAATATTATTTATTTCATATATTTGATATTTTTGCAAAGAATTAATTTTTATTTGTTTTTTAACATTTTTAAAATTTTATTTCTCTTGATTTTCCAAACTTAAATGGTTTTCAATCATTTTGTTGACAAAAACATGATTTTATAAACATTGATCCAAGATCACCACTCATTTTTTACATCTTTTCAATAATTTTTATTAAATTTTTAACAAAATTAATTTCATTTTTAAACAAAATTAGGGTTTTGGTTGATTCCACCCTCATCAATCTTTTTCAAACTCCTTAGGCCTCTAATATAGTGTAAGACCCAACCCCTTTTGAAAACCAAAATAATTTGGGCTTCGGTCATCGTATAAGACCCATTGTGTTTTGAAACCTCGGCGCGATCGCCGTTTTCAAACAAATAACCTTGGGCCTCTCCTTGAGTTGTAATCCCCATCACTTGTACAAAAATAACACTCATGGGCCTATAATAGAGTGTAAGACCCAATCCCTGTATAAATAAACCATTATGGGCCTCACTTATTGTATAAGTCCCTCTGTACATTTTCAAAACAACGACGCGATCGTCGCCTTTTTAACAAAATCATCTGGGCCTCTAATAGAATTTAGGACCACAACCCTTGTTGTACAAGAACTTTTTTAGGCCTCAGATATTGTATAAGTACCGACACGATAAAAAATTCCCGGCGGGATCACCATTTCAAAATCAAATCACTTGGGCCTACCCTCGTGTTGTAAGTCCCATTTCTTTTCTTTAAATATTCTTTGGGCCTCTCCTTGAGTTGTAAGACCCATACCTTTGTACAGAAAACCTTTTAGGCCTCGGTCATTGCATAAGTCCCAGTACAATCTTATCAAAACAACTTCCCTTTTGATTTAGGTTCAAATATACAGTTGTTATCAAAACTTTCTTTAATTTCTTTGAACAACTAACAATACAGCATGGAAGCTTGATCACCTATAAGTTTTTATTTGCTTTCGTTTACCTGTTTTAATATATATATATATATATATATATATATATATATATATATATATATATATATATATATATCTGTATTGTGGGAAGCTGCACACTGTGAGTCTTCTTTCATTCTTTTAAATACATGTCAAATATATATAACTGTATTGTGGGAAGCTGCGCATGGTTAGTATTTTTTCATACCCTTTTAAATACTTGTCATATATCAACTGTATATATACTAGTATAGTTATTTAGAGTTTTCCCCGACAACTAGGTCTAGAACTAGGTAAAGCCATGTTGGTCACTCTTTAAATACAGTCAAAACTAGATCCCCATAGGATTTCCAGATACAGTCTTGCCTTCTCTTGGGCTTAAACAATATGGAACAAAGAGAAAGGTAGTATTCCTCGTGAACCTTTTCTCAGACTGTCACCCCTAGAAATTATCAAAGAAATTCTACTCCCTGGAGTTGATCTATTCTCGGTGAATAGCATCTCTTGTGTTTCTTCAAACCTCAGAACTTTCACTAAATGATCTATTCTCGGTGAATAGCATTTCTTGAGCATCATACTAAAGATAAAACTCTTCCACACCAATAGACTTGGACAGTCTAAATCCCCTCTTGAGTCTCAAAGACATTCTCAAGCACCCAACAAATATAGGAGAAACCCCGGATTCTGGATAAATCTCCAGCAAAGTTAAAGCCCAGTCTCTCTCCTAAAAATCCCAAGCCAGGGTTGGTTTATCATCATCATAACACTATCCCAAATCAGAACCTCAAGGCATCTGATACCTCAACTCTTCTATAACCCTCTGCAAGAGTTGATTCCCCATTTGGACCTGCCTCGGGATCTCAATAATTCCCAGCAGAAGATAGCCTCCTCTTAGGCTTTGTATAATGATCTTTCCTCAGCATAGTCAGCCTCCTCTTGGGCTTCGTACAATGATTCTCCCCCAGTGGAGCTAACCTTTTTAGACTCACTTGTTGAGTCAATCACCTTTTCAGACTCTCTTGTTGATTCATTCACTTTTTAGACTCTCTTGTTGAGTCAATCACCTTTTCAGACTCTCTTGTTGAGTCAACCACTTTTCAGACTCTCTTGTTGAGTCAATCGCGTTCTAGACTCTCTCGTTGAGTCAACCCTTTTAGCCTCAATCTTGGGCTTTGTACAAGATAGATAAAAATACTCTCTTGTTGAGTCAATCTTTTCCAGCCTCCCTTTGGCTTGGTAAAAGGATTTCCCCTAGCACAAGTTAGCCTCCTCTTAGGCTTTATATGATGATTTCTTCAGCTTGTTCTGCCACAATCCTGGGCTTTGTACTGGACAGATAAAAAGCACTCTCTTGTTGAGTCAAACCCTTTTTAGCCTCTATCTTGGGCTTTTTACGAGATATAAAATTTCATAACCTTCTCTTAAGCTTGGGACAAATAACTTCCCCAGCAGATTCATTTCCTCCCAGCCTTGTTTTAGGCTTCGAGGAATGATTTCCCAAGCAGAGTCAAAATCGTTTCAGCCTCTATCTTGGGCTTTGTACAAGATACCTAAAATATCCTCAGCCGAGTCAGTAAAGTCTCCATTTAGCCTCACTTTTGGGCTTTGTACAAGACAGATAAAGATTTCTTTACCACTAAGTCAGTCCTCTTTTCAGCCTCAATCTTGGGCTTTGTACAGGACATATACAAACCTCCCCGATGGAGTCAAAACCTTTCTTAGCCTCCTCTTATGCTTTGTATAATGATATCCCCAAAAGAAACAGTCTCTTTTAGCCTCAATCTTAGGCTTTGTGCAAAACATATATAAACACTCTCTTGTTGGGTCAGTCATTCCCAACCTCCTCTTAGGTTTTGTATAAGGACTTCCTCAGTAGAGTCAATCAACCTCTTAGCTTCAACCTTGGGCTTTGATCAAGGCACACAAAAATCAACATACCCTCCGAGGAAATCAAAAGTCCCTCTATAGGAAGTCATTTCTCTATTTATCATATGTCAAAACAGAAACTCCTTTTCCTTCATCTAATTGTTGTTGGCGACAAGCCTCTAGATTATTTACATCCACGCCACTGTCCCTCTTTTAGCATGAGAAATTCCTAAGGAAAGATGGAATTGCTCTACACTGAGTTAAAATCTTCTCCTTTAGGTAAAAAATCCCCTATAAAGGAAATTATGGCATTGGTGGATTCATGTATCCCAGTTAAAGTAACCCTCCTTTATAATCAGTCACCCAATAGTTGTGGTAAACAGACCAAATGTCTCCCTTTAGAGATGACAAGTTCTCTCTCAGTCAAACCTTTTAGCCTCTGTCTTGGGCTTTGAACAAGACACCAAAATATATTTTTCCTCCCTTAGAATAGGAGGAACTACGATTGCTCTGATTTCCCTGTTTCATTTAAACAGGAATACATAGGGATAAGATTGCGAAATATTAGTGAGCATACTAATCAAAAACCCTAGGTCCAGTACCTTCATCCAAAGACTTTAGGTTTCATACCTTAGTCATTATTCATCCCCATTTTTAACATCAACAAAAACTCACTCACTCACTCACTCATACTTCCCAAGAAACTTTCCCAACCCATTAACGGATAAACACTATCAATTACGAAGCGAAACCTAAAGCTGATATCCTGTGGATAACCATATATAGGATGGGTAATTGACAACTACCCATTGTATAACCTGACCCCGGACCCCCAATCTCTTTTAAGCGTTTGTTCAATCGAACAATCGCGTGCAAGGTTAGTTTTAGATAGCTTCCCTTTCCCTTCCAGCTTCACGGGATAAATAAGAAATCAGAAAGTAGCACTCCCTCCTACCATTGCGATGAGGAAAACCCAACGATAAGGTGGACGCGTCACCGACAAAAATCGCTCACTACAGAAAAATGGCGACTCTGCTGGGGAAGTCATTGTCTGTTAGGACTAGGATTATAGCTCTTAAGAGGTCTAGGATGTTGGTTTTAGGAATAAATATATATATATATATATATATATATATATATATATATATATATATATATATATCGCTTTTCCTACTTGCTATCCGTGTTTATTTTTCTGCTAATGGGAATGCGGGTGATTCCGTATCTGGAAAGTTTGAGTGACACCTAAGATAAGTGATGGCACTAGACGGGTAATCTTACAGGGAGTGACTCCCAAATAAGAGTCCCCAGTCGACCATCGAATCAGTGGAGACACCCTTTGCAGATTCAATGCCTATACGACTTCGGTTGTTGAAAGCAGATTATTCGATTGTGGTTGTCCATGAAACCGAGGATTTAGTAGGCTAAGACCATGTTACTATTTTGTAGTGCGAAAGCTATCGGAAATAGTTGTCAGACGATACTAGTCTCATTTGAGATCACTCTAAGATACATCAGCTCGCTCGGGTGAACCAGCCTGCTGTTGTTATCCCAAGAGGGGTCAATGATTTTGCGGACAGGTACAAAAAATCACCAGTATAACCTTTGGGGATGGGTAGAGCCATGACTTCATGACACCGAACCTTTGACCCCATGTTTTTTCTATGTTTTTGTGTGCTGCATTCATGCATTCATTTCATTAAAAAAACTTAAAACAAAGAAAATTTTCTCTCCTACTCTCTCTTTATTTTCAAATTAAACTAAGACAATGATTACAAATGTCATAGAGAAAGACTGCGTTATGGATTTCGGTAGAAGGAGGAATCACAAGTAGACCTTCAAGGTTCCAAAACTAGAGGATTTAAGAGGATTGACAAGGATGATCACCAACCCTGATGCTTTCAGAGCTAAGTACGGAGGACTGCTGTCTCTATTAAGGGTCCATGTAATTGAAGGAATCATGTCCACACTCATTCAGTTCTATGATCCAGTCTATCACTGCTACACATTCCCGGATTATTAGCTAGCACCAACACTGGAGAAGTACTCTCACCTGACTGATTTACCCATTACTGACCAAGCTCCCTTTTCTGGACTGGAAGAAATTCCAATGGATCAATCCATTGCAAGAGCAATCTATTTGGACGAGTCAAAAGTCAGGACTCACATGACCACTAAGGGTGGAATCCAAGGTTTACCAGCCAAGTTCTTGATAAAGAAAGCCCTGTACTTTGCTAGCATAGGGTGTCGCTCCCGGGATTTTCATCCAAGTACAAACGCGAAAGTGGCACCAAAACAGAGTCGCCAACAATGTGTATTTATCCCAAAAGAGGGAAAGAAAACACTGCGTAAACCTGAGGGTAAGGAAAAGTATGGTCTCACGACCAAGAGAACTGGGTTCGGGAGTTGGTTATGCGTAGGGAAGGCATTTGCACCCCCACGTGTCCATCGTACCCGATGGGATCCACGCTTGCTGCTTCAATCAGAGGGTGTAAGAAAAGGATGCTGGAAAAGGAACAGAAAGAGAACGAGAAACAAATGTAGGGAAAATAAAAGAAGTGCTCGCATGGGCCCTACCCCACTGCCTACGTATCTCATCGGGAGCATGAGAATCAGAGCGACGTAGTTCCCCTCAGCTAAGGGAAAAGTATTTGTGTTTTTAGTGGAATACGTCAACGTTCGCGTCCTAGCAGTTTAGGTGTTGCAACTCACTGTATGGAGACTTAGGCGTTACCTGTTTGCGGTAGAACGGATATGACGCATCCTTAAGGAATGAGTGAAGAAAATGAGAAGAGAATAGCTTTGTTTGTTTTTGTCTTTTAAGAAAGAAGTGTCTTGTTTATTTGGTGTTTTGCAACACGTATTGGATTTAAGTCCCTCATGTAAGATCGAATGGCTCGCGTATTGACCCATGACGGGACGTACGCTAAACATTATAAGAAAGTGAGAGAAGACCCCTCACCTCCTTATTCTCACATGAAAGGCTCAAATGCAATATTTGCTATGCCTTTATTAAGTGTTTTTTTTTTTACTTTTGTTTTGAGATGAGAAGAAGAGACTCAAAGGAAGCAAAAGGTAAAATCTAAAGGGGACTAAGACTCACCCTAATGTTATCATACATGGATGTTCCTATGGTTAATGTGGTTTAAGAAACCTAATCCTAAAAGAAAGGAAAAGAAGAGCAAAAGAAGCAACTTACTTCCTAGATGGAAGTTAAGTTGATCTCAAAGAGGGATGAAGAAGAAGTTATTCAAGGAAAGCATATAAATGCTTATCATGATCACAAGTTGAATTATTAAAAGAAATAAGAGAAGATAGAAGAAAGGATTGTATGTGGAAGCATATCCACACACTTACTTACCATTTGCACCTACATGAAAAGGTTAGTTCAAAAAACTATTTACATGTAGTGGAATAAGGAAAGAATACCAAATAACAATCAAACAAATTAAGAATCAATGAATAAAAATCCTAAGAGTTAAAAATCAATCAAGGTCAGAACCAATGTCTAAGGGATGTTCTCTAATCCTAAGATATTAAACACACACAAACAATGCACAATCAAAGGTCCTAAACATCAAAGAAGTGAATCATGGAAGAAATAGATGAAGAATGAGTGGGAATGCAAAGTGATCATGCATTAATGCTTCACAAAAGAACAAAGTCAGAACCATACTCAATCCATAAATGTCTTAAGATGCACATGGATCATCATACAAATCATGAATAAAAGGGTACAAGTAGAAGAGATAAGATGAAGGAGAAGTGAGCATAAGAGAAACAACTTTCATTAGGTGCACAAAGTGACATATTAGAGATGCATAACATGTGAAATGATTAGTGAGTGCATAGGGGCAGTGGCATTCCATTGATGTAAGGCAAATGGAAAGAGAGATATGTCATATAAAATACACACATGAAACATGTAGAGCATAAGAGAAGATAAGAGGTGGAAATATGTCAAACTTTCAAGTTACAATGTATAAACTCAAGTCAAATGCAAACACAAGTCAAAGTGACCTATAATGAAACAAAGATGACCTATAATATCATGCAAATGACATACAAAAGATGCCTAAACAATCATCAAATGATGGCATAAATGCCTCAACAAATCATATAAGAATGAGGTACAAGAAGGTGCACACAAGTAACTTCCAATGCAAGGCATTAAACAACCATCAAAGCACATGAGGAAATTATGAAAATGAGACACAACTAACCTAAGTAAGAGGTAAAAACATGGACCAAAACTCATAGCAAAAATCAAAAGAAAACATGTCTCAAAGAAATCACAAGACCGCATTGAACAAACTAAAAGAAAGTGCAAAGATGAACATGCAAACATGTGATAAAATGACTTAAAAAATCAACAGAAAATTTATTTAGATAATTTAATGTGTTATCTAATCAATACAAAAAGAATGAATTAAAAATGTTGTGTGAGATGAGAGAAATAAAATGTACAAGTTTGAGTATCAATGAAGAAATTCACTCAAAAAGAAATTAAAAGACAAATATGGAATAATATGCAACAATTCATGAAATCAGAATTAAAAAATGCAAACAATTATTTAAATGTATTAAGAACACGCATGCATTTATTTGGGATTTTTAGAAATGATTTGCTATTTTTAAAATATGAAAATGGAAACAATATATGAAATAAAAATAAAAATACAAGAGAAATGGGAAGGGGGTGCAGTGTGAGTAAAAGAGTAGTTCAAAATAATTGGGCTCAAATGAAGGGGTGTGTCAATAGCACAAAAGATCTCAGTACAAATACAACATGTGATCGTGTGTGATATAGTACATACAATCAAACATAGGATTCAATAATAGCCAATGGATGCGATCAACAGCCAAACAAGTCAAGAGTATGCAAGATGAAAGGCTCAGATGCATCAATCCATAGTAACAAATCATGAACACTCATGCATGGGAACACTCAGCGAGGAAAAGTGAGGGCACGTGAGAGGCACAACCTCATTAATGTGCTGGCAGCGCCTTTGCCCTTGGATCACGCACCATCGGACGACTACGTTTTAAAATGAGCAAACCCTAACTGTAAATGGCTACCGGCCGGAGAAGGACCTCCGATCATCTTCTCCGGCCAACTCCGGTGACCTGCAACCCTCACACTTCCCAGAAATACCCAAACCGCACACCAAAATGACGAGGAAGTTAATGAGATCAAGGATTTAGGCTTATTTTCCACACATCACACATATACACAGAGATTCGACGAAGAGAAACTTTGCCCTAATTTTTAATCTAAGCTCCTAAGGAGCTCTATCAACTAGCCGGTTACTATATTGCTCCTACTGAGCTCAAAACTAGTAAAAAAAACTTAAAACAAAATGAAATCGTGCTGATAAAGTTTGAGAGATTAAAACCTGAAACTGATGAAGTCTTTCTACCAAAGAAAACCAGAGAAGTGTGCTTCCTCTTTGAGCTTTGAATTGGCCAAATAAAGGCTCAAAACCTTGAAAATATAGATGAAGATGAATCTGCAGTGGAAGATACTTCAGCTCTTCAATGCTTCCAAGTTTCAATGCTGCTTGATAATGGAGCTTGAAACTGAATTCAAATGAAGATGATGGTGAAATCGTGTGCAGAAAGAGAAAAAATTCAGAGAGAGTTTTGAAAGTTTCTTTGGAGTGAGAGTGGCAAAATGAGTTAGTTTAGTAGCTTGAACCATGGTTAAATGAGTTAGTTTAGTGAGTTCAAGGTGGGTTAAGTGAGTTGCCTCTAACTAACTGAGTCAAGTTAGTTAGGGCGAGTGGGTGAGGTTGTGATGTAGTGAAGAGTGTTCATGGTGTTATGGTGGAGCTGAGAAATGATTTGAAAATGAGAAGGAACCGTGTGATGTTAATGAATGGTGGTGACGAAGTCATGTTGTAGCAACAAGGAAACTTGTAGTGCAAGTTTTATTTTTTTCCTTTCTCATGTATGATGGCATGGTAAGTGTATGATGTAAAGAGGATGTTTGGCTTAAAAAGGCAATGATTGGATGGTGTAAAAATGTATGCGTGTGAATGTGATAACCAACACCATCAATGTCTTTTTTTTTTTCTGATTTTGTAGCAGCTTGATATCAATGGAAACATGGATATTTAGTGATGAAATTCTTGGTGTTCAAGGCATGGAATGATGAGATATTGATGTCATTAGAAAGAGGAACTATGGTAGAACATGATTGGTATGAATTTTGGATTGAATAGATGTTTGTAAGATGGTGTAAAATGGTTTAAAACTCAAGAATGTGGGACTGGTTTAAGGGCGAGGCAAGTGGTGGGTTGGCATGGCAACATGACTTGGAAAATTCAGCATGATCACATCAACTTTGAACCCTTATAACTCCATCATAACTTGCTCAAATGGAAAAATGTCCAACATCAAAGTTGAAGAGGACATTGAGATGAACAACTTTGATGTTCAACATTTTTTCATTTGAAGCATCCTTCAATGAGAAAAATGGCTTGACATTTGGCACACCAAGTGTTTGACAAAATTATGGCGCATGGGCCTGGTCTTGCTTGGTTATGACTTGGTTTTTGACCTAGTTTTGTCAAACTTTGATGGATCATAACTCCCTCAATTTTGACCCAATGGAAGAGTTCTTTATATGGATTTGAAGCTTAGAATTTGAACTTTAATTGCCTCAACTTGAGCCTGAGGTTTGAAGCTTTTATCATGGAGAAAGAAAGGCTCAAAGTGTGGTGCAAAATAGTGCAAACTTGCCATTTTTGGAAACCCTAAATTTCCAAAAAAGGAAACTTTGTGCATTCCTTGATTGTTCATGATTCCTCCATCATTTCTTGATCAAATATTGTCCAATGAACATATGTAACTTGAATTTCATGAATTTGACCTTAAAAAGTCAGGAGTTGACTTTTTTCACTGCACATTTGACTTTTTCCCCAATTTCTTGATTTTCAAGCATCTGATCAATTGAACCTCTTCTGAAATGAACCAATGGCCAATATTCCATCCTTAGACACTTGACATCATGTAGAAAACATTGAGATCAAGTTTGAATCAAAATTTCCTCAGGAGACTGCTTGAACCAAAAACCCTAATTTGACTGCTTTTGGTTAAGAGGTGATGCACTGTCCAATCTTCTTGATGAATTCCCATCTTCCAATGACTTGTGAGATCATTTCGGATGATATATGATGTAGGGGACCTTTGAGGCTTGTTTGAAGACCCTTGGATCTTATTCTCTTGCTTTTCTTTATCTTTCAATCATTCACCTTGAAGCACTAGATACCATGCCTTGCAACCAATGATATACAATTTATGACCTACTATGGAATGAAAATGAGTAAAGCATAGACCAATTTATTGAGAAAACAACAGGGCAAATTTTGAGGTATTACAGCTGCCCCTATTCAATTAACTGTGAATCTGAATGGATTAAAGCAAAGGCTATCAGGAATTCCAGATACATAGGGATTGAATACAAAAAATAACCGAGAAAATTTGCACTGTGTGGACAAAGAAAAATGTTGTAAATGAAGCAATGGTAAGGAAGAAAAGTTTGTGAGAAAGAATTTGGAACCATTGGACCCCATAGGAACCTGTCGGGAACTGGTGAACTACCTGTCGGGAACTGGTGAACTACCTGTCGGGAATTGGTAAGCTTGGACCTGGGTTACCTATCGGGAATGGGTTAGTGGACCTGTCGGGAACTGGCAAGGTTCAAACTAAAGGGAGCTGTCGGGGATGGCTACAGTTTATAACCAAGGCTTACCTATCGGGAATGGGTAAATGGACCTGTCTGGAACTGGTATGGTTAAAACTCAAAGGTGCTGTCGGGGACGGCTACAGTTTATAACCAAGGCTTACCTATCGGGAATGGGTAAATGGACCTGTCGGGAGCTGGTATGGTTAAAACTCAAAGGTGCTGTCGGGGACGGCTACAGTTTATAACCAAGACTTACCTATCGGGGATGGGTAAATGGACCTGTTGGGAACTGGTATGGTTAAAACTCAAAGGTGCTGTCGGGGACGGCTACAGTAATAACCAAGGCTTACCTATCAGGGATGGGTAAATGGACCTGTCGGGAACTGGTATGGTTAAAACTCAAAGGTGCTGTCGGGGACGGCTACAGTAATAACCAAGGTTTACTTATCGGGGATGGGTAAATGGACCTGTCGGGAACTGTTATGGTTAAAACTCAAAGGTGCTGTCGGGGACGGCTACAGTAATAACCAAGGCTTACCTATCGGGGATGCAAAATGCAAAGAGGTCCTCAGCAAAATAAATGCTGAGAAAAGGAAGGCAACTCCGCAGGGGATAACAAGCTGGATTGACTTCGTGGTCGCAAACCGTACTGGGGAAGACAAATTGGCCTGATCTCCTGATCTGGGCACTAACCTGACAAACCTGTTGAGGTTGCTATAGGAAATGATAACTTTGTTGGGGAGACATCACCTGAACTAGTCTACTTGGGGAATAACTATAACCATAGAACTCCGCTGGGGAAATGAGCTTACAACAAACTCTGCTGGAGAGAACCACTTCAGAGCGTCTCGTGCTGGAAATGTCCCTTGAGAGGATTTTACAGAAGACCACGCCTCTTCAAACTCTACTGGGGGTGATAGATTTGGAACACCTCCTGCTGGGGAATTTTCAAAATGCTCCATACTTGGGATGGCGACTTCACTGGGGATTCACAACCGTTATCGACACAGAAAAGCTTGTAGTTGTTAGAAGTACGGAATGGGAGAATCGACTTAATAAGATACAACACTACCCTTTTGAAACTGACTTGTTAATATCGAATCGTCGTGCGCGACCTTCGGCCAGACTATGGATTCAAGCAGTAAACTTTGTGACAAAAGAGTGAAATGAGAATCTTTTTTCTGAACATGATGGCTTCAGTACTACCATTTGACAATGTTGTCGGGGATCATGAAACTCTGTAAATACGCTGGGGATGACCACCTCCCAGAAGTACTTTCCTGCTGAGGAACTGTCTCCGCTTGGGGAGGAACGATCATTTGCGCTTCTTGAAGACGTCCTACACCTTTGCATAGCTATCCAGTGAACTCTCAACACCTGCAAACAAAAGAATGCGCACATATGCCCCAGGGTAACATGGGTTTTGTAGTATTCACCCAAGCACACCCGTCATTTAAAGCAATTTTAAATGTTTTCCTTTTATGCATGTTATTGTAGAACCCCGATGTTTCACATGCAAATGTTTATAAAAAATTTGGACGTTTGTGTAAACAAAACAAATTATAAAACAAAACAAATAGATAGAATTATTCTGAATAACAACCATTTTATTGATTGAAAAGCTTGAAAATAGGCATTTACATCAAGAAGCAATTCCTGGAAAGAGGTAATTGCCAAAACGGAAAAGAAATTGTCCTAATAGCAATGTGAAACTGGAACTCCATTGAGTTTCAACCGTGCTATGGTTCATATATCTTCAAGACTCTCCAATAGCTTTGCCTTCAAAGGGGGACGATTGAACTGATTCCTATCCTTCGGAGTGCTTAATGATTGAGACGAGACAATACAAATTACTCAGATCGCAGTTTTCGCTAAATCTCTCTTTTGCCTGGATCGCCCTTTACGGGTTTTCAATCCACTGAGATACCCTTTTTTTGCCTAAGTTGCCCTTGCGGGTTTTCAACTTACCGGGTGTACTTTTTTTTAATTATTATCCCTAATTTTTGCCCGAACCCCTTTTTTATTTTTTTTATGGTTCGCCGGGATGCCCTTTTTTGCCTGGACTCTCTTTTTACTGTCCAGCGGGTCTCTTCATGCGAAGTATTTTTTAACTGCGTCTGAGTTCACAGGTGACGGAAAATCTTCACCGTCCATTGTTGTAAGCATCAAGGCTCTGCCCGAGAAAACTTCTTAACAACATATGGACCTTCATAATTAGGAGTCCATTTGCCCCTGTGATCTGTATTCGGAGGAAGAATCCTTTTCAACACCAACTCGCCCATCTGGTAAGTCCGAGGACGCACTTTCTGGTCAAATCCCGTTTCATTCTCCTCTGATACAGTTGTCCATGACATACTGCAGCCAACCGTCTTTCTTTGATGAGACTCAACTCGTTGAACCTCGCTCGAACCCATTCAGCCTCGTTAGGTTTAACATCCATTATTACCCTTAAAGAAGGGATCTCAACTTCAACCGGTAGCATTGCTTCCATACCGTATACAAGAGAAAACGGGGTTTCCCCCAGTAGATGTACGAACAGAAGTACGGTACCCATGTAAAGCGAAAGGCAACATTTCATGCCAATCCTTATACGTCACCACCATCTTTTGCACAATCTTCTTGATATTTTTGTTGGCTGCCTCGACGGCACCATTTATCTTCGGGCGATAAGGAGAAGAATTGTGATGTTCAATTTTGAAGCTCTGGCATAGCTCTTGCATCATCTTATTGTTGAGATTAGAACCATTGTCAGTAATAATCCTTTCGGGCACCCCATATCGGCAAATAATCTCCTTCTTAATGAATCGGGCTACCACCTGCCTGGTGACATTTGCAAAAGAGGCAGCTTCCACCCACTTGGTAAAGTAATCAATAGCCACCAAAATGAATCGATGTCCGTTGGAAGCAGTAGGCTCAATCTTCCCAATCATATCAATGCCCCACATAGCAAAGGGCCATGGAGAACTCATCACATTCAGAGGATTCGGTGGCACATGCACCTTGTCAGCATAGATTTGGCATTTATGGCATTTTCGGGCGTACTTAAAGCAATCAGCCTCCATAGTTAGCCAGTAATACCCGGCTCACAATAACTTCTTCGCCATAGCATGCCCACCAGCATGGGTACCGAAAGATCCTTCGTGCACTTCCTGCATTAACAGGTCTGCTTCGTGTCTATCCACACACCTGAGCAAGACCATGTCAAAGTTTCGCTTGTAAAGCACATCCTCACTCAAGAAGAAACTTCCTGCTAACCTCCTCAGAGTCTTCTTGTCATTGTTTGATGCCTCGGTCAGATACTCTTGATTCTTCAAGAAATGTTTGATATCAAAATACCAAGGTTTATCATCAATCATCGTATCGGCAGCAAACACATGAGCGGGTCTGTCTAGCCTCATCACATCAATCTTTGGTATATGGTTCCACCAATTAACCTGAATCATGGAAGACAATGTTGCTAAAGCATCATCCATTTAATTCTCATCACGAGGTATATAGCACAATTTTACTGTTGTAAAGAAAGTCAACAGTCTTCTCGCATAGTCTCTGTAAGGAATCAAGTTCTGCTGGTTGGTATGCCAATCTCCATTGATCTGATTGATCACTAGAGCAGAGTCCCCAAATATCTCAAGAGTCTTGATCCTTAAATCAATGGCTTCTTCAATACCCATGATACAAGCCTCATATTCTGCTTCATTGTTGGTGACATCAAAAGTCAACCTGGCAGTGAAAGGTATATGTGATCCTTTTGGAGTGATAAGGACTGCCCCAACACCACTTCCATTCATGTTAACGGCCCCATCGAACATCAGTTTCCATTTGTCATCAGGATCCGGCCCTTCGTCAACCGGAGGCTCTTCACAATATTTAGCCTTGAGAAACATGATGTCTTCATCAGGAAAGTCAAACCTCATTGGCTGATAATCATCAATAGGTGACTCGGCAAGATAATCAGACAACACACTCCCTTTGATAGCTTTCTGGGAAGTGTATTGTATATCATACTCAGTCAAAACCATCTGCCACCGAGCGACCCTTCCATTAAGAGTTGGCTTCTAAAAAATGTACTTGACTGGATCCATTTTTGAAATCAGTAGGGTTGTATGAGTTAACATGTATTGTCTCAATCGCTTAGCAGCCCATGCTAGTGCGCAGCATGTCTTCTCAAGCATCGAGTACCTGGACTCGCAATCGATGAATTTTTTGCTCATGTAGTATATAGCATTTTCTTTCCTACCTGTCTCGTCATGTTGACCGAGAACACAACCCATTGATCCATCACGTACAGAGAGATACATAATCAGTGGCCTCCCAGGAACCGGAGGCATGAGAATCGGAGGATTTTGCAAATATTCTTTTATTTTATCAAAGGCCGTTTGACAGTCATTGTTCCACCAGATTGATTGATCTTTTCTCAATACTTTGAATATTGGCTCGCAAGTCGTGGTAAGATGAGATATAAATCTTGCAATATAATTCAGTCTTCCCAAAAATCAAGGAACTTGTTTTTCTGTTCTTGGCTCCGACATTTCTTGAATGGCTTTTACCTTTGCTAGATCCACCTCGATTCCTTTTTCACTGACAACGAAGCCCAAAAGCTTACCAGATCTCACCCCGAAAGTACACTTATTCGGGTTCAGCCTCAGTCTGAAATGTCTCAACCGTTCAAACAACTTTTTCAAATTTATCAAATGCTCTTCTTCCGTTTGTGATTTGGCAATCATATCATCCACATAAACTTCAATTTCTTTATGAATCATATCATGGAAAAGCGTCACCATGGCATGCTGATATGTTGCCCCGGCATTCTTTAAACCAAACAGCATTACCTTATAGCAGAATGTGCCCCAAGGGGTAATAAATGTAGTTTTCTCCATATCCTCCGGCGCCATCTTGATCAGGTTATATCCGGAAAACCCATCCATTAAAGAAAACACAGAGAATTGAGCCGTATTATCTACCAACACGTCAATGTATGGTAATGGAAAATCATCTTTTGGACTCGCCCTATTCAAATCTCGATAATCCACGCACATTCTGACTTTGCCATCCTTCTTCGGCACAGGCACAATATTAACGACCCATGGTGGGTAACTAGTAACAGCTAGAAACCCCGCATCCAACTGCTTTTGCACCTCCTCTTTGATTTTGATGGCCATTTCAGGTTTGGTTCTCCGAAACTTCTGCTTGACAGGAAAACAACCCTCTCTCAGCGGCAATCTGTGCACAACGATGTCCTTATCCAACCCCGGCATATCTTGATAAGACCAGGCGAAAATGTCAACATACTCTCGCAACATCTCAATCAACTCTTTCTTTACATTCTCTGCAAGGCTTGCCCCTACTTTGACCTCTTTCTTTACCTCTTCAGTACCGAGATTGACAACTTCTATAGATTCCCGATGAGGCTGAATGGCTCTTTCTTCCTGTTTCAATAATCTAGCCAACTCTTCAGGAAGTTCACAGTCTTCCTCATCCCTCTCTTCAGCTTGGTATATTGGATTATCAAAGTCATAATAAACCATAGCAGGGTCGTCATCAACAAGATCTAGGGAATTGTTTCTGCGTGAATGATAATTCATGCTTTTAGAAATTGCCTTTTGAAAGGAAAAAGAAAAATGCAAGAAAACTGTGAAGAAAACATGGCCATTTTTATTTAAAAATAAAATGAAAGACAGGGAACACAATTTTAAATACAAAAACGTCCTTTTATAAATGATAAAATTTTGCATGAGAACAAATGGGGGGCCCTATAATGAAGTCACTATGCCTTGGGCAGAGCATAGGACCTTTGTATGCTTAATGAAAGAAAACAGAGAAAATTACTTATTCGGCAGAGTAACTTGGATGAGATCCTCCGAAAACCAATTGTTCATCTTCACTCCTGGGGCACATAGGCGCACCCAATTGTCCAGGTCACAGTCACTATCTTCACCGTCTTCAACTGCTGCACAAATCTAGCTTGGATGTATGACTCCTCCACTTGAGAAAATAACTGGCCCTTGGCGCTATTGACCCTTTGGCAGTGGAACTTGAGGAGATTTATAACCAATTCCGCTCTTATCATCCTTGAAAGGTAGCTCAATCACTTGACCCCAACCTTCCGTATGACCAAACTGCACCACTTCCAAAGCCTGCTTATATGAAGTCATAGAGGTTCCCACCCTTGCCTCACTAGACGGAGAATCTTTCACCATATTCATAGTTTCAAATGCCTGACAGAGAGTTTCGTGGATTTCTCCATCCATCTCCACGTACTTGAAGGACGACAGATGACTAACGAAAATATCTTCCTCTCCGCATACGATAACAACCTGACCGTCAACTACAAATTTTATCTTCTGATGCAAGGTTGAAGATACAGCCCCAGCAGCGTGGATCCATGGATGACCTAATAGACAACTATAGGCCGGTTGGATGTCCATCACATAAAACACTGTATTAAACACCTGGGGTCCGATCTGGACAGGTAGCTCTACCTCTCCAAACACTGATCTCTTTGAACCATCAAATGCTTTCACCACTAGATCACAAGGCCTAAGTACAACTCCCTCCACATCCAGCTTTGCTAATGCTTTCTTAGGCAACACATTGAGGGATGAGCCAGTGTCCACCAATACATGGGATAACATAGCACCTTTACATTCCATCGATATGTGGAGAGCCTTATTGTGGTTCCTTCCTTTTGGCGTTAAGTCAAAATCTGTGAACCCTAGACCGTTACCAGCATTAACATTGGAAATCACACTTTTAAGCTAGTTAAGTGATATTTCTTGCAGTACGTACGCCATATTCAAAATCTTTAGCAAGGCCTTCCGATGTGCTTCAGAACATAGCAACAATGATAATATAGAGATCTTAGAAGGAGTTTGATGTAGGTGGTCAACGATCTTATAATCACTCTTTCTGATTATTCTCATGAATTCCTCAGCATCTTTCTCCAATGAATTATCAGGTTCCGTTCTCGGCATTGGTTCATCACTTATCACCTGCTTTCCTTTGGCCTTTGCTAATGCTTCAGTATCGTCTTTCCTGAGTGTCTGAGGAGCAAAAAGCCTTCCGCTGCGGGTAAAACCACCCATTCCCCCAACATTTCCAATACTTGAACCACTTTCTTTAGGAGTCTGCACTTCCTGCTTCTGCCTTTGACTATTAGTTCCATAATACTACGGAATAGCAACCTTGTTCTCGTTTGGGACATGACTGGGAACAGTTATAGTTATAGGAGCTACTCGTTCAGGCGCAACTATCTGTACGGGAGCAGGCACCGGAATTTCCACAGGATCAAAGTAGATTGTAATAGTAGAAACTTCATCATCGTTCTTTTTCAACTGGTCAAATTGTAAACGTCCTTCATCCATCATGCTCTGAAGGTTCTTCCTTAACTTCACACAACCATTATCAGCAATCAAACAATCTTCACAACTTTCTGAACAACCAGGAAATACAGCCCCTTTCAGCAGGCGGTCTTTCACAACTTTCAACAGAGTCTTGACATCATTAATGTCCCTCACCAGATTCAAACTTCCATCTTCTTCAATGGAATTCACCCCTGGTCCACCATGCGAAGGCATGGGATTTTGAATTACATTAGGCCTCGGAGCAAAATTAATAGCCTTTGAATCAACAAGATCTTGAACCACATGTTTGAAAGCCTTGTAATTCTCCACATTGTGACCCGGTGCATTTGAGTGAAATTCACACTTTTCATTTGCATCATACCCAAAGGGTAATTTGCCCACTGGGGGAGCCAAAGTCCTTAATTGTACCAACTTCAAACGAAGTAAATTCTGTAGCATTTGTGAGCATGTCATAGGGAAAACGTCAAAATGTCGGTCATTCATTCTCTTTCTTGGGTGATACTGCCTTTGATCTACAGGTTGAGCCTTAGTACCCGGAGTTGGAATAGTTATAGATGCTGCTTGGTGATACGGACCCTGCCGTCCTCTACCTCTCCCCCCTTGTGCATACGCAGCATTAGCGTCACCTTCACGCTTTCTGTTATTGTTACCAAAAAACTTCTTTGCGGGAGCTGAACTTGTACCACTTCCATCCTGAATCTTCCCCATCTTTAGCAAACTCTCGATCCTCTCTCCAGCAATTACTATGTCAGCAAACACAGTGGATGGATAAGCAGCTAACCGATCGAGATACGAACCTTTTAAAGTATTCATGAACTTATCATCCATTTCTCTATCTGCCAACGGAGGTTGCACCTGAGCAGCAAGTTCACGCCACCTCTGGGCGTACTGCTTAAAACCTTCCTTAGGGTCCTGTGTCATACTTTGTAACTGAGTGCGATTCGGTGCCATGTCAATGTTATACTGGTATTGCTTCAAGAAAGCCAAGCACAACTCTTTCCACCTTCTGATGCGAGCCCTGTCCAACTTTATGTACCATTCCAGTGAGGCTCCAGACAAGCTGTCCTGGAAAAAATACATCCATAACTTCTGATCATTAGAATAAGCCGCTATCTTCCGGTTATACGTCTGGAGATGAGTTTTGGGACAAGTGCTACCATTGTACTTGTCAAAAGGAGGTGGTTTAAACTTCGGCGGAATTTTGACATACTGTACTAGTCTCATATCCTCAACATCAATTCCCAAAGGATTCTGATTTTCTATAGCTTTCACTCTTTCAGCCACTCCCTTGTTTTCCTGTCATCATTTTAGAATCCCATATCAGCATTAAGTAGGGAAAACTGGTCCTCTTGACTATCTTCCACATGCCCATTGTTGCCAGGAACAAAACCCAAGTTAACCCCAATCGGAGGAGGAGTAACAACAGGAGGATTAACAACAGGAGGGTTAACCCTAAGGGGATTAACGTGATCACCAGTAGGAATCTCTGTCTCCAACCTCTGGATGGTAGCTCGCATGTCTTCTTGCCCTGCTCTCAGGTCCTGCTGCCCCTGGGCAACGCCCTGCATCAAATTCATAAACTGTTCCATGCGTGCCCTTAACTCAGCCAACTATGTCTGTACCTGATCCATGACCCTTGTTTGGTTTCGTCTGGTTGCGTATCGGTGAATGTGGGAATCAGCTATTATGCCTGAAACCAAATAAAAGTTAGAGGACCTGCCACAAGTACCTGAAAAGCAAACAACATAATGCAAAATGATATGCAATGCAATGCAAATGCCATGTTTATCATTTCCGAGGTGCTCTACACCCTGATTCCAATCTTAACCACAGAAATCTGAAGATCAGAAATCGTGATATGAAGAGACGTGTCGTGGCTAAGTGCTTGTGTGCAGATAATGGGCAAAGGAACATTTCTGGATAAACTGCTCATTTCAATTAACAAGGAAACAGCCATACACGTATTGTTCAACAATGAGCTCAAACAACATACATCCAAATAGTGGATTCATCAACAAGCCTGATGATATCCATCAACAAAATTACATTAAGAAAGAGAGAAAAACTGTCAATCTGATAGCTCCAAATCCTTCAACTTTTCGCTTGAATACTTGACTTCCTCGAAGAGTATGCGAGTGCGTTGGTGGTTCGGTCTTTCAATCAACTCCTTAATCAGAATATCTCTCTTTGCTAGGGCTTCAGTCAATGAATCCATATTCATCAGGAGAGCTTCATCATCACATAGTCCTTGCGCCTCTTCACACCGGCTTGCATCTTGAGTTTCCCCATATCTGCCATAGCCTCTTCAAGCTCCTTCTTGGAAGTCTTCAGCTCCTCTCTGGCGCTTACCAATTGCTCTTGACTCTTGCCAAGATTCTCCCGATACTTTCTCCTTTGCTCATGTGCCTTTTTAAGCTCGTCATCCTTGATCTTCAGCTGTTCCTGTAACTCTGCGTTTTCGATCCTAACCTCGTCCCAGGCTTGCTGAAGCTTGGCTAGCGTATCCTTGGTTTGAGCTAAAGTCTGTTTGGTCTTCTTATGAGCTTGAGTGGCAGCATCGGCACCTTTACTAATTTTCTGGAAATGCTGAGCTCTTTCGGCAAAATCCTTTTCTCTTGCAGCTAAGATTCTTTCGGCGTCTTGGGCTTTATGCTCTAATTCTTTGTTGGCATGCAAGGCGTTTTGAAGAAGACTACTTAGATCTGAATTCTCCACCCGAAGCTCCTTTACCAATTTCTGCATCTTGTCAAACTCCTCGACGGCTACCGTGGTAGGCTGTTCTGGTATTACAGGATATAAAGGGGGTTCCTTTGAAAAAGGCAAGAGTAATTCGTTCACCTTCATTTCAATCCATCTTTCATAATCAGGATAAGATCTACAATCCATTTTTACAAAAACTGTTTTTCCTATTTTACGCTGGTGACCCCAAGCATTCACAATTTCTCGCATCATTTCCTCATTATCAGTCCCTGTAAAGAACAAAGATTTCTCAACATCCCGATCTGTGGGAGGAGACCTGGAAGCGTATCCAAACTATCTAATGGCCAGGATCGGGTTATAGTTGATTCCTCCTTTCCTGCCAATTAGAGGCACATTGGGAAAGTTCCCACAAATAGTGATAATCTCTATTCCCATCAGCTTACGATCAAACCAGCCGATGTTATCAGTAGTTAATCCCATTATCCGCTTGGACCATTTTAAGGAATCCTTTGTTTCTACAAAAGCACCTGTCTTAGGTAAATGCTTCACAAACCAATCAGACAAAAGTGGAGTACAACAATTGACAGATCCTCCCCTTCTTTTTTCATTTTTGAAGTGCACCGAGTAGTAAAAATCTCCTAACAAAGTGGGAACTTGGTTTTTGAGAACAAAAACTCTTATAGCCTGCATATCCACAAAATCTTGTTGATTAGGGAAAAAAACAATGCCATATATGCACAAAGCCAGGATGGAATTGTAAACTGCCCAATTCTTTCCTTCAGCAGCCTCTTGAGCTTGGTCAGTAAGAAAGGCTAGGTGAAAACCTTTGACTCCATTTTTGATAGCCACATTTCCTTTTAACACTGAATCTTTCACTTGCACTGCAGCTGCAATCTCCTCTATGCTAGGATGACTACCAGAAAAGAATGGCAAAGCTGATTCGACCGGAATTCCTAAAATAAATGAGAACTCTTCCAAAGTAGGCATCAAAATGTAATCAGGGAAAAGAAAGCATCTCAGCGCCGGCTCATAAAACTGTAGCAACGTGTGAAGAGCATCATGTTCATACTGTGTGATTCTGCAGACCATCTCAACCAATTTCCCATATTTCTTCTAGAATTTGACAAGAACACCCGGGTCAGCCATAACTATCACCTTATGCAGTAAATCCAAAGCAGGTCCTGGGAACTTGTAGGCAACATTGTTCTTTCTCTTGATAACTCTCTCTGTTGAGCCCATTGATTGGAATCAGAAGTGTAATAAGCACCTGTAAATGACAAACATGAATGTTATGACATGATAATGCAGTGCAAAAGGGCATGGTATCAGCGTGCTCTGTGTATGTGCTGGACTGTGTGCACGGTGTCTGTACAAATATGAGAATAATACTGTAGATAGAAACCCACTGACTGTAACAAGTTACATCAACTTTCTGTGAAAATGTCAGGATATCAGGGTATGTGGATGGCATGGTTACCTGCAATCCTGTAAACACCCGCCCATACTCACATGTGGGTACTAAAACAACGGTTCCTCAGTTTCAGATTCTCTATTTTGAGAAGCAATATCACATTCAGCCCGTAGGATACAATGCTATCTCCAAACAAAGAGATCGTCCACTGATTCCCCAAAAATAAAGGCCATCCTATGCAAATTCCAAAGTGGGCCCTCGGGTGCGAATGGGTTTGCCACAGAATGTGGGCTGCCAATGTCACCACGAAAGAGGGATGTTTCCACTAAGGTCCTCAATGATCGGTCACCAGAGTCGACAACTTTCTAGGTTAACACTCTGAAATGCACAAGCCGCGCTAATCAGAACATCTCCCAAGAAAACCTCGTCTGGTTGTGAATTTCGTGTAAACCATACATAACAAGACGCTACATAGGCCACACTACCGTCCACTTTAGTCTTATGTATGTACTCAAGCCTGTGTAATGGGCTTATCTCTCAGAATACCCATCCCGCCAAACAAAAAAACCAGCACAGCACAGTCCAGTATAACAATGATATGTAATGTAAAAATGCGGTAAATACAGTAATACAGTAAAGCAATAATATAGTAAACAGCAATACAGCAAAAATAGTAAATACAACATCAAAATAAACACCCAACGAAAGAAAAACAAACAAGCGCTAGGATTGACTCGCTTAGGGAACCAGAGATTCTGCGTTCGATCCCCAGCAGAGTCGCCAGCTGTCGCTCCCGAAATTTTCATCCAAGTACAAACGCGAAAGTGGCACCGAAACAGAGTCGCCAGCAATGTGTATTTATCCCAATAGAGGGAAAGGAAACACTACGTAAACCTGAGGGAAAGGAAAAGCATGGTCTCACGACCAAGAGAACTGGTTTCGGGAGTCGGTTACGCGCAGGGAAGGTATTAGCACCCCCACGCGTCCATCGTACCCGATGGGATCCACGCTTGCTGCTTCAATCAGAGGGTGTAAGAAAAGGATACTGGAAAAGGAACAGAAAGAGAACGAGAAACAAATGTAGGGAAAATAAAAGAATGCTCGCATGGGCCCTACCCCACTGCCTACGTATCTCATCGGGAGCATGAGAATCAGAGCGACGTAGTTCCCCTCAGCTAAGGGAAAATTATTTGTGTTTTTAGTGGAATACGTCAACGTTCGCGTCCTAGCAGTTTAGGTGTTGCAGCTCACTGTATGGAGACTTAGGCATTACCTGTTTGTGGTAGAAGGAATATGACGCATCCTTAAGGAATGAGTGAAGAAGATGAGAAGAGAATAGCTGTGTTTGTTTTTGTCTTTTAAGAAAGAAGTGTCTTGTTTATTTGGTGTTTTGCAACACATATTGGATTTAAGTCCCTCATGTAAGATCGAATGCCTCGCGTATCGACCCAAGATGGGACGTACGCTAAACATTCTAAGAAAGTGAGAGAAGACCCCTCACCTCCTTATTCTCACATGAAAGGCTCAAATGCAATATTTTTTATGCCTTTATTAAGTGTTTTTTTTACTTTTGTTTTGAGATGAGAAGAAGAGACTCAAAGGAAGCAAAAGGTAAAATCTAAAGGGGACTAAGACTCACCCTAATGTTATCATACATGGATGTTTCTATGGTTAATGTGGTTTAAGAAACCTAATCCTAAAATAAAGGAAAAGAAGAGCAAAAGAAGCAACTTACTTCCTAGATGGAAGTTAAGTTGATCTCAAAGAGGGATGAAGAAGAAGTCATTCAAGGAAAGCATATAAATGCTTATCATGATCACAAGTTGAATTATTAAAAGAAATAAGAGAAGATAGAAGAAAGGAGTGTATGTGGAAGCATATCCACACACTTACTTACCATTTGCACCTACATGAAAAGGTTAGTTCAAAAAACTATTTACATGTAGTGGAATAACGAAAGAATACCGAATAACAATCAAACAAATTAAGAATCAATGAATAAAACTCCTAAGAGTTAAAACTCAATCAATGTCAGAACCTATGTCTAAGGGATGTTCTCTAATCCTAAGATATCAAACACACACAAACAATGCACAATCAAAGGTCCTAAACATCAAAGAAGTGAATCATGGAAGAAATAGATGAAGAATGAGTGGGAATGCAAAGTGATCATGCATTAATGCTTCACAAAAGAACAACGTCAGAACCATACTTAATCCATAAATGTCTTGAGATGCACATGGATCATCATACAAATCATGATTAAAAGGGTACAAGTAGAAGAGATAAGATGAAGGAGAAGTGAGCATAAGAGAAACATGTTTCATTAGGTGCACAAAGTGACATATTAGAGATGCATAACATGTGAAATGATTAGTGAGTGCATAGGGGCAGTGGCATTCCATTGATGTAATGCAAATGGAAAGAGAGATATGTCATATAAAATGCACACATGAAACATGTAGAGCATAAGAGAAGATAAGAGGTGGAAATATGTAAAACTTTCAAGTTACAATGTATAAACTCAAGTCAAATGCAAACACAAGTCAAAGTGACCTATAATGAAACAAAGATGACCTATAATATCATACAAATGACATACAAAAGATGCCTAAACAATCATCAAATGATGGTATAAATGCCTCAACAAATCATATAAGAATGAGGTACAAGAAGGTGCACACAAGTAACTTCCAATGCAAGGCATTAAACAACCATCAAAGAACATGAGGAAATTATGAAAATGAGCCACAACTAACCTAAGTCAGAGGAAAAAACATGGACCAAAAATAATAGCAAAAATCAAAAGAAAACATGTCTCAAAGAAATCACAAGATCACATTGAACAAACTAAAAGAAAGTGCAAAGATGAACATGCAAACATATGATAAAATGACTTAAAAAGTCAAAAGAAAATTGATTTAGATGCTTTAATGTGTTATCTAATCAATACAAAAAGAATGAATTAAAAATAATGTGTGAGATGAGAGAAATAAAATGTACAAGTTTGAGTATCAATGAAGAAATTCACTCAAAAAGAAATTAAAAGACAAATATGGAATAATATGCAACAATTCATGAAATCAGAATTAAAAAAATTAAACAATTATTTAAATGTATTAAGAACACACATGAATTTATTTGGGATTTTTAGAAATAATTTGCTATTTTTAAAATATGAAAATGGAAACAATATATGAAATAAAAATAAAAATACAAAAGAAATGGGAAGGGGGTGCAGCGTGAGTAAAAGAGTAGTTCAAAATAATTGGGCTCAAATGAAGGGGTGTGTGAATAGCACAAAAGATCTCAGTCTAAATACAACATGTGATCGTGTGTGATTTGGTACATACAATCAAACATAGGATTCAATAATAGCCAATGCATGCGATCAACAGTCAAACAAGTCAAGAGTATGCAAGATGAAAGGCTCAGATGCATCAATCCATAGTAACAAAACATGAACACTCAAGCATGGGAACACTCAGAGAGGAAAAGTGAGGGCACGTGAGAGGCACAGTCTCATTAATGCGCTGGCAGCGCCTTAGCCCTTGGATCACGCACCATCGAACGGCTACGTTTTAAAATGAGCAAACCCTAACTGTAAATGGCTACCGGCCGGAGAAGGACCTCCGGTCATCTTCTCCGGCCAACTCCGGTGACCTGCAACCCTCATACTTCCCAGAAATACCCAAACCACACACCAAAATGACGAGGAAGTTAAGGAGATCAAGGATTTAGGCTTATTTTCCACACATCACACATATACACAGAGATTCGACAAAGAGAAACTTTTCCCTAATTTTCAATCTAAGCACCTAAGGAGCTCTATCAACTAGCTGGTTACTATATTGCTCCTACTGAGCTCAAAACTAGTAAAAAAACTTAAAACAAAATGAAATCGTGCTGAGAAAGTTTGAGAGATTAAAACCTGAAACTGATGAAGTCTTTCTACCAAAGAAAACCAGAGAAGTGTGCTTCCTCTTTGAGCTTTGAATTGGCCAAATAAAGGCTCAAAACCTTGAAAATATAGATGAAGATGAATCTGCAGTGGAAGATACTTCAGCTCTTCAATGCGTCCAAGTTTCAATGCTGCTTGATAATGGAGTTTGTAACTGAATTCAGATGAAGATGATGGTGAAATCGTGTGCAGAAAGAGAAAAAATTCAGAGAGAGTTTTGAAAGTGTCTTTGGAGTGAGAGTGGAAAAATGAGAGTTAGAATGAATTTGTGAGTGATTTTGAATTATATATGTTGAGTTTAGTAGCTTGAACCATGGTTAAATGAGCTAGTTTAGTGAGTTCAAGGTGGTTTAAGTGAGTTTCCTCTAACTAACTGAGTCAAGTTAGTTAGGGCGAGTGGGTGAGGTTGTGATGTAGTGAAGAGTGTTCATGGTGTTATGGTGGAGCTGAGAAAGGATTTGAAAATGAGAAGGAACCATGTGATGTTAATGAATGGTGGTGATGAAGTCATGTTACAGCAACAAGGAAACTTGTAGTGCAAGTTTTATTTTTTCCTTTCTCATGTATGATGGCATGGTAAGTGTATGATGTAAGGAGGATGTTTGGCTTAAAGAGGCAATGATTGGATGGTGTAAAAATGTATGCGTGTGAATGTGATAACCAATAACATCAATGTCTTTTTTTTTCTGATTTTGTATCAGCTTGATATCAATGGAAACATGGATATTTGGTGATGAAATTCTTGGTGTTCAAGGCATGGAATGATGAGATATTGGTGTCATTAGAAAGAGGAACTATGATAGAACATGATTGGTATCAATTTTGGATTGAATAGATGTTTGTAAGATGGTGTAAAATGGTTTGAAACTCAAGAATGTGGGACTGGTTTAAGGGCGAGGCAAGTGGTGGGTTGGCATGGCAACATGACTTGGAAAATTCAGCATGATCACATCAACTTTGAACCCTTATAACTTCATCATAACTTGCTCAAATGGAAAAATGTCCAACATCAAAGTTGAAGAGGACATTGAGATGAACAACTTTGATGTTCAACATTTTTTCATTTGAAGCTTACTTCAATGAGAAAAATGGCATGACATTTGGCACACCAAGTGTTTGACAAAATTATGGCGCATGGGCCTGGTCTTGCTTGGTCATGACTTGGTTTTTGACCTAGTTTTGTCAAACTTTGATGGATCATAACTCCCTCAATTTTGATCCAATGGAAGAGTTCTTTATATGGATTTAAAGATTAGAATGTGAACTTTAATTGGCTCAACTTGGGCCTGAGGTTTGAAACTTTTATCATGGAGAAATAAAGCCTCAAAGTGTGGTGCAAAATAGCGCAAACTTGCCATTTTTGAAAACCCTAAATTTCCAAAAAAGGAAACTTTGTGCATTCCTTGATTTTTCATGATTCCTCCATTATTTCTTGATCAAATCTTGTCCAATGAACATATGTAACTTGAATTTCATGAATTTGACCTTAAAAAGTCATGAGTTGACTTTTTTCACTGCACATTTGACTTTTTCCCCAATTTCTTAATTTTCAAGCATCTGATCAATTGAACCTCTTCTGAAATAAACCAATGGCCAATATTCCATCCTTAGACACTTGACATCATGTAGAAAACATTGAGATCAAGTTTGAATCAAAATTTCCTCAGGAGACTGCTTGAACCAAAAACCCTAATTTGACTGCTTTTGGTTAGGAGGTGATGCACTGTCCAATCTTCTTGATGAATTCCCATCTTCCAATGACTTGTGAGATCATTTGGGATGATATATGATGTAGGGGACCTTTGAGGCTTGTTTGAAGACCCTTGGCTCTTATTCTCTTGCTTTTCTTTGGCTTTCAATCATTCACTTTGAAGCACTAGATACCATGCCTTGCAACCAATGATATGCAATTTATGACGTACTATGGAATGCAAATGAGTAAAGCATAGACCAATTTATTGAGAAAACAAGAGGGCAAATTTTGAGGTATTACATAGGGAACGTGACTGCTTTCGAGAGCATCTTTGTACTACTCACCTACGGGTTCTGTTTCCCAACATTGATAGCTTCGTTGATATCAATGCCATTAAGATTTTTCTAATTGGAAACCCTGTGCCGACCTTGCTCGCAGATGCTTATCATTCTGTACACTTAAGGAATTTATACAGCGGAGGAATGATCACATGCTGTGTACCCCTGCTATATAAATGGTTCACTTCCCATTTACCCAAGTCTGCTATTTTTTGGGATCATAAGAGTACTCTGCATTGGTCGTAGAGAGTCATGTCTCTTACTAACTCTGACATAGACTGGTACAATTGAATCTATAACGGGATCAGAATCATTGACCGTTGTGGAAACTTCCCTAATGTACCCCTCATAAGAATTAAAGGAGGAATCAATTATCATCCAGTTTTAGTTCGTCGTCAATTTGGATACCCGATGAGGCATTTCCCGGGTAGTGCTCATCTGGAAGGTCTTTTCTTTAAGGAAAGGGAAAATGACAGGGCACTAAAGACCGAAATAGTGCATACTTTGAAACATGTTCACAGGAAAGGAAGAGAGTCTCTAGGAAAACCAGACTGTATCTCTATGGAGCCTTATCTCCACTGGGTACAAATTAGAGCTCTCAATCTGAGGATGCCTTACCCTCATCAAGAAGTTCTTCTGTTAAAGGAATCTGTCCTTTATTTTATGTCTGATACAGAAAAACTCCAGGTTACTCTCAACAAAGCTCAACAGGAGAAGAAATCTTAGAAGAACAAGTACCGCATTCTCATTGTGGAGTGTAAAAAAATACAACAACTATTAAAAGAAAAAGATGCTCTGATCGAGATTTTAGAGCAACATGCTGTAGAAAATCAAGAAGACCAAAGGAATTTGCTCACTCCTTTCACTTGGAAAAGGAATGACAACCCGACAACGGCTCAAGAGCCCCGATCAAAGAAAAGGAAAATACCAGAACCAGCACCTGAGCTCTCTCCAGAGAGGACTCAGGATCCATAAGTTTAGACATTTCCTTTTACAGCACTTTGTAAATTACCGTATTTCCATTTCCGCAATCTTTGAATTCAATAAAACGGGGTTTCCCCATTGTATGATATTTGTAATCCAATTGTTGAAGTTTCTTTTGATTAAATAACAAAAAAAATAATCAACATAATCATTACATATCATTCATCATTCTCACCTAACGCATTCTTCTTCCCTATGAATCTCACGTTTGTGTCTCGATTCTAGAGTCAAACTGTCTCATTCGTACAATACTCGGGCCAATTGACAAAAGAAAATGGATGATCTCGAGGAAGAGAACAGAGAGTTGAGAGAAGAAATCAACACTCTGAAAGAAGATTTGAGGAAACTTCACAATGACATGCAATCTCTGGCAGCAGCCCAGATACAACAACAAAGGACTGTGATCTCAGAGATCACATCGACGCCCATAGTGGAAAAGTATGATCCTCGGTACAACATTCCTAAAGATCGTCCCTGGGGGATGCCACCCAACTATATCCTGGAAGGATATATTCTGCCGATCATGGAAGATCCGGAGATTGCAGCAGGAGCCGCTGGGCCTGAAGGTTACAAACTTCTGGAAAGTGAAGAGGCAAGGGGCCTGACAGCAACTCCTGAAGGTTACAAACTTCGGGAAAGGGAAGCACCCAGAGTCACTGCCGTAATGACTATACCACCACCCGTGGTACACACTGTCCCGGAAGTACAGATTCCACAGATACCTTCTGGTGGAAATGAAAGTATGAACGATAAAATGAAGGAATTCCAGGAACAGTTCCTGGAGATGCAGAAGGAATTGCAAGCCATTCGCGGTCAGGATCTATTTGGAAAGGACGCCGCAGACCTTTGTTTGGTCCCCAATGTGAAAGTTCCGAACAAATTCAAGGTGCCCGAATTTGAAAATTACAAGGGTAACTCTTTCCCTCAAATTCACTTGGTGATGTACGCTCGGAGAATGTCAGCTCAGACAGAGAACCAACAGCTACTGATCCATTATTTTCAAGATAGTTTAACCGGTGTCGCACTCAACTGGTACATGGGTTTAAACCGCACTAAGATCGTCACTTTCAGAGATCTTGGCGCTGTCTTTATTTAACAATATAAGTATAACCTGGACATGGCACCGGATAGAGATCAACTTAGAGCAATGTCGCAGAAAGACAAGGAAACCTTCAAGGAATATGCTCAGAGATGGCGTGAAATTGTCGGTCAGATTTGTCCGCCTCTTGAAGAAAAGGAGATGACAAAGATCTTCTTGAAAACCTTGAGCTCATTTTACTACGACAGAGTGGTCGCCAGTGCGCCCAGCAACTTTACCGAGATGGTGAACATGGGAGTTCGTCTTGAAGAAGCAGTCCGAGAAAGACGTTTAATTAAAGATGTTGGACCATCAAGTAGTACCAAAAGATACGGTAGTGCTTTCCCTAAGAAAAAAGAGCAGGATATTGGTAATATCTCTCTCAGAAAGCAAAGGTGACAGTATCAACCAGTAGCAGTTGTAACTCCTGCTATCAACCTTGCGCCCATTCCAACGTATCAACATCAGGTTGCTCAGAGCCAACCGAATCAACAACAATATCAGCAAAGGACACAACATCCTCTTCAACAGGCTCGTCCTCAGTACAACAACAACCGTACAACGCGACCACCAGGATTCGACCCTATACCAATGTTGTACGCAGAACTGTTTCCATTACTACTGGTCAAGGGGTATGTCTAAACTAGGTCTCATCTTACAATACCAGAAAATCTGCCTTTTTGGTCCAAAACGGATCAGATTTGTCCTTACCATCAAGGAGGACCAGGGCATGACATAGAAAACTGTCTCAACTTCAAGTCCAATGTGTAAAATCTTGTCAGGAGCGGGGTCTTATCCTTCAAGGATACAAATCCAAATGTTCAGACGAACCCGTTGCCTCAACACGAGAAAGCTGCGGTAAATTTGATAGAGGAAGAATCTAAACACAACTATCAAATTCACGATGTACTCTTATTGGGAACCAACCTGGTCAAGATGCATTGCAGGCAGAGTGGATACAGTCATATACCGTCTCATAAATATCACCAGTGTGATATCTGCTCGAAAGACAATCAAGGATGTTCTGTGGTGCAATCAGCTCTACAAGAACAGATGGATCTCGGATGGATCCAGGATCACTGAATTTGCGAGGTCAACATGACTTATACCAATTCTAACATCATTCAGAACCACAACATTCTGGCGATGAATGTCAACTTGGTGGCAATGCACTCAAGGCAAAGCCAACATCATGATCTGCCACGGCACAATTATGATTCCTGTCTGTTTTGCTCGGTAAATAATCAGGGATGCTCTTTTGTACAAGAGGCCCCCCAGTGACAAATGGATCTTGGATGGATTCAGGATTACCGTGATAGAAGCCATTATCAAGTCAACATGATTCAAATCTTTGATATTCGTTTGATGAATACCAGCCTGGTGGAATTATACGCTAAGCAAGTCTAGCTCGGTTTTCTGACTTCGCACGACTATCAAAACTGTAAAGTGTGTCGGGAGAGTGACCAAGGATGTGCACTCGTTCAAAGAACACTGCAACACTTGTTAAAACACTGATGGCTTCCGATCTATCTAGATGAAGACACACAATAAGTCAGTATGACTAACGGGAACCCTACTAGGCATCAAAGTCAGGATGTTCAATCAATGGAAACAGACCTAGTGAGGTTACACTGCATTCAAAGAAGACGTGGCCGGGTGCCGCCACACAACTACGAGCGCTGTAGAGTCTGGTCGGAGAATAATCAAGGATGCTACCTCGTGCGAGCAGCCCTTAAAAGTCAGTTGGACCATAATGAAATTCAACCATGGTCAAGTTCTGGTTCAATGTCAAACTATCATCCTGATCAAGGCAAAGATGTTGTCTTAATCCCTAAGCGAGAAGTGGCCAAGGATGTGTGCGCCATAATCCCTTTACTCCGTGAATCAAGGGTCCCTCTTGATAGTGGAAAGGTTCTCAATCTCGAACCAATTAAGGCCGGTTATGATGGTCAGAAAAATCAGAAGGCTCCTGTAGTTATCTATATGCCGGGACCAGTACCATACAAGTCTAATAAAGCTATCCCTTACAAGTACGGTGCAACAATAGTTGAGAATGGAAAAGAAGTTCCATTACCCTCCGTCGTGAATATTGCAGACATCAGCCAGGTAACACGGAGCGGTCGAATCTTCAACCGAGGAGTTGGAGAACCTAACAAAGGAAAGGACCCTCAAACCGAAGTTCCCACTTAACCAGCCGGGCAGTCCAGTGATCCCGACCTTTCAAAGAATGATGATGAGATGTTGAAGCTCATCCAGAAGAGTGAATACAACATTGTTGATCAACTGTTGCAAACTCCTTCAAAAATCTCTGTGTTATCTCTTTTACTCAATTCCGAAGCTCACAAGGAAGCTCTGCAGAAAGTCTTAGAGCAAGCCTTTGTGGAACAAGATGTAATAATAAGACAATCTGAAATCATCATTTCCAACATCACTTCCTGCAACAACTTGGGGTTTAGTGATGAGGAACTTCCAGAAGAAGGAAAAAGTCACAATACGGCGCTTAACATTACAGTAAACTGTCAGGATGATGCTTTAGCCAGCGTACTGGTAGACACCGGATCGGCTCTGATTGTTATGCCGAAGTCTACGTTAATGTGGCTATCATTCAAAGGATCTCCGACGAGGGGCAGTGAGGTCATCGTCAAAGCATTTGACGGATCTCAAAAAACAGTTATCGGCGAAGTCGACCTTCCCATAACTATCGGTCCTCACACTTTCCAAGTCACTTTCCAGGTCATGGACATCTGGGCAGCATACAACTGTTTATTAGGAAGACCTTGGATACACCAGGCTGGGGCAGTCACTTCGACACTTCACCAGAAGCTGAAGTTCGTCAAGAACGACCAGCTAGTCACAGTCTGTGGAGAACAAGCCTTGATCGTGAGTAACTTATCGTCGTTCACTTGTGTAGAACCAGAAGAGGTTGTTAGAACCCAGTTCCAAGCACTTTCGGTGAGTAATGACAACCAATCAGAAGAGGGAACATCAATTTCCTCGTACAAAGATGCTCTCGAAGTGATCAAAAGTAACAACGCAAAAGGATAGGGACAACTTGTCATTCCTATTGATAACAAAACAAAGAAGGGTCTTAGGTTTTCCTTAACCTGTACCCAGACTACCACTAACGACGAAAGTCTTCATCCCATTCAGAACTTTTTCCACAGTGAAGGCTTCCTTCACCCAGTGTCTCAAGAAGTACATACCATCAACGAGGGTGATCCCTCCGATACAGATGAAGAGTGGAAATCCCACCTTAACAAAGACGGTTATATGTCTCAGGAAGAGGTGCCTATGCCATTTTTCCATCCCGCACAGAGTCCGAGATTTATACCAAGGTCAGATGTCAAAATGATATACAAAGATTGTGATCCGAAAGGATGCTGTGCTCCACCAAACTCATTAGAAGAGGACACTCTGATGAAAGACAAATTTGACCACGACTATTATGGCCCAATGGATGGCCTGCCTATCTGGCAGTCGTACCCAGGAGACTTGGGGAAAAAGAGTCAGCCGAACGATGCATATCAGCTGAGCATCATAGAAAAGAATACCTGCGTCCCCACCATGTCATGGGATCATTATTCATGGCATTCAGAAAATATCCAGCACGACGATGAATTTGCAAAGCTTGCAGGACTAGAATTCATCAACTATGCTTTTACTGAGGTCAACGTCATCGAAAGGGATGACTCCTCCAGTTCCAAATAAGTGTGGGACACCTTAGGTCAACCAAGTGGCAAGTTCGACTTCTCGGTCAAGTACACCACTCCTAAAAGCTCTCGTATCAGGCTCGAAGACATCCATCCAACTGGACGGGGAGGTTTTCCTGAGAGTACAAATACTATACAAGATACAATAGAAGAGTTCGTCTACGACAACTCTGCCTGAGAAGCAGATTCCAATGATCCTGCTCCACCAGAAATCAGCGTCATTTCTGAAGACAAGTCAATAAAGATGGTACCAGACTTTGTGATTCACCGAGGAGTTCGCCACCAATGGGTTACTGTCAACATTCCGAAAGTTGTTCATAAGTCTAAGTAATTGCCATCTTTATTTTAACCTTTCACCCTGCCCAGGTGAAACGGATGTTTTGATAAGGCTCACTTTCTGTAAATGTATCCTCTTCGCTTTGCCCAAAGCGACAGAGTTTTGTTTTATAGGGCTGTAGTTTCAAGAATCAGCAAGATCATAAATAAAATAATGTCGTTCAGTAATTTCCGCATTTATTGATGTTTTCTCTTTTCGCTTTTTCAGAAAATGGTAATCCTAAAAAATAACTCAAATAATAAAAACAAGCAGTTATCAAAAAACACACTGCACACACTCTTGCATTCTCTCTATCTCTTCTAAAAACAAATCATCACGTTATGCAGATTGATTATTTTAAACCCCATTAAAACATATGATCCCATGCCTTCTCCCAACTTTTAATTCCCGGTATTTGGGGCTGAAGAAGAAAATGACGAAGAAATTCCAGAAGAGATCTCCCGACTACTCAGACAAGAGGAAAGGTCCATTGAACCTCACAAAGAGCCGTTGGAAACGGTCAACTTGGGTTCAGAAGAAGAGAGAAAAGAAGTCAAGATTGGGGTACTGCTCAGTCCGACTGTCAAAGAAGGTTTGATAAAGCTTCTCAAAGAATTTCCCGATGTATTCACTTGGTCCTATCAGGACATGCCAGGGTTGGATACCAGCATCGTGGAACATCATCTACCGTTGAGATCGGAATATCCTCTAGTAAAACAGAGGTTGAGAAGAACTCACCCAGACATGGCCATCAAAATCAAAGAGGAAGTACAGAAACAGATTGACGCGGATTTCCTCGCCACATCAAAATATCCTCAATGGCTAGCCAACATCGTACCAGTTCTAAAAAAGGACGGAAAGGTCAGAATGTTTGTGGACTACAGGGATCTAAACAAGGCCAGTCCCAAGGATGATTTTCCCTTACCACACATTGACATGCTGGTAGACAGTACAGCGACATTCAAAGTATTCTCTTTCATGGATGAATTTTCGGGCTATAATCAGATAAAAATGGCACCGAAGGACATGGAGAAAACTTCGTTCATCACCTCATGGGGTACTTTTTATTACAAGGTAATGACTTTCGGTTTGAAGAACGTCGGGGCAACCTATCAAAGGGCCATGACTACTCTGTTTCATGACATGATACACAAAGAAATCAAGGTATATATCGATGATATGATTGCCAAATCTAAGACAGAAGAGGAGCATGTGATCCACCTGTCAAAGCTATTCGAGCGGTTGAGAAAGTACAAACTTCGCTTGAATCCCAATAAGTGCACATTCGGTGTCTGTTCAGGGAAACTGCTAGGGTTCATCGTCAGCCAGAAGGGAATTGAGGTTGATCCTGACAAGGTTAAGGCCATTCAAGAAATGCCTTCCCCAAAAACTGAAAAACAAGTCAGGGGTTTCCTGGGACATTTAAATTACATTTCCAGATTTATATTCCTCTTGATTGCGACATGTGCACCGATCTTCAAATTACTCAAAAAGAATCAGGACTGCATTTAGACAGAAGACTGCCAAACCGCCTTCGACAGTATCAAGGAATATCTGTTGAACCCACCGATTATATCACCTCCTGTAGAGGGAAGACCACTGATCTTCTGCTCAACAGTCTTGGAAGACTCCATGGGTTGTGTACTTGTCCAACAAGATGAAACAAAAAGAAAAGAGTCTGCCATCTACTATCTGAGCAAGAAATTCACCGACTGCGAGACTCGGTACACTATGCTTGAGAAAACTTGCTGTGCTCTGGTTTGGACAGCCAAACGTCTTCGCCAGTATATGATTTGTCACACTATTTGGTTAATCTCAGAAATGGATCCAATTAAGTATGTCTTTGAAAAACCTGCTCTCACGGGAAGGATTGCCCGTTGGCAGATGTTGTTATCATAATACGACATCGAGTACCATGCTTAGAAAGTTGTCAAGGGAAGTATTTTAGCCGATCATTTGGCTCATCAACCGATTGACGATCAGGAATCAGTCGGGTTTGAATTCCCAGACGAAGATGTCATGTACTTGAAAATCAAAGATTGCGATGAACCGCTACCCAGTGAATGGCCAGAACCAGATTCCCAATGGAGACTAATCTTTGACGGAGTTGTAAATCATTATGGAAACAGAATTGGGGCAATCATCATAACACCTCAGGGTACCCATATTCCTTTCACTGCCAGACTGACATTCAAGTGTACAAACAATGAGGCCGAATACGAAGCTTGTATCATGGGTCTCGAAGAAGCGGTTGACTTAAGGATTAAGAACTTGGACGTGTATGGCGACTCAGCCCTGGTTATCAATCAGACCAAAGGAGATTGGAACACATACCAATCCGTACTAATTCCTTACAAAGACTACGCGAAAAGCTTGCTACCATTCTTCAATAGAGTCGAGTTTCATCATATCCCTCGTGAAGAGAATCACATGGCTGATGCATTAGTCACTCTCTCTTCCACGATTAGTGTAGGTCAATGGAATGACATACCTAAGATTGACATAATGCGCCTTGAGATTCCCGCCTACATCTTCGCAATTGAAGCAGTCCTAGACGACAAACCTTGGTATCATGATATCAAATGCTTCCTTCAGAAACAAGAGTATCCCTCTAGGGCATCCAAAAAAGACATAAAGGCCCTCAGAAGATTGGTTGGCAACTTCTTCCTGAGCAGTGATACACTCTATAAGAGAAACTTTGACATGGTCTTGCTCCGATGCTAGACAGACCAGAAGTAAACGTGCTGATAAAAAAATTCACGAAGGATCCTTTGGCACTCATGCCAACGGACACACAATGGCGAGAAAAATTCTGAGAGTAGGGTACTACTGGTTGACCATGGAATCCCATTGCTACAAGTACATGAGAAGATGTCACAAGTGTCAGATATACTCCGACAAAATCCATGTACCGCCAACGCATCTCAAAGTTCTCTCTTCCCCATGGACTTTTTCCATATGGGGAATCGACATGATTGGCATGATCGAACCTAAGGCTTCAAACAGGCATCGGTTCATCCTGGTAGAGATTGATTACTTCACCAAGTGGGTTGAAGCAGCATCGTACGCCAATGTAACCCGACAAGTGGTGGTCCGATTTATCAAAAATAATATCATCTGCCGTTATGGTGTTCCTAGCCAGATCATTACTGATAATGGATCCAACTTGAACAATAAGACGATGAAGGAGTTATGCGCTGAATTCAAGATTGAACACCATAACTCATCTCCCTACCGACCTGAGATGAACGGAGCGGTAGAAGCGGCTAACAAGAACATCAAAAAGATTATTCAGAAGATGGTCGTAACCTACAAAGACAGGCACGAGATGCTACCCTTTGCTCTTCAAAGTTATTGCACATCTGTCCGCACTTCAATAGGGGCAACCCTTTTCTCTCTAGTATACGGCATGGAAGCAGTGCTTCCCATAGAAGTAGAGATCCCGTCAATCCGGGTATTGATGAAAGCTAAGATAACAGAAGCTGAGTGGTGTTAAAGTCGGCACGACGAACTGAATCTGATCGAAGAAAAATGAATAACGCCTTTATACCATGATCAGTTGTATCAGCAAAGGATGAAGAAGGCATTTGACAAAAAGGTCCGACCTCGCACCTTCAGGAAAGGAGACCTTGTGCTCAAGAAGATATAATCATTCCTCACTGACTCTCGGGGCAAGTGGACTCCAAATTATGACGGCCCCTATGTGGTCAAGAAAGCTTTCTCAGGCGGCGCCTTGAGACTCGCAACCATGGACGGAGAAGAATTTGCCTACCCCACGAATGTTGACATAGTCAAGAAATACTTCGCCTAAACTAAAAAAATAAAAATAAATAAAAAAACGTCTCGGTGGATTAAAAACCCAAAAGGGCGGTCCAGGCAAAAATTAGAGACATAATCAAAAATCATCCCGGTGGATTGGAAATCTCAAAGTACAATCCAGGAAAAAATTAGGGATTCATGGCAAGTAACTACGTCCAACAAAGGGGAAAATCCCCAAGTAGCAGTCATGCCATCCATCAGAAAAACTCCAGTCAAGGTCATCTTCGACAGAAGCTCAGGATGTCCAGAATCCAAAGTTGGTAGAAGAATAACGGTTGTTATGTTTCAATGTAGCCCCTTTTCCCTTAAATTACCATTTTCTAAACTTTGTAAATACTCTATGGAATCATGCGCTTGGCTGATTTCCATCATATCAATAAAATTTGAGCCCTAGTGCTTTTGTTTGCAATTCTCATTTGTTTTAGCTTTATAGAATGACATCTTAGCATGATTAACGATTCTTGAAATAAAACAAAAATGAATTTACTTGTCAAACTTTTTCTGCTTTTTAAATAAAGATGGCAATTCTTTTGACTGTTGAACATCGAAAGAACATTGATTGCTTCTCCAAAGGTGTTTGAACCTCAAAGTGCAGAATCAAAGTACTCCTTCTAAACTAGCGCGCCTGAATGAAGGATCAACTATGTCAGAGGCGAATATTCCATCTGACATCCTCGGCAGAGTTCTTACCTCCTAAGTCTGACCAACAGTTGTTCCCCACAGGGACTATCGCTCCTAAGCAATGCAGAATTGCTATTTTTAGACCAGATGATACTTTCCATCCCCTACAGTGGCCGAGTATCCAGTCGTGTTCATCTATTAGTATGTATGTCGCGTCAGTTTTGTCAGCATAAACATACATACATCATGCATTATTGATTTACATTCATATTCATATTGCATCACTATCACTCTAGTCGGTCTTGTCCCCTAGTGATAAAAGTCCTCTCAATCGAGTTGTCAGTCATTTCCTCTTCAGGAAGCAAATCATCTGAGCGATCTCTCTAGTTTATTTCTGGATTGGAGACGGCCCTTAACCACTTTGATAACTTGAACCTCTGAAAGACAAGAAAACCTTTGATAAACGTCACTCTTCACCATTGAAGATGATATCTTCGCTTTCTCGGATTAAGGAAAATCCTCAGATTTGGCAGTTTAGCAGTTTTTCTCCGAAAGATTCGCTGACAAAGAGGTCATCAGCACCTCCAAATTGGATTACATCACATGGCATTTCTCCAAGAAGATCTCGTAGAAAAGTATGATGTAATATCCCCAAGCAGAAAGCATTCTCTCAAGAGACTCATTTTCCCCAGTATAGTCGACAAATGGCGTCTCCAAACAGGGAAGTTTATGCACCTCTACAACTCAGACGAATGGGTTCCCCAGTAAGTCTGACATCAAAAGTTTTTCCCGTCAAATGGCATCTCCCCAGGAAAATTCGGCGAGAAGTTTCAGGAAAACCGCTACGAATAGCGTCTCTTGTCAAGAAAGTTTTTTGACAAAAGAAACTTAGACCAGTTCCTTGATAGGAAACCAGGATCGAGGGGAAGTTTATTCTAGAAACTAAGACCAGTTCCTTGGTAGGAAACCAGGATCGAGGGGAAATTTATTTCAGAAACTTAGACCAGTTCCTTGGTAGGAAACCATGATCGAGGGGAAGTTTATATCAAAAACTAAGACTAGTTCCTTTGTAAGAATCCAAGATCGAGGGGAAGTTTATATTAGAAACTGAGACTAGTTCCTTGGTAGGAAACCAGGATCGAGGGGAAGTTTATTTCAAAAAATAAGACCAGTTCCTTGGTAAAAACCAGGATCGAGGGGAAGTTTATATCAGAAACTGAGGCCAGTTCCTTGGTAGGAAACCAGGATCGAGGGGAAGTTTATTGACAAAAGAAACTAAGACCAGTTCCTTGTTAGGAAACCAGGATCGAGGGGAAGTTTACCTTTTCTAAGCATCATCGCTTAGTAAAAGAAGATGGGTGGGAAAACTGCCATTCATAACCACCATCAAAATATTGGGTATTTCGATATTTAATCCTCTTGCACCCCGAATGCCCGAATACCTTCGCCATTCACACCTTCGGGTCCAAGAAGATTAAATAGGGGCATCTGTCATACCCCGAATTTTAACCACTAAGATTCCCATCATTGTACAGATCCTCATCACAATATGGATGTATTTACATGCCTCATCAGTCTCCCCAAAGGTGGGTGAGCATTCACTACAACCAAGAATTAGGGTTTTGAGCCCTCTCTGAGCACTTAGACAAAGGATCAATCAAGAATTGACATGATCTTCAACTTGTCTAAACTCTCCAACACCCATAAAGGATCAAGAGGACTCCCACATCAAGGATTAAGCACAAGGTTGCAACATTCCAAGTGGATCAAGCCTCAAGATCGCCAGTGTCACCAAATTAGGGTTTTGGTCGACCCTGTAAGTTCTTGTAATTGGCTGAAATTTTGTTAAAACAATGCTGATGTCATGGTTGATGTTGCAACATGAGCTTCTAACAGTATTGGTATGTTTTGGCCAACATTCTGGTTTGTGAATATTGGTGAAGAGGTAAAGTGCTGAAGAGTGATGTCACTTGCGATGTCTTAACATCACTATACCAGAACATTAAAACATCAGGCTGGAATGGGCTGCGCTGATTATGTTGATTTAAGGTGATCTGTCAGTTAGATTGAATGCGAATTTCCTGGTACAATCAGTTATGAAGAAGATCAGTTTGTTGCGAATGTAAAGCATAAAGATATGGAGAATATTCAGAGTTAATTATTGAAGATTTAATTGAAGATTTGATTGAAGATCTATTTAGAAGCAGGATCTATTGCAGATTTGTTACAGAAGATTTGATATGATTTGAAGGCCCAAATCCAGTTGGGATTATATTATAAATAGAATGCTTGTAACCTAAGGAGTGGCACGGGTCCAAGATGTAGATAATTAGGGCTTTTTCTAAGTGAACCACTCGGGTTGTGAGATGGTCACTATGTTATTACTCAGAAATCTGTAGGTAATGAGTATTGTATTGTTCTTGGAGGAAGCTGTGAAGCAACTCCAAGGTGTGTCATGGAAGAGTGTCTTCTATGTTTATGTAATTGTAAGTTTTTGGTAATCAGGCTGTTGATGCAGTGGCGGAGTTGCTGACTACTAGACATCATTACGATGATTGGAAGTGAGATGGAGTCTCTTACCTAGGGAGGACTTAGGTAGAAGGGTCATTGGGTAGTAATAAAATTAGGTAGATTGTCAACTGGTCTGTTGAGTCTGTAATTTGATACTACTAATAGTGGACTTCCTTCCTGGCTTGGTATGCCCCCAGATGTAGGTTGTTGAACCGAACTGGGTGAACAATCCTTGTGTGCAGTTCTGTAATTTTCTGTTGTTTTACATTGCAGAGTGTGTTGCTGTAACATCACACATAACATCACAGGTTTTGAGTGTCTTGTTCATACAGCAGATATTGATGTTGTGACATCGCACTTAACATCACATATCTGGTACAAGAATTTCAATTGGTATCACAGCAGGCATCCTGTCTGTTTCTAGATGAGATCTAGGGAAGATACTTTCTGGTTCATGAGCAAGAAAGATAGTTTTGCTGAGTTTTGGACTTGCTCAGTTGTATGATCCCTTGGAGTGAAGGATGGACTAGTCATGATAGCGTCCTGCTTGAGTTGTTGGCACTTGGTTTAAGGATCATTGAGTAGTGCCTAAAGGTGGTTGAGGAGTTGGTGTGTGTTCCGCTGCGTGGTATCTGATGTATCCCTGGCTGGTTCTTGTATCTCTGATGGTGAGATCCTAGGAAGGTATGCTCTTGGAAAGACATTAGGGTTTGGTCTCCTCAGCAGGATATTCTATGATGTTGCAGTTTGGGAAAGAAGTGATCAAAAGGTGAATGTATCTTAGTAAAAATTGCATGACATGGAAGAAGAATATATTTCGTATCAGGCATTAAAGACCAATCTGTTCAGAAATTTGATTCCTTCTTTAAAAATGAAAGAAGAGGGTGGAGACAAAGCAAAAGAGTATCACTGTCAAATCTTTCATGCGGGAGTGAAGATCTTGATCAGTTATCTCTTGAGCTTAGTTATGATGTCCTAATGAGGAGGAAGTTTCATCAAGAAAGAAGTTGAGCTTAATATGTCAATTCTAATGTCTCGACATCGCGCTACATATGAGCAGTATATGGTAAATGCTAAGACCTATTAGATTATAGCTGCTTTGAAGGATCACTGAAGCTGTGAAGTTGAACAGTTTTTGAGATGATGGTTATTATGTCATAGCATCTCAGGTGTGTTAGAAGAAGAGAAGGAGTTGATCCTTGGTTGAGCTAAACTTCCTGAAGACCATGTTATAGGGTAAATGCACCCAAGATTTTGTAAATCAGCCTGTGGTAGTTGGAATGAACTCTTCCAGTCTTGTGGCTTGAAGGATTGAAAGTAGCAGTTTGTCTATGGTATGTTTATGCAGAAGGAGAACAGTTATCCCTCTTTGGTTAGACAGGAGGTCTGAACCGTGTGCTTATAAGAAGAAGCTTCTGGAAGAGTGTGTTATGCAAGTTACTGCAGTTTTGTTGGTCTATTTTTGGAAGTTGATCAGATGCTGATATGCTCTCGTGTGTTCCCTACAAGAGATATGTTTAGGAGATGTGATCTAGACTAATGACAGAACTGATGTTGAAACATTATTTCAGTTCCTTGCTCAGGGTGGAGTAAAAGATCAAGACACTGATCTCACCTGTAATGCTCTTGTGGTATGAGTGAGTGTCATGATGGCTTGAAGAAGTATCAGCAGATGCCGAGTGTGTGAAAAGGTTACCTTAACTGCTGTTGATAAGGGTGTGCATTCAACTAATGACAATATACACTGACGAAAGACTATGTATATGTCTGAAGTAAAAGTGCAGGACTGTAGAAGTGTTGAGAATTTACATTTCTCTTTATGGTGTGTGAAAGTCAAGGAGGTGTGGATGTTATCTCTGGATTTCTGCTGACGGCTCTACTAAGGGAAGTGACCTTCTTTAGTATTGCTTTGGGGTAGTCTTGAACTACTTATTTTGTGAAGATTCAATTGTGGTAGGTTTGAAGTCTTTGGATTTTCTGAGCAGGATGGAGGTTGTCTACTCAAACTTGATTGTTGAATCAAGTCTATGAGAGCATGGAAATCTGTTTCTGCAAAAGGGAGGAGGTTCTTTTGAGTGGCAGAAGGAAGAGCTGAATTCAACAATTGGATGTCATAATGTCCTGCCATCTAGCTTAACATCAGGAGTCTCTGCTGGTGATGTGGCACATCAGTCAATGATAGGGTGATCTACAGGAATGAACAATAGGATGCTTCAATAAGATCGTTCTCATGGCAGTTTGCGGGAGCTACAGGAAGGAGAAGATGTTACATGACCATGACTTAGGGAGTCTAAGTGTGTTTGCTTTTGAGCAAGTGGATCATGTAACTTGAAGATCATGTTTCCTTGGTGGATCAAGGTATCTTTGTGAGAGTTCTGACAACGTGAGAATTCATGAATGAGGTGATCAAACTGTGGCATTTGGTTGATCTCAGAAGTGGATTCAAAGAATCAAGATAACCAGATTGTGGCAGCTGATTATTATTGAGGATAGTCTTGGAACAAGTTACTCTTGGGCAGAAGGGTGATGAGTTGAAGACTCAAGGAGATTATTCTTCTTGAAAGTGGATGAGAGTTTAATTCTCTAGTTATTTAGATTACTATGCAATAGTAAGTCTAGTTGGTGGAGCATATCAAGAAACATAGTGATGATATCTTGGTGTGTGGTATATGTTCTATCTTGTGTTGGGACATTATCTGGTTGAATATCCTTTGTGAAGAATGATATTGTTCTGGTTTGAAGCTTGGTGTCTACATTATGCCTAAGGAACGTCTACATAGTCATACGGGAGGATGATGAATTAGAAAGTCTGCCTTGGATGGAGAATGTAGAGAAGACTAAAGTAGATCAGGGATTGGTTGAAGATGAAGAGTATGATAGGGAATGACTACCTTTGGAGAAAGGCACAATGGTACCAATATGCATGTGCTCAGCAAGTGTGCTCAAATGTTCATCTTCATCTAGAGCATTAGTTAACCATGATTGAGGGAGTACTTGTCTATGGATTTTGCTGCAAAGATACATACACTATGAAGATTGGTTGAATCTTATGAGGGTATAATGTCGGATAACATTAGGCTGTTAGATGACATGTTGGTGTGGACATGAATATTTCTAGCCATGTGAAGCTAATTGTTTGAATCATATGCACACATGCTTCCGAGGAGGAGTCTGAAGGGCAGCCTTGCTTATGTCTGGGAGAACTTGCTTTTCTCTGCAATTTCTGGAAGAACTCGGTAGGGGTTTGTGTTGATGGGAGATGTCACACTTGTCTAGGTGTGTGGTTTTAGTTCAAAGAAAGAGGACTTGACTTAAAGTGTAAAGCAGTGTATTTGTGCCTCAGATCTTGTGGATGAATTTTCCAAATGTTATGATTAAGAAGTTCATTCCTGAGAGAAGTTGATCAGCTTGGTAAGATGTGAGTTTTGGAGCATGAGAAGATAACCAATCAAGAAGGAATCATGTGATTCTTGGTATTTGGATTGTTAAGCATTAAGTGAATGCGTTCAGCAGAGGGTTCGCTCTTGAAGACATGAAGATGAGTCTTATGTTTTCCATTCATTTAAGGTGTTCTCCTTGCAAGGACATGATATAGGACATGTTTCTCTAGAGCCAAACAAGGAATTGTTTTGGTCGGTAGTGCAAGGATAAGGCAAAACACGTGTCTCTGCCTATGCATGGAGCGTTATTGGCCTAATTTATGGTAAGAATCAGTTGTGAAATATTTAAGACAGTCAAGGCAGTTTTTGGAAGGTAGGCATTGAATATCAATGCTATTTTTGATACCTAAAATAGCGTTTCTTGGACCAAGAACCTTGACTTATTCAAGGCTCGTTAATTCCAAAGTTACTGGTCAGCTATTTATAGGGGCTATTTCGTTCTCCTTCAGCCAGTGAGTGTTCTTATCTCATAAGTCTTATGGCGTTTATTCGTGTTTGGGTGAGCACTTCTTGGGTCTGGTTCTGTGAGGGTTTCCTTTGCCAATTTGTGGCTAAAAAGGGGGAGAAAGGGAAGAGATGGACTAAATGGTTTGCGCAGATGGTATGTCTGGAGTCTGCAGTTCCAGATGTTGCAGAAGGAGGTCTTATCCTCAAGTTGGTGTGGAGTTCTTTGTGACTTGTGTCCTGAGTTATGAACACAGTTGTGACCTATTTTCTGAGTTACCTGGGTTAATAGATTGATACTTCTTAAGTTTCATCTTATGCCACAGATTAAACCCAGTGTTTGATCAATGAAGGTGTGCAGAATTATCTTATGCCACCATTGGTCTTTGATGAATAGACAAACATTTCTTTTCTGGAGGAGTCTTCTACATTTACTCCGGGTCTGAGTTGAAAGGAAAAAGAAATGTGTTGAATTAAGGGGGAGTGTTGGATATCTTCTTCCTCATGTGCACCTCCTGATGTGCTGCCTGGAGTTGCTGTTGTATGGTGATGTGATTCAAAATTAGCCAAGAAGATGATTCTCCATGGCTGCAGTACATAGTAGCTACTGTTGTTTATTGTTAGGATTAGATGACGTCTAACAGTAGTGTAGGGTCGTAATTACTGCTGTAATCTGAGTTGTAATGTTTATATATTTGTTTTAGCCAAAATTAGCCAAAGGGGGAGATTGTAAGTTCTTGTAATTGGCTGAAATTTTGTTAAAACAATGCTGATGTCATGGTTGATGTTGCAACATGAGCTTCTAACAGTATTGGTATGTTTTGGCCAACATTCTGGTTTGTGAATATTGGTGAAGAGGTAAAGTGCTGAAGAGTGATGTCACTTGCGATGTCTTAACATCACTATACCAGAACATTAAAACATCAGGCTGGAATGGGCTGCGCTGATTATGTTGATTTAAGGTGATCTGTCAGTTAGATTGAATGCGAATTTCCTGGTACAATCAGTTATGAAGAAGATCAGTTTGTTGCGAATGTAAAGCATAAAGATATGGAGAATATTCAGAGTTAATTATTGAAGATTTAATTGAAGATTTAATTGAAGATCAATTTAGAAGCAGGATCTATTGCAGATTTGTTACAGGAGATTTGATATGATTTGAAGGCCCAAATCCAGTTGGGATTATATTATAAATAGAATGCTTGTAACCTAAGGAGTGGCACGGGTCCAAGATGTAGATAATTAGGGCTTTTTCTAAGTGAACCACTCGGGTTGTGAGATGGTCACTATGTTATTACTCAGAAATCTGTAGGTAATGAGTATTGTATTGTTCTTGGAGGAAGCTGTGAAGCAACTCCAAGGTGTGTCATGGAAGAGTGTCTTCTATGTTTATGTAATTGTAAGTTTTTGGTAATCAGACTGTTGATGCAGTGGCGGAGTTGCTGACTACTAGACATCATTACGATGATTGGAAGTGAGATGGAGTCTCTTACCTAGGGAGGACTTAGGTAGAAGGGTCATTGGGTAGTAATAAAATTAGGTAGATTGTCAACTGGTCTGTTGAGTCTGTAATTTGATACTACTAATAGTGGACTTCCTTCCTGGCTTGGTATGCCCCCAGATGTAGGTTGTTGAACCGAACTGGGTGAACAATCCTTGTGTGCAGTTCTGTAATTTTCTGTTGTTTTACATTGCAGAGTGTGTTGCTGTAACATCACACATAACATCACAGGTTTTGAGTGTCTTGTTCATACAGCAGATATTGATGTTGTGACATCGCACTTAACATCACATATCTGGTACAAGAATTTCAATTGGTATCACAGCAGGCATCCTGTCTGTTTCTGGATGAGATCTAGGGAAGATACTTTCTGGTTCATGAGCAAGAAAGATAGTTTTGCTGAGTTTTGGACTTGCTCAGTTGTATGATCCCTTGGAGTGAAGGATGGACTAGTCATGATAGCGTCTTGCTTGAGTTGTTGGCACTTGGTTTAAGGATCATTGAGTAGTGCCTAAAGGTGGTTGAGGAGTTGGTGTGTGTTCCGCTGCGTGGTATCTGATGTATCCCTGGCTGGTTCTTGTATCTCTGATGGTGAGATCCTAGGAAGGTATGCTCTTGGAAAGACATTAGGGTTTGGTCTCCTCAGCAGGATATTCTATGATGTTGCAGTTTGGGAAAGAAGTGATCAAAAGGTGAATGTATCTTAGTAAAAATTGCATGACATGGAAGAAGAATATATTTCGTATCAGCCATTGAAGACCAATCTGTCCAGAAATTTGATTCCTTCTTTAAAAATGAAAGAAGAGGGTGGAGACAAAGCAAAAGAGTATCACTGTCAAATCTTTCATGCGGGAGTGAAGATCTTGATCAGTTATCTCTTGAGCTTAGTTATGATGTCCTAATGAGGAGGAAGTTTCATCAAGAAAGAAGTTGAGCTTAATATGTCAATTCTAATGTCTCGACATCGCGCTACATATGAGCAGTATATGGTAAATGCTAAGACCTATTAGATTATAGCTGCTTTGAAGGATCACTGAAGCTGTGAAGTTGAACAGTTTTTGAGATGATGGTTATTATGTCATAGCATCTCAGGTGTGCTAGAAGAAGAGAAGGAGTTGATCCTTGGTTGAGCTAAACTGCCTGAAGACCATGTTATAGGGTAAATGCACCCAAGATTTTGTAAATCAGCCTGTGGTAGTTGGAATGAACTCTTCCAGTCTTGTGGCTTGAAGGATTGAAAGTAGCAGTTTGTCTATGGTATGTTTATGCAGAAGGAGAACAGTTATCCCTCTTTGGTTAGACAGGAGGTCTGAACCGTGTGCTTATAAGAAGAAGCTTCTGGAAGAGTGTGTTATGCAAGTTACTGCAGTTTTGTTGGTCTATTTTTGGAAGTTGATCAGATGCTGATATGCTCTCGTGTGTTCCCTACAAGAGATATGTTTAGGAGATGTGATCTAGACTAATGACAGAACTGATGTTGAAACATCATTTCAGTTCCTTGCTCAGGGTGGAGTAAAAGATCAAGACACTGATCTAACCTGTAATGCTCTTGTGGTATGAGTGAGTGTCATGATGGCTTGAAGAAGTATCAGCAGATGCCGAGTGTGTGAAAAGGTTACCTTAACTGCTGTTGATAAGGGTGTGCATTCAACTAATGACAATATACACTGACGGAAGACTATGTATATGTCTGAAGTAAAAGTGCAGGACTGTAGAAGTGTTGAGAATTTACATTTCTCTTTATGGTGTGTGAAAGTCAAGGAGGTGTGGATGTTATCTCTGGATTTCTGCTGACGGCTCTACTAAGGGAAGTGACCTTCTTTAGTATTGCTTTGGGGTAGTCTTGAACTACTTATTTTGTGAAGATTCAAATGTGGTAGGTTTGAAGTCTTTGGATTTTCTGAGCAGGATGGAGGTTGTCTACTCAAACTTGATTGTTGAATCAAGTCTATGAGAGCATGGAAATCTGTTTCTGCAAAAGGGAGGAGGTTCTTTTGAGTGGCAGAAGGAAGAGCTGAATTCAACAATTGGATGTCATAATGTCCTGCCATCTAGCTTAACATCAGGAGTCTCTGCTGGTGATGTGGCACATCAGCCAATGATAGGGTGATCTACAGGAATGAACAATAGGATGCTTCAATAAGATCGTTCTCATGGCAGTTTGCTGGAGCTACAGGAAGGAGAAGATGTTACATGACCATGACTTAGGGAGTCTAAGTGTGTTTGCTTTTGAGCAAGTGGATCATGTAACTTGAAGATCAAGTTTCCTTGGTGGATCAAGGTATCTTTGTGAGAGTTCTGACAACGTGAGAATTCATGAATGAGGTGATCAAACTGTGGCATTTGGTTGATCTCAGAAGTGGATTCAAAGAATCAAGATAACCAGATTGTGGCAGCTGATTATTATTGAGGATAGTCTTGGAACAAGTTACTCTTGGGCAGAAGGGTGATGAGTTGAAGACTCAAGGAGATTATTCTTCTTGAAGGTGGATGAGAGTTTAATTCTCTAGTTATTTAGATTACTATGCAATAGTAAGTCTAGTTGGTGGAGCATATCAAGAAACATAGTGATGATATCTTGGTGTGTGGTATATGTTCTATCTTGTGTTGCGACATTATCTGGTTGAATATCCTTTGTGAAGAATGATATTGTTCTGGTTTGAAGCTTGGTGTCTACATTATGCCTAAGGAACGTCTACATAGTCATACGGGAGGATGATGAAGTAGAAAGTCTGCCTTGGATGGAGAATGTAGAGAAGACTAAAGTAGATCAGGGATTGGTTGAAGATGAAGAGTATGATAGGGAATGACTACCTTTGGAGAAAGGCACAATGGTACCAATATGCATGTGCTCAGCAAGTGTGCTCAAATGTTCATCTTCATCTAGAGCATTAGTTAACCATGATTGAGGGAGTACTTGTCTATGGATTTTGCTGCAAAGATACATACACTATGAAGATTGGTTGAATCTTATGAGGGTATAATGTCGGATAACATTAGGCTGTTAGATGACATGTTGGTGTGGACATGAATATTTCTAGCCATGTGAAGCTAATTGTTTGAATCATATGCACACATGCTTCTGAGGAGGAGTCTGAAGGGCAGCCTTGCTTATGTCTGGGAGAACTTGCTTTTCTCTGCAATTTCTGGAAGAACTCGGTAGGGGTTTGTGTTGATGGGAGATGTCACACTTGTCTAGGTGTGTGGTTTTAGTTCAAAGAAAGAGGACTTGACTTAAAGTGTAAAGCAGTGTATTTGTGCCTCAGATCTTGTGGATGAATTTTCCAAATGTTATGATCAAGAAGTTCATTCCTGAGAGAAGTTGATCAGCTTGGTAAGATGTGAGTTTTGGAGCATGAGAAGATAACCAATCAAGAAGGAATCATGTGATTCTTGGTATTTGGATTGTTAAGCATTAAGTGAATGCGTTCAGCAGAGGGTGCGCTCTTGAAGACATGAAGATGAGTCTTATGTTTTCCATTCATTTAAGGTGTTCTCCTTGCAAGGACATGATACAGGACATGTTTCTCTAGAGCCAAACAAGGAATTGTTTTGGTCGGTAGTGCAAGGATAAGGCAAAACACGTGTCTCTGCCTATGCATGGAGCGTTATTGGCCTAATTTATGGTAAGAATCAGTTGTGAAATATTTAAGACTGTCAAGGCAGTTTTTGGAAGGTAGGCATTGAATATCAATACTATTTTTGATACCTAAAATAGCGTTTCTTGGACCAAGAACCTTGACTTATTCAAGGCTCGTTAATTCCAAAGTTACTGGTCAGCTATTTATAGGGGCTATTTCGTTCTCCTTCAGCCAGTGAGTGTTCTTATCTCATAAGTCTTATGGCGTTTATTCGTGTTTGGGTGAGCACTTCTTGGGTCTGGTTCTGTGAGGGTTTCCTTTGCCAATTTGTGGCTAAAAAGGGGGAGAAAGGGAAGAGATGGACTAAATGGTTTGCGCAGATGGTATGTCTGGAGTCTGCAGTTCCAGATGTTGCAGAAGGAGGTCTTATCCTCAAGTTGGTGTGGAGTTCTTTGTGACTTGTGTCCTGAGTTATGAACACAGTTGTGACCTATTTTCTGAGTTACCTGGGTTAATAGATTGATACTTCTTAAGTTTCATCTTATGCCACGGATTAAACCCAGTGTTTGATCAATGAAGGTGTGCAGAATTATCTTATGCCACCATTGGTCTTTGATGAATAGACAAACATTTCTTTTCTGGAGGAGTCTTCTACATTTACTCCGGGTCTGAGTTGAAAGGAAAAAGAAATGTGTTGAATTAAGGGGGAGTGTTGGATATCTTCTTCCTCATGTGCACCTCCTGATGTGCTGCCTGGAGTTGCTGTTGTATGGTGATGTGATTCAAAATTAGCCAAGAAGATGATTCTCCATGGCTGCAGTACATAGTAGCTACTGTTGTTTATTGTTAGGATTAGATGACGTCTAACAGTAGTGTAGGGTCGTAATTACTGCTGTAATCTGAGTTGTAATGTTTATATATTTGTTTTAGCCAAAATTAGCCAAAGGGGGAGATTGTAAGTTCTTGTAATTGGCTGAAATTTTGTTAAAACAATGTTGATGTCATGGTTGATGTTGCAACATGAGCTTCTAACAGTATTGGTATGTTTTGGCCAACATTCTGGTTTGTGAATATTGGTGAAGAGGTAAAGTGCTGAAGAGTGATGTCACTTGCGATGTCTTAACATCACTATACCAGAACATTAAAACATCAGGCTGAAATGGGCTGCGCTGATTATGTTGATTTAAGGTGATCTGTCAGTTAGATTGAATGCGAATTTCCTGGTACAATCAGTTATGAAGAAGATCAGTTTATTGCGAATGTAAAGCATAAAGATATGGAGAATATTCAGAGTTAATTATTGAAGATTTAATTGAAGATTTGATTGAAGATCTATTTAGAAGCAGGATCTATTGCAGATTTGTTACAGAAGATTTGATATGATTTGAAGGCCCAAATCCAGTTGGGATTATATTATAAATAGAATGCTTGTAACCTAAGGAGTGGCACGGGTCCAAGATGTAGATAATTAGGGTTTTTTCTAAGTGAACCACTCGGGTTGTGAGATGGTCACTATGTTATTACTCAGAAATCTGTAGGTAATGAGTATTGTATTGTTCTTGGAGGAAGCTGTGAAGCGACTCCAAGGTGTGTCATGGAAGAGTGTCTTCTATGTTTATGTAATTGTAAGTTTTTGGTAATCAGACTGTTGATGCAGTGGCGGAGTTGCTGACTACTAGACATCATTACGATGATTGGAAGTGAGATGGAGTCTCTTACCTAGGGAGGACTTAGGTAGAAGGGTCATTGGGTAGTAATAAAATTAGGTAGATTGTCAACTGGTCTGTTGAGTCTGTAATTTGATACTACTAATAGTGGAATTCCTTCCTGGCTTGGTATGCCCCCAGATGTAGGTTGTTGAACCGAACTGGGTGAACAATCCTTGTGTGCAGTTCTGTAATTTTCTGTTGTTTTACATTGCAGAGTGTGTTGCTGTAACATCACACATAATATCACAGGTTTTGAGTGTCTTGTTCATACAGTAGATATTGATGTTGTGACATCGCACTTAACATCACATATCTGGTACAAGAATTTCAATTGGTATCACAGCAGGCATCCTGTCTGTTTCTGGATGAGATCTAGGGAAGATACTTTCTGGTTCATGAGCAAGAAAGATAGTTTTGCTGAGTTTTGGACTTGCTCAGTTGTATGATCCCTTGGAGTGAAGGATGGACTAGTCATGATAGCGTCCTGCTTGAGTTATTGGCACTTGGTTTAAGGATCATTGAGTAGTGCCTAAAGGTGGTTGAGGAGTTGGTGTGTGTTCCGCTGCGTGGTATCTGATGTATCCCTGGCTGGTTCTTGTATCTCTGATGGTGAGATCATAGGAAGGTATGCTCTTGGAAAGACATTAGGGTTTGGTCTCCTCAGCAGGATATTCTATGATGTTGCAGTTTGGGAAAGAAGTGATCAAAAGGTGAATGTATCTTAGTAAAAATTGCATGACATGGAAGAAGAATATATTTCGTATCAGGCATTGAAGACCAATCTGTCCAGAAATTTGATTCCTTCTTTAAAAATGAAAGAAGAGGGTGGAGACAAAGCAAAAGAGTATCACTGTCAAATCTTTCATGCGGGAGTGAAGATCTTGATCAGTTATCTCTTGAGCTTAGTTATGATGTCCTAATGAGGAGGAAGTTTCATCAAGAAAGAAGTTGAGCTTAATATGTCAATTCTAATGTCTCGACATCGCGCTACATATGAGCAGTATATGGTAAATGCTAAGACCTATTAGATTATAGCTGCTTTGAAGGATCACTGAAGCTGTGAAGTTGAACAGTTTTTGAGATGATGGTTATTATGTCATAGCATCTCAGGTGTGCTAGAAGAAGAGAAGGAGTTGATCCTTGGTTGAGCTAAACTTCCTGAAGACCATGTTATAGGGTAAATGCACCCAAGATTTTGTAAATCAGCCTGTGGTAGTTGGAATGAACTCTTCCAGTCTTGTGGCTTGAAGGATTGAAAGTAGCAGTTTGTCTATGGTATATTTATGCAGAAGGAGAACAGTTATCCCTCTTTGGTTAGATAGGAGGTCTGAACCGTGTGCTTATAAGAAGAAGCTTCTGGAAGAGTGTGTTATGCAAGTTACTGCAGTTTTGTTGGTCTATTTTTGGAAGTTGATCAGATGCTGATATGCTCTCGTGTGTTCCCTACAAGAGATATGTTTAGGAGATGTGATCTAGACTAATGACAGAACTGATGTTGAAACATCATTTCAGTTCCTTGCTCAGGGTGGAGTAAAAGATCAAGACACTGATCTAACCTGTAATGCTCTTGTGGTATGAGTGAGTGTCATGATGGCTTGAAGAAGTATCAGCAGATGCCGAGTGTGTGAAAAGGTTACCTTAACTGCTGTTGATAAGGGTGTGCATTCAACTAATGACAATATACACTGACGGAAGACTATGTATATGTCTGAAGTAAAAGTGCAGGACTGTAGAAGTGTTGAGAATTTACATTTCTCTTTATGGTGTGTGAAAGTCAAGGAGGTGTGGATGTTATCTCTGGATTTCTGCTGACGGCTCTACTAAGGGAAGTGACCTTCTTTAGTATTGCTTTGGGGTAGTCTTGAACTACTTCTTTTGTGAAGATTCAAATGTGGTAGGTTTGAAGTCTTTGGATTTTCTGAGCAGGATGGAGGTTGTCTACTCAAACTTGATTGTTGAATCAAGTCTATGAGAGCATGGAAATCTATTTCTGCAAAAGGGAGGAGGTTCTTTTGAGTGGCAGAAGGAAGAGCTGAATTCAACAATTAGATGTCATAATGTCCTGCCATCTAGCTTAACATCAGGAGTCTCTGCTGGTGATGTGGCACATCAGCCAATGATAGGGTGATCTACAGGAATGAACAATAGGATGCTTCAATAAGATCGTTCTTATGGCAGTTTGCGGGAGCTACAGGAAGGAGAAGATGTTACATGACCATGACTTAGGGAGTCTAAGTGTGTTTGCTTTTGAGCAAGTGGATCATGTAACTTGAAGATCAAGTTTCCTTGGTGGATCAAGGTATCTTTGTGAGAGTTCTGACAACGTGAGAATTCCTGAATGAGGTGATCAAACTGTGGCATTTGGTTGATCTCAGAAGTGGATTCAAAGAATCAAGATAACCAGATTGTGGCAGCTGATTATTATTGAGGATAGTCTTGGAACAAGTTACTCTTGGGCAGAAGGGTGATGAGTTGAAGACTCAAGGAGATTATTCTTCTTGAAGGTGGATGAGAGTTTAATTCTCTAGTTATTTAGATTACTATGCAATAGTAAGTCTAGTTGGTGGAGCATATCAAGAAACATAGTGATGATATCTTGGTGTGTGGTATATGTTCTATCTTGTGTTGGGACATTATCTGGTTGAATATCCTTTGTGAAGAATGATATTGTTCTGGTTTGAAGCTTGGTGTCTACATTATGCCTAAGGAACGTCTACATAGTCATACGGGAGGATGATGAAGTAGAAAGTCTGCCTTGGATGGAGAATGTAGAGAAGACTAAAGTAGATCAGGGATTGGTTGAAGATGAAGAGTATGATAGGGAATGACTACCTTTGGAGAAAGGCACAATGGTACCAATATGCATGTGCTCAGCAAGTGTGCTCAAATGTTCATCTTCATCTAGAGCATTAGTTAACCATGATTGAGGGAGTACTTGTCTATGGATTTTGCTGCAAAGATACATACACTATGAAGATTGGTTGAATCTTATAAGGGTATAATGTCGGATAACATTAGGCTGTTAGATGACATGTTGGTATGGACATGAATATTTCTAGCCATGTGAAGCTAATTGTTTGAATCATATGCACACATGCTTCTGAGGAGGAGTCTGAAGGGCAGCCTTGCTTATGTCTGGGAGAACTTGCTTTTCTCTGCAATTTCTGGAAGAACTCGGTAGGGGTTTGTGTTGATGGGAGATGTCACACTTGTCTAGGTGTGTGGTTTTAGTTCAAAGAAAGAGGACTTGACTTAAAGTGTAAAGCAGTGTATTTGTGCCTCAGATATTGTGGATGAATTTTCCAAATGTTATGATCAAGAAGTTCATTCCTGAGAGAAGTTGATCAGCTTGGTAAGATGTGAGTTTTGGAGCATGAGAAGATAACCAATCAAGAAGGAATCATGTGATTCTTGGTATTTGGATTGTTAAGCATTAAGTGAATGCGTTCAGCAGAGGGTGCGCTCTTGAAGACCTGAAGATGAGTCTTATGTTTTCCATTCATTTAAGGTGTTCTCCTTGCAAGGACATGATACAGGACATGTTTCTCTAAAGCCAAACAAGGAATTGTTTTGGTCGGTAGTGCAAGGATAAGGCAAAACACGTGTCTCTGCCTATGCATGGAGCGTTATTGGCCTAATTTATGGTATGAATCAGTTGTGAAATATTTAAGACAGTCAAGGCAGTTTTTGGAAGGTAGGCATTGAATATCAATGCTATTTTTGATACCTAAAATAGCGTTTCTTGGACCAAGAACCTTGACTTATTCAAGGCTCGTTAATTCCAAAGTTACTGGTCAGCTATTTATAGGGGCTATTTCGTTCTCCTTCAGCCAGTGAGTGTTCTTATCTCATAAGTCTTATGGCGTTTATTCGTGTTTGGATGAGCACTTCTTGGGTCTGGTTCTGTGAGGGTTTCCTTTGCCAATTTGTGGCTAAAAAGGGGGAGAAAGGGAAGAGATGGACTAAATGGTTTGCGCAGATGGTATGTCTGGAGTCTGCAGTTCCAGATGTTGCAGAAGGAGGTCTTATCCTCAAGTTGGTGTGGAGTTCTTTGTGACTTGTGTCCTGAGTTATGAACACAGTTGTAACCTATTTTCTTAGTTACCTGGGTTAATAGATTGATACTTCTTAAGTTTCATCTTATGCCACGGATTAAACCCAGTGTTTGATCAATGAAGGTGTGCAGAATTATCTTATGCCACCATTGGTCTTTGATGAATAGACAAACATTTCTTTTCTGGAGGAGTCTTCTACATTTACTCCGGGTCTGAGTTGAAAGGAAAAAGAAATGTGTTGAATTAAGGGGGAGTGTTGGATATCTTCTTCCTCATGTGCACCTCCTGATGTGCTGCCTGGAGTTGCTGTTGTATGGTGATGTGATTCAAAATTAGCCAAGAAGATGATTCTCCATGGCTGCAGTACATAGTAGCTACTGTTGTTTATTGTTAGGATTAGATGACGTCTAACAGTAGTGTAGGGTCGTAATTACTGCTGTAATCTGAGTTGTAATGTTTATATATTTGTTTTAGCCAAAATTAGCCAAAGGGGGAGATTGTAAGTTCTTGTAATTGGCTGAAATTTTGTTAAAACAATGCTGATGTCATGGTTGATGTTGCAACATGAGCTTCTAATAGTATTGGTATGTTTTGGCCAACATTCTGGTTTGTGAATATTGGTGAAGAGGTAAAGTGCTGAAGAGTGATGTCACTTGCGATGTATTAACATCACTATACCAGAACATTAAAACATCAGGCTAGAATGGGCTGCGCTGATTATGTTGATTTAAGGTGATCTGTCAGTTAGATTAAATGCGAATTTCCTGGTACAATCAGTTATGAAGAAGATCAGTTTGTTGCGAATGTAAAGCATAAAGATATGGAGAATATTCAGAGTTAATTATTGAAGATTTAATTGAAGATTTGATTGAAGATCTATTTAGAAGCAGGATCTATTGCAGATTTGTTACAGAAGATTTGATATGATTTGAAGGCCCAAATCCAGTTGGGATTATATTATAAATAGAATGCTTGTAACCTAAGGAGTGGCACGGGTCCAAGATGTAGATAATTAGGGCTTTTTCTAAGTGAACCACTCGGGTTGTGAGATGGTCACTATGTTATTACTCAGAAATCTGTAGGTAATGAGTATTGTATTGTTCTTGGAGGAAGCTGTGAAGCAACTCCAAGGTGTGTCATGGAAGAGTGTCTTCTATGTTTATGTAATTGTAATTTTTTGGTAATCAGACTGTTGATGCAGTGGCGGAGTTGCTGACTACTAGACATCATTACGATGATTGGAAGTGAGATGGAGTCTCTTACCTAGGGAGGACTTAGGTAGAAGGGTCATTGGGTAGTAATAAAATTAGGTAGATTGTCAACTGGTCTGTTGAGTCTGTAATTTGATACTACTAATAGTGGACTTCCTTCCTGGCTTGGTATGCCCCCAGATGTAGGTTGTTGAACCGAACTGGGTGAACAATCCTTGTGTGCATTTCTGTAATTTTCTGTTGTTTTACATTGCAGAGTGTGTTGCTGTAACATCACACATAACATCACAGGTTTTGAGTGTCTTGTTCATACAGCAGATATTGATGTTGTGACATCGCACTTAACATCACATATCTGGTACAAGAATTTCAATTGGTATCACAGCAGGCATCCTGTCTGTTTCTGGATGAGATCTAGGGAAGATACTTTATGGTTCATGAGCAAGAAAGATAGTTTTGCTGAGTTTTGGACTTGCTCAGTTGTATGATCCCTTGGAGTGAAGGATGGACTAGTCATGATAGCGTCCTGCTTGAGTTGTTGGCACTTGGTTTAAGGATCATTGAGTAGTGCCTAAAGGTGGTTGAGGAGTTGGTGTGTGTTCCGCTGCGTGGTATCTGATGTATCCCTGGCTGGTTCTTGTATCTCTGATGGTGAGATCCTAGGAAGGTATGCTCTTGGAAAGACATTAGGGTTTGGTCTCCTCAGCAGGATATTCTATGATGTTGCAGTTTGGGAAAGAAGTGATCAAAAGGTGAATGTATCTTAGTAAAAATTGCATGACATGGAAGAAGAATATATTTCGTATCAGGCATTGAAGACCAATCTGTCCAGAAATTTGATTCCTTCTTTAAAAATGAAAGAAGAGGGTGGAGACAAAGCAAAAGAGTATCACTGTCAAATCTTTCATGCGGGAGTGAAGATCTTGATCAGTTATCTCTTGAGCTTAGTTATGATGTCCTAATGAGGAGGAAGTTTCATCAAGAAAGAAGTTGAGCTTAATATGTCAATTCTAATGTCTCGACATCGCGCTACATATGAGCAGTATATGGTAAATGCTAAGACCTATTAGATTATAGCTGCTTTGAAGGATCACTGAAGCTGTGAAGTTGAACAATTTTTGAGATGATGGTTATTATGTCATAGCATCTCAGGTGTGCTAGAAGAAGAGAAGGAGTTGATCCTTGGTTGAGCTAAACTTCCTGAAGACCATGTTATAGGGTAAATGCACCCAAGATTTTGTAAATCAGCCTGTGGTAGTTGGAATGAACTCTTCCAGTCTTGTGGCTTGAAGGATTGAAAGTAGCAGTTTGTCTATGGTATGTTTATGCAGAAGGAGAACAGTTATCCCTCTTTGGTTAGACAGGAGGTCTGAACCGTGTGCTTATAAGAAGAAGCTTCTGGAAGAGTGTGTTATGCAAGTTACTGCAGTTTTGTTGGTCTATTTTTGGAAGTTGATCAGATGCTGATATGCTCTCGTGTGTTCCCTACAAGAGATATGTTTAGGAGATGTGATCTAGACTAATGACAGAACTGATGTTGAAACATCATTTCAGTTCCTTGCTCAGGGTGGAGTAAAAGATCAAGACACTGATCTAACCTGTAATGCTCTTGTGGTATGAGTGAGTGTCATGATGGCTTGAAGAAGTATCAGCAGATGCCGAGTGTGTGAAAAGGTTACCTTAACTGCTGTTGATAAGGGTGTGCATTCAACTAATGACAATATACACTGACGGAAGACTATGTATATGTCTGAAGTAAAAGTGCAGGACTGTAGAAGTGTTGAAAATTTACATTTCTCTTTATGGTGTGTGAAAGTCAAGGAGGTGTGGATGTTATCTCTGGATTTCTGCTGACGGCTCTACTAAGGGAAGTGACCTTCTTTAGTATTGCTTTGGGGTAGTCTTGAACTACTTATTTTGTGAATATTCAAATGTGGTAGGTTTGAAGTCTTTGGATTTTCTGAGCAGGATGGAGGTTGTCTACTCAAACTTGATTGTTGAATCAAGTCTATGAGAGCATGGAAATCTGTTTCTGCAAAAGGGAGGAGGTTCTTTTGAGTGGCAGAAGGAAGAGCTGAATTCAACAATTGGATGTCATAATGTCCTGCCATCTAGCTTAACATCAGGAGTCTCTGCTGGTGATGTGGCACATCAGCCAATGATAGGGTGATCTACAGGAATGAACAATAGGATGCTTCAATAAGATCGTTCTCATGGCAGTTTGCTGGAGCTACAGGAAGGAGAAGATGTTACATGACCATGACTTAGGGAGTCTAAGTGTGTTTGCTTTTGAGCAAGTGGATCATGTAACTTGAAGATCAAGTTTCCTTGGTGGATCAAGGTATCTTTGTGAGAGTTCTGACAACGTGAGAATTCATGAATGATGTGATCAAACTGTGGCATTTGGTTGATCTCAGAAGTGGATTCAAAGAATCAAGATAACCAGATTGTGGCAGCTGATTATTATTGAGGATAGTCTTGGAACAAGTTACTCTTGGGCAGAAGGGTGATGACTTGAAGACTCAAGGAGATTATTCTTCTTGAAGGTGGATGAGAGTTTAATTCTCTAGTTATTTAGATTACTATGCAATAGTAAGTCTAGTTGGTGGAACATATCAAGAAACATAGTGATGATATCTTGGTGTGTGGTATATGTTCTATCTTGTGTTGGGACATTATCTGGTTGAATATCCTTTGTGAAGAATGATATTGTTCTGGTTTGAAGCTTGGTGTCTACATTATGCCTAAGGAACGTCTACATAGTCATACGGGAGGATGATGAAGTAGAAAGTCTGCCTTGGATGGAGAATGTAGAGAAGACTAAAGTAGATCAGGGATTGGTTGAAGATGAAGAGTATGATAGGGAATGACTACCTTTGGAGAAAGGCACAATGGTACCAATATGCTTGTGCTCAGCAAGTGTGCTCAAATTTTCATCTTCATCTAGAGCATTAGTTAACCATGATTGAGGGAGTACTTGTCTATGGATTTTGCTGCAAAGATACATACACTATGAAGATTGGTTGAATCTTATGAGGGTATAATGTCGGATAACATTAGGCTGTTAGATGACATGTTGGTGTGGACATGAATATTTCTAGCCATGTGAAGCTAATTGTTTGAATCATATGCACACATGCTTCTGAGGAGGTGTCTGAAGGGCAGCCTTGCTTATGTCTGGGAGAACTTGCTTTTCTCTGCAATTTCTGGAAGAACTCGGTAGGGGTTTGTGTTGATGGGAGATGTCACACTTGTCTAGGTGTGTGGTTTTAGTTCAAAGAAAGAGGACTTGACTTAAAGTGTAAAGCAGTGTATTTGTGCCTCAGATCTTGTGGATGAATTTTCCAAATGTTATGATCAAGAAGTTCATTCCTGAGAGAAGTTGATCAGCTTGGTAAGATGTGAGTTTTGGAGCATGAGAAGATAACCAATCAAGAAGGAATCATGTGATTCTTGGTATTTGGATTGTTAAGCATTAAGTGAATGCGTTCAGCAGAGGGTGCGCTCTTGAAGACATGAAGATGAGTCTTATGTTTTCCATTCATTTAAGGTGTTCTCCTTGCAAGGACATGATACAGGACATGTTTCTCTAGAGCCAAACAAGGAATTGTTTTGGTCGGTAGTGCAAGGATAAGGCAAAACACGTGTCTCTGCCTATGCATGGAGCGTTATTGGCCTAATTAATGGTAAGAATCAGTTGTGAAATATTTAAGACAGTCAAGGCAGTTTTTGGAAGGTAGGCATTGAATATCAATGCTATTTTTGATACCTAAAATAGCGTTTCTTGGACCAAGAACCTTGACTTATTCAAGGCTCGTTAATTCCAAAGTTACTGGTCAGCTATTTATAGGGGCTATTTCGTTCTCCTTCAGCCAGTGAGTGTTCTTATCTCATAAGTCTTATGGCGTTTATTCGTGTTTGGGTGAGCACTTCTTGGGTCTGGTTCTGTGAGGGTTTCCTTTGCCAATTTAGGGCTAAAAAGGGGGAGAAAGGGAAGAGATGGACTAAATGGTTTGCGCAGATGGTATGTCTGGAGTCTGCAGTTCCAGATGTTGCAGAAGGAGGTCTTATCCTCAAGTTGGTGTGGAGTTCTTTGTGACTTGTGTCCTGAGTTATGAACACAGTTGTGACCTATTTTCTGAGTTACCTGGGTTAATAGATTGATACTTCTTAAGTTTCATCTTATGCCACGGATTAAACCCAGTGTTTGATCAATGAAGGTGTGCAGAATTATCTTATGCCACCATTGGTCTTTGATGAATAGACAAACATTTCTTTTCTGGAGGAGTCTTCTACATTTACTCCGGGTCTGAGTTGAAAGGAAAAAGAAATGTGTTGAATTAAGGGGGAGTGTTGGATATCTTCTTCCTCATGTGCACCTCCTGATGTGCTGCCTGGAGTTGCTGTTGTATGGTGATGTGATTCAAAATTAGCCAAGAAGATGATTCTCCATGGCTGCAGTACATAGTAGCTACTGTTATTTATTGTTAGGATTAGATGACGTCTAACAGTAGTGTAGGGTCGTAATTACTGCTGTAATCTGAGTTGTAATGTTTATATATTTGTTTTAGCCAAAATTAGCCAAAGGGGGAGATTGTAAGTTCTTGTAATTGGCTGAAATTTTGTTAAAACAATGCTGATGTCATGGTTGATGTTGCAACATGAGCTTCTAACAGTATTGGTATGTTTTGGCCAACATTCTGGTTTGTGAATATTGGTGAAGAGGTAAAGTGCTGAAGAGTGATGTCACTTGCGATGTCTTAACATCACTATACCAGAACATTAAAACATTAGGCTGGAATGGGCTGCGTTGATTATGTTGATTTAAGGTGATCTGTTAGTTAGATTGAATGTGAATTTCCTGGTATAATCAGTTATGAAGAAGATCAGTTTGTTGCGAATTTAAAGCATAAAGATATGGAGAATATTCAGAGTTAATTATTGAAGATTTAATTGAAGATTTGATTGAAGATCTATTTAGAAGCAGGATCTGATGCAGATTTGTTACAGAAGATTTGATATGATTTGAAGGCCCAAATCCAGTTGGGATTATATTATAAATAGAATGCTTGTAACCTAAGGAGTGGCACGGGTCCAAGATGTAGATAATTAGGGCTTTGTCTAAGTGAACCACTCGGGTTGTGAGATGGTCACTGTGTTATTACTCAGAAACCTGTAGGTAATGAGTATTGTATTGTTCTTGGAGGAAGCTGTGAAGCAACTCCAAGGTGTGTCATGGAAGAGTGTCTTCTATGTTTATGTAATTGTAAGTTTTTGGTAATCAGGCTGTTGATGCAGTGGCGGAGTTGCTGACTGCTAGACATCATTGCGATGATTGGAAGTGAGATGGAGTCTCTTACCTAGGGAGGACTTAGGTAGAGGTCATTGGGTAGTAATAAAATTAGGTAGATTGTTAACTGGTCTGTTGAGTCTGTAATTTAATACTACTAATAGTGGACTTCCTTCCTGGCTTGGTATGCCCCCAGATATAGGTTGTTGAACCGAACTGGGTGAACAATCCTTCTGTGCAGTTCTGTAGTTTTCTGTTATTTTACATTGCATAGTGTGTTGTTGTAAAATCACACATAACATCACAGGTTTTGAGTGTCTTGTTCATACAACAGATATTGATGTTGTGACATCGCACTTAACATCACATATCTGGTACCAGAATTTCAGACCCGAGCCTCCAGATGGAAATTTTCATCTGGGCATGAGCCAATGCTTCAAAACACAACCTATGATAGTCCAAGGGACCTCATGGACCCAATCATCAAGTCAATTTAACATCAGGGGATGCATTTACCAAAAATCAGGAATTAGGGTTTCTTGACCTAATTCACCCCTAAGTTGGCTTTTGGGACAAAAAATGAGCCAAGACCTCAAGACATGGTTTTGGGGTCTCTAATACACTACATTTATCCACTTGCAACAATGGATTGATCCAAGAAGCTTGATTCATAAGTTTCATTTTCATCTGGACCACAATTAGGGTTTTTGGGAAAAAGTCAACTGTACCTTTGACTTTTGACCAAGGCATGCTCCCAAACCTTGGGACATGATTCAATACACCCTATATCACCTATGGAGTCCATCCATTAGGTTTGATTTAGGTCAAGGACTTGATTTCACAAAGGATCGCACAATTTGGATTTCATTTGATAAAAAGTCAACTGTACAAAAAGTCAAAGTTTGACTTTTTGATTTTTTGTTCATCTAAGGTTCCTTAACCCTAAAACAATGTTAATGTGTGATTGGAATCATCATTCATCAAGAAAAATCAAGAAAAGTGAGTTAACTTGTAAAAGGGGTAACCATAAAAAACTTAGAATTTTTCTAAGTTGTGAAACAAAGTGGTTAGGGTACCAACTTCCAAGGATCATAACTTGAGATCCAAGCAACCATTTTGGATGATCCAAAGACGGATTTGTAGCTCTCGTGGCATACTTTTAAAAGTGTCAAATACATCTAATTCCAATTCCTCATGGATTTTTAGTTATGGAGTGATCAAAATGGCTGAAAACATGAAATGCCACTTTTTCCAAACACTTAGTGAAATTTTCACTAAGTCAGAATCTGTCTTTTTTTCAAAATGTAGGGGCATTTTTCACTTGGATCCAAAATGTTTCAAGACAAACTATGATCACACATGTGTTGTGTCATATGAGGGCTTTCCAAAATGCCCAAGAACTCCATCAAACTCCACTTGAGCTAGGAGTTATGACAGCTGCAACATGCCTTGCTGCAAACTGTCTTGGCAAGGCAGATTTGTGCATAAGGGCTCGATTTGATCAAATTGTGCAACAACAAGCATGGTTATCCATATGCACACCTCAAGGGGGAACAAACAAGGTACAAGCACTGATCTATCAGCCTCCCAAGTCCAAGATTCCACAAGTAGCATGCCAAACCTAAAAAGCTACAAAGATGCCAAATATCTAATTTTGTTTCCAAGCATTCAATGCATACACCAAGGTGGCATGAACTGAGCCTATTCTAACTGAATTCAGTCCAAGTTTATCTTTGAATCAAAGAACCATGGGCCTGTGCTCTAACCTCAAGTCAATGGCTAGAGGAGACTTGAGATTCCATTTTATCCACATTGGCCAAAGGCCTGCTGCAGTTGCCATTCCCTATTAATGCCAAAACAAACTTGACACACTATAAATAGACCTCATTTCTGATTAGTTTAAGTACACCAAAGGCCCTAAACAAATGCCTTTGTCAGAATCACACATTCACTCCATTTTTTGCCTTCTAAACCAAGTCACTATCGGGTTTTGAAATTGAGAGTGATTCAAACCAAATCAATCACACACACATACACACCTCATAAACATCATATAGAAGTGATCCAAACACTCACATAACATCTGGAACACCAAATTCACAAAATCACCATCCAACTGTTCAAGTTCTTGACAGAGTTGCAGTTGAGGTACCATCTCAAGTTCCATCTTGTTTTGAACCACTCCAAGCATTCAAACACATCACTTGGCACCTAAGGAAGCTGTCTGGATCATTGGAACCAGCTTGCAACACCTCTAACACAAAACACGATCACCAGCTGCAAGAGGTAAGCCTGAACTCTTCAAACTCCATGATGCATGCATATTTTACTGCACAATAGTTTTGCCATATGTTCATAATCATGTATAGAGTGTTTACCCTCAATCAATTGCTTTTTATGAATCGTGTATGAAATTTCTGAGCCTTCATGCAGAAATTAGGGTTCTTGAGGTTTCTCTTTGATTTCTTATTCCATGCTTAAAATAAATGAAATTAAAGACCTTAGACATGACCGTGAGTTGAAAACGAGCAGATTGATATGTGGATTGTGTGATTTCATCAAGTATTCAGTGAGATTGATGAGAAAATGCAAATCAGGCAAAAATTAGAACACGCGCGTGTTCTTGGTGTGTTCTTGGCGTCTTTTTTTTGAAAATTTGAAAATTTGAATATTGTTATTTTATTTAATTGATTCAAAAATTAATTTCTCTCTGAATTTTAATGATTTTGAGTTGATTCTTTTTTTAAAAATTCACAAAAATGTTAAAATATTTTATTTTACAAAAATTCCCCAAAACTATTATTTATTTCATATATTTGATATTTTTGCAAAGAATTAATATTTATTTGTTTTTTAACATTTTGAAAATTTTCTTTCTCTTGATTTTCCAAACTTAAATGGTTTTCAATCATTTTGTGGACAAAAACATGATTTTAGAAACATTGATCCAAGATCACCACTCATTTTTTTACATCTTTGCAATAATTTTTATTAAATTTTTAACAAAATTAATTCCATTTTTAAACAAAATTAGGGTTTGGGTTGATTCCACCCTCATCAATCTTTTTCAAACTCCTTGGGCCTCTAATAGAGTGTAAGACCCAACCCCTTTTGAAAACCAAAATAATTTGGGCCTCGGTCATCGTATAAGACCCACTGTGTTTTGAAACCTCGGCGCGATCGCCGTTTTCAAACAAATAACCTTGGGCCTCTCCTTGAGTTGTAAGCCCCATCACTTGTACAAAAATAACACTCATGGGCCTCTAATAGAGTGTAAGACCCAATCCCTGTGTAAATAAACCATTGTGGGCCTCACTTATTGTAGAAGTCCCTCTGTACATTTTCAAAACAACGGCACGATCGTCGCCTTTTTAACAAAATCATCTAGGCTTCTCCTTGAGCTATAAGACCCATCTTTATTCATTTTCAAACTCTTTGGGCCTCTAATAGAATGTAGGGCCACAACCCTTGTTGTACAAGAACTTTTTTGGGCCTCAGATATTGTATAAGTCCCGACACGATAAAAAATTCCCGGGGGGATCGCCATTTCAAAATCAAATCACTTGGGCCTACCCTCATGTTGTAAGTCCCATTTCTTTTCTTTAAATAATCTTTGGGCCTCTCCTTGAGTTGTAAGACCATACCTTTGTACAGAAAACCTTTTGGGCCTCGGTCATTGCATAAGTCCCAGTACAATCTTATCAAAACAACTTCCCTTTTGATTTAGGTTCAAATATACAGTTGTTATCAAAATTTTCTTTAATTTCTTTGAAAAACTAACAATACAGCATGGAAGCTTGCTCACCTGTAAGTTTTTATTCGCTTTCATTTACCTGCTTTAATATATATATCTGTATTGTGGGAAGCTGCACACTGTGAGTCTTATTTCATTCTTTTAAATACATGTCAAATATATATAACTGTATTGTGGGAAACTGCGCATGGTTAGTCTTCTTTCATACCCTTTTAAATACTTGTCATATATCAATTGTATATATACTAGTATAGTTATTTAGAGTTTTCCCCAGCAACTAGGTCTAGAACTAGGTAAAGCCATGTTGGTCACTCTTTAAATACAGTTAAAACTAGATCCCCATAGGATTTCCAGATACAGTCTTGCCTTCTCTTGGGCTTAAACAATATGGAACAAAGAGAAAGGAAATATTCCTCATGAACCTTTTCTCAGACTGTCACCCCTAGAAATTTTCAAAGAAATTCTACTCCCCGGAGTTGATCTATTCTCAGTGAATAACATCTCTTGAGTTTCTTCAAACCTCAGAACTTTCACTAAATGATCTATTCTTGGTGAATAGCATTTCTTGAACTTTTCTTGGTTTGGGACCCACAAGCTTCCTAAAAGCATACCCGCCTCTTCTTGGGCTTTGTACAAGGACCCTTTGGCTTCTTAGAAGTTCTCATACCTTCTCTTGGGCTTAACACAAGGACCCTGAAGACCTCCCAAAGGTATAGGACAGAACTTAGTCATCCTTCGTTAGAGCTGTCTTTCTAAAAAGGAGTCAAAACCTCAGACTAATTTTAGGGTTGATACTCATCCCTTAAAAGAGTCGGCCTCCTCTTGGGCATCATACTAAAGATAAAACTCTTCCACACCAATAGACTTGGACAGTCTAAATCCCCCCTTGAGTCTCAAAGACATTCTTAAGCACCCAACAAATATAGGAGAAACCCCGGATTCTGGATAAATCTCCAGCAAAGTTAAAGCCCAGTCTCTCTCCTAAAAATCCCAAACCAGGGTTGGTTTATCATCATCATAACTCTATCCCAAATCAGAACCTCAAGGCATCTGATACCTCAACTCTTGTGTAACCCTCAGCAAGAGTTGATTCCCCACTTGGACCTGCCTGGGGATCTCAATAATTCCCAGCAGAAGATAGCCTCCTCTTAGGAATTGTATAATGATCTTTCCTCAACATAGTCAGCCTCCTCTTGGGCTTCGTACAATGATTCTCCCCAGCGGAGCTAACCTTTTCAGACTCTTTTGTTGAGTCAATCACCTTTTCAGACTCTCTTGTTGAGTCATCCACTTTTCAGATTCTCTTGTTGAGTCAATCACCTTTTCAGACTCTCTTGTTGAGTCAACCACTTTGCAGACTCTCTTGTTGAAGTCCAACGACAGATTGGCAGAAATCCAACACGAATTGGTAAAAGTCCATTGTCTAGAATGGCAGAGCAGCTAAAGTCCATCCACAGTATGGCAAGCCAGTAGTCGTCTGGCGTCGTTCAAAAAGACATTGTTGAAAGTCCATCCACAGTATGGCAAGCCAGTAGTCGTCTGGCGTCGTTGCAAAAGACATTGTTGAAAGTCCATCCATAGAGTGGCAAGCCAGTAGTCGTCTGGCGTCGTTCAAAAGACAGATCTCTCCGACAACGTTTCATTAAAGATTCAATCCAGCAGTCTCGTTGGGTTTATATCCCTTTTGTTCTTCGTCATCCAGAGCAAATTTTTGGTTATATTTGGTATTCAATCACTATATACCTTGAAAGTCTGAAAGCAATCACTTTCAGGCATTCAGGTCTACAGCGTTTGAATAGGGGCAGCTGTAATACCCCAAAATTTGCTCTCTCTTTTGTCATCATAGCATAGCATTATCATATATCATATCATATCCATCTCATTAGCCTTGCATTGCATCTTTAGCATAGAAAAATGAAGCATAGCATCCCTCTTACCATCAAGGCATGTGATCAGGTGAAAGATGGGCAATCAAGGAATCATTCAAGGCACAAAAGGTCAAACAAGTTGCCTCAAGGCAAGCCAAGAGGTCTTTCATGTCTCATACTATCTCAATTGATCATCCAAAACCTCAAGAAAGTGAGATTCAATAGGAGGTTGAAGCATTACATCCTTCACTATGCAAGAGGTCCAAAAAGCTGAAGGACAATCCTCAAAAGAGATAGTTCATTGGTTCAAAATCACCCTCAAGTGGCATATCTCATCATCCTTTAAGAGGATACACAACATACTCTGAGGAATTTGAAATTGAAGACTGCACATTTTTCCCTTAGGAGGTGGGTATCAAAACTAGGGTTTCCAATTAAATCAGGTCATCTCTGATTTTTTGGACAAAACTTGATGTCATGGTATTCTACATGTTCTTAAGTGTATGAGTGTGGAAAATTGCATCTCAATTGGTTTTAGAAGTGGTTCAATTGGAAAAAAGATAAAAAATCAGGAAAATTGGGGCTAAGTCAAATAATCAGAGGAAAAAGTCAACTCTTGACTTTTTGAGGCCAAACACATGAAATTCATGTTATATGTGACCAATGTACAAAATTTGATCAAAAAACTCCAAAAGGATCATGAAAAATCAAGATTTGAAAAGTTGCCATTTTTGGAAGAAGTAGGGTTTCTAAATAAGGAAAGTTTTGGCCATTTTGCATCAGACTTTGAGCCAAGGCCATTCAAAATTGAGACATCAAATGAAAATTCCACTCGTCCACAACAAAAGATATTGTTTTAAGTTTCAAATCCATGTGTAGAACATCTCCATTGGATAAAAATTGAGTGAGATATGATTGATCAAAGTTGGAGGAAAGTAGGTCCAAAATCAGGTCATGACCAAGGATTCCTAGGTCCACGCGCAGTCATTTCTACAAATAGGTGGTGTGCCAAATGTTCACCCATTTTTCTCATGGTTAGAGGCTTCATATGAAAAACTTGTCAACATCATAATTGTTCCTTGCAATGCCCTCTTCAATGTTCATGTTGGACAAATTTTGAACTGATCAAGTTATAAGGGAGAAATCTTGGTCTCAAGATAGGATGATTATGCTGAAAATCCATGCGCATTGTTGCCTTGCCATGACATGACATTCCTCGCCCATGACCAGTTCCAAACCTTTGTGTTCCAATCCATTTTTCAACCTCTTCCAAGCCTCAATTCCACCCAATTCTCACACCAATATTGTTCTCCCATATTCCCTCTTTCCAATGACTCCAAAAACTCATCAAACCATCCATTGATTAGGGAGAAATTCATCTACAAATCACCCTATGTTCCACTGATGCATTGATGGCTTTTATACACAATTTGGTTCAGACATCCATCAAATAACTCATTCACTTATTAGAGCACACCATTGCCATTACATACATCTGCCATAGCACGTGCCATACATGAAAGTGGAAAGAACAAACTTGCTGAACAAGTTTCTGCTACACCAGCCGTGCCATTTCAAGTTCATTCTCATCTCTACCATAACACACCATGAATCATCTACACCATATCATTGCTGTCCCTAACTAACTTGACTCAGTTAGTTAGGGATGACTCACCTTAACTCACCTGACTCACTCTAACCAACTCATGTTAACCATAGTTAAGCTCACCTATAAATAGAATTTCACTCTCACATTTCAACTTCAGCTTCATTTTTCCACTCTCCCTCTCAAACACTTCAAGCTCTCTCTCTATTTCTCTCCATTTTCTCTCTGAGTTTGCACGAATCCATCATCATTCTCCTCTAATTCCACCTTTAAGCTTCATCCTCAAGCATCACTAAACTTGAAGCAGCATTGGATTATTGAAGTAAACACACTGCAAATCCATCTCCATCATCATTCTTCAGAATTTGAAAGCCTTTATTTGGCCAAGTGAAGCTCAAAGAGGAAGCAAGAATCTCTGGTTTTCTTTGTCACTCCAGTTTTCATCATTTACAGGTTTTAACATCTCAACTTTCTTGGCACGATTTACTTCATGTTTAGCTTGTTTTTGTTAATGTAAGCTTGATAGAAGCTCTGCTTACTCTGGCTAGTTGATAGGCCTCGTAAAGGCATAGTTTCAAAACTTAGGGCATATCTTCCTCTCCTCTGTTCTTTGTGTACGTGCTTGTTATGTGAAAAATAATGGCGTATCCTTGATCTCCATAACCTCAGCTTCATTTTGATATAAGAATCGTGCATTTCTGTGGAAATCAAAGTTTGCAGGTGGTGGTTGTTGGCCGGAGAAGATGACCGGAGGTCCTTCTCCGGCCGGTGGATTCAATTGTTAGGGTTTGGTGTTTTTAATCGTGACCGTTGATTTGTTCGCATCGTGTGGTGGAAGACTTGCCAGCACATTAAAATACACATGCATCTCACGTGATCCAGTTTTGACTTCAGTTAAACAATATGTGGTGCAGTGCATGGTAGTGAGTGTGTGCCTTCACGCGTGTGCATTGGATTTGCTTACTTTGACTGTTGTGTTGACTGGACTTGATCCAATGGTGATCATTGTGTTGACTTTATTTTGACTGAGAGTGCACAATTGTTAGTGTGGATTGCGCGTAAATGGACCTTGGGTCATTGCTATTTACACCTCACATTTTGAAGCCCAAACCATTTGAACATGGAAATTTACTTCTATGTACCTCCTTTCTCATTTCAATTTCTTTGTATTTTCTTCATTTTGTGCACGTTTCATTTTAATTTTTTAAAATTACAAAACAACATCAAGAAATTCTGGAAAAATTCATAAATGTTATCAAGACATTTAGTAAATTTTTGATATTTTTATTTCATGATTTTATTACATTTTTGCCACTGTTCCATAATTTTCTTTGAATTTCCATTTGTGTGCATTCCAAGTATGATACATGAATTTGTGGAATTTTGTTCTTCCTCATTACAAACTGTTTTGGCTTGATTCTTTTTGCATTGATTCACTATTACATTGAAGCATGTTAGATGATTTTTTCTTGATTTTTTAGGTCATTTTATGCCATGTTTTGATGATTGTCTTTGCACCACTTTGCATGATGTTTCAACTTGACCTAATGCATTGTTTGAAGTCATTTTGCTTTGAATTTTGACATGCTATCTTGATGTATGATTTACTTCTGACTTAGGCATCCTAATACCATTCTTTGCATAATTTTCATGAGTTCATTTGATTTTAGTTTGATGCATTTCATTTGAAGCATGATACATATCATACCATTATAACTTTAGTGCATGTTTTACATGAATTCTTTTGTGCATATTTGTATGAGCATTTGCATATTTTATGAGTCATTCATGTGATATTATAGGTCTTTGGTACACATTATAGGTCATCTTTACATGTTCATTTCAACTTGAACTATGTGCATCCTTAACATGTATTGTGTGCATTTTCTTTTTGAACTTTCACTTCACTTCTTCTTCTATCACTTCTTGAATGTCTTGAATGTTGATTCATGAATACTTTGAGATGTTTATAAACCATTTTTTCATTTGGCTTCAATTCTGATTGTTGGATTACATGTTCCACTTATGCATGTTCTTTTCATTTCTTTTCATCTTTCATCTATCCTTTCTTATGATAACATGTCTAAATGCTATGGATGATGATTGTTGCTTATTCTTTTGAACTTGTATGATGATATTCATTTGTTGTCAATATGATTCACATTCTGGTTGTGATGTTAAGATTTGATTCTTCATCTTATTCTTTTGAACTTTAATGTGTATTAAGTACTTTTTACTTCCTATGCATGTTTACTAACCATGTAGGGGCTTTGGTAAGTTGAAATTGAGTGTGGATAAGGAATCCACATTCAAACCTCTCTCCTTTCATCTTTTACAATTCAATCTTGTGTTTTGTTAAGTACTTATGTGCTTTCTTTGATTAACTCATTATCTTTCCCTTTTGAGTTACAATCCATCTTCTACTTTAGAAGTGAATTGTTTAACTCATTCCTTCTTTAGACTTTAGGTTTTGCAACTTCACAAACCATTAGGATCACTCCCTTAACTAATCAATTAGGATTGAGTCTTAGTTCACATAGATTTTACCTTTCTCTCCCACTTGAGCCTTTCATCTTCTCATCTCAAAGAAAATTCAAATTATGTGATAAAGGTAAGCATTTATTGCATTTAGGCCTTTCATATAAAGAAAAGATTATAAGGGGTCTTCTCTTATAATCTTAGAATGTGTAGCATATAGCCCATCTTGGGTCAATGTGTTAAACATTTGATCTTGTATGAGGGACTTAAATGCAATACTTGTTGAAGATACAAATAAAGAAAAATACTTCTTCATTTCATAATCAACAAAAACACTTAATAAATACAAGTATGCTAGTGTGTTTGAACCTTAATAATTGGAACTAAATGTGAGGGTCTTCTTCACACTTAGTGTATTTTCTTACTCATTCCATCTTGGAATGTGAGGATGTATACATTCTAGTGATTAAGATTTAGATACACTATCATATGCAAACAAATGAAAAAACTTCTCTCTTAAAAGACTTCAAACAAACAATAACGTCTTTCCTTCGGGAATTCTTTTCTCATCTCACTCATTCTCAACGTACGAACGTGCTTCTACTCGTTCTCTTGCAAGATGGTAACGCACTCGGACCAGCGAGCCTGTAACACCTGAGCTAAGACGTTAGCCGTTCCTTAAAAAACACAAACAATCTATCCCTAGTGAGGGGAACTACGTCGCTCTGATTCTCATGTTTTCGATGAGATACGTAGGCAGTGGGGTAGGGCCCATTCGAGCACTTCTTTTATTTTCCCTACATTTGTTTCTCTTTCTCTCTCCTTTCCTTTTTTCCAGATCTCCAGTTAGCAGTTCCTTTTCCAGTATCCTTTCCTTACACCCTTTGATTGAAGCAGCAAGCGTGGATCCCATCGGGTACGATGGACGTGAGGGGGTGCTAATACCTTCCTCTCGCGTAACCGACTCCCGAACCCATTTCTCTTGGTCGCAAGACCATGCTTTTCTTTCTCTTCAGGTTTACGCAGTGTTTCCTTTACCTCTCTTGGGATAAATACACATTGCTGGCGACTCTGTTTCGGTGCCACTTTCGCGTTTGTACTTGGATGAAAATCCTGGGAGCGACAGCTGGCGACTCTGATGGGGATAGGTTGACCTATTGCTGGTCCATCCTAAGCGAGTCAATCCTAGCGCTTGTTTGCTTTTCTTTCATTGGGTGTTTACTGTTATCTTGTATTTGCTGTTTACTGTATTTTAACACTTGTACCATATTTACAGCATGTTAGCATTTACATTTCATATATTATACTGTGTTGCACTGTTCTGTCTGTGTGGCGGGATGGGATTTCTGAGAGATGAGCCCATTACCAAGGCTTGAGTGCATACTTAGATTTAGAGTGGAGAATAGTGGGACCTACGTACCATCTGTGTACGTTGGGTAATCACGAAATTCACAACTAGACGAGGCTATCTTGGGACCCATCATGGCATACGCATCTTGCGTATTCCAGGATGTCGATCTAGAGAGCTGTCGACTCTAGTGACCGATCATGAGGACCTTAGTGGAAACATCTCTCTTTAGTGGTGACAGTGGCAGACCACATTCTGTGGCAAACCCACTCGCACCCGAGGGCCCACTTTGGAACTTGCATAGGAGACCTTTATTTTCTAAGGTGAATAAGTGGACGACCTCTTTGATTGGCATAGCATTGTATCCTACGGGCTGAATGTGCTATCGCTTCTCAAACCTTCGAAGCTGGCAAATCTTGTTTTCTAGGAACCACATGTGAGTATGGGTGGGATGTTTACAGGTTTGCAGGTAACCTAGCCTCCTACATACGTTACTTGTGATTCTATGATTGTTACAGACATTGTATCCTATGACAGTGGTTTGAGTATTCATCTCAGATATATTGCCAGATTCAGTATAGAGACACAGTGCACACAGTTTAACACAGACACAGACATCTGAATGCTTGATCACATGCCTTTTGCATTTGCATACTCATATCATAATAGGTTATGTTTGTCATTTTCAGGTACCTACCATATTGTCTGATTCCAATCATGAGTTTCCAAGAAGTTGAGGTTAAAAGGAAGAATAATGTGTCATATAAATTCCCTGATCCTAAGCTGAATTCATTGAACAGGATGATAGGCATGGCAGGGTCTGGTGTTCTTTGCACTTTTCAGAAGGAATATGGAGAGCTGATTAAAATGGAATGTGCATTCACAAAGTATGAGAAGGATAGGTTGCACACTTTCCTACAGTTCTATGAACCATCGATGAGATGTTTCCTGTTCCCTGACTACATTTTGATGCCCACTTTGGAGGAATTCTCATTTATTTTGGGAATTCCAGTCACGTCTTCTATACCGTATTTTTCTGAAGATGCTCTTACCCCCAAAGTAATTGCTGCTGTTCTACATCTGGACCTGTCTGTTGTAAAAAGTGGCCTGAGTAAACTTAAAGAAGACGAAGGATTTCATTTGGAGTTTCTTTTTCAACAAGCTCAGGAAGCTGCCAAGGATAAAAACTGGACCACTTACAATGTTGTGTTAGCTCTTTGTATCTATGGTTTGGTGCTTTTCCCCAGTCAACCTGACTTTGTTGATATGCAGGCGATGAAAGTGTTCGTTTCGAAGAATCCAATTCCTACCCTGCTAGGGGATTTTTATTACTCAGTACACTACAAAAATGAGAAGGGAAGAGGAAGTCTGGTTAGTTGCTGTACCCAATTATTATGTCATTGGCTCTTCAAACATTTACCTCGAACTGGTGCTTTCGTAGAAACTACTGAGACAATGAAATGGTCCAAGAGATTGATAGGTTTGACTGCCAATAACATCATTTAGTTTGATCCCAAATTACTGACAATAGAGCTTACTGTTAAATGTGGAAGCTTTCCGAACGTGCCTCTACTTGGAAGAAGAGGTGGGATTAACTACAACCCAGTGTTGGCTGTTAGACAATTTGGTTATGCTTCGAGAAATCCTCCTGCTGATGAAGAGATTAGTGCTTCTTTATTTTTCGTGGGAACCAAGAATGAAAGAGTGCAAGAAGTAATAAATGCCTGGAAATTTAGGCAAAGAGAGGGAAAGTTAATTTTTGGCAAAGGAGACTGTAAATCATACCCTGACTACGATGCTTGGATTGAGATGAAGGTCAAAGAGCTGTTGCTACCCTTTTCAAGAGAGATTCTCTTATGTCCAAATCAACACTCCATGGTACCGGTTGAAGAGTACGAGAAATGGAAGAAAATGGTTAGAGAATTGCAGATAGATAACTCTGGAATGAGCAGATGTCTTCAGAAAGCTCTGGCTGACAACAAAGATTTGGAGAAGAGAGCTTTGAAAGCAGAGAAAATCCTGGCAGACAAAGAAGAAGATTTTGATGATAGAGCTTGGTACTTCCGAAAACTTACTTTGGGAGCAGATGATACTAGTCAGGCTCACAAGGCTACAAAGCAGGCGCTAGCCCGAAGCAAGGATTCATTAGCTAAACTTCGTCAAGCTTGGGATGAAGTCAGAATTGAAAACTCTGAATTGATGACCCAGTTAAAAGATAAAGATGAAGAGCTGAAGAAAGCACATGTAGCAAGAAGAAAGTATCGAGAGGATCTTGGTAAAAGTCAAGAACAGGTAAGGAATGCTGAAGATAAGCTAAAAATTGCCAACAAAGAGCTTGAAGATGTCACGGAAGAACTGAAGCTGGTTAAAATTCAAGCTGGAATTAAGAGGCGCAAAGGAGCCGGTGAAGATGAAGCCTTGCTGATGCACATGGGCTCATTATCTGATGCATTGGAAAAAAGGGACGTCGTAATCAAAGAGCTGATTGAGAAGCCACATCATCAGCATACCTGCATCCTGTTCGAAGAGATTAAGTATTCCAGCCAGAAGCTGAAAGACGTAGAGTTATCAGATTAATGATTGTTGTCATTTCTTTGTAATTTGCAATGGTTACCATCAGAATTGTTGATGGATCCATTTGACTGCTTGTTTCTTATTCTGTTGCTGAAACTATGACAAATGTGCTTGAAAACTTTTGGGAATTTGTATGAAATGAGCTATTTCTGTTCACAATTTCTAGTCTTCAGATATATGTGACGTAATAAGATATATGCACAATGGCACACTACCCAATCACTATTTCTGGTCATCAGATATTTGTGATCGGTGTATCTGAATATCTCTTCAAGGCAAAACTCAATGATCATGATTTATGGTCGTCAGAAATTCGTGGTTATGATTGGAATCAGGATATGAAAAGTGACAAACATAATTATGCATTTGCATTTGCATAGCATATCATTTTTTGCATTGCAGGTTTTCTTTGTGCAGGCGCTTGCTAACCTTTATTTGGTCTTCAGGCACGATAGCTGATACCCCAGTTCACCGATACTCTACCCGACGCAATCAAGCCAGAGTCATGGAACAAGTTCAGACTGAATTAGCTGATTTGAGGAGGAGGATGGAGCAGTTCATGAACCTTATGTAGGGGATTGCTCAAGGTCAGCAAGAGCTGAGGGCTGGTCAGGAAACCATGAGGGTTGGTCAAGATGCCATGAGAGTCACTATTCAGAGGCTGGAGACTGAAATTCCAAATCGCAATGTGCACACTCCTCCTGTCGGCAACATCCCCACTGGTGGGGTACATCTGGGACTTGATAATAATGGTTTAGAGGATGGTCAAGATGACCAGTTTACCGCATTCAACAATGACATGGGTTTCTACAATGAAGACCGGAAGTACGAAGGGTTAGATGAAAGACTCAAGGCTATTGAGAGCCAAAATCCTCTGGGGATTGACGTAGAAGACATGGGTCTCGTGCAAGGTGTGAGAATCCCTCCTAAGTTCAAACTCCCTACATTGGATAAGTACAATGGCAATACCTGTCCCAAAACACATTTGCAAGCTTACAATCGCAAGATTGCCGCTTATACTGAAGACCAAAAGCTCTGGATGTATTTCTTCCAGGACAGCCTGTCAGGCGCCTCCTTGGAATGGTACGTTAAGCTGGACAGGGTTCATATAAAGAGCTAGAAATATTTGTGCGCTGCGTTTCTGAAGCAGTATCAATATAATTTGGACATGGCACCCAATCGTACTCAGCTGCAGAGTATGACTCAGGATCACAAGGAGGGCTTTAAACAATACGCGCAGAGATGGAGAGAATTGGCTGCTCGAGTTCAACCACCTTTGGCTGATCGTGAGATTGCTGATATGTTCATGAGCACACTCCAAGGCCGTATTTGGATAGATTGGCTGCGTGTCCTTCAACAGGGTTTGCCGACATTGTTATTGCTGGGGAACAAATAGAGAGTCTGCTGAAGTTGGGTAAGATTCAAGACGTCAGTGGGACTGGTGCTTCGAGTTCGAGGAAAACCTTTGCTAATGGACCAAGGAAAAGAGAAGGTGAGTCCAGTGTTGTGCATAGAGGAAAGGGCAGAGGCAGGACTCAATCCTATCATCAGGTGGACGCTGTAACCATTTCGGTTCTGGCATGACAGCAAGCTCCAGATCAGCAAGCTAGACCCTGATTCCAGACTAATAGACAAAGGGACCGTAAGTTTGATCCCTTACCTATGACATATGCTGCTTTGTTACCACAATTGCTCAAAGAGAAGTTGGTTGAACTACGGACTATGAGGCCGGTAGATACTGGAAAATTGCCTCAAAATTATGATGCTAATGTTCGATGTGAATTTCATTCTGGTGCGTCGAGTCACTCGATAGAAAAGTGCTGGGCTTTTCAACATAAGGTTCAGGACCTGATTGACGCAAAAGCTATCAATTTCTCTAAGCCGCCGAATGTTCGTGATAATCCAATGCCTCATCATGGAGATGCAAGCATGCATGCTATTTCTGATGGCGAGAAATTGAATCTGATTACCGATGTTAACTTGGTAAAGACTCTGCTGTTGATTGTAAAAGAGCGTTTGTTAAAAGGAAAGGTGTTTCCTGGATGTGGCTCTGATTGTGAGGATTGTTCAAGACAGATTAATGGTTGCAGTAAGTTGAAAGTTGGACTGCAAGATCTTATGGACGAAGGAAGCCTTCAGTTTGATAAGGTAGAGAAGGAAAAAGATGTTTCTGCCGTTACCATTTATTATAATCCAGTTGAAATACAGGTGCCTGTTGAAGCTCCTGTTGCTATCATCATGCCCGAGAGGCCGAGACCAGTTATGATTATAGTTCCTGAACCTGCTTCTTATGTGTCTAATAGGGCAGTTCCGTGGCAATATGGAACTAACAATCATCAAGGAGGAAGTCAACAGAAAGTAGAGGCTGCTGTTGGTACCAGTGTTGAGAATGTCAGCGGACCAAGTGGTTTCACCAGAAGTGGTCGACTGTTTGCTCCCCAGACTCTAAGGAGTGATAAAGAAGCTGAAGCCGCTGCAAGAACAAAAGGAAAACAGGTTGTTGGTGATGAGGTGCCTGTTCAGGAAGAGGACCCTAAAGTCAATTTTGATAGTGATGTTGAGGAATTTATGAGGATTATCAAGAAGAGCGATTATAAGATCATTGATCAGCTCAATCAGACACCCTCTAAAATCTCAATATTATCCCTGTTAATGAGTTCAAATGCACACCGGGCTGCTTTGTTGAAGGTTTTGAATATGGCATACGTTCCCCATGAGATTACTGTGAATCAGTTAGAGGGAGTAATTTCTAATGTTAATGTGAGCCACGGGTTGGGGTTTACGAATAGGGATTTGACTCCAGATGGACGTAATCACAACAAAGCGTTGCACATCACACTTGAATGCAAAGGAGCTATTTTGTCGCATGTGCTGGTCGACACAGGTTCTTCCTTGAATGTGTTACCCAAAAAGGCCCTGATGAAAATTGAAGTAGATGGATTGATTCTTAGACCCAGCGATCTGATTGTGAGAGCTTTCGATGGATCCCAAAGATCGGTGTTTGGAGAGGTAGAATTACCAATACAAGTTGGTCCACAAATATTCAAGACAATCTTTCATGTTATGGACATTCAGCCTGCTTACAGCTGTTTGTTGGGCCGACCGTGGATTCACGCAGCCGGCGCAGTTACCTCCACACTACATCAGAAGCTCAAATATGTGTTCGAGGGTCAAGTGGTTACCGTTTACAGTGAGGAAGATATATTTGTGAGTCATCTATCCACTTTCAAATATGTGGAAATGGATGGAGAAATTCATGAAACCCTGTGCCAGTCTTTTGAAGCCTTGAATATCAACAAATTCCCAGAATCTACTTCAACATCAGCGGTATCAAATGTGCCAGTTGGGCCGAGTGCATCAATTGCGTCCTACAAGCAGGCCAGAGAAGTGGTTGAAAGCGGAAATGCCCAAGGTTGGGGTAAAGCTATCGACGTGTTTGTGAAAGAAGATAAGTTCGGCATTGGATACCAACCGGGCCAGACGCCAGTTCCCCGATTTCGTGGACCAATCAATTTCAACAGTGGAGGAATTATCAACCCTAATCAGTTCTGCTCAGCAATAGAAGGTGGCGCTGAAAGCTCAAATTATCTGGACAGATGGGTATATTCACTGGCTCCGGGCGAGGCATTGCAAAACTGGTCTAGTGAAGAAGTCATTCATGTTGTACACCATTCAGAGTAATAATTCTTGTCTTTCATAATGCATAAAATCCCACACTCTGCCCAAGGTGTGAGGATCCATTTGTAGGGCCACCATATTTTCTCATATAATGTTCAAACATCAATAAAAAGGACGTTTTTGTTTACAAATTTGTGTTCCTTTATTCCTTCTTTATTTTTATTTTTGCACAAAGAAAAATAAAATGATAATGCACTTTCTTTTCTTTTGTTTTCAAGCAAAAATAATCTAAAATAAAGCATCAATCCAATCATGCAGACTTGATTTTGTGGATTCCTCTGAAAATGATTCTGTTATGCCCACGTATGATTTCGACAATCCGATCTATCAAGCTGAGGAGGAAAGTGATAAGGACTATGAACTCCCGGAAGGGTTGGTTAGATTGTTGAAACAGGACGAAAAGACCATTCAGCCTCATCAAGAAGCTCTTGAGGTTATTAATATTGGTTCAGAAGAAAGCAAGAAAGAGATCAAGATCGGTGCAAGTCTGCGGGCTAATGTAAAGCAAGAGCTGATAGTCATGCTACGTGAATATGTTGACATCTTTGCTTGGTCATATCAAGATATGCCGGGTTTAGATACAGACATAGTTGTGCATAGACTACCATTGAAAGAGGATTGTCCACCGGTCAAGTAAAAGCTGCGCAAAACGAAACCAGAAATGGCTTTGAAGATTAAGGAAGAGGTACAGAAACAGTTGGATGCAGGTTTTCTGGCAGTAACCAACTATCCTCCCTGGGTGGCCAATATAGTACCGGTGCCGAAGAAAGATGGTAAGGTCAGAATGTGTGTGGATTACAGAGATCTCAACAGGGCGAGCCCTAAAGATGATTTTCCACTCCCTCATATTGATGTGCTAGTTGATAATACTGCTCAGTTTTCAGTGTTCTCATTTATGGATGGATTCTCCGGGTACAATTAGATAAAGATGGCGCCTGAAGACATGGAGAAGACGACATTCATTACCCCGTGGGGTACCTTCTGTTACAAAGTAATGCCTTTTGGGTTGAAGAACGCAGGGGCAACTTACCAAAGAGAAATGGTGACGTTATTCCACGATCTAATTCACAAAGAGATTGAGTGCTATGTGGATGACATGATTGCTAAATCAAAGACAGAAGAGGAACATCTGATCAACTTGAAGAAGTTGTTTGAGAGGTTGAGGAAATTCAGGTTGAGACTGAATCCTAACAAGTGTACTTTCGGCGTGCGGTCTGGAAAATTACTTGGTTTCATTGTTAGTGAAAAAGGAATAGAGGTTGATCCTGCTAAAGTGAAGGCTATACAAGATATGTCTGCACCGAGAACTGAGAAAGAAGTTCGCGGCTTTTTAGGGAGATTGAACTACATTTCAAGGTTCATATCTCACCTAACTGCCACCTGCGAACCGATATTCAAAATGCTAAGAAAAGATCAAACGGTCAGGTGGAATGATGATTGTCAAATTGTATTCGATAAAATAAAAAGATATTTGCAGGAACCTCCGATTCTGATACCTCCAGTTCAAGGGAGACCACTGATTATGTACTTGACAGTGCTCGAAGGATCCATGGGTTGTGTTCTCGGTCAGTACGACGAGACAGGTAGGAAAGAACATGCTATCTACTACCTGAGCAAAAAGTTTACAGGTTGTGAATCGCGTTATTCAATGCTTGAGAAGACATGTTGTGCACTCGCATAGGCCGCAAAGCGATTGAGACAATATATGCTCACACATACAACCCTATTGATCTAAAAAATGGATCCAGTCAAGTATATTTTTGAGAAACCAGCACTTACAGGCAGAGTTGCAAGGTGGCAGATGGTACTGACAGAGTACGATATTCAATATACTTCGCAAAAGGCAATCAAAGGAAGTATACTGTCAGATTATCTTGCGCAACAGCCTCTTGATGATTACCAACCCATGAAGTTCGATTTCCCTGATGAGGACATCATGTTTCTCAAAGCGAAAGACTGCGAGGAACCACTTCTGGAGGAGGGGCCTGACCCTGAATCCAAATGGAGTTTGATGTTTGACGGGGCAGTTAATATGAATGGGTGCGGAGTTGGTGCAGTTCTCATTACGCCAGAGGGCGTTCACATGCCCTTCACTGCCCGAGTAACTTTCGGGTGTACCAACAATGAAGCAGAATACGAAGCTTGCATACTAGGGATTGAGGAGGCTATTGATTTACGAATCAAGACCCTCGATATCTTTGGTGATTCAGCACTGATAATCAATCAAGTAAAGGGAACTTGGTACACACATCAGCACAATTTGATTCCGTATAGAGATTATACGAGGAGATTGCTGACATTCTTTACAACTGTCAAGTTGTACCACGTTCCCATAGATGAAAATAAGTTTGCAGACGCCTTGGACACTATATCTTCGATGATCAAAGTGCATGGTTGGAACTTTGTACCCAGGATTGATGTATCTCGTCTTGATAGACCTGCTTTTGTGTTTGATGTTGATGCAGTGTCTGACGACAAGCCTTGGTACCATGACATTAAATGCTTCTTGGAAAATCAAGAATACCCGCCTGGGGCATCTTCCAAAGACAAGAAGACATTAAGAAGGCTGGCCGGTAGTTTCTTCTTGAACAAAGATGGCGTGCTGTATAAAAGAAATTTTGACACGGTTCTGCTCAGATGCGTGGATAGACACGAAGCGGACCTGTTGATGAGTGAAGTGCACGAAGGCTCTTTCGATACCCATGCCGGAGGACATGCGATGGCTAAGAAATTGTTGAGATCGGGATATTATTGGTTGACAATGGAGTCGGATTGCTGCAAGTATGCCCGCAAGTGTCACAAATGCCAGATCTATGCAGACAAAGTACACGTTCCTCCAAATCCATTGAGTATCATGTCCTCTCCGTGGCCCTTTGCAATGTGGGGCATTGATATGATCGGGAAAATTGAGCCTACTGCTTCAAACGTCCATTGTTTCATCTTGGTCGCCATTGATTACTTCACTAAATGGGTTGAAGCAGCATCTTATGACAATGTCACTAAGCAAGTGGTAGCTCGTTTCTTGAAACGAGATATCATTTGTCGATATGGAGTTCCCGAAAGAATCATTACTGATAATGGTTCTAATTTGAATAACAAGATGATGGATGAGCTATGGCGGGACTTCAAAATTGAACATCACAATTCTTCTCCGTACCGCCCAAAGATGAATGGCGGCCAACAAAAATATCAAGAAGATTGTGCAAAAGATGGTTGTCACGTACAAAGATTGGCATGAGATGTTACCATTTGCTTTGCATGGGTATCGAACATCAGTCCGCACGTCCACTGGGGCAACACCATACTCACTTGTATATGGTATGGAGGCAGTTCTACCGGTCGAAGTTGAGATTCCCTCTCTCCGAGTATTGATGGACGTTAAACTAGATGAAGCTGAATGGGTATGAGCCAGATTTGATCAGCTGAGCCTTATTGAGGAGAAACGATTAGCAGCAATATGTCATGGCCAGCTATACCAGCGCAAAATGAAGCGGGCATTCAACCAAAAGGTTCGACCTCAAGTTTACAAGGTCGGAGATGTGGTAATCAAGAGAATACTTCCTCCGAGTACAGATCACAGGGGCAAATGGACTCCTAATTATGAAGGTCCATTCGTGGTTAAAAAGGTTTTCTCAGGTGGAGCCTTATTGCTGACAACCATGGATGGTGAAGACTTTTCATCCCCTGTTAATTCAGATGCAGTTAAAAAATACTTCGTATAAATAGACCCACTGGATAAAAAGAAAGAGAAAAAATCCAGGCAAAAAAGGGCATCCCGGCGAACCAAAAACAGAATAAAGGTTCGGGCAAAAATTAGGGATATAATTGAAAAAATTGTACACCCGGTAAGTTGAAAACCCGAAAGGGCAAATTAGGCAAAAATGGGTATCCCGGTGGATTGAAAACCTGAAAAGGCGATCCACGCAAAAGAGGGATTTAAGCGAATGACTGCAGTCTGAATTAATCTGTACGTTCTTTACTCTTCAGCAAAATAGCAAAGCTTCCGAAGGAGGAATTGTTCCGACCACGAACTTCCGAAGGCGAAGATGATCAAGAGAGTTGGAATACATACTGGTTATAACAGAATCAGAAATCAGTTGGAACCCAATTTCCGCATTATCATTAGGATATATTTCTTTTCTCAATTTTATGGCAATCAACTCTTTCAGGGGTTTGCTTCCGATTGTAAATTCGCCAATTTTGGCATTTTATCAATAAAATTGAATATTCAGTCACAAGCTCTTATTTTCATTTTACTGTTTTGTCTGCAAAAACGTCCGATTTTTGATAATAAAACATTATTTTGAAAATATCATGGCCTTGCAAGAACATGCACAAAAAAGACAATTAAAATTACTTTGCCTGTTGGACAACCTTGGATGGTGGATTCAAAAAACCACGCAATATCCTGGGGCATGTGCATATACATTTTCTGTTGCAGGTAATGAGTGTGATCGATCCAAGCAGCACGAAAGTTATCTCTCAGCACCAACAGATATTTTCTATGACTTGATACTGTTGTATCTTATTAAGTCGATTCTTTCATTCAAGATTTCCCACCGGGTTTTGTGACGACAACGGTTGCGAAGATTGAATTCTTCTGTGTTGATAACGGTTATTAATGCAGTGAGCACTTCATGTATATAACGAGTGCAAATCTTCTGGTACCTCGCAGACGATGTGAAGGGTAGTTCAAGAGCAAATGTTCGGAAGTTGAAGACAGGGTGTTCGTCTAAGAGTTTGAAAACGCTTGGTTTTCTATAAAATCCTCTTAAGAGACGAAGCTTCTCGCAGTAGTATCCCCGGTGGAGTTTATTCTCGGCAGGATTTGCCAGCAAGTGGTAGTGTCATATTTCCCGTAGGTTTCAGCATGTGAAATTTGTCAAAGAATAATTCCCTGTTGAATTGTTTTCTCTCCCCACAGAGTTCGACATTTTGACAGTAATTTCCCCAGCAAGGTCTAAATAGGTCGAGGGAATCTCTTCTTCAGCAAATTGTCAATATATGATATTACCCAGCCGGTGGTGTAATTCTCAGCATTGCTCATTTACAACTCAAAGTCCAATTTATTTTTGGCATACATTATTCCAGCATGTGGTATAGTATTACAGATGTTTGTTCCAGCAGGTGGGATGATCATTACAGACAGTTTGTTCATATTATTCCAGCAGGTGGGATAGTATTGCAGATGGTTGTTCCAGCAGGTGCGGTGATTATTATATTCAATTGTTCATATTATTCCAGCAGGTGGGATAGTATTGCAGATGGTTGTTCCAGCAGGTGGGGTGATCATTGTATACAATTGTTCATATTATTCCAGCAGGTGGGATAGTATTGCGATGGTTTTTCCAGCAGGTGGAATGATCATACAAACAGTAGTTTTTGTTGTTCCAGCAGGTGGGATGATGATAAACAACTTTATTCTCGGCAAAGTCCAACGTTGGTTTGGCAAAGCTTCCAAAGCCGGTTTGGTAAGCATCGAAGTCCAATGTTAGTTTGGCAAAGCTGCAAAAGTCCATCTGAAGATGGCAAGTTTGAGATTCCAAAGCCGGTTTGGTAATCATTGAAGTCCAACGACAGATTGGCAGAAATCCAACACGAATTGGTAAAAGTCCATTGTCTAGAATGGCAGAGCAGCTAAAGTCCATCCACAGTATGGCAAGCCAGTAGTCGTCTGGCGTCGTTCAAAAAGACATTGTTGAAAGTCCATCCACAGTATGGCAAGCCAGTAGTCGCCTGGCGTCGTTGCAAAAGACATTGTTGAAAGTCCATCCATAGAGTGGCAAGCCAGTAGTCGTCTGGCGTCGTTCAAAAGACAGATCTCTCCGACAACGTTTCATTGAAGATTCAATCCAGCAGTCTCGTTGGGTTTATATCCCTTTTGTTCTACGTCATCCAGAGAAAATTTTTGGTTATATTTGGTATTCAATCACTATATACCTTGAAAGTTTGAAAGCAATCACTTTCAGGCATTCAGGTCTACAGCGTTTGAATAGGGGCAGCTGTAATACCCCAAAATTTTCTCTCTCTTTTATCATCATAGCATAGCATTATCATATATCATATCATATCCATCTCATTAGCCTTGCATTGCATCTTTAGCATAGAAAAATGAAGCATAGGATCCCTCTTACCATCAAGGCATGTGATCAGGTGAAAGATGGGCAATCAAGGAATCATTCAAGGCACAAAAGGTCAAACAAGTTGCCTCAAGGCAAGCCAAGAGGTCTTTCATGTCTCATACTATCTCAATTGATCATCCAAAACCTCAAGAAAGTGAGATTCAATAGGAGGTTGAAGCATTACATCCTTCACTATGCAAGAGGTCCAAAAAGCTGAAGGAAAATCCTCAAAAGAGATAGTTCATTGGTTCAAAATCACCCTCAAGTGGCATATCTCATCATCCTTTAAGAGGATACACAACATACTCTGAGGAATTTGAAATTGAAGACTGCACATTTTTCCCTTAGGATGTGGGTATCAAAACTAGGGTTTCCAATTAAATCAGGTCATCTCTGATTTTTTGGACAAAACTTGATGTCATGGTATTCTACATGTTCTTAAGTGTATGAGTGTGGAAAATTGCATCTCAATTGGTTTTAGAAGTGGTTCAATTAGAAGAAAGATAAAAAATCAGGAAAATTGGGGCTAAGTCAAATAATCTGAGGAAAAAGTCAACTCTTGACTTTTTGAGGCCAAACACATGAAATTCATGTTATATGTGACCAATGTACAAAATTTGATCAAGAAACTCCAAAAGGATCATGAAAAATCAAGATTTGAAAAGTTGCCATTTTTGGAAGAAGTAGGGTTTCTAAATAAGGAAAGTTTTGGCCATTTTGCATCAGACTTTAAGCCAAGGCCATTCAAAATTGAGACATCAAATGAAAATTCCACTTGGCCACAACAAAAGATATTGTTTTAAGCTTCAAATCCATGTGTAGAACATCTCCATTGGATAAAAATTGAGTGAGATATGATTGATCAAAGTTGGAGGAAAGTAGGTCCAAAATCAGGTCATGACCAAGGATTCCTAGGTCCACGCGCAGTCATTTCTACAAATAGGTGGTGTGCCAAATGTTCACCCATTTTTCTCATGGTTAGAGGCTTCATATGAAAAACTTTTCAACATCATAATTGTTCCTTGCAATGCCCTCTTCAATGTTCATGTTGGACAAATTTTGAACTGATCAAGTTATAAGGGAGAAATCTTGGTCTCAAGATAGGATGATTATGCTGAAAATCCATGCGCATTGTTGCCTTGCCATGACATGACATTCCTCGCCCATGACCAGTTCCAAACCTTTGTGCTCTAATCCATTTTTCAACCTCTTCCAAACCTCAATTCCATCCAATTCTCACACCAATATTGTTCTCCCATATTCCCTCTTTCCAATGACTCTAAAAACTCATCAAAACATCCATTGATTAGGGAGAAATTCATCTACAAATCACCCTATGTTCCACTGATGCATTGATGGCTTTGATACACAATTTGGTTCAGACATCCATCAAATAACTCATTCCCTTATTTGAGCACACCATTGCCATTACATACATCTGCCATAGCACGTGCCATACATGAAAGTGGAAAGAACAAACTTGCTGAACAAGTTTCTTCTACACCAGCCGTGCCATTTCAAGTTCATTCTCATCTCTACCATAACACACCATGAATCATCTACACCATATCATTGCTCTCCCTAACTAACTTGACTCAGTTAGTTAGGGATGACTCACCTTAACTCACCTGACTCACTCTAACCAACTCATGTTAACCATAGTTAAGCTCACCTATAAATAGAATTTCACTCTCACATTTCAACTTCAGCTTCATTTTTCCACTCTCCCTCTCAAACACTTCAAGCTCTCTCTCTATTTCTCTCCATTTTCTCTCTGAGTTTGCACGAATCCATCATCATTCTCCTCTAATTCCACCTTCAAGCTTCATCCTCAAGCATCACTAAACTTGAAGCAGCATTGGATCATTGAAGTAAACACACTGCAAATCCATCTCCATCATTATTCTTCAGAATTTGAAAGCCTTTATTTGGCCAAGTGAAGCTCAAAGAGGAAGCAAGAATCTCTGGTTTTCTTTGTCACTCCAGTTTTCATCATTTACAGGTTTTAACATCTCAACTTTCTTGGCACGATTTACTTCATGTTTAGCTTGTTTTTGTTAATGTAAGCTTGATAGAAGCTCTGCTTACTCTGGCTAGTTGATAGGCCTCGTAAAGGCATAGTTTCAAAACTTAGGGCATATCTTCCTCTCCTCTGTTCTTTGTGTACGTGCTTGTTATGTGAAAAATAATGGCGTATCCTTGATCTCCATAACCTCAGCTTCATTTTGATATAAGAATCGTGCATTTCTGTGGAAATCAAAGTTTGCAGGTGGTGGTTGTTGGCCGGAGAAGATGACCGGAGGTCCTTCTCCGGCCGGTGGATTCAATTGTTAGGGTTTGGTGTTTTTAATCGTGACCGTTGATTTGTTCGCATCGTGTGGTGGAAGACTTGCCAGCACATTAAAATACACATGCATCTCACGTGTTCCATTTTTTACTTCAGTTAAACAATATGTGGTGCAGTGCATGGTAGTGAGTGCGTGCCTTCACGCGTGTGCATTGGATTTGCTTACTTTAACTGTTGTGTTGACTGGACTTGATCCAATGGTGATCATTGTGTTGACTTTATTTTGACTGAGAGTGCACAATTGTTATTGTGGATTGCGCGTAAATGGACTTTGGGTCATTGCTATTTACACCTCACATTTTGAAGCCCAAACCATTTGAACATGGAAATTTACTTCTATGTACCTCCTTTCTCATTTCAATTTCTTTGTATTTTCTTCATTTTGTGCACGTTTCATTTTAATTTTTTAAAATTACAAAACAACATCAAGAAATTCTGGAAAAATTCATGAATGTTATCAAGACATTTAGGAAATTTTTGATATTTTTATTTCATGATTTTATTACATTTTTGCCACTGTTCCATAATTTTCTGTGAATTTCCATTTGTATGCATTCCAAGTATGATACATGAATTTTTGGAATTTTGTTCTTGCTCATTACAAACTTTTTTGGCTTGATTCTTTTTGCATTGATTCACTATTACATTGAAGCATGTTAGATGATTTTTGTTTGATTTTTTAGGTCATTTTATGCCATGTTTTGATGATTGTCTTTGCACCACTTTGCATGATGTTTCAACTTGACCTAATGCATTGTTTGAAGTCATTTTGCTTTGAATTTTGACATGCTATATTGATGTATGATTTACTTCTAACTTGGGCATCCTAATACCATGCTTTGCATAATTTTCATGAGTTCATTTGATTTTAGTTTGATGCATTTCATTTGAAGCATGATACATGTCATACCATTATAACTTTAGTGCATGTTTTACATGAATTCTTTTGTGCATATTTGTATGAGCATTTGCATATTTTATGAGTCATTCATGTGATATTATAGGTCTTTGGTACACATTATAGGTCATCTTTACATGTTCATTTCAACTTGAACTTTGTGCATCCTTAACATGTATTGTGTGCATTTTCTTTTTGAACTTTCACTTCACTTCTTCTTCTATCACTTCTTGAATGTCTTGAATGTTGATTCATGAATACTTTGAGATGTTTATAAACTATTTTTTCATTTGGCTTCAATTCTGATTGTTGGATTACATGTTCCACTTATGCATGTTCTTTTCATTTCTTTTCATCTTTCATCTATCCTTTCTTATGATAACATGTCTAAATGCTATGGATGATGATTGTTGCTTATTCTTTTGAACTTGTATGATGATATTCATTTGTTGTCAATATGATTCACATTCTGGTTGTGATGTTAAGATTTGATTCTTCATTTTATTCTTTTGAACTTTAATGTGTATTAAGTACTTTTTACTTCATATGCATGTTTACTAACCATGTAGGGGCTTTGGTAAGTTGAAATTGAGTGTGGATAAGGAATCCACATTCAAACCTCTCTCCTTTCATCTTTTACAATTCAATCTTGTGTTTTGTTAAGTACTTATGCGCTTTCTTTGATTAACTCATTATCTTTCCCTTTTGAGTTACAATCCATCTTCTACTTTAGAAGTGAATTGTTTAACTCATTCCTTCTTTAGACTTTAGGTTTTGCAGCTTCACAAACCATTAGGATCACTCCCTTAACTAATCAATTAGGATTGAGTCTTAGTTCACATAGATTTTACCTTTCTCTCCCACTTGAGTCTTTCATCTTCTCATCTCAAAGAAAATTCAAATTATGTAATAAAGGTAAGCATTTATTGCATTTAGGCCTTTCATATAAAGAAAAGATTATAAGGGGTCTTCTCTTATAATCTTAGAATGTGTAGCATATAGCCCATCATGGGTCAATGTGTTAAACATTTGATCTTGTATGAGGGACTTAAATGCAATACTTGTTGAAGATACAAATAAAGAAAAATACTTCTTCATTTCATAATCAACAAAAACACTTAATAAATACAAGTATGCTAGTGTGTTTGAACCTTAATAATTGGAACTAAATGTGAGGGTCTTCTTCACACTTAATGTATTTTCTTACTCATTTCATCTTGGAATGTGAGGATGTATACATTCCAATGATTAAGATTTAGATACACTATCATATGCAAACAAATGAAAAAACTTCTCTCTTAAAAGACTTCAAACAAACAATAACGTCTTTCCTTTGGGAATTCTTTTCTCATCTCACTCATTCTCAACGTACGAACGTGCTCCTACTCGTTCTCTTGCAAGATGGTAACGCACTCGGACCAGCGAGCCTGCAACACCTGAGCTAGGACGTTAGCCGTTCCTTAAAAAACACAAACAATCCATCCCTAGTGAGGGGAACTACGTCGCTCTGATTCTCATGTTCCCGATGAGATACGTAGGCAGTGGGGTAGGGCCCATTCGAGCACTTCTTTTATTTTCCCTACATTTGTTTCTCTTTCTCTCTCCTTTCCTTTTTTCCAGATCTCCAGTTAGCAGTTCCTTTTCCAATATCCTTTCCTTACACCCTTTGATTGAAGCAGCAAGCGTGGATCCCATCGGGTAGGATGGACGTGAGGGGGTGCTAATACCTTCCTCTCGCGTAACCGACTCCCGAACCCATTTCTCTTGGTCGCAAGACCATGCTTTTCTTTCTCTTCAGGTTTACGCAGTGTTTCCTTTCCCTCTCTTGGGATAAATACACATTGCTGGCGACTCTGTTTCGGTGCCACATTCGCGTTTGTACTTGGATGAAAATCCCGGGAGCGACACTGGGCTTTGTACAGGATAGATAAAAAGCACTCTCTTGTTGAGTCAAACCCTTTTTAGCCTCTATCTTGGGCTTTGTACGAGATATAAAATTTCATAACCTTCTCTTAAGCTTGGGGCAAATAACTTCCCCAACAGAGTCATTTCCTCCCAGCCTTGTTTTAGGCTTCGAGGAATGATTTCCCAAGCAGAGTCAAAATCGTTTCAGCCTCTATCTTGGGCTTTGTACGAGATACCTAAAATATCCTCAGTCGAGTCAGTAAAGTCTCCATTTAGCCTCACTCTTGGGCTTTGTACAAGACAGATAAAGATTTCTTTCCCACTAAGTCAGTATTCTTTTCAGCCTCAATCTTGGGCTTTGTACAAGACACATACCAACCTCCCCGATGGAGTCAAAACCTTTCTTAACCTCCTCTTAGGCTTTGTATAATGATATCCCCAAAAGATTCAGTCTCTTTTAGCCTCAATATTGGGCTTTGTACAAGACATATATAAACACTCTCTTGTTGAGTCAGTCATTCCCAGCCTCCTCTTAGGCTTTGTATAAGGACTTCCTCAGTAGAGTCAATCAACCTCTTAGCTTCAACCTTGGGCTTTGATCAAGGCACATAAAAATTAACATACCCTCCGAGGAAATCAAAAGTACCTCTATAGGAAGTCATTTCTCTGTTTATCATATGTCAAAACAGAAACTCCTTTCCTTCATTTAATTACTGTAAGCGCCAAGCCTCTGGATTATTTACATCCACGCCACTGTCCCTCTTTTAGCATGAGAAATTCCTAAGGAAAGATGGCATTGCTCTACACTGAGTTAAAATCTTCTCCTTCAGGTCAAAAATTCCCCAATTAAGGAAATTATGCCATTGCTGCATTCACGTATCCCAGTTAAAGTAATCCTCCTTTATAATCAGTCACCCAACAGTTTGTGGTAAACAGACCAAATATCTCCCTTTAGAGATGACAAGTTCTCTCTCAGTCAAACCTTTTAGCCTCTGTCTTGGGCTTTGAACAAGACACCAAAATATCTTTTTTCCTCCCTTAGAATAGGAGGAACTACGATTGCTCTGATTTCCCTATTTCGTTTAAACGGGAATACGTAGGCATAAGATTGTGAAATCTTAGTGAGCATACTAATAAAAAACCCTAGGTCCAGTACCTTCATCCAAAGACTTCAGGTTTCATACCTTAGTCATCATTCATCCCCATTTTCAACATCAACAAAAACTCACTCACTCACTCATACTTCCCAAGAAACTTTCCCAACCCATTAACGGATAAACACTATCAATTACGAAGCGAAACCTAAAGCTGATTTCCTGTGGATAACCACATATAGGATGGGTAATTGACAACTACCCATCGTATAACCTGACCCCGGACCCCCCAATCTCTTTTAAGCGTTTGTTTAGTCGAACAATCGCGTGCAAGGTTAGTTTTAGATAACTTCCCTTTCCCTTCCAGCTTCACGGGGATAAATAAGAAATTAGAAAGTAGCACCCCCTCATACCATTGCGGTGAGGAAAACCCAGCAATAAGGTGGTCGCGTCACCGACAAAGATCGCTCGCTACACCATCTTCGATGCATCACAATACACCACAAAAGATTCATTCGGATTAGGCAAAATCAAAATCGGAGCGGTCATCAATTTCTTCTTCAATTCCACAAAAATCTCTTCACATGCTACATCCCACACATAAGCTTGACCCTTACGAGTCAACTGTGTCAACGGTAACGCCAATCTAGAAAAACCTTCTATGAACTTGCGATAGTAACCTGCCAACCCAAGAAAACTTCGTATCTCAGTAGCAGACTTCAGAGTCTCCCACTGTAACACAACATCAATTTTAGAAGGATCAACAACAATCCCACCACTTGAAATCACATGACCAAGAAAACTCACCTCTTTCAACCAAAACTCACACTTCGATAGTTTTGCATACAACTTCTTCTCTTTCAATACTTGCAACACCGTCCTCAAATGCTCAGCATGCTCTTCTTCAGATTTAGAGTATATCAGAATATCATCAATGAAAACCACAACAAACTTCTCCAAATACTCATGGAAAATCCGATTCATATATTCCATGAACACACCAGGTACATTGGATACAGCAAACGACATCATAGTGTATTCATAGTGACCATACCTCGTCCTGAAAGCTGTCTTCAGAATATCATCAGGATTAACACGAATCTGATGATAACCAGACCTCAAATCCATCTTACTGAACACATAAGTGCCTACTAGCTGATCCATCAAATCGTCAATTCTCGGAAGTGTATACTTATTCTTGATCGTCACTTTATTCAACTGCTAATAATCCACACACAATCTTATGCTACCATCTTTCTTCTTTACTAACAACACAGGAGCACCCCACGGAGAAACACTCGGTTGAACAAACTTCTTCTCAAGCAATTCTTCCAGTTGTTTCTTTAATTTACTTAGCTCAGAAGCTGACATCCGATAAGGAGCCATTGACACCGGACTCGTACCTGGTATCAAATCCACTGCAAACTCCACTTCACGTTTTGGAGGCAAATCACTTATGTCATCCGGAAACATATCTAGAAATTCAAGGACAACAAGTAATTCGACACTCGTAGCTTCACGATCAACTTGCAATGATGCAAACAGTGCAAACATCAAGGCTTCATCTTCTAAGAGTTCGCCTACTTGCTTAGCATACAAGAACATCAACTCTCCATTATCACTAAACTCAGGGAACTCCACAGTCTTATTATAACAGTTGATGTGAACATAGTTGAACTCCAACCAGATCATTCCTAGAATTACATCGATTTGGTGTAAGGGAAAACACACCAAATCCATCACAAAACTCTTCCCAAAAATTGTCAAAGGACATCTCGAACACACAAAAGTAGTAGTAACAGAACCATTAGCAGGAGTCTCTATTAACATAATACCATTCATATCAGACAATTTCAAACCCAGTCTATTAGCACATTCAAGCGATATAAACCAATGAGTAGCACCAGTATCAATAATAGCGAGCAACTCAACATTGTTAATAAAACAAGTACCTCGAATCAAGTTATCCTTCTTAGGGAATTCTGAACCACACAAAACAAACACTCTGCCATTAGTCTGAGCAGCAGCAATAGTCTTCTTCGGCTTCTAACACTGGGTACTAATGTGACCTTGTTCACCACAGTTGAAACAAGTCAGACCTTCATCCTTGCAGTCGGTAGCTCTATGGCCTCTCTTATCACATCTGTAACACCTCAACACACTATTGTTACAAAGTTCAGCATGGTGACCTTGCTCGCCACACCTGTAACACTTCACAGAGGCAGGAGCTGCTTCCCCACTTGTCTTTTTCTCATCTAAAGCCTTTTGTTTCCCTTTATCAGATGGAGTCACATAAGGTTTTCCTCTGAACTGTCCCTTCTCTTTCTACTCACTAAGATGCTTGTAGTGACCAGATCGAGCTCGGCTATCCTCATCATAGATTCTACTCTTATCCACCAGCTCAGCATACCTTCGAATCTCTTGGTATCCAATACCCTGTTTGATCTCTGGTCTCAGTCCATTCTCAAACTTAAGGCCCTTGGACATCTCAGCATCAACACGATTATAATGCAGACAAAACTTCACCAGCACCTCAAACTTTGCCGCATATTCTGCCACAATCATGTTCCCTTGTTTCAATTCAAGAAATTCTGTCTCCTTCTTGCCACAGACATCTTTCGGAAAATACTTTCCCAAAAACTCTCTCTTGAATAGAGCCCGGGTTATCTCCGTACCAACATCTTCCAGCCTCTGACGGGCGTTATCCCACCAATCTTTAACTTCTTCGGATAACATGTGAGTACTAAACTGTACCTGCTGAGCATCAGAACACGCAATCACTAGGAAAATCTTCTCAATCACCTTGAGCCTCTTCTGTGCACCCGCTGGATCATGAGTACCCGCAAAACCTGGCAGATTGTTCCTCAGAAACTTCCCCAAAACACGTAACTCATCAGTAGCCTCCCCATTCTGATTGTTTTGAGTCATCGCTTGGGCAAGTGACTCCAACGCATCAGCAGTAACACGATCGTTTCTCCCAGTCGTTTTGCACATCATCAACAATGTTAGCAGAAATGAAATTGATCGACAATGTACACACACTCATCGACTGACAAGGAACTGACATCATATGAAAACCTGGTCGGATGGACCGACCTGCTCTGATACCACTAATGTAACACCCTTCTACCCAACAAGCAATCGCGATAAATATAGACAATTATATCAGAGTATATTCGCCACAAGGGCGTCACATTTCGTCAGAAAACATAAAAATAATAACATCCTGCTCCGTAACATGGGTTATAACTTCAAAATTAAAATCAAATACTTCGCAGCGAAAAACTTTTAAAATATCATCCTAATTTATAACTTGAAAGTTTTAAATAGAAACTCATAACATCGTAATATCATCATTAAAAAGAATACCACGGTTCGACTCAAACGTCCCGACCCGATGTTACATATCAGAACAAGACCCTCTACTCGACTAAATAACCAAAGTACTTCAAGTAAGGACCCCACGCACCAAAAAGCTAATCTTGATCACCTGCACGTTACCCACGTGGAGGTAACATTCAAACAGGCAGAGTGAGTAATCATAAACCATTATATAAGATATAAGATAAGAAATAATAAGGTAACATGCATCAAAATAAAACAACATCGTCATTAATACATCATCACCATCATACATCATGAAAATCATGTCATCAACATCATTCATTCACAATCATGCAATGCCACATAATATGAAATGTACAACATCGACTCATGCATGTGGTACCAATTCGTCATGTTTGATGGACACTGGGCCATCACCTTCCAAAGATCCCCACCAATAGGATCGATTCTACACAAGAAACGGAGCACGTCGTACACCCCAATCCACATAATGGGATTGAGTCCACCACTGGACCGAAGTCCTAAAATGCTATGAATGCATGATGCAAACTGTCATAGTCATCATCGTCACTGGATCATCACGTTGCATCATCATTCATAAAAAAATCTCATCATTCATCATGGTATAACATCATTTGCATTCATCAAAATCATCATAATCACATCACAAATCATCATGTTTTATTCATCCAAATACAACACATAATGTGTTCAAGGCGTACAGACATCAAGGCACAAGGCAACACTCAACAGAAAAGAAAGTATAAATAAAATAAAACACTGCTCCTGCTCACCTGGAGCTTGCCTGGCGAAGCAGCTCGCTCACCTGGGCTTCACCTGACGAAGCAGGGGCGAATCCGGCACTCCATAAAAATTCCAGTAGCACCCTTTTTCCACCTTCCCTTCGCTTCCACTTTTCCTTGTCGAGGACGGAGCGAAATCTCTTCGCCCGGCGAGACAGGACTTCACCTGGAGAAACCCGCGAACCTGCAACTTCTCAGTTACGGTTCTGCACCTGAATCAGACCCCAAAAGTCTGCGATTCCAACACCCAACAGTCCAAAATACTCACAATTCATCGTAGAATAACGCAACAACAATACATCAAGATAGATTTTATCCCTAACATATAACACGTCCCAAAACCCCAATTCCTTCATGAACTCGTCTCATTTACCCGGAAACCCACTACCTACATGCTTCTACACCTATATCAATTGTAATGATGAATAATACTCCCCATACCTTAGAAAAATTGCTTCTGATTCCTTCTCTCTGAGTTCTTCTGAAACTTCTCTGAGCCCAAGCTTTTCTTCTCCTTTTCTTCAGAGCTTTTTCTTCCCAAATGATCCTATAAAACTGACTTCCCACTCTCTCTTTTTCCTTTAAGTCATTCTTACCCCTTGGACCCTTAATAGGCTTTTCCCACAATGTCCTCACTTAACTCATCCAAATTTACCATCTTGCCCCTAATGTTTCACTTAATTATTTATAATAATAATATATCCACATAATTCCATATCATTATTACCAAAATAATATTAATAATTCTCGTACTTCTAAATACTCTCAGCACCCCCTTAACATCATAATACTACACAACATAAATCATCAGACATCAAAATAATTCACCAAAATTCACCGAAAATACGAATATTTATAATAAATCAATTAAATAAATATTCTACTCATTTCGGGGTGTTACAATCTGCATCAACAGGAAACCACAAAAATACAATTATCTATATTCCAAATTAAAAAGTATTGGTTTAAGGAGGAGTGATGCGTACATCACAAAGTTTTTTAATCTCAAAGAGAGGCAGAACAACAACCTTAGAAAGTAACTTTTGAGTCGGAGTTTGTTGAGTATTTTTAGAGTTTTGTGAGTAGAGTTGAGAATTGTTGAGTCCCTGCTTTTGAGGTTGTCATTAATTTTGGTAAAACTAACTTAGCAGAAAGATGTTGGACAAGATGTCCTAACATGTTGAACTAACTGCAGGATAAGATGTTTGACAAGATGTCTTATCAGGTAGATTCGACATCTTTGTCTGCTATTGTTTTTTAACAGGTGTGTCAGGTGTGTTTGGAATATGACTTGATTCCAGGTGGCATCTAAGATTGTGGAATCAGAGATTCTGATTCTAAATGGAATATGCGGTTTCCTTGAAAGGAGACATTTTTGGTAACTTGGGATTAAAGAAAGGATTAGGTCGCAAATTCTGAGGAAGATAATTGCTGCACTTTTGAAGCCCAAGTCCAGCCATGTTTTGCAATATAAAATAGGTTAGAGTTAACCTAGTTTGTTGGTTGATTATTGCAGCTGTTTTAGAAGTACTAGGGTCTGTGTACTTGTGTGAGCCTCTCGTGTATTGTGTGAATACTTGAGAAGGATTGTTTATTGAGTTGTAATATTTTCAGTCACTGCTGTGATTGGAAGGGAATTGAGAAGGGTCTCATACCTAGGAGTGTCTTAGGTAGAAATCTAGGAAGGGTACTTTCTAGGTGCTAAGTTGTAAACGTTGGAGTTTAGCTTAGAACCAATTCTACTTAGTGATTTCATTCCTGGCTTGGTATCCCCCAGACGTAGGTGTTGTTGATCATCGAACTGGGTTAACAATTTCTGTGTGTTGTTTACATTCTACAGTTTACGAATGTTCTTCCTTAGATCTTTGTGAGAACCAGAGATCAAGTGTCACGACATCCTGTCTGACATCTTCGTGATCTGCTTAACCAAAATTTCAATTAGTATCAGAGCAGGCTCCTGCTCTATATCTGGGTGAGATTCAGGGACGATAATTTCTGGTATGATGGATAAAGAAGGAGGAATTCTAAATAGACAACCAATACTTGATGGTTCCAATTATGATTATTTGAAAGTTCGCATGGTGGCGTTTATCAAGTCTATGGATGGAAAGGCTTGGAAGTCTGTGGTCAAGGGGTGGGATCCACCAAAGATCAAAGACAAAGATGGGAAGCTCATTGAGGAGCTAAAACTTGAAGAATATTGGGACGATGAAGATGATAAGCTTGCTCAAGGAAACTCCAAAGCCTTGAATGCCTTGTTCAACGGGGTGGACAAGAACATCTTCAGACTCATAAAAAAATGCACTGTTGCAAAGGATGTGTGGGAAATCCTGAAGACTGCACATGAAGGCACCTCTCGAGTCAAATCCTCAAGACTTCAGCTTCTCACTACTAAGTTTGAGAACCAGAGGATGAGAGAAGATGAAAGTATACATGACTTTCATATGAATATTGTTGATATTGCCAACACATCCAGTGACCTTGGAGAAAAAATTCCTGAAGTCAAGTTGGTTCGGAAAATTCTCAGGTCTCTCCCCAAGAGGTTGGATATGAAAGTGACAGCAATTGAAGAAGCTCAGGACATAAATACCATGAAGGTAGATGAACTTATGAGATCTCTTCAAACCTTTGAGATGGCTATTAGCCAAAAGGATGAAAAGAAGAAAAGCCTTGCTCTTGTGACCAACCAAGAAGAGGGTGACACTAAAGAGGATTTTTCCAAAGCTGTAGGGTTCCTTGAAAAACAATTTCAACAACTGGCAAAGCAATTGGATGAGAAGTCGAATTCAAATGTCAAGGCTCAGACTTTTGACATCCATAGATCAAGAAATTTTGGAAGAAGACCCAGCTATGATAGAAAAACCAATCGAGGAAAAGGAGTTCAGTGCTTTGAGTATGGAGGTTTTGGACACACAAGAGATGAGTGTCCCACATACTACAAGAAGGAGAAAAAGGGTCTATCCACCTTTTGGTCTGAGGATGACTCCTCAAGCGATGGAGAGACTACTAAGAAGAAGTCTGCAATGACTGGAGTGTATGATTCTGACAAGGAGTCAGAGAACGGATCACTCAACCCCAAGGACGTTACTGAATTGTATCAACTAGGACAAGATTAGCAGAACCTTATCTCACAACTGTGTGATGAAAGATTGAACCACCTAGAAACAATCTCAGATTTAGAGGATAAAGTGGAGTGATTAAACTCCAAGCTCAACAATATGACCAAGTATATAAGGATGATGAACAACAACTCAGATGTGCTAGATGAAATCCTTATGTCAGGAAGAAATGCCGGAAATGGAAAGGGTCTTGGCTATAATGATCAAGTGATGTCAAGAAAGATGTCTCAACATCACCAAAGGCCTCAAAACAACTCTCCAGAAAAACAAAAATAGGACAAATAGTGCTATTACTGCGGAAAGTTTGGACATATAAGGGCTCACTGCTACAAGTTGAATGGATATCCCAAATCTTCAAAACAATCCAAAAGAAGAAGGAAGACTCCCAAAGGGAAGAAGAAATGGATTCCCAAGGATCAAACTGTAGCTTTCATTGCCCATACCTCCCTGAGAGCCTCTGCCAAACAAGACTGGTACTTTGATGTTGCTCCAGACACATGACTGGTGTGAAGAAGTTCTTGGCTGACATAAAACCCCATCCCACTGGCCATGTCACTTTTGGAGACGCCTTAAAAGGAGTTATCAAAGGTGTTGGCAAGTTGAAGTATGAAGTTCAACCTTGTCTTGATAAAGTCTTGTATGTCAAAGGACTGACTGCTAATCTAATAAGCATCAGCCAACTGTGTGATCAAGGTCTGAAGGTAAACTTCTCTGAATCTGAGTGCCTGGTTATAAATGATAAAGAAGAACTCATAATGAAAGGTGCCAGATCCAAGGATAACTGCTACTTGAGGGCTCCTCACGAAACTCAGAGTCCCTCCACCTGCTTGGTGTCAAGGGAGGATGAAGTAAAGTTGTGGCATCAGAAACTGGGGCATTTTCACTTAATAGGAATGAAAGAGGTCATATCCAAGGAAGCTGTCAGAGGAATTCCAAATCTTAAGATAGATGAAGGAAAGATATGTGGGGAATACCAGATTGGTAAAAAAAACGAGAATGCCACACAAAAGGCTTCAACAACAAACCACCTCAAGAAACTTAGAGCTTCTCCATATGGATTTAATGGGACCTATGCAAGTCGAAAGTCTTGGAGGAAAAAGGTATGCCTATGTGGTTGTTGATGATTTTTCTAGATACACTTGGGTACACTTTATCAAGGAAAAATCAAAGGTGTTTGAAGTGTTTAAGGGATTGTGCCAGAGACTTCAACGAGAAAAGGACTGTGGTATAATCAGAATCAGATGTGATCATGGGAGGGAATTTGAAAACAATAAGTTTGATGAGTTCTACTCCTCAGAAGGAATAAGTCAAGAGTCTCTTCACCCATCACTCCTCAATAGAATGGTGTGGTTGAGAGGAAAAATAGAACTATTCAAGAGTGTGCAAGGGTCAGGCTCCATGCAAAGAAACTCCTGTATCACTTTTGGTCTGAAGCAATGAACACAACTTGCTACATCCTAAACAGGGTAACCATCAGGTCTGGAACTTCTGCTACCTTGTATGAATTATGGAAGGGTAGAAAACCAATGGTGAAATACTTCCATGTCTTCAGAAGCAAATGCTACATTCTGGAAGACTGTGAGTAGAGGAGAAAGATAGATCCCAAGAGTGAGGAAGGAATCTTCCTAGGTTACTCTACAAATAACAGAGCATACCAGGTCTTCAATCCAAGAACTCAAGTAGTATTGGAATCCATAAATGTTGTGGTTGATGATTCACATATGGAGGTTGAAGCTACAAATGATATCGGAGCATTCTTTCCAATGGAAGAGAAATATGTCATAGAAGATGTTGAAACACCTCAAAATAACTCTGAAGATATTGAAGTACCCAACGATGACAATCATGAGTCTACTGTGACCGAGAGAGTTGACAAGGGACCTTCCATCAGAATACAGAAAAATCACCCTAAGGAATTCATAATAGGGGATCCAAATAGAGGAAGGATGACTAGATCAAGGGATGTAGTGGCGAGTGCCTGTTTTGTGTCTAAGATGGAGCCAAAAAATGTCAAGGAAGCCTTGACAGATGAATTTTGGATTAATACGATGCAAGAAGAGTTTGGACAGTTCAAGAGACATGATGTTTGGGATCTTGTACCCAGACCAGAAGGATCGAATGTGATCGGCACTAAGTGGGTATTTAAGAACAAGTCTGATGAACATGGAATTGTCACAAGAAATAAGGCCAGACTCGTTGCACAGGGATACACCCAGATAGAAGGAGTGGATTTTGATGAGACTTTTGCTCCTATGGCTAGACTGGAATCTGTACGACTGCTCCTAGAATTTTGATGAGAATTTTGGACGGATATCTTAGTGAAGAGGTCTATGTAGAACAACCCAAAGGCTTTGTTGATCCAACATTTCCAAATCATGTATACAAGCTGAAGAAAGCTTTATATGGGTTGAAACAAGCTCCAAGGGCCTGGTATAAGAGGCTGACTGAGTTCCTTGTTGCAAATGGCTACAAAAAGGGAGGAATTGATAAAACTCTCTTCGTCAGAGAAAGGGAAGGTAACCTCATGATAGCACAAATATACGTTGATGACATTGTTTTTGGTGAAATGTCTGAAGAGATGGTTCAGCATTTTGTTAAGCAAATGCAGTCTAAATTTGAAATGAGTTTAGTTGGAGAATTAACCTACTTCCTTGGTCTCCAAGTTAAACAAATGGAAGATTCCATTTTACTCTGTCAAGGGAAATATGCCAAGAATATTGTTAAGAAGTTTGGCTTGGAAAATGCAAAGCACAAGAGGACTCATGACCCAACACAGCTCAAATTGACAAGAGATGAAAATGGTGTATGTGTTGATCAGAGTCTCTATAGAAGCGTGATTGGAAGTCTTCTATATCTTACAGCTAGTAGACCTGATATAACATTCTCAGTAGGAGTCTGTGCAAGGTATCATGCTAAACCCAAAGCCATCCATATTAATTAGGTCAAGAGGATTCTGAAGTATGTGAATGAAACATGTAACTATGGTCTACTCTACACACATAGCTCTGAATCTGTATTAATAGGATATTGTGATGCTGACTGGGCTGGAAATGCAGATGATAGAAAAAGTACCTCTGGTGGATGCTTTTTCTTAGGAAACAATTTAATTTCCTGGTTTAGCAAAATGCAAAATTATGTCTCTTTGTCTCCTGCTGAAGCCGAATACATTGCAGCAGGGAGTAGCTGCTCTCAAATGATGTGGATGAAACAAATGCTGACTGAATACAATGTCCCACAAGATGTTATGACACTCTTCTGTGACAACTTGAGTGCAATAAATATTTCTAAGAATCCCATCCACCACAGTCAAACCAAACATATTGACATCACGCATCACTTCATTCGAGATCTGGTGGAAGACAAAGTCATCACTCTGGAGCATGTGACCACTGAAAATCAACTTGCGGACATTTTCACTAAAGCCTTGGATGCAAATCAATTTGAGACATTGAGAGGCAAGCTTGGAGTTTGCCTATCTGATGAGGCATAATTTTCCACTGGTTGTGGGAATAGTATTCTGGTATCTGAATATGTGTTCCCACCATATTGAGAGGGTTTTTCTGTACTCTCTCTTAATTTTTGTTTCTGTCTTTTTTTTTTCTTTTGGTTGTGTAAAGGGCTGAATGCCCAGGATAATTTCCGTTTCAGTTGGGCGTGTAATTTATTTACTTTGAACTGGTTTGTTGGTTTTTGAGTTAGTCTTTCTACCTTTGTCATATTGTGGCTAAAAAGGGGGAGAATTACTAACATCACTAACCACTGCTGATTGTCTACTAACCACTGAGGGGGAGTAGATCTGAACTGATTGAGGGGGAGACATGTTATGATTCCGCTGCTGCTTTGATAGTGGTCTCCCTGATTTGTTTCTGCAGGACAATGAAAGTTAGTTTTAGCCAAAATCTACCAAAGGGGGAGATTGTTGAGTCCCTGCTTTTGAGGTTGGAATTAATTTTGGTAAAACTAACTTAGCAGAAAGATGTTGGACAAGATGTCCTAACATGTTGAACTAACTGCAGGATAAGATGTTTGACAAGATGTCCTATTAGGTGGATTCGACATCTTTGTTTGTTATTGTTTTTTAACAGGTGTGCCAGGTGTGTTTGGAATATGACTTGATTCCAGGTGGCATCTGAGACTGTGGAATCAGAGATTCTGATTCTAAATGGAATATGTAGTTTCCTTGAAAGGGGACATTTTTGGTAACTTGGGATTGAAGAAAGGATTAGGTCGCAAGTTCTGAGGAAGATAATTGTTGCGCTTTTGAAGCCCAGGTCCAGCCGTGGTTTGCAATATAAAATAGGTTAGAGTTAACCTAGTTTGTTGGTTGATTATTGCAGCTGTTTTAGAAGTACTAGGGTTTATGTACTTGTGTGAGCCTCTCGTGTATTGTGTGAATACTTGAGAAGGACTGTTTATTGAGTTGTAATATTTTCAATCACTGCTGTGATTGAAAGGGAATTGAGAAGGGTCTCATACCTAGGAGTGTCTTAGGTAGAAATCTAGGAAGGGTAGTTTCTAGGTGCTAAGTTGTAAACGTTGGAGTTTAGCTTAGAACCAATTCTACTTAGTGATTTCATTCCTGGCTTGGTAGCCCCCAGACGTAGGTGTTGTTGATCACCGAACTGGGTTAACAATTTCTGTGTGTTGTTTACATTCTGCAGTTTATGACTGTTTTTCGTTAGATCCTTGTGAGAAGCAGAGATCAAGTGTCAAGACATCCTGTCTGACATCTTCGTGATCTGCTTAACCAGAATTTCAAGAATGAGAGCTAAGATGACCAGAAACATGAACCACATAATCCTTAGGAATGCTGCATGTAAAAATTGAAAAAACAACGTAAGGATATATTGAAAAGAAACAAATTAACCTCACATGAATGAGATAAAACAGTCATAACATAAACCTATCAATAAACTGCTTGATAGGAGGCACAACTTGGTTACGTTGTATGTGATTGTGACTAACAATGGATATTTTCCTACATTATAAAATCAATTGACCATTTTGAAAATAAGCTAGTTTCACATCAATGGAGGACAAAAATCAGTATAAAGAAATAATCGGCTAACCCTCTTCCTTGACTTTTGCATATTGAAGCAAAACCACAGTAGGACCAGACGTATTAACCCGATCTTGATTGTACTTTATGAATTCGGCTGCATTCCCCTCCCAAAGTGTACAGTTTATGGTGTTGTCGCTACAAAAAGTGCAAGAATGCATAACAGGGACTTATAATATAGGTAGGAAAAAAGGATTATATGATTGTGTTATAAAATAGGGAAACAATATAAATACATGTGGTCCCTCATGATAAAATTGACTTGTTGTTTTTTCCCTCCCGATTGTGACTGCGTGTAACCAATATTGTCTACCATTCCTATAATATTTGAAAAAAATAAAAATAAACAGGTAGTTAAAAGTAGAACACAACTTCCACACAAGAGAAGTAAAAAATGAATCATAAAAAACCACATATCAGTGCATCTTTTTGAAATTGTCCAGTCATTATATCAGCAAAACTGGTAGAGGTAAGTGTCTTGGGCGGTATGTCATGTTTATTAACATCATTAAAAGATGTTCCTCCCGTAAATTTTACCATATACTTGTGTCAAAACGGTGTATGTGTGGTTCACATCTAAACTATCTTTGAATATAGCTATATACGTCGTTGGCACAACAACATGTATATCAGCACCCTGATAAAGAACGCAAAGTAATACGCGACTTAACAAATGTTATGAACAAATAGATCATCAAAACTTATATCAAAATAAAAACAATATTAATATAGACGTAGTTAAAGAAGAGCATGAACAATGTACAAAAGATAAATAAAAGTCATGCAGAAACTTATATCTTTGTCTATGAAGATCATTTCAATATGTTCCTTGTTGTTTGTAAGAACCATCCATTTATGATGCACTTGGATTGTAACCTTCCACAACTCTTTTGTATCGTTTAGATCGCATATCTTCTCCAAGAGTTTGGCCATTTTCGAAATCGTGAAAGCAAATTATGTTCAACAAATGCAAAGAATGGAAGAGGAAATGTGTGGTGGTAGAAGCAGAAAATGTAGATGATGAGTGTAGAAGAACAATGTAAGTGAAAGAGGAGAGATAAACTTTAATTTTGAAATGACATATTGATATAAAAGTAGTAAGTAGATATATTGGTTAGTGTGAAAATCTTTTGAAAAGGTTGCATGAAAATATAAGCATACGCGGAAACAAAAAAAAATTGGAAAGTTGAAAATTGAGTGGAAGATGGAGAGGATAACCACTTGTCAATTGGGATAGGTAGAAGGACATTTGTGTGTTTTCCAGAACATACACTTTTCTTATATGATAGATTTGACATCATGCAGTCTTTAATGTATTTATACCTGAACAATGTTTTTTAAAAATATATTATTTATAAAAAATACATATTTTTAAATTTTATTTTATCACATAAATATAAGGTTGTGTTATTAACCAACTTCACCATTGTATTAACCACAAAAATATATGTTATTAACCACTTATTTTACTTATAATTCATTAATCACTTTCAATACTTCATTGTCCAATAAAATGCATAATATTAACCATTTTCTAACATTAAATTATAAAATATATTAACCAATTTTATACATAACATTAACCAAAGTTTATTTACCACGCAAGACTTATTTTTCGATGTTAGGACACTCAATAACCAAGTTATAAACTATAATAACTAAGTTATTGCACTTAATTAATCAACTTTGTTTTCACACTTAATACTACTTTTTAATTTCAATGCACATATTAATCAAATTATATATTATATTAACTAAATTTCTACACACCATTAATTAAAATTGTTCAAAGAGAGAGAGAGAAAAAAATGTAAAAAAGGTAAAATAAAAAATTTCACTATTCATCATATTTGTGAATATCAACATATTGTGTATATGTCAAACTTTGGTGTTAAAATAAAATTTTTCTTTATTAATATATGAAGTTTATTGAACAAAGAAACAACAATTTTAAAAACTGTTTTTCTGAGGCATGCCCGGTCTTTTAAAGAGTGTTGAATTTGAAAAAAAATACAATTGAAACTGAATTATAATGAATTTTTTAATCAAGTGGTGAAAACACATCAAACAAATGGTAAAAATAAATTATTACATAGATAATTATTAGTAGAAATAAAATAGGAGAATAAACATATAGATTTATCCTAAATCGTTATACAAATTTATAGCTATGGTCGTCAACTTAAAAATTAAAAAAATATTATATTATATTATGTTGTGAAACGATGTCGTCAATAACAAAACAAAGTTATGAGATGAAGATTTGATTTTTTGAACAAATACACGAAACTCTATTAGATTTTACAAAAGGGAGAGAAGAGGGAAGAAAAATAGAGAATTCATTAAAACTGTTTTATTATTCACTTTCTTAATAAGGGGTTCAAAGATTACAAGTAAATACCAATACTTAACCTCTTTCACCCTAATTAGGATTTGCACCACACCCCAAAGATGAGAGACTATCATGCTATTTATAAGAAAACTAACATACTAACCTAATGGGTTTTTACACACAGACCCATTACACAAGCTAACTTAGAGAACAAGCTAACTTAAACAATTGGGCTTACAAGTAAGACCCAATTCGACATACTAACTTAAATTACAAGTTAATATATTTTGACAACATGTTTGAGCAAATTTCGACTACAACATGCACAACTCCTGTTGAAATATCAAACTATCATTGTCGATATTAGAGTTCGATCCAAAATAACACATATTACATAGGTAAAACTCAATAGTAAATTCGTTGAATTTATATTATATTAAAAAATATATATAAATTTATTAGTAGGCTAATGTTTCAATTTAATTATTAAAAAAAATAATAAATCGCAATAATAAAGCCGCATTGTCACTAAAATTAGCAAATTATTCTATCAAGTTAAAAATAGAAATTATTAAAGTTAAAAATTAAAATCATAGAAAAACTAGAGCTTATCAAATAAGCCCAACATTTAAAAGCCCCTATTATTTAGCCCTAATAAAGCCCCAATATATTAAACCCCTTACTAATAAGATTTTTTTTAGACCCCATAATTTTAGGCCCCTCAATTATTATTTTATTTTTGAGCCCTATGAAAGGGGCCTTATTTTATTAAAAAACATTACATCTTTACTATATTTTTTTTCCAGTTTCTATCAATTTTTATTGCAAACAAATCTAACGTTTAAATTTTGTGCCGCTTATTGCGTCGCCGCCGCCGTGCATTGTGTCGCCGCCTCCGTCCAGCTTGTTGTGTAGCCGTCGTCGTCTTCTTTTCACGTTGTTGTTCTATTTTTGAGGTACTCTTCTATCTCCATCTCTCTTTATGAACTCAATCTATTTGTGAAAATGCCTCAATGAAATTATTTCTCTTTAAGTTTCACGTTATGGGTTTTTAAAATTAGTAACAATCATATTTAGGGCAGGAGCTAAGAAAAATCTTGAGGAACCAAACTTTACAATCCCACATCAACTCCAACCTTGTTTCTGAATACTACACAGTGAAATGGAGATTCAATTAAGCGCATAACACACTGCTATTATTACTAACTCTGTATTTGTGCCCTGTTTACATGTACCCATCATTTGGGTAATCGTTGTATCGATCTTTATACTGAGTTTGGCCACATTAACGATGGCTTAAAGGTGTTTGAGGATATTTCTTATAAGAACTCCACTTCCTGGAACTCCATTTCAAGGCGGGATTTGTTTATAATGGCATTGTGTCGGGTGCTGCTATTGACCTCTTTTCCAAATGCAACAAATTGGAGGATGTTGTGTGGCACTTTGAAGAGCAAAAACATTGAGCTTCAGCTCTATGCAATTCTATGATTTCATGTTATGCTAGACATGATTTAGGGGACAATGCTCTTCAGCTCTTTGTGCTGACCTTGAGGAATAATATCAGGCCAACAGAATATAGTCATATACTGTGAGCTGTCTTCTGAGTTCTGTTTCTATTTTCTTACCAGTAGAACTCGGTAATCAAATACATGCTTTGGTTCCTAAGTTTGGTTTCGAGTCAAATGCAGTTGTTGCCAATTCACTTGTTGATATGTATGCTAAATTTGGATTTATTAATGATGCCTTGAATATCTTCAATGAAATAAAATCAAAAGATTTGGTATCATGGAACACTATAATGATGGGCATTCTTACAAGTGGTTTGCTTACCAGGAAGCAAAGTTCCAAGCCAGATCAAATACCGAACATCAGATTCCAAATTAACTATTGGATATCCTAACATATATTTCTCCTTGGGATTCATTTTCTGGGTGGTTATTTCTCCATCCAATAGAATGACGAATGAGCATGGTAATGGTGTTAAAATTCAATGTAAAGGCTATAAGGAAGATGGCAATAGGGTGGGAATTGTGTCTGAGTGGTATAGTGAACCTATTACAAATTTAAACATGGAGTATGTTTTTGTGTGGTATGATCCGTACCATTCTGACATCATACTTGGCTTCGGTAAAAAATGTTTCATTTGAGTTATTCCTTACAAATGATATGAGAGAACATGATGTCTTTGTACTGTGAAATTGAACAATTGGATTAATCATTCGGGGACATCAACTTTTTTACAATAGAAGCACTTAATTGAGACATTAAATGTATTTGTACTGTGAAATTGATAATTACAATTATGCTCATATCAATTTAATTGTGTCTTACTGTGGTATTGTATTTTGATTAATAGGTTATAACATTGGCGCATAATTCTTATTTAGAGCATGTAGTTATATGTTTTTATATCAACCATGAGGATTAAATAAAGATAGATGAATGCAAGGTAATTTAATTACTTTAATGAGTGGTTATCTTATTTATGTTATTTTCTGTTTAGACTTTCAGGATACTTGCTAACTCAAAGCTGTGTCTCAAGTGCAAGAGATCGATTGAAAAAAAACCAAGGATTTTTTTAAGGTGGCAGATAGAAGCAATATATCTTGTCCATCTGATGAGGAATGGGAAAAGGGGGAAAGGATTTGTAAGTTTTTAGAACCTTTTTATGAAATTACCAATTTGATTTCAGGTTCATCTTATCCAACTGCAAATATGTATTTCATGCAAGTGTGGAAAGTCCAGTGCATTTTAGAAAAACATCAAAAATGTATTGATAAGATCATAAAGGACATGTCTGATAAGATGAAAGTGAAATTTGACAAAGACTGGAAAAATTACAGTGTTGTGCTAACAATTGGAGCAATTCTTTGTCCACACTTGAAGGATAAATTTTTGAAGTCTTCCTACACTACACTTGAAGCCTCAACCTCTGAAGGGAAACTTAAGAATGTGATGGATAAATTCAAAGGGCTTTATGAAGAATATGTGAGTTGTTCTACCAATGAAAGTGTTTCTCTTTCTCAATCATCTCATGAATTCAACTCATTGGCTAAGTTATCTAGAGAGGGGAATAAAGCTAAAAAGTCAAAGATTATAAGTGTAAGTTTTTTATATTAACTTATTTATTTCACCCCATTTCCTCTTGTTTATATATATATATATATATATATATATATATATATATATATATATATATATATATATATGAGATAACACTTGAAAATACCATACTTTTATTGATCGTGTTTGCTTGATGTTTGCCTCAACTGTTGCATAGCATAAGTGTTTAGTTATATACTTAGATACTGGTAACTCCTTTCCACCTTAGGTTATATTACATATTTGCATGCAAAATCCCTTGGTATTCTTACCATTTATTCCTTTACTATACCTTTGGATATTGTTCTATTGTCTTGGACTTTTTAACAAGCTCATAACTAAGTGATATTGTCAGATACGTGATAAATTATATTATCTGTTATTCATAATCACGATCATCCTTGTTGTTCTAGATGCTCAGTCAAATTTCATTATTTTATATATGAACGTATCTGTTATTGCTTTTACATTGGTTTTTGAGTATTGTTTGGTAAATATGGTTGTTTGAAAAGAGAATTAAAATGTGTTGTTATCATGTTTGAAAAGAGCATTAAAAAAGTATGCTTTGCTTCAATTTAAGTCCTCATTTACACAAACTTACTTTTATGGCGATTCTATGAAAACAAAGATCATGGAAAAATAGGAGTGATTGTTGCTCATGGCATGGGGTCACTTGCGAAACTTTCTCTGATCATGTGATTGGCCTTAACCTTCCCTTTGAAGGCCTTAATCATTTTTTTACCTCATTTTTGGTTAATGGTATTTAGTTCTTGAATCATAGTAATCAAATTATTTTAGTGCTATAAATTGGTTATTTTGTGAATGCTTCATGTATGTGTCGTTTGAAAAGTTTATTTGCTTTTGTTGTCTTGGAAGTGAAAAGTCTATCTTGCATGATTTTAAAACATGGAACTGGATTGAGAGTAGCTTTGTCCCCGGAAAGAGTAAATTAGATATATACTTTGACAAAGAATTAATGGACCTCAATAAAGAACACTCTGAATATTTTGATGTACTTCTTTATTGGAAGTTTAATGAGAAAAAGTTTTCGATACTCTCCATAATGGCACATAATGTGCTTAGCATTCCTATCACGACTGTAGCATCTGAGTCTTCTTTCAGTATCGGTGGGCGTGTTCTTACCAAATACAGAAGTTCTACTCTTTCAGAACACATCCAAATGTTGATTTGTACTTGGATTACATGGATTTTCTGAAAATATGAATGGTAATAATACTTTGTATTTTATTTATTTTTATTTGTTCATGTTTATGCTATACTTATGTCATTGTTTTGTTGAATTTGTACCTAAGTATGATTTATTGTGTTTTTAAGATGAGGAAGATATCACCACTAATGATGAAGGCAACACTGAGTTGACAATGACTTAACAAACATTTGGATTGCAAGATTGAAGTGGAGAACTAATTTTAGTGCCATATACTTTATTGAATTTATGTTTTCATGTTTTTTTTTTTGGATTAGTGTCTTTGTTTATGTGATATTTGGTTCATGTTTGTATTGATTTTCTTCAATTTCTAATGTCGAATGTCAGGAGTATTGACATATATCTTTCAGTGATATGTTTATGAACTGTAATGGTCTAGTTGTAAGTGGAGAAGATGACATTTTTTCTTTTTGGAAACATATGTTTACAGGGTATTTTTCCTGAATTGAGATGCATAATATTGTTGCTTGTGTTTGAAGAATATAAAGTCCTACTCAAGTGTGTATACATACTAGAAAATCACTTAATTGAATTGGGTTTGTATAATATGTTTTTTTTCCTTATTTTATAATGTGTAAAATATGATTATAAGAGATTTTTTTTTTTGGAATTTTATGTTGGAAAAACATTTTTTTAAAATTTTTTTTAAAGTTGTTTTTTTAATTTTTGGATTTTAATTTTTTTTAAAAGTTGTTTTTTTATTTTTAGAATATTTTTAATATAATTTATTACTTTTTTTAAACTTTTTTTAAAAAGTTGTTTTTTTTGTTGAAATTTTTAGTATATTTTTTTACTTTTAATAAAATTATTTAAATATTATTTTTTATTTTTCGAATTTTTTTTATTTTGTTTTTTAAAATTAAGTTTTTTTATTTTATTTGGGCCCCGTGACCCCCTTTTGAATTTCGGGCCCTTCTAATTTTGGGGCCTATGAATTTGAGGGCTTACTATTCTTAAATTTTTTTAGGCCCCCTTATTATGGGGGCTGGGGCCTAAATTAATTGCCCCCCTAAATTGACAGCTCTAAGAAAAACAATGACTAATTTTTCACTTTCTTAAGAACTACTCGAAGATGTTGGAAGAAAGGTAAATGTTTAATCCACTATTGACTGATCTTCTTATATATGTGACTACTTGTTGTCATATTTCCCGCATATTATATATGATCTCATATGCTCATTTGTCAAACTTTATTGTATCTTGAATCTTCCTAGTGTTTCATGGCACATTTGGACCCACATAAATTTGAAAAAAGAAGCAACATTAATTCAAATATCATTACTCGAGGTTTCGTATCCCTATTTAACCAACGTAAGTACAACAATTGTCCTAGTTCCAACATATAGACTAATGGTTTGTATTTTATATGGGCCCAATATCAGATTAAAAGAGTATCTCACATAAAAACGGCTGTGATCACAAACGATACATTTCAACAAATAAATATTGAGAAACAGAGTTCTTGGGTGAACAATGAAAACGGTTAGAACAAAGAGAGAAAGAGAAAGGATAAAGAAGAAAGAAGACAAAGGATTTTTCCAAATTGTTTACTATTCACTTTCTTATTTAGGGTTTACAAATGATTACAAATGAATAACAATTGGCCTCACTCAACAACCTGAGTGATCTAGCATATTTATAGACTAACTAGCTAACTTACATTACAAGCTAACTAAATAATTGGATCCTTAACACAAAGCCCAATTTGACATAATAAGTCAACATTATATTTCGACATTACATACTAGAACTAGCTTTGACTACAGTACATAAACCTTCGACATCAGCATGTGACCCAGTTTCGACTTCACGCTTATCTCCTGTCGAAACACATGAAAGCTATTCCTCGACAGAGCTAGAGTTCGACCCAAAATCTCACAAAAACCATTAAGCAAAAGAAGCAATTGAATAGAAATATTGTAATGCCCAGACCGCTTTTATCTTCTCTTTGATCATCTTGATCTTCTCACTCGTCTGTTGAACAATTTCAGGTCCTAGCACAACACTTTCACCTAGCTCATACCAACACAAAGGAGTCGTACATTTTCTACCATACAATGACTCATACGGTGCCATTCTAATGCTAGAATGAAAATTGTTATTGTAGGTAAACTTAATTAATGGTAAGTATCTAGCCCAAACACCACCATGTTCTAGCACCTAAGCCCTCAGCAGACCATCCAAAGACTAAATATTCCTTTTTGTTTGACTGTCCGTCTGTGGATGATAAGTAGAACTCAATTTCAACTTTGCACCCAAAGCCTTCTGCAAACTCTCCTAGAACTTTTTTGTAAAATTGGTATCCCTATCTGACATAATACTCGAAGGTATACCATTCAGTCTCAAAATCTCTTCAATATACAACTCAAATCACTATCAGCCAAATCGAATCATTACCGTTAGCAGTCTTGGGAAAACTTGACACAAAATCCATAAAAATGTTGTCCCATATCCATTATGGAATACTCAATGGTTGCATCAGACCCAACGATTTATGATGTCCACTCTTTGACTTATGGTAATTCAAACCACCATAAAAAACTCGATGACTTCTTTCTTCATAACATAAACAAAAAGGAGTTTCATAACAGTAAACTCAAAACAACTTAGAAATTTCAACAACATAAATAGTCTTGAATTCAAACATAAATGACATAAGAATCAATTCAAGCGTTTATCCCCAAAGAGAAACACTTGGTCAAACAAATTTCTTCTCAAATTACTCTTCTAACTATTTTTTTCAGCTCGCTCAACTCTGAAGTAGACATTCTATACAGAGCCATTGACACCGGACTCGTACCTGCTACCAAAACTATAACAACTCAACTTCATGCTCTGGCGCAAAATAAAAAACATCCACAGGAAAATATCAGGAAACTCACAACACAAGCACATCACTAGCCAGACCTCTCCCAGTACGATTTGGTTCAGGGACGAACCAAGCGGAAGGTGGTGGGCATGTAACACCCGAGGCTGAAGACGGCGGATATTGGTTACATGTAACACCCGAGGGCGAAGGAGTGGTTGTCGGTGCACGAGGCATGACAATGAGACACTCCTAGAAGCTTATAGGGAAAAACCGAACACATTGGAATGAGAGGGATCCTGAGGTTGTCACACCAATTATTCATGCAATGACAAATTAAACATATGTCCCAACAGGTTCAAAATAAGTTCATCAAACAAAACCTAACTTAGAGATGTCTAGGTCCTCATAAAGATACAATCAAATACCAAGTGATTAAGTGATGATTGCATATGAGAATCCTTGAAGAACTAGCCTCAAATGCTTTCCAATGCTCCCCAAATCACCATATTGGTTCTCTATACCGTCACTTTCAGTATCAGAACACAAAACCCTTGAAAAGATGCTAAAAAATCCCTTTTATACCAGTAAAATCAGTCTAGAATGCGTCTGAATAGGCCCAAAAAATAACTTATCGCGCACATGAAAACTTGCATCGCGCGTGCCATGCTAACTTTTCTTTTCTATCACGTGCGCGATGGTGCACGTGAGTATTCCAGTGGCTACATGCTTTTGCTCCCTTTTCCACCTAATTTTCACTAAATCCTTATTTCTTCATACTTAGTCATTTTTGCATTTTTCTTTGGTCTTTATTCTTCATTTTTACTCCTTTTTAACTTGTTTTGATCCGTTTCTTCGATCAAAAACATGTAATGATAGAGTGTCATCAGTGCTATGTTGCGTATTCTGACGAGACAATTGACCTGAGGGATCGGGGAGTTGACGCCTATATTAGTGAGCTACACACCAAGGGATTGAGTGTAGTGGTAGATTCAGTCCGTCGTGTAAATTTGTAGTCAGCGCATGTTTATTAATGTGCATTTCATCAATCAAGTATAAATAAGGGATTCTGATAAAATGACCTGACCACTTTTCTCATCATCATTCTAAAAAACTTTTCTTATGTTTTCGACAAAATCAAACCGCAAACCCCCTAATTACTGTTTTTATTTACATCACACAATACTCATTTTTTAAGTTCGCAATCTCTATGGAGACGAATTAAATTTTATTACTTCGATAAGAACACTAGTACAGTTTATAGTAAATTGTCTATTAGTACTGAAGTCTCATTTTCCAATTTTCCTTGCCTTTTCATTAAAACAATCAAATTAAGGCATTTGGATTTATTATAATCATAATATGCACAAGACCGGTCAAGAATTCTTGTTTAGATACCAGATAGGTAAAAAATTTCCTTCTTTATTTACTGATGAAATTACACACTTTTGTGTGTTTATTTATTGTCCACTTTGGGACGAAATTTGAGGTTTAGCTATCATTAGGCTGAATAACCGGGTGAGGGTTACCCACCTTAGAAGGTGTAGTTTCCTTTTACCTCCATTTTCATCATTTTGGTGTTAAACTTATTTATTTATCAACCAATCAAACTTGCCATTTGAATCTAAATTATGCCAAACTGTCATGCTAACATAATTAAAGAGTACTTCTTAGAATCTGAGTACTATGATACAAATCTACATGTTGGACTCATATCTTACTTTAGGGAACTTAGGGTGTTTGAGTAATGCCTATGTTGTCAATCTTTCCCGGTGTCCCTAGACTTAGCCTCTCATACCTCTAACTCTATATACTTTCCCGATTTCCTCATGATCAAAGCTTTTTCAATCATTTTTTTAACGGTCCTAATTTGGGAAAAAAAATGAAACAATGGTATTTTTTTAGAGAAAACTACAGAAACAAATAAAAGAACAAAAACAAACAAACAAACACACAAATAGAAAAATCAATAGTAAAGTAAATAAATCCTCCCAAAACTTGAACCAAACATTGTCTGTAATGTGTTAGTACAAGCATGAGGGAGTGAACTCCCAAAGACCATCACGCCAGAGGGGGGAAGCACAACATAAGCTGCTGCAACATAAGCTACACATCATCCAATACCACACATTATCTTGTTTTCTCCTCTTCCATGCCTTGGATTTTAGATTTCACCTACCCTACCTATCCTATTTTTCATTCGAAGTCCCGATTTCATGTTGGGTAGGATGAGTAGGGGTCACCCTCCTCCTCAGATGAATTACCTAGAGTATGAGCGCCCGTCTTATAGAGCAAATTACTTACAACATCAACCCTTATTTTCCTAGGGTTAGGCAAATCAATAATGGTTTTGTTGCATATCATCACCATGTAGGTGTTTCCGTCAACCAAAATCATGCCTTGATTCACAAGGGCATCCATGTCAATCTTAGATTTTCCCTCTACAAGGTAGTCCTCCGCCCAATCAAAGTCAAGGCATACGTGCTCTGGGATTTGGGTGATCAAACCCCCACTAAAATTCCTTTGGTGGCCACATGAGCTACACTCCCCGGATAATTGGCCGTGAAGGCAGCGACATTAACCATATCATTCGCAACCATAAAATACATAAAGAAAATTTCCCTTTGGGTGGCTACACCAATACTATCCCCACGGCCAAACAAGGTGTAGGCAAGGGCCTTTTAGGCGTACCATAAACAAGGGTTTTGGATTGTGGAGGCTTTTTCCCCAACAGTAGTGTAAAAGCGATCGCCAGTGATTTCGGCCCATAAGTTCTTAACAAGAAAATCATTTGGGACATCTCCGAGGCCCCAAATAGGTACTGAGAATTTGTCCCAAATCCTCACCATTGAACTAAAAGTTTTGATCAAACATACGAAATTTAAGAGTATCATATTAGTACCTCGTGTCATTTATCCATTTTTCAACATCCTATCAATCAGGGTGCTTAAAAATTCGAGGGTAATGCGCTCATAAATGGGCGCTTCCTTATGCATAAATTCTAATAAACCAATATTATGAAACATCCTATCAATCACAGATTTAAAACCTAAAGTTGTGAGAGTTTGTTCACAGATATATGTAATACCCTAATTTTTACCCCTAAGATACCACATATCCTTTTGCATTTCATACCACAAACAAGATCATAAGATTTGGTTCTTTTGCCCTCCTCTCAAGGTTTGTTCTTGAGTGAGATCGCCAGGCACCCGTGTTCTTTTGTTTGTTTAATGTTTGTTTTTGTTTATGTTTCCTAATCATTAATTAAAATCCAAAATATGTTTTTTTTCCTTTACTAACTTTTTCAGGAAGAATTTGGATCAATGATATCAAAATCAGTCCCTCAGTTCGAATGAATTTCATCTGAACAAAGTCAAAGTTGATCTGCAAACAATTCAAAAATCATCTGATCAAGAGTTTCCAAGATTTAATTGATTATTATTCAAAAGACTCCAAGTTATAAACTATAATAACTAAGTTATTGCACTTAATTAATCAACTTTGTTTTCACACTTAATACTACTTTTTAATTTCAATGCACATATTAATCAAATTATATATTATATTAACTAAATTTCTACACACCATTAATTAAAATTGTTCAAAGAGAGAGAGAGAGAGAGAGAGAGAGAGAGAGAGAGAGAGAGAGAGAGAGAGAGAGAGAGAGAGAGAGAGAGAGAGAGAGAGAAAATGTAAAAAAGGTAAAATAAAAAATGTCACTATTCATCATATTTATGAATATCAACATATTGTGTATATGTCAAAATTTGGTGTTAAAATAAAATTTTTCTTTATTAATACATGAAGTTAATTGAAAAAAGAAACAACAATTTTAAAAACAGTTTTTCTGAGGCATGCCCGATCTTTTAAAGAGTGTTGAATTTGAAATAAATACAATTGAAATTGAATTATAATGAATTTTTTAATCAAGTGGTGAAAACACATCAAACAAATGGTAAAAATAAATTATTACATAGATAATTATTAGTAGAAATAAAATAGGAGAATAAACATATAGATTAATCCTAAATCGTTATACAAATTTATAGCTATGGTTGTCAACTTAAAAATTAAAAAAATAATATATTATATTATGTTGTGAAACGATGTCGTCAATAACAAAACAAAGTTATGAGATGAAGATTTGATTTTTTTGAACAAATACACGAAACTCTATTAGATTTTACAAAAGGGAGAGAAAAGGGAAGAAAAATAGAGAATTCATTAAAACTGTTTTACTATTCACTTTCTTAATAAGGGTTCAAAGATTACAAGTAAATACCAATAATTAACCTCTTTCAACCTAATTAGGATTTGCACCACACCCCAAAGATGAGAGACTATCATGCTATTTATAAGAAAACTAACATACTAACCTAATGGATTTTTACACACAGACCCATTACACAAGCTAACTTAGAGAACAAGCTAACTTAAACAATTGGGCTTACAAGTAAGACCCAATTCGACATACTAACTTAAATTACAAGTTAATATATTTTGACAACATGTTTGAGCAAACTTCGACTACAACATGCACAACTCCTGTTGAAATATCAAACTATCATTGTCGACATTAGAATTTGATCCAATATAACACATATTACATAGGTAAAACTCAATAGTAAATTCGTTGAATTTATATTATATTAAAAAAAATATAAATTTATTAGTAAGCTAATGTTTCAATTTAATTATTAAAAAAAATAATAAATCGCAATAATAAAGCCGCATTGTCACTAAAATTAGCAAATTATTCTATCAAGTTAAAAATAGAAATTATTAAAGTTAAAAATTAAAATCATAGAAAAACTAGAGCTTATTAAATAAGCCCAACATTTAAAAGCCCCTATTATTTAGCCCTAATAAAGCCCCAATATATTAAACCCCTTACTAATAAGATTTTTTTTAGGCCCCATAATTTAGGTCCCTCAATTATTATTTTATTTTTGAGCCCTATGACATGGGGCCTTATTTTATTAAAAAACATTACACCTTTACTATATTTTTTTTCCAGTTTCTATCAATTTTTATTGCAAACAAATCAAACGTTTAAAATTTGTGCCGCTTGTTGCGTCGCCGCCACCGTGCATTGTGTCGCCGCCTCCGTCCAGCTTGTTGCGCCGCCGCCGTCGTCTTCTTTTCACGTTGTTGTTCTATTTTTGAGGTACTCTTCTCTCTCCATCTCTCTTTATGAACTCAATATATTTGTGAAAATGCCTCAATGAAATTATTTCTCTTTAAGTTTCACGTTATGGGTTTTCAAAATTAGTAACAATCATATTTAGGGCGGGAGCTAAGAAAAAGCTTGAGGAACTAAACTTTACAATCCCACATCAACTCCAACCTTGTTTCTGAATGCTACACAGTGAAATGGAGATTCAATTAAGCGCATAACACACTGTTATTATTACTAACTCTGTCTTTGTGCCCTGTTTACATGTACCCATCATTTGGGTAATCATTGTATCGATCTTTATACTGAGTTTGGCCACATTAACGATGGCTTAAAGGTGTTTGAGGATATTTCTTATAAGAACTCCACTTCCTGGAACTCCATTTCAAGGCGGGATTTGTTTATAATAGCATTGTGTCATGTGCTGCTATTGACCTCTTTTCCAAATGCAACAAATTGGAGGATGTTGTTTGGCACTTTGAAGAACAAAAACATTGAGCTTCAGCTCTATGCAATTCCATGATTTCATGTTATGCTAGACATGATTTAGGGGACAATGCTCTTCATCTCTTTGTGCTGACCTTGAGGAATAATATTAGGCCAACAGAATATAGTCATATACTATTAGCCATCTTCTGAGTTCTGTTTTTATTTTCTTACCAGTAGAACTCGGTAATCAAATACATGCTTTGGTTCCTAAGTTTAGTTTCGAGTCAAATGCAGTTGTTGCCAATTCACTTGTTGATATGTATGCTAAATTTAGATTTATTAATGATGCCTTGAATATCTTCAATGAAATAAAAGCAAAAGATTTGGTATCATGGAACACTATAATGATGGGCATGTCTTACAAGTGGTTTGCTTACCAGGAAGCAAAGTTCCAAGCCAGATCAAATACCGAACATCAGATTCCAAATTAACTATTGGATATCCTAACATATATTTCTCCTTGGGATTCATTTTCTAGGTTGTTATTTCTCCATCTAATAGAATGACGAATGAGCATGGTAATGGTGTTAAAATTCAATGTAAAGGCTATAGGGAAGATGACAATAGGGTGGGAATTGTGTCTGAGTGGTATAGTGAACCTATTACAAATTTAAACATGGAGTATGTTTTTGTATGGTATGATCCGTACCATTCTGACATCATACTTGGCTTCGGTAAAAAAATGTTTCATTTGAGTTTTTTCTTACAAATGATATGAGAGAACATGATGTATTTGTACTGTGAAATTGAACAATTGGATTAATCATTCGGGGACATCAACTTTTTTACAATAGAAGCACTTAATTGAGACATTAAATGTATTTGTACTATGAAATTGCTAATTACAATTATGCTCATATCAATTTAATTGTGTCTTACTGTGGTATTGTATTTTGATTAATAGGTTATAACATTGGAGCATAATTCTTATTTAGAGCATATAGTTATATGTTTTTATATCAACCATGAGGATTAAATAAAGATATATGAATGCAAGGTAATTTAATTACTTTAATGAGTGGTTATCTTATTTATGTTATTTTCTGTTTAGACTTTAAGGATACTTGCTAACTCAAAGCTGTGTCTCAAGTGCAAGAGATCGATTGAAAAAAACCCAAGGGTTTTTTAAGGTTGCAGATAGAAGCAATAAATCTTGTCCATCTGATGAAGAATGGGAAAAGGGGGAAAGGATTTGTAAGTTTTTAGAACCTTTTTATGAAATTACCAATTTGATTTCTGGTTCATCTTATCCAACTGCAAATCTGTAATTCATGCAAGTGTGGAAAGTCTAGTGCATTTTTGAAAAACATCAAAAAAGTATTGATAAGGTCATAAAGTACATGTCTGATAAGATGAAAGTGAAATTTGACAAAGACTAGATAAATTACAGTGTTGTGCTAGCAATTAGAGCTATTCTTTGTCCACACTTTAAGGATAAATTTTTGAAGTTTTGCTACACTACACTTGATGCCTCAACCTCTGAAGGGAAACTTAAGAATGTGATGGATAAATTCAAAGGGCTTTATGAAGAATATGTGAGTTGTTCTACCAATAAAAGTGTTTCTCTTTCTCAATCATCTCATGAATTCAACTCATTGGCTAAGTTATCTAGAGAGGGGAATAAAGCTAAAAAGTCAAAGATTATAAGTGTAAGTTTTTTATATTAACTTATTTATTTCACCCCATTTCCTCTTGTTTTTATATTATTGATATATATATATATATATATATATATATATATATATATATATATATATATATATATATATATATATATATATATATATATATATATATATATATATATGAGATAACACTTGAAAATACCATACTTTTATTGATCGTGTTTGCTTGATGTCTGCCTCAACTGTTGCATAGCATAAGTGTTTAGTTATATACTCAGATACTGGTAACTCCTTTCCACCTCAGGTTATATTACATATTTGCATGCAAAATCCCTTGGTATTCTTACCATTTATTCCTTTTCTATACCTTTGGATATTGTTCTATTGTCTTGGCCTTTTTAACAAGCTCATAACTAAGTGATACTGTCGGATACGTGATAAATTATATTATCTGTTATTCATAATCACGATCATCCTTGTTGTTCTAGATTCTCAGTCAAATTTCATTATTTTATATATGAGAGTTTGTTCACAGATATATGTAATACCCTAATTTTTACCCCTAAGATACCACATGTCCTTTTGCATTTCATACCACAAACAAGATCATAAGATTTGGTTCTTTTGCCCTCCTCTGAAGGTTTGTTCTTGAGTGAGATTGCCAGGCACCCGTGTTCTTTTGTTTGTTTAATGTTTGTTTTTGTTTATGTTTACTAATCATTAATTAAAATCCAAAATATGTTTTTTTTCCTTTACTAACTTTTTTAGGAAGAATTTGGATCAATGATATCAAAATCAGTCCCTCAGCTCGAATGAATTTTATCTGAACAAGGTCAAAGTTGATCTGCAAACAATTCAAAAATTATCTGATCAAGAGTTTCTAAGATTTAATTGATTATTATTCAAGAGACTCCCAGGTTCATGTGTTTATTTCCATGCCTTCTTTGACAAGCAAAAGAATCGAGCCGAACCACAGCAGTGCACTCAAAAGGGCAATTTTTTTTCAAAATTTGCACTGAGTAATCGGTTATCTCAATCAGGGTAATCGATTACCCTCGTGGAAATTTGAAAAATGGTAGCAAATTCAAATTCAGCAGCAATTGGCACCAATTTTCATCATTTTGATCACATGTGGAATATTCTAGACCATCTCATTTTAATTTCCCTACATCATCACAATTAATTCCCACCATGTACCTTCACTAATCACCACTCTTTTGATAATTTCCCTCGAAATTCAAATTCTAAGCCTAATTTTCATTTCCAAACCAAATCCCAATCCACCAAAATTTCCAAGCCTAAATCCTATAAATAGAGGCCTCATTTCATTCATTTCACAAGCTTTTGAGAGACAAAAAACCTCTTGCAAATTCTCTCCCCAACCACAAAATATCACTAAAGCTCACATTTCTTCTTTTGAAAGTTAACAAGAATTCACATTGAATCTTGTCCAACTTTGAGCTAAACCTTCATCCAAGCTTGTTTTCTTCATCAATTCTCATAGATCAAGGCTTTGGAGTTTGGAGTTTGGATCTTGGAGTAATTTGAAGCAATTTTTAGATTTGAAGTGGTAATTCATCTCTCACCATTGTTGAAGCTTCATCTTCATCTTCATCTTCCATAATGTAGATCTTTGGAGATCCTTGTTACTTGATCCCTTGGATCTTGTAATTGTGTTTGATTGCTGGTTTTTACTGTTGTTTTACTTAAAATTTCGTGCAATTTCAATTCCATGATCATAAGGTGTTTGAAGAAAGTTTTGAAAGATGATCATGTTGATTTTTGCATATTTTTTTGACTCTGCATGCAGAGTAATCGGTTACCCTAATTAGAGTAATCGGTTACTCTGAGACAAAATGCAATTCTTGGCTTGTCTTTTGGACTGTTTTGGATTTTCTTCCTTTTTCTTCCCCTTTCTTCTTGTTTTGGCCTTAAAGTGCATTGTTGAGATTAATTTCTCTTCAATTTCAATGGACTTTGGATATGGTTAAAGTAATTAAACATTCATTAGTTCAATTCTATCTTTAAATGAATTATTGAATTCATTTGAGGTGCTTTGAATTAGTGATATGTTTTCACACATAAACTTATCAATTAAAGGTGATTGAACTTGAAGATGAAAGGATCTTGAAAGTGTAATTCAATTTGGCTTTCTCTTCATCTATTTCTTTTTTATTTTGATCGATGAAAGTCTTATGGATCTTAGAATTTCTTTGTTGAATTCTTGATCAAGACTAGATCGCTACCTATTTTCTTTTCGTGCGGTATTGCTTTCGGATGACGATTTACATATCGTTCATCTAGCATGCATTAGCACAAAGATCACTATTGAACGGCCTCGAGTAGGGTGACTTCTTTATGAGTGACTTGGCGATTGCTTAACATAGCGCTACATTTGTCCCTCCCCATCCGAATTGGAACTTGAACTTTCGTGGCCCGAAATTATGATCGTCCGTCCAAGCATGGTTTTTCTTTTGTATTCGGCTCATAATCTTTGAAGCTTGTTGAGCAGAGGCTTTAATTCTATCAATCTTCTGACAAGTCTTCATTAACCTTGACCTAAGCACATTGTTCAACCATATAGTTCAAGACGTGAGACGGAATATTCGGTGTTTCCTTTTTGAGGACTCTTGGCACCTGTGCCTTTGTGCTACTATTATGTATATACTATTATATTATATTACTATATTGTTTATGTTTCCTTCTTGCTCCCTATCTCTCTTTGTTTTTTTTATTGCTCATTACTCATTATATCATATCATGTTTATGTTTATGTCAATTCTCTTTTGTCCACTTGGACCATATTATTGTGTGCTTTTGTTTTTCTTTTGTCCATTTGGACTAAAAAACATTAATAAAGGATTAAACCACTAAAAGACTTGTGCTCTTAATTTTTGGACTATGGCCACTATCCCTTGCATTGGAGGATCTCTACTCTTAGACTTCTTGGCTTGATTATGGACTTATGGACTTAGAATTAGGATCCTCTCCCTTATGCTTTGGATCATTATAAAGTTGGTATTCTAGCCTTTATTTGGCTTGCTTATTGGCTCAAGAAGATGGAGTTCTTTTCTTAGTATGCTTTGAAGAGTGCCTCCACGTGGTTAGATCTTTCTTACCTTAGCTTTTATTTTATGCAATAGGGTAGTCACTTCTTCTCCACCCCTTTTTAAATTTTCAAAATCTACTCTCTTTTTCAAAACCTTCTTGTTTTCAAAAAACTTAAAACCGCCTTCATAATAAATCTTGACTTTGGTCAAGTGATTTTCAAACTTTGTTTTCTTTAATAAACGCCAATCAATGTTAATCATATTTTGACCATTTCACAAAGACATAAAAAAAATACAAAACTCATTCAAACTTTTTGTGCTTTTATGCACCTTTTTCATTTTAATTTTTCAAAAAGATTAGACATGAGTCATCTTCTTTGATGAGATGTAAAGCTCCTAACCATGGTATTTTGTGTAAAGTATGGCCATTTTCCACTTAGATGTTGAGGCGATTTGTTGATTTTAATCCAAGCAAATCCTCCATCTTAATGTGATGCAAATGCCTCTTTCCAATACCTTTAGGTAATTAGTTGAGTATTCTCTCTTGAGAATGACAAGTTGTCTTTTCAAGATAAAATGAATCATAACCAACAATTTTTGTTATTTGTACCACAAACTACGAGGTTTTGATCCTATATTGCACTTTGTGGGTACGTAGGCATGAGGCGATAAGTCTCTCCAAACACAAAAATCTAAAAAAAATATTTTTTTCTCATCTCCCCAATCTCTTTTCAAACAAAACTTTTCAAACCAAAAAGCGTAGATATTTCAAAGGGTTCCTATAGAGTACTATAGACATTTTGGGTACTAATACCTTCCCTTAACGTAACCAACCCCCTTACCCATTCTCTTTTTGTTATTGTTTTAGAACTTGTTTAGGTTTTATTCGCTCTTTTTCCTTTCCTTTTGGATAAAATAAAAGTGCAGTGGCGACTCTTGCTTTTATGAGTTAAGTTAATCAATAGCTTATACTCACAATTTTTACCGCTACAATATACCTCGTAGGGGTGAGCTTCCACTTAATCAGAGCGAAATACCTATTTGCTTGGATGTCATCCTCAAAAACAATGTCGTGAGGATTTAAAGCTCTGGTGTTACCCCTCTTTTTGGGCCTTGATGACTCGCCTTGCTTCCCCTTTTCACTTCTTTTTGGTGCCATTGTTGAGAAAAGTTGAGAAATGTGAAATTAGTGTTGGAGATTTAAAAACCGGAAGTGTGTTTGGGGTGATGAGTGGTGAAACTTTTGTGAAGGTGGTTTTGGATTTGGTGGTGGGAGTAGGGTAAATGTTGAAGCTTTAGGTTGAATTAATGAAGGTTTTTAAGTTTTGTGGAGAGATAGTGTGAGAAGATGAAGGTGGAAGGTTTACGAGAGAAAAAATTGTTGTTAAAATGACTTTAAAATTCAGATTTGGGAGTTTTAAAGAAAGGTTAATGGAAATTTTGGGTGAGAGAAAGGTGGCGGGGCCAAGAGAAAATGGGAAAATTCAACAAAATTTGAATTTGTGGCTGAAATTCTGGTATCAGACGTGTGATGTTAAGTGCGATGTCACAACAACACACTCTGTACAATGGACAAAATAAACAGCAGAATAACACACCAAATTGTTCACCCAGTTCGGTCTAACTACCTACGTCTGGGGGCTACCAAGCCAGGGATGAAATTCACTACTTGTAGAATTAAATTACAGACTCAACAACCCAGTTGACAATCTCCTAATCTTAATTCCTACTAGTGACTTTCTACCTAAGAAACCACTTAGATATGAGAACACTACTCAATCCCTAAAACACTTCAAAGATCACACACTTTGAATAACACTACTTGATTCTGCTTCACAGCTTTGATCAAGTTACACAACTCTCTATCGCTTCACAACTTCTAAGAGAGGACAGAAAACAACTCACCAATTCAACCTAGAATGGTGTATACAAAACTCGTACAAAATACTTAAGACACTCAGCCTATGCTCTTGATCTTCTCTCTGTATTTCTGTACCTTTTCCTTTGGTCTTGTGCGCTTTATATAGCAACCTGAATAGGGCTTGGACCCCTGCAATATCTGACTTGATTTGTTATTTAAAACTGAATCTTCAAAACAGATTTTCTCCTAAAATATTTTCAAATCTTCAACCTTTTAAATCTCCTACAAATCTGCACCAGATCTCCTATGCAGCAGAGAATATCTATCCCAAGATATTCACATCCAATGAGACAGCTTGCTCTCCACAATTCCAGCTAACACGCAAACCCTAACAACATCACAAAACCTGATGTTATTAATTCTGCAGACCTGATGTCACAACATCGCATGTGACATCAGACATCCAACTTAAACACTTAACACAGCCCAGTGTTAAGACTCAATGTTGTGACATCACCCATATGACATCAAACATTGAACATCCTTTGTTTTACCAAAATTCCAGCCAATCCAAGAAACTAACAATCTCCCCATTTGGCTAATTTTGGATAAAACAATCTCTGCACCTTCAGAGACTTCAGCAGCAGAATAAACTTCAATAATAAGCAGCAGCATCTTCAATAGCTTCACCTCACAAGGACATCAGCATGTTGCACAAACACTCCATTAGCAGCACTGGCTTTAACACCTTCTTCAAACAGCTGTTAAACACAACCCAACAGCATGGGGTAAATCTCCCCCTCAAGGCAAGAACCAACATACAGCTGTTCAACAACTTCTCCCCCTCAATATCTGCACTTCAGCACCACACTAGCAGCACTCCTTCAAAACTGACATTGCAGCTTGACTAACTCTTGGCTACCTCTCCCCCTTTTTAGCCACAATTGGACAAACCTCAACATGTACATCTTCTGTCAGCTCCTCTACCATTAGTCATAGTCTTCATCCATCCAGTCAAGAAGACTTCACACAATCATCCACAAGATCTAAAGCACACACACAATGCCTTCCATTAAACTCTAAGAATAACACACACCAAGACAAGTGTACAATCTATTCAAGGCCATGATTCAATCTTGTCTTCAGACATCTCCTCAGAAGCATGTGCGCACAAGATTCAAACAATTTGCTTCATATGACTAAAACCATTCAAGGCCACACCAAAACACCAATCAACAGCCTAATGTCATAATATGCTATCTGACATTATATCCTCATAAGAGGCAACCAATCTCCACAAGCTTGATCAGCATGCAATCTTCACAATAAATGCACCTTTGCTGCAAAATCCATAGACAAGTACTCCCCCTGTCATGATTAACAAATGCTCTAGATGGAGATGAACATTTGAGCACATTTTCTGAGTACATGCATTTTGGTACCACTGTCCCTTTCTCCAAAGGCTATCATACAATTCATCTTCACCATCCAAGGCAAACCTTCTACTTCATCATTCTCCGATATGACTATGTAGATGCTCCTTAGATATAATGTAAGCACTAAGCTTCAGATCCAGAACAAAGACATCCTTCACCAAGGATACTCTTGACACTCTTGACACCAGGGAATTACATATGCTCCACTTATGGATTTACTATCAGCAAAATAATCCAAACTCAACACTGTGTCACAAACTCCATAAATTCTCAGCTTACTTATAAGCTTTACTGAGATCTAGTCTCTTCAAGAGATCACAATTCCTCTATCCTTACATCCACCAGTAGTTGTTGAAACTGGTGAAGTCTTCAAAGACAGTAGTCATGCTTTGCCAGAACAAACTACTAAACACATGACCATAATCTCCACCTCTTCTGACCAAAAATGCTAGAGCATCCAACTCCACAGGTCCAATCTTAATCATCTTCCAGATATAACCACCAGCAAACATGATGTTATAACATCTTTTGGGACATCAGCTTCTCATCACCATTCAAAGGACTCATTGCACAAAGAAGTCCTTCAAGAAGCTCCCAATAAAACACAGTCAGAGAAACTTATTCATACACACCTGAATACCATAAGTTCCCACACCCTCTCTGAACCATATCCTAGCAAACTCAACCATATCCAGAGTATCTATACCAAATTCTTTTTCCAGAACATACTTCCACCATTTTATGAAAAGCACAGGAATGTTATCTAGTATGGACTTTTGAATTTTCTCAGAAGTTATAATAACAACGGCTTCCTTCATTTGAGAGATATCCTGGACATTATCATCAGACTTATCTCTGATCTTCCTATTTCTGGAAGAGATGAACACTTTACTCCTGGACTTTGTAGTACCATCCACATAGATCTTCTGCTTATCAGTTCTCATCTTTGGAGGTGACTCAATAGCTTTCCTCTTCCTTGATTTCAGTCGTTTAGCAACCCCAGGAACCACTTTTGCAATTAGTTCATCATCACTCTTCTTTATTTTAAGTCTAGAAGTACCTTTCTTGACTAGAGATGTTTTAACATCAGCTCTAGCATCTGCATCTTCCAACCTAAGGATTGTCAACTTGTGAAATTTTTCTTCTGAACTATAGGAGTCATTAGTCAGGTTGTCATCTTTCTTGGCCTTGCAAGTATTCAGCTCCCAACACTTCTTAAGGTCACAACTTTTGATCCTTCCATCAGCATCGTTGACTCCTTCATCTTGCTCACATAATTGACTACTCAAGTTGGCTTTTAACACATCATCCAACTTAGGAGTAACAACATCATAAGTCATTAACCCAGATTGACTTTTCACCATACTTTCACACTTGATGTCACCATCTGATGTTACAGCATTAACCTTAACATCACTAGATAAGTTGTCCACTTGAGGTATCCACTGATAGCAATTATCTTTAGATCTTACTCCCTTCATCACTACCTCATTCTGCTCATCAGCTACCACACATTCATCTTTGGTGTAGCTTACCTTGTAACCTTCATCACAAAGTTGACTTATGCTAATTAAATTAGCACTCAACCCTTGAACAAGGAGCACATTATCAAGAGTAAGACCATCATGATTCTTCACTCTTCCAACTCCTTCTACTACTCCTTTTTCACCATTGCCAAAAATAACATCATTTGCATGGCAAGGATTGAACTCTACCAAATGCTTCTTGGATCCAGTCATGTGCTTTGAACATCCACTGTCAAAGTACCATGCATCCATAGCAAAATGTCCATCTGATGTGTGAGCCAATAGACATGTGACCTGAGCTTTAGGAACCCATTGTTTTACTACTTTGGGCCTGACCTCCTTCTGTCTGGGTTGAGGAGCAGAATTTGGATAACCATGAAGCTTGAAGCAAGAGAACTGCATATGTCCAAATCTGCCACAGTAGAAGCATCTAACTCTGTCATCTCTAAAGTGGTTAAACCTTCTGCCACCATGATGATGATGTTGCTGGTGCTGCCATCCATAGTGTTGATTTCTTCTTCTATGATAAGGATGTTGTCTTCTACTACCATAGTTTGACTGTCTTCTTTGGTAAGGATACTGTCTTTTGAACTGTCTCCTATGGTGATTAGGCTTCCTTCTTCCATAGTTATGAGGCACAACATTGTTGTATCCATATCCATACCAGTTATCCTGATGTTGAGACATCTTCCTTTGATGAGGACCACTCTTCTTCTCAACACTCTGATTCTGAGCAACTTTCTTAGGTGTAGGATCCTGTCTCCTAGATTGACGTTGAGACAATGGTTGAGACATCTCCTTCTTGGTTCCTGAAGTGCTTGCTTCAGCAGATACCTTACTCTCAGCCACAAATCCTATACCTGATATATCTCCAGCAGCTTTCTCGGTCTGAAGAATCTTATCAAGAGTGGTTGTACCACTATTCATCATCCTAACAGATCTTGTCATCTGATCAAGTTGAGATTTAACTAGTACAACTTCATTTTCCAAATAGGTTTTTACATTCTCAAGCTGAGCAATCTGTTGCTTGTGATACTTGTTTTCTTGACAAATCTCAGCACTTTTTAAACACAGCTCTTGATAAGTAGATGCTAACTCCTCATAAGTTATTTCTCCATCACTGTCATCATCAGAAACAACAGTTCCTGTTAAGGCTCTAACATGCTTTGCTGACTCACCTTCACTTTCACTATCAGATTCAGACCAGGAAACTGACATGCCCTTCTTCTGCTTCTTCAAGAATGTGGGACATTCTTTCTTGACATGTCCATACCCTTCACATTCAAAGCACTGAACACCTTTATCCTGGGCAGTCTTTTCTTCATCTTTCTCTTTTGACTTGCTGATGTCAGAAGGGAAGTTCTTGACATTAGGCTTGTAGTTATTGTTCCACCTCTTAAACACTTTGTTGAACTGCCTTCCCAACATAGCACTGGCTTGAGACAGATCTTCCTGAGAATCATCATCTGTAAAGTTCTTAGCTTCTGCAGGAGTCGAGACCAAAGCTATACTCTTGGGCTTCTTTTCTGGTTCTTCCTCATTCAAACCAAGTTCAAAAGTTTGAAGAGATCCAATGAGCTCATCAACCCTCATTTTGCTGATGTCTTGAGCTTCTTCAATTGCAGTCACCTTCATCTTGTACCTCTTAAGAAGGGATCTAAGAATCTTCCTTACAAGCTTTTCATCTGACATCTTTTCACCAAGAGCACTAGATGCATTAGCCAGCTCAAGAACACTCATGTGGAAGTCATGAATAGTCTCATCTTCCTTCATCTTCAGTCTTTCAAACTTCAATGTTAGAAGCTGAAGTCTTGACATCTTAACTCTAGATGTTCCTTCATGTGTAGCCTTCAAAATATCCCACGTTTCCTTAGCAACTTCACAAGTATTAATCAACCTGAATATAATCTTATCCACTCCATTGAAGATCGCATTTAGAGCTTTGGAATTTCCAAGGGCAAGCTCATCTTCTTCCTTGGTCCATTCTTCTTCAGGCTTCAGCTTTGAGGTACCTTCTTTATCTTTTCCAACATCATCTTTCTCATACACAATAGGTGCTTTCCACTCTTTAATAATGGCCTTCCATGCCCTGCTGTCCAAGGATTTCAAAAAGGTGATCATCCTTGGCTTCCAATAATCATAATTCGAGCCATCCAAAACAGGGGGTCTATTGTTGACAAATCCTCCAACTTCTTTGTCCATCTTTACACCAGAAAGTAACTTCCCTAAATCTCACCCAGAGACAGACAGGATGCATGCTTTGATACCAATTGAAATTCTGGTATCAGACGTGTGATGTTAAGTGCGATGTCACAATAACACACTCTGCATAATGGACAAAATAAACAGCAGAATAACACACCAAATTGTTCACCCAATTTGGTCTAACTACCTACGTCTGGGGGCTACCAAGCCAGGGATGAAATTCACTACTTGTAGAATTAAATTACAGACTCAACAACCCAGTTGACAATCTCCTAATCTTAATTCCTACTAGTGACTTTCTACCTAAGAAACCACTTAGATATGAGAACACTACTCAATCCCTAAAACACTTCAAAGATCACACACTTTGAATAACACTACTTGATTCTGCTTCACATCTTTGATCAAGTTACACAACTCTCTATCGCTTCACAGCTTCTAAGAGAGGACAGAAAACAACTCACCAATTCAACCTAGAATGGTGTATACAAAACTCGTACAAAATACTTAAGACACTCAGCCTATGCTCTTGATCTTCTCTCTGTATTTCTGTACCTTTTCCTTTGGTCTTGTGCGCTTTATATAGCAACCTGAATTGGGCTTGGACTCCTACAATATCTGACTTGATTTGTTATTTAAAACTAAATCTTCAAAACAGATTTTCTCCTAAAATCTTTTCAAATATTCAACCTTTTAAATCTCCTACAAATCTGCACCAGATCTCCTATGCAGCAGAGAATATCTATCCCAAGATATTCGCATCCAATGAGACAGCTTGCTCTCCACAATTCCAGCTAACACACAAACCCTAACAACATCACAAAACCTGATGTTATTAATTCTGCAGACCTGATGTCACAACATCGCATGTGACATCAGACATCCAACTTAAACACTTAACACAGGCCAGTGTTAAGACTCAATGTTGTGACATCACCCATATGACATCCAACATTGAACATCCTTTGTTTTACCAAAATTCCAGTCAATCCAAGAAACTAACAGTGGCGCTGGGACCTGTTACGGCCGCCCGTAGGTGGTTGCAGGTTTTTTTAGGGAAGTGGGGTTTTGGAGGGGGTTGTTGAAAAGTATTTTAGGTGGGTGTTTTATCGTATCCACAGGGATTGTACGCAAGATATATAGATGTTCGTCGTTCGATAGTTTAACGTTCTAAGTAAAGAGTTTTTCAAAAGATTTATGGTTTTGTAACATAAGTTTATTGCAAAGAGTAAATTAGGGCAAAGATGTTTTGTTTAAAGAAAAGCATGTCAAGATTAGATTTCGTTAATCCTTTTCATACGTATCCAATTAATCAAGTATGTGAACTTAGTTTCGATCAATATAATCGCGTATCCTCGCGAATCCGTTTATGTCTAAAGCGGCTCCGTGAATATTATTGTTTTAATCGCTAGATGATTTCTCGAAATAACAATCGCAACAATAAACATAAAGATCGATACAAAGCAAATATTAACTTTCAAACCTATGTCTAAAGTTTGTTGGTTAATAGATGAAGAAATTAGATCAAAACTTGGAAAATCGATGTCTAGAGTGATTCAAACCATAAATACATCATTAAAAGCAAATATCTTCATCATCTATTGATCATAAACCTTGTTCACATACAAAATATCAAAAGAAATACATAAAAGCAAGATTAACTACCTCTAATCTTGACACAAAAGTGTTTAGCTACCCGTCACCATGGTAGCTTGATCAACAAGTAAGAAAAGAAGCTTTGCTAGCATCAAAGTCGAAGAATCGAGGATTGATGCTCCAAAGATTTGATTCTCACTTCTCCTTGAGTTCCTAAGGTTTTTGACCTAGAAAACCCTTTCTAACTTCTAAAATTGCTGAAAAGTGTAAAGTACAAGAGTTGGGGAAATATCTCCAAAAGAAGATATTTATAGCAAGTGCACAAAGTGCAGTAAGTGGCACTGCGCAAAGCGCCATCAGGAGCGCGCTAAACGCGGTCAGCAAAAATGCAGACAAATTCCTAGAAAGTGCGCTAAGCGCGGTAGCAACCCCCTTAGCACGGTTGGAGACTTTAGCTACTGGAATTGGCAGAAAGTGCACGCTGATACTGCACTGAAAAGCTCGCTTAACACGAGTTACCGACACGAACTCCTCGAAAATCAACTTTCAGGCCTTCTTTCCTTCACCAATTGTTCCTATCATCAAATATAAGCAAGAAGACCTGTCAAAGAGCATCAAAATGATCATAATTCACAATATTTACAATAAAATCGGAAATTAGCATAAATGTACTAAAACTACTAGATATTTTACTAAATTATCAAGGAAACCATTTGAAAGGACCATAAAATATAGTCAAAAGTATGCACAATTTGGCCCTTAACAGGGGTAGGGCTGAGGAGTGCTATGGCCCGTAGCAGATGTTACGTCCTCCCGTAGCAGCTCCCTAGTTTTTTGTATGCCGTTTTTTCTTGTCTTTTCATCGGGTTTTTCCGGGTGCAGTTTCTATATTGAATTTTCTCAACTTTTTCTACTTTATCACTTGTTTCGCTTCCTCTTCATGAGCCTTTTTATTAATTGAAAACAAAAATCAAACAACAAGAACAAAATAATTAGCTCGAATATTTTGACCCTTAAACTCAGGAGGATGATTCTTTCAATCTTGAATCCCTAACAATCCCCTTTGCTACTTTAGGGGACAAGCATCGATTAAATCGACCAAACAACAAGAATCCCTCAATGAATGGTTTTTCATGAGTTTTTTCTAATATAAACTCAATTCTCTTTTCCCCTATCTCAAAAATCAACTTTCCTCTCTTAACATCAATGATGGCCCCCGTCGTAGCTAGGAAGGGCCTACCTAGGAGTATCAAGATTTAGGAATCCTCTTTGATCTCCATGATGAGAGGTACATACTCTCTTACTCTCACTTGAACATTCTCTAACACACCTACTAGTATTTGATCGGTCTATTTTCCAGTTTCATAGAGACATTTGTCGATTTCATCTTACCAATGTCTAACTTTTTGCACAGTGACAAGGGCATCAGGCTAACACTGACCACTAAGTCACAAAGTGCACTCTCAAAATTCATGGTGCCTATCTGACAAGGGATAAAGACCTCTTTAAAAATATATTTTTCAAACAGTGTTGGTTCACTCTCCTCAACTTGCTTACCGCTTCGGGTTGTCACAACATTCAAGTACGCCTTAGTATTTTGCTCGGGTTACCCTGAAAATGATCCCGGAGGGACGAAAGTTAAAGCTTGTTGATTTGCAACTAGGGAGATCTGAGTCTCAAACATTTAATTATGGGTAATAACATTTTCAAATTTGGTAGTCAACTTCCTAAGTACCTCATTAGCTTGGAGGTTCTGATTTCTAAAATCATTGTTTTGATGAGTTTGCTTCATCATAGAGTTTTCCATTAAAATTTCTAAATTAGACTTCTTAGGGGCAGATGGCATAGCTTTTTGGAAACCCGGTGGTCCTATAGCTTGCTGAGGTTGGTTGTTCTTATAAGAAAATTTTGGGTGGTCTCACCACCCTGGGTTGTAGATATTGGAATATGGATTATTCCGTTGATTATTGTTCACAAAATTAACATGGTCTTGAATGGATTCTCTAGCGAGAACCATTTGATAATCATTAGTAGTGTGCCTGTTGTAATACCCCAAATTTTGACCACTTAGATTTCCCATCATTGTGAAAATCATCATCACAATATGGATGAACCATCATGCTTCATCAGTCTCCCCAAAGATGGGTGAGCATCCAATACAATCAAAATTAGGGTTTCAAGCCCTCTCTGAGTGCTTAGGCAAAGGATCAATCAAGAAATGACATGATCTTCAACTTGTCTAATCTCTCAAACATCCACAATGGATCAAAAAGGACTCCCACTTCAAGGATTAAGCACAAGATTTCTCCCTTCTAGGTGGATCAAGTCTCAAGATCGACAGTGTCACCAAATTAGGGTTTTGGTCAACCAGGGCCTCCAGATGGAAATTTTCATCTGGGCACAAGGCAATGATCCAAAACATAACCTAATATACTTCATGGAACCTCATAAACCCATGCATCAAGTCAATTTTGCCTCAGGGGATGCATTCATCAAAAATCAGGAATTAGGGTTTCTTGACCTAATTCACCCCTAAGTTGACTTTTGGGACAATCCATGAGCCAAGACCTCAAGAGATGATTTGAGGGTCTCTAATACACCATATTGATCCATTTGGAACAATGGATTGATCCAAGAAGCTTGAGCAACAAGTTTCAATTTCATCTGCACCACAATTAGGGTTTTAAGGGAAAAGTCAACTGTAACTTTGACTTTTGACCAAGACATGCTCCCAAACCCTAATACATGATTGAATATTGTCGCTCCCGGGATTTTCATCCTGGTACAAACGCAAAAGTGGCACCAAACAGAGTCGCCTGCAATGTGTATTTATCCCATGAGAGGGAAAGGAAACACCGCATAAACCTGAAGGAAAGGATAGAGCATGGTCTTGCGACCAAGAGGATGGGTAAGGGAGTCGGTTACGCGAGAGGAAGGTATTAGCACCCCCTTGCGTCCATCGTACCCGATGGGATCCACGCTTGCTTGCTTCAATCAAAGGGTGATAAAAGATATTGAAAAAAAAGGAAGTGGAAAAGGAATGGAAAGAGAAAGAGAAACAAATGTAGGGAGAATAAAAGAAGTGCTCGCATGGGCCCTACCCCACTGCCTACGTATCTCATCGGGAGCATGAGAATCAGAGCGACGTAGTTCCCCTCACTAGGGATGAATTGTTTGTGTTTTTTAAGGAACGGCTAACGTTCTAGCTCAGGTGTTGCAGGCTCGCTGGTCCGAGTGCGTTACCATCTTGCAAGAGAACGAGTAGGAGCGCGTTCGTGCGTTGAGAATGAATGAGATGAGAAAAGAATTCCCGAAGGAAAAGACGTTATTGTTTGTTTTTGTCTTTTAAGAGTTTTTTCATTTGTTTGCATATGATAGTGTATCTGAATCTTAGTCATTGGAATGTGTACATTCTCACATTCCAAGATGGAATGAGCAAGAAGACACACTAAGAGCGAAGAAGACCCCCACACTTAGTTCCAATTGTCAAGGTTCAACCACACTAGCATACTTGTGTTTATTAAGTGTTTTTGTTGATTAAGAAATGAAGAAGTGTTTTTTATTATTTGTACCTTCAACAAGTATTGCATTTAAGTCCCTCATACAAGATCAAATGTTTAACACATTGACCCAAGATGGGCTATATGCTACACATTCTAAGATTACAAGAGAAGACCCCTTATAATCTTTTCTTTATATGAAAGGCCTAAATGCAATAAGTGCCTACCTTTATTAGATATTTTGAATTTTCTTTGAGATGAGAAGAGAGACTCAAGAGAGGAGACAAAAAAAAGGTGACATCTAATGGGGAGACTAAGACACACCTAGTGTTATCATGCATGGATATCCTAAGGTTAGTGAGGTTTAGAAGAGAAGAAAGAAACTCCTTAGTGTTGTATGTGCTCCTTGCTTGAAGAGAAGATAAGAGAGGATGAGAAGAAGAAGAGAAGAAAGCTTAGTATTCTTCTTACTTCTTAATGAAGTTAAGAAAGAACCTAAGAAGGGATGGTGTTCAATTAAGTAAATGGTAGCATCATATGCCTCACAATCACACTTTGAAAGCATTAAAGGAGTTAAGGGAAGAAGGTAGGATGTGGAAGCATATCCACATCCAATTTACTTACCATTTGCACCTAAAATGTTAGAAATATCGCATATGAACAAATGATAAGCAAGTAAGCACACAACCAAAGAAAAAATCAACAATTAAAGGCTCAAACCACTTAGGGGCAGTAGCTAAAGGTCCTAATTGACTCCTAATAGTAGTGCATCTAAATTGGGTAAAAGAAGTGAGGGTAAGTTCTAAGTAACCACCTTTACTTGTGGAAGAAGAAAGAAGATGAAGAAGTAAGAAAGATGATGTTAAAATGGCCAAACAAATCAAGTTAAATCAAGCTCCATAATTCAAACATGTCTTCTATAAATGTCAATTACAAATTACTTAAGTTCATTACAAAAGCAAACAATCATTGGTGAATGAATGAAGAAGAGATGAGGTGAAGGAGTTTTTCATGTTTTGAATTCATTTAAGTCACCTACATGAGATGAAATGATCATACATTTATGGAATGAGTTGAACATGAATGAAGTCAGTATGTTAACATGTTCAAGATGTAATTGGTCATGCATGAATGAGCATACAAGCATGAATGGAGGAATACAAATGCAAACACAAGTCATTTAGGTCAAACTATTCACATAAGATATTCAACTTTAGATGAATAATCAAAACAAGGCAAAATGATGCACCACTGACCAAATATGATTCATGCAAGTCTTAAGGTATCTAAAATAACCTAAAAAGAAATCTCAAACAATGGCACGAGTGCCTTTCATCAATCAAAGTTAGGTTCATGCAATTAGAGCTCAATTAGAGGTACCTTAAAGAACAATTCAACTAAAAATAGCTAACTACATCTAAAAATTACGAAACTTGGTCAAGATACTCTACAAACAGAAGAAAAACATGCCACAAAATTTCACTCAAAGATCCACTAAATTAAGCATTTAGATCAGGGGTCAAAGAGAATGGAGAACCAAAGTTAATCATGCAAAAGAGTGAAGCCAAAGTATAATGAGAAAAATGTAAAAAAATGTAAACAATTTTTTTTTATGAAGTTTAATGTGATATGAAATGAATGCAACAAGAATGAACTAAAAATGTTTAATGGTTTAGGAGAAATAAAAGTTTGAAGTAAAGGTATGAAAATAGAAACTATTTCCAAAAGCAATAAAAGAAAATTATGAATTAATATGCAAATATTCACAAAATTGTAATTAAAAATGATGGAAAATTACTTTAATATGTCAAGATGAAACATGAATTTTCGTGGAATTTTTAATGATATTTTGGTATTTTTAAAATGCAATTATGAAACAAGTAAAAAAAAAAAGAAAATAAAAAATGAAATGCAATGTGAATGGGGTGCAAACATAGCAAATCCACAGTTCAATACATTTGGGCTTTAGAAAATGGAGGTGTGAATAGCATTATGTCTTAAGTCCAGTTCAGAAACGCGCACATGACTGGCACATGATTTTTAATGTGCTGTCACCATACAAACCACACGATCATGGAAAAATAAACGCACAGGATTAAAACATGAAAAACCCTAACAATCCAACTCACCGGCCGGAGGGGACCTCCGGTCACCTTCTCCGGCCCCACCACCACCGTCTGCAACTTTGAATCTCCCAGAATTCCACAAACAATACATCAATCGAAAGCTAAGCTCCAGCACATCACAAATATGCAATCAATTATCACAGATCATGCACATACATAACACACCGAGTCCATACATTTTGCCCTAAAATCACACCTAAACTCCTAATGAGCATATCAACTAAACAGAACGCACACAGCTTCTAATAAGCTTTAAACATATAAGAACAAGCTTAAACCATGCAACAGCGTTGTAGTAATTGAAACCTGAAGTTTGCAGAATCTTGAAGCAAAAGAAAACACGAGATCCACCCTTGAGCTTGAGCTTGATTCGTGCAAAATAAATGCAGTTGCAACTTGAGATCTTGAAGAAAATCACAATGCAAACTCAACTGGACCATAATACAATTGATGAATTCAACTTCTTCTCCCTAGTTTTTGATCAGAAATAGCACATTGATGATGGTGAGGATGAAATGTGACAGAGGATGATGAAGCTCGTGTACAGAGAGAGAGAGAAAAAACTTCAGAGAATGTGGAGAGAATGAGAGAGTTTTCTGAAGTGTTTTTGAGAGAAAAAGTGAGAATGAGAACCCTTACCTCCAATTTGTGAGTGAGAGGTGAATTTATATGTGTGGTTAATTGAGCCCAACCGTGGTCAAATGAGTGAGTTATGTGAGTTGGCATTGAGTTAAATGAGTCATCCCTAACTAACTGAGTCAAGTTAGTTAGGGAGAGCCATGGTAGGATGCAGCTGGCTCACGACAGTTATGGTGGGAGTAATGAGAAAGAGAGTTGACACGGTTTATGTAGCAGCAGCTGATGCATCAGAAACTTGCTAAGCAAGTTTGTTCTTTCTATTCCCAAGCATGGCACGTGATACTAAACATTGTGTAAGTGATGTGCTTGACCAAATGTGGAAACAAAGTGTGGAAGTGTTTGTAGTATGAGTGAACCAAATTGTGCAACATGTTGTCAATGTACCAGTGTCAACATAGGGTGGTCTATGGAGGTTTTTCTCTCTACTCAATGACTGCATTAGGGAGTTTATGGGTTCATTGGAAAGAAGGTACATTGGGGAACAATATTGGTTTGAAAATTGAAGTGAAATGGTGCCTCCAACATGCCTAAAAATGACCACAAACAGATGGACAAAGAACTGGTACATATGCGTACGAAGCAAGTCGTGGCATGGCAAGTGACATGCATGGAAGTTCAGCCTAATCAACCTATCTTGAGACCACTATAACTCACTCATAGCTTGATCAATTCAAAATTTTCTCAACATCAATATTAAAGATGACACTACAAAGAACAACTTTGATGTTGAAAACTTTTCCATTTGAGGCTTTTATCTTGATGAAAAATGGGTGGACATTTGGCTCACCAACTGTTTGAGAAAATGACTGCGCGCGTGCCCTGAAAATCTTGGTCATGACCTAGTTTTGAACCTACTTTGCTCAAACTTTGATCAATCATATCTCACTCAATTTTTATCCAATAGAGATGTTCCACATATGGATGTGAAGCTTAAAACAAGATCTTTTGTTGTGGCTGAGTGGAATTTTCATTTGGTGCTTCAATTTTAAATGGCCTTGGTTTAAACTCTGATGCAAAATGGCCAAAACTTGCTATTTTTAGTAACCCTTCTTCTTCCAAAAATGGCAACTTTCCACCTCTTGATTTTTTCATGATTCCTTTGGAGTTTCTTGACCAAATTTTGTACATTGGACACATATAACATGAATTTTACGGATTTGGCCTCAAAAAGTCAAGAGTTGACTTTTTCCTCTGATTATTTGACTTGGCCCCAATTTTCCTGATTTTTTATCTTTCTTCCAATTGAACCCCTTCTAAAACCAATTGAGAGGCAATTTTCCATACACATACACTTAAGAACATGTAGAATACCATGACATCAAGTTTTGTCCAAAAAATCAAAGATATCCTGATTTAATTGGAAACCCTAGTTTAGGTACCCACCTCCTAGGAGAAAAATGTGCAGTCTTCAATTTCAAATTCCTCAGAGTATGTTGTGTATCCTCTTAAAGGATGATGATATATACCATTTGAGGATGATTTTGGATCAATGAGCTATCTCTTTTGAGGGTTTTCCTTCAGTTTTTTGAACCTCTTGCATAGTGAAAGATGTAGTGCTTCAATCTCCCATTGAATCTCACTTCCTTGAGGTTGTGGATGATCCCTTGAGATAGTATGAGACTTGAAAGACCTCTTGGCTTGCCTTGAGGAAACTTGATTGACCTTTTTGTGCTTTGAATGATCCCTTGATTGTCCACCTTCCACCTGATCACATGCCCTGATGGTAAAAAGGATGCTATGCTTCATTTTTCTATGTTAAATGCAATGTAATGTTAATGAGATGGATATGATATGATAAATGATAATGCCATGCTATGATGACAAAGAGGGAGAGCAAATTTTGGGGTATTACAGCTGCCCCTATTCAAGCGCTGTAGACCTGAATGCCTGAAAGCAATTGCTTTCGGACTTTCAAGGTATATAGTGATTGAATACCAAATATAACCAAAAATTTGCTCTGGATGATGAGGAAGAAACCCCCCAACATTGCTGGATTGAATCTTCAATGAAACGTTGTCGGAGAAATCTGTCTTTTGAACGACGCCAGGCGACTACTGGCTTGCCACACTGCTGATGGACTTTGATAATGTCTTTTGTACGACGCCAGACGACTACTGGCTTGCCACACTGCTGGTGGACTTTAATAATGTCTTTTATGCAATTCCAGATGACTACTGGCCTGCCACACTGCTGGTGGACTTTGATAATGTCTTTTGTACGACGCCAGACGACTACTGGCCTGCCACACTACTGGTGGACTTTGCAGCCTCGTGCCACCCGAAGACGGACTTTTGCCAATCCACTGTTGGACTTTTGCCACCCGAAGACAGACTTTTGCCAATCCACTGTTGGACTTTTGCCACCCGAAGACGGACTTTTGCCAATCCACTGTTGGACTTTTGGCTGCTTTGCCACCCTTAGATGGACTTTTGCCAATCCACTGTTGGACTTTTGCCACCCGAAGACGGACTTTTGCCAATCCACTATTGGACTTTTGCCACCTGAAGACGGACTTTTGCCAATCCACTGTTGGACTTTTGCCACCCGAAGACGGACTTTTGCCAATCCACTGTTGGACTTTTAGAATTTGCCACCCTTAGATGGACCTTTCGCCAATCCACTATTGGACTATTAGAATTTGCCACCCTTAGATGGACCTTTCGCCAATCCACTGTTGGACTTTTAAAATTTCAAAATTGAATTACTCTCTGCATCTGCGTCAGACATTTCTGCCAATTCTGCTGAGGAACCATTATCAATGATTTGACTTTAAAGACCCCTGAAAGGATAATGTCTCCGCCGGAGAATGAATGAACAATCCGTCTGCTTCGAATTATCATTCTTGCCAAAAATATATTGGACTTTGGAAATATGAGGAAACGATGATTATGCCAGGAATTTCTTTGCATGACATTTTGCTAAAAAGGTCATTAAAACTCTGCATGAGGATCTATCAAAACTGAGATCTTTTGCGGGGAGAACCAACCTGATAACCTGGCTGGGGAGGAAATATATCATCACTCTGCCGCGACATAGATTTTGTTGATCAATAGGCCTCTAGTGGGGAGAAGAACAACAACTTAGCGGGGGATTATTGTTGATAGGACTCAACATTGAACTCTGTGGGGAATACAATGACCAGAGATACGATCTTGCCGGGGAATCAGGGTTACTCTGCCGGGGACATACAAATCCTAGTTATACCATTCCACTGCAACTTGTTGGGAAAGAGTCCTTAGAGATCTGCTGGGGAAACCCAAAGCAACTCCACGGTAGTCTGCTGAGGAATATGATTGTCGAGCTTAAGATAAGTACCACAATGCCCCATGTTAAGCGAGCTTTCCCTTAGACAATTCCGTTGGGGATGACGAGTTTATAACAAACTCTGCTGGAGAAAACTGCTTTAAAGCATCTCGTGCTGGGGAATGCCTTTTGAGAGGGTTTTACAGAAGACCAACTGTCCTCAAACTCTACTAGGGATGATTAACACTTCATGCCGGGGAAACAAACATGCCCCATGCTTGGGCAAACCAACAATTTGTCCCCGAAGAGGATGTCATAAGAGGATTTTACAGAAGATTTAGCCTCTTCAAACTCCTGCAACTTCGCTGGGGATAATGACCATCAGCTTCAGTATCGGCGAGACCACTCTTTTGGGGAATTTGTGACCGTTATCGACACAGAAAAGCTTGTAGCTGTTGGAAGTACTGTATGAGAGAATTGACTTAATAAGATACAACGGTACCCAGTTGAACTCAATTCACTGATATCGAACCGTTATGAACGATCGTCGCCCGAGCGATGAACGCCGACCTCCTTACCCGTGATTGCCCCAGTCTTTTGCGTGGGGTAAATGATTACTCGTCTTGTGCTTAAAATCATCTGTACCTGCTACCTGCAACAAAAGAATATGCACACATGCCCCGAATATTGCGTGGCTAGAATCCACCATCCGGGAGTATTCAACATTCAAAGTAATTTCAAATGTTTTCTCTGCGCATGTTATTGCAAGGCTGCCATGTTTTCAAATGCAATGTTTTATCAAAAATTAGGACGTTTTTTGCAAACAAAGCAATAAAACAAAAAATAGAAAGCTTTTTATTGAAATTCAATTTATTGACTGAGAGCCCAGAATAGGCAATTACATCAGGAAGCAATCCCTGGAAAGAGGTGATCGCTGAAAATTGAGAAAAGAAACTATCCTAACGGCAATGTGAAAACGGAATTCCACTGAGTTTCCATTCTGCTATGACCAGTATGTCTTCAAAACTCCCCGACCTTGCCTTCTGAGGAATGATCAGACCGATTCCTATCTTTCAGAACGTCAATTGTTCAAATGGTAATTGGGTACAGATAACTCAGACCGTAGTCATTCGCTTAAATCCCTCTTTTGCGTGGACCGCCCTTTCAGGTTTTCGATCCACCAGGATACCCTTTTTTGCCTAAGTTACCCTTTCGGGTTTTCAACTTACCGGGTGTACAATTTTTCAATTATATCCCGAATTTTTGCCCACACCTTATTCTGTTTTTGGTTCGCCGGGATGCCCTTTTTTGCCTGGATTTTTTTATTTTTATTATCCAGCGGGTCTATTCATGCGAAGTATTTTTTGACCACGTCCGAGTTGACAGGGGATGAAAAGTCTTCGCCATCCATGGTTGTAAGAAATAAGGCTCCGCCCGAGAAGACCTTTTTAACCACGAATGGACCTTCATAGTTAGGAGTCCATTTGCCCCTGTGATCTGTATTGGGAGGAAGGATCCTTTTGAGCACCACATCTCCGACTTTGTAAACCCGAGGACGCACCTTTTGGTCAAATGCCTGCTTCATTCTATGCTAGTATAATTGCCCATGACATACAGTCGCCAATCGCTTTTCCTCAATAAGGCTCAGCTGATCAAATCTGGCTCGTACCCATGCAGCCTCATCTAGCTTAACATCCATCATGACTCTGAGGGACGGAATCTCCACTTCAACCGGTAGCACTGCTTCCATACCATATACAAGTGAGAATGGGGTTGCCCCAGTGGACATGCGTACCGACGTTCGATACCCATGCAAAGCCAATGGTAACATCTCATGCCAATCTTTGTACGTGACAACCATCTTCTTGATATTTTTGTTGGCCGCTTCGACCGCGCCATTCATCTTTGGGCGGTACGGAGAAGAATTGTGATGTTCGATTTTGAAGTCCCGGCATAACTCAGCCATCATCTTATTATTCAAATTAGAACCATTATCAGTAATGATTCTTTCGGGAACTCCATATCGGCAAATGATATCCCGTTTTAAGAAACGAGCTACCACTTGTTTTGTAACATTGGCATAGGATGCAGCTTCAACCCATTTGGTGAAGTAATCAATCGCCACCAAGATGAAACGATGACCGTTAGAAGCTGTAGGCTCAATCCTTCCGATCATATCAATGCCCCACATAGCAAAAGGCCAAGGCGACGACATGATACTCAACGGATTTGGAGGCACATGCACTTTGTCTGCATAGATCTGGCATTTATGGCATTTGCGGGCATATTTGCAACAATCTGACTCCATAGTCAACCAATAATATCCCGATCTTAACAACTTTTTGGCCATTGCATGCCCTCCGGCATGGGTGCCGAAAGAGCCTTTGTGCACTTCAATCATCAACAGGTCTGCTTCGTGTCTATCCACACACCTAAGCAGGACCGTGTCAAAATTCCGCTTGTACAACACATCATCCTGATTCAGGAAGAAACCACCAGCTAGCCTTCCCAACGTCTTCCTGTCTTTGGACGATGCCCCGGGCGGGTACTCTTGACTTTTCAAGAAACACTTAATGTCATGAAACCATGGCTTGTCATCAGACGCTGCATCAACAGCAAACACAAATGCAGGTCTGTCAAGGCGGGATACTTCAATCTTAGGTACATGGTTCCATCCTTGTACTTTGATCATGGAAGACAAAGTGGCCAAGGCATCAGCGAAACTATTCTCATCTCGAGGAATATGGTACAGTTTCACCGTTGTGAAAAATGTCAGCAATCTCCTTGTATAATCTCTATACGGCACTAGATTTGCTTGGTGCGTGTACCAACTCCCTTTCACTTGATTGATTACCAAAGCTGAATCACCGAATTTATCAAGGGTCTTAATCCGTAGATTAATCGCCTCCTCAATCCCCATTATACAAGCTTCGTACTCTGCTTCATTGTTGGTGCATCCGAATGTTATTCGGGCAGTGAAAGGCATATGAACACCTTCCGGCGTGATAAGAACTGCTCCAACTCCGCACCCATTCATATTGACAGCCCCATCAAACATCAGACTCCATTTGGATTCAGGGTCTGGCCCCTCCTCTGGGAGTGGTTCCTCGCAGTCTTTAGCTTTGAGAAACATGATGTCCTCATCAGGGAAGTCAAATTTCATGGGTTGGTAATCATCAATCGGCTGTTGCGCAAGATAATCGGACAAGATACTTCCTTTGATGGCCTTTTGGGAAGTGTACTGAATGTCATACTCTGTCAAGACCATTTGCCACCGTGCAACTCTGCCTGTCAGTGCTGGTTTCTCAAAAATGTACTTGATAGGATCCATTTTTGAAATTAACAAGGTTGTGTGCCTGACCATATATTGCCTCAATCGCTTAGCGGCCCATGCAAGTGCACAGCATGTCTTTTCAAGCATGGAGTACCGGGACTCACAATCATTGAACTTTTTGCTCAGGTAGTAGATAACATGCTCCTTCCTACCTGTCTCGTCATGTTGACCGAGAACACAACCCATGGAACCTTCGAGCACTGTCAGATACATTATCAGCGGTCTCCCTTCAACTGGAGGCATTAGAATCGGAGGTTCCTGCAAGTATTCTTTTATCTTATCGAATGCCAATTGGCAATCGTCATTCCACCTGACCGTTTGATCTTTCCTTAACAATTTAAATATTAGTTCACACGTGGCTGTTAGGTGAGATATGAACCTTGCAATGTAGTTCAATCTACCCAAGAAACCACGAACCTCTTTTTCTGTTCTCGGTTCAGGCATTTCTTGTATTGCTTTCACCTTGGCAGGATCAACCTCAATTCCTCTTTCGCTCACAATGAAACCCAGCAACTTTCCAGAACGCACCCCAAACGTGCACTTGTTTGGATTTAATCTCAGACGGAACTTTCTCAACCTTTCAAACAGCTTTTTCAAGTTAATCAGATGTTCCTCTTCTATTCTCGACTTGGCAATCATATCATCTACATAACATTCGATCTCCTTATGAATCAAGTCATGAAACAATGTCACCATCGCCCGCTGGTACGTTGCCCCTGCGTTTTTCAACCCAAAAGGCATTACTTTATAGCAATATGTACCCCACGGAGTAATGAACGTGGTCTTCTCCATATCTTCAGGTGCCATCTTGATCTGGTTGTACCCGGAGAAACCGTCCATAAATGAGAACACTGAAAACTGAGCTGTATTATCGACCAGCACATCAATATGAGGTAGTGGAAAATCATCTTTTGGGCTAGCTTTATTAAGATCTCGATAATCCACACACATTCTCACCTTTCCATCTTTCTTCGGTACTGGCACGATGTTGGCTACCCACGGAGGATATTTTGTCACAGCAAGAAACCCAGCATCCCACTACTTTTGGAATTCCTCCTTAATCTTTAAAGCCATGTCGGGGTGAGTCCGACGAAGTTTCTGCTTGACTGGCGGACATTCTTCTCTCAATGGTAACCTGTGCACAATAATATCCGTGTCCAACCCCGGCATGTCTTGATACGACCAGGCGAAGATGTCAACATACTCGCGCAACATTTCAGTCAAAGTTCTCTTCACATCTGCTTGCAAGCTGGCACCAATCCTGATTTCTTTCTTGGCATCCTTGGCACCAATATTGATGATTTCTACAGTCTCCTGATGAGGCTGGATGACCCTTTCCTCTTGTTTCAACAATCTGGCCAGTTCTTCAGGGAGTTCACAATCTTTCTCATCCCCTTCTTCGGCTTGATAAATCGGATTGTCAAAGTCATACATAACCATATCAAAATCGTTATCAGTGGTATCCGGAGGATCAAGTCTGCATGAACGGGTTCATGCCTTATTTTAGAATTTATTTTTAAGCAAAACAAAAGAAAATGAAACATTGCCATTTTATTATTTTTGTGCAAAAATAAAAACTGAAAGACAGAGAACAAAATTTGATTGCAAAACGTCCTTTATTAATGATTAAAAATTGCAAATGCAACCAGGGTGGCCCTACAAATGAATCTATATGCCTTGGGCAGAGCGTAAGATTTTGACATGCATTATGGTTAGAAAAAAACAAAGAAAAATTACTCTGTCTGAAGAGTAACCCGGATGACTTCTTCAACGGACCAGTTCTGCACTTGTTGTCCCGGAGCATGAGGGCGTACCCAGTTGTCCAGGTCACCATCACTGTCAACATTATCCTCTGTAGCTGCACAAGACTGGTCCGTGTAGATAATTCCCCCACTATTGAAAGTAATGGGTCCCCTGCTCCCCGCACCTGAAGTTGTAGAGGGATGATAACCAATACCAAATTTGTCTTCCTTCATTGGGGTCTCTATCAACCTACCCCAACCTTGGGCGTTGCCTGCCCTGACGACCTCGACAGCTTGTTTGTAAGAGGAAATGGAGGTATCGGCCCCAACTGGTACAGAAGAAGACTCAGGTGCATCGTCAATATTGACTGCTTCAAATGATTGGCACAACATCTCATGAATTTCCCCATCCATTTCAACGTACTTGAATGTGGACAAGTGACTCACAAAGATGTCTTCTTCCCCGCACACCGTCACAACCTGCCCTTCAAACTCATACTTCAACTTTTGGTGTAAAGTGGAAGTAACAGCCCCGGCTCCGTGAATCCAAGGGCGTCCCAATAGGCAGCTATATGCAGGTTGTATGTCCATTACATGGAACGTGGATTTGAATACCTGTGGTCCAATTTGTACGGGCAATTCCACCTCACCAAACACAGATCGTCTAGTCCCATCGAATGCTCTGACCACCAATTCACTAGGCCTTAAGATCAAACCATCAACTTCCAGCTTCATTAATGCCTTCTTGGGCAAGACATTAAGTGATGAACCAGTGTCTACCAGTACATGAGATAACACTGTGCCCTTACACTCCATCGTGATATGCAAAGCCTTATTGTGGTTTCTGTCGCTCCCGGGATTTTCATCCAAGTACAAACGCGAAAGTGGCACCGAAACAGAGTCGCCAGCAATGTGTATTTATCTCAATAGAGGGAAAGGAAACACCGCATAAACCTGAGAGAAAGGAAAAGCATGGTCTTACGACCAAGAGAAATGGGTTCGGGAGTCGGTTACGCGAGAGGAAGGTATTAGCACCCCCACGCGTCCATCGTACCCGATGGGATCCACGCTTGCTTGTCTCGATCAAAGGGTGTAAAGAAAGGATACTGGAAAAGGAACTGAAAGAAAGAAAGGAGAAAGAAAAGAAAAGGAACGGGAAACAAATGTAGGGAAAATAAAAGAAGTGCTCGCATGGGCCCTACCCCACTGCCTACGTATCTCATCGGGGGCATGAGAATCAGAGCGACGTAGTTCCCCTCACTAGGGATGGATTGTGTTTTTTAGAGAACGGCTTACGTTCTAGCTCAGGTGTTGCAGGCTCGCTGGTCCGAGTGCGTTACCATCTTGCAAGAGAACGAGTAGAAGCGCGTTCATACGCTGAGAGTGAGTGAGGTGAGAAAAGAATTCCCGAAGGAAAGACGTTATTGTTGGTTTTTGTCTTTTAAGAGTCTTTTCATTTGTTTGCCTATGACAGTGTATCTGGATTTTAGTCATTGGAATGTGTACATTCTCACATTCCAAGATGGAATGGGTAAGAATGCACACTAAGAGTGAAGAAGACCCCCACACTTAGTTCCAATTGTCAAGGTTCAAACACACTAGCATACTTGTGTTTATTAAGTGTTTTGTTGATTATGAAGTGAAGAAGTGTTTCTTATTATTTGCACCTTCAACAAGTATTGCATTTAAGTCCCTCATACAAGATCAAATGTTTAACACATCGACCCAAGATGGGCTATATGCTATACATTCTAAGATTATAAGAGAAGACCCCTTATAATCTTTTCTTCATATGAAAGGCCTAAATGCAATAAATGCCTACCTTTATTATATGTTTTGAATTTTCTTTGAGATGAGAAAAGAGACTCAAGGGAGGATAAAGGTAAAAATCGATATGGACTAAGACTCAATCCTAATTGATTAGTTAAGGGAGTGATCCTAAGGTTTGTGAGGTTTGAACCTAAAGTCTAAAGAAAGAATGAATTAAACAATTCACTTCTAAAGTAGGAGATGAATTGTAATTCACAAAGGGAAAGTGATGAGTTATTAAAAGAAAGCACATAAGTGCTTAACAAAACATAAAATGGAATTGTAAAAGAGAAAGGATAGAAGTTGAATGTGGATTCCTTATCCACACTCAATTGCAACTTACCAAAGCCCCTACATGGTTAGTAAACATGTGTAAGAAGTAAAAAGCACTTAATGAACATTAAAATTCAAAAGAATAAGATGAAAAATCAAATCCTAATATCACTACCAGAATTTGCATCATATGGATAACAAGTGAATATCATCATACAAGTGCAAGTGAATAAGCAATAATCATCACCCATTAGCATTTAAACATGTTACAAGAAGAAGGGATAGATGAAAGATGGAAAGAAATGAAAAGGACATGCATAATGGAACATGTACATCAACAACCAGAATTGAAACTAAATGAAAAAAGGTTTATGAACATCTCAAAAGTATCCATGAATCAACCATCAAGACATTCAAGAAATAATAGAAGAAGAAGTGAGGTGAAAATTCAAAAAGAAGGTGCATACAATACATGTTAGGATGCACAAAGTTCAAGTTGAAATGAACATGTGAAGATGACCTGTAATGTGCAACAATGACCTGTAATATCACTTGAATGACTCATACAAATATGCAAATGCTCATACAAATATGCACAAAAGAATTCATGCAAACATGCATTAAAGTTAAAATGACATGACATGTATTATACTTCCAATGTAATGCATCAAACAAAGACCAAATGGATTCATGAAAATTATGCCAGCATATTATTGGAATGCCTAGGTCAGAAATGCATCATACATCAAGATAGCATGTAAAAATTCAGAGCAAAATGACTTCAAACAAAGCAATTAGGTCAAATTGAAACATCATGCAAAGTGGTGCAAATATAGGCATCAAAACATGTAATAAAGTGACCTAAAAAATCAAACAAAAATCATCTAACATGCTTCAATGTATTAGTGAATCAATGCAAAAAGAATCATGTCAAAACAGTTTGTAATGAGCAAGAACAAAATTAAACAAACTCATGTATCATGCTTAGAAGGCATCTAAATGGAAATTCAAAGAAAATTATGGATCAGGGGTAAAAAGGTCATAAAATCAAGAAATAAAATCATGGTAAATTTCCTAAATGTTTTAGTGATACTCATGAGTTTTTGTGGAATTTTATGATGATATTTGGTATTTTTAAAAATTAAAAATCAAATGTGTAGAAAAATTGAAAATAAAAATGGAATGCAAAGGGAAGGGGAGGTGTGAACATAGCAATCATGCAGTTCAAATTAATTGGGCTTGAAAACATGGGGGTGTGGGTAGCAATCTGATTAGGTCCAATAACGCGCACAACACACTAACTATCATGCTCTTTCAGTCAAACCAAGTCAAATCATTCACAACCATCAGATTAAGTCAAGTCAAACACAAAGGTCAAGGTAAGCAAATCTAACACACGCGCATGAGGGCACATACTCACTATCATACACCACGCCACACAATGTTTACTCTGATTAAAAACAAAACATGTGCAACGCATGTGCCAATTTTATGTGTTGTCACATTATGGACCACGCGATGAAGAAAAACGAGCGGACAGGATTAAAACATATTAAACCCTAACCATCAAAGCTGCCGGCCGGAGAAGGACCTCCGATCACCTTCTCCGGCGAGAAACCACCACCTGCAACCTCACAATTTTCCAGAAATGCATAACACATACATCAATCGAAAGCTAAGCTTATGCAGATCATGAATGTGCTTAAGAAATCCACAAAACACACACACATAGCAAGAACAGAGGAGATTACATTAAGCCCTAGATTTTGCAACTAAGCCTCTAAGAGGCCTATCAACTAGCCGGTTTGAGCAGAGCTTCTAGCAAGCTTAAAACACAAAAAAACAAGTAAAAATAGACAGAGATCGTGTAAGGTAATTTCAAGAGTTCAAACCTGAATGGTGATGAAACTTGGAATGCACAAGAATACCAGAAGGAGATGCTTCTTCCTTGAGCTTCACTTGGCCAAATAAAGGCTTGAGAGCTTGAATTCGTGCAAAGAATCAACCAGAATTTCAACTCTCTTGATCCTGAACTTCTTTAACTGAACCTATGCACTTTTGTTCTTAATCTCCAAAGTAGAATCAAGATGGAGATGGAGATGAAATGTAGGAGATGATGATGAAATTCGTGTACAGAGAGCGAGAAAAATCAGAGAATGTGGAAAGAATTTGAAGTGTTTTTGAGAGAATGTGGCTCCCAATGAAGTTGTGTGGTGAGATTTGGTTTTATAGTGTGAGTTAACCAAGGTTAAACTGAGTGAGGTTAACTGAGTCACAATGGTTTGAGTGAGTCATCCCTAACTAACTGAGTCAAGTTAGTTAGGGAGAGCCATGATATGGTGTGGCTGGTTCATAACAAACTATGGTGGAGGTGAAATGTGAAGCTGCAGCAAGCAAAACTTGTTATACAAGTTTCCGCTCCTTTCCCTTTTTATGATCATGTATAGCACGTGCTATGGTGACTGAGGTACATGTTTGGCTAAATGAAGCAATTGTTGGGAGAGTGAGCAATACATGGGCAAGCTGATACAATCAACAATAACCTTCACTTGTTTTTTTTTCTGGTTTTATGTGACAGTGAGAACAATAGAGATAAGGTGATTTGAGGATGAATTATTCCATGTAAGGTGAATGATTTGGTGAGCTCATGGGTTCATTTGAAAGAGAGTACATTGGAGCACAATGCTGATGTGAAAATTGAAGTGAAATGAGGTTGGAATAAGTTGCAAAATGACTTAAAATACACAAGTTTGGGAACTGGTTATGGGGCGTGGCAAGCAAGTCATGGCATGGCGACTTGGCACACAAAATTTCAGCACAATCAACATGACTTTGAACCAATATATCTCCACTATAACTTGATCAAATAGAATTTTGTCCAACATGAGTATTGAAGATGACACTACAAGGAACAACTTTGATGTTGAAAAGTTTTTTATTTGAGGCCTTTAACCATGAGAAAAATGAGTGGACATTTGGCCCACCACATGTTTGTTAAAATGACTGCGCGCATGACCTGAAAATCTTGGTCATGACCTAGTTTTGAACCTACTTTGCTCAAACTTTGATCAATCATATCTCCCTCAATTTTTATCCAATGGAGATGTTCTACACATGAATTTGAAGCTTAAAGCAAGACCTTTTGTTGTGGCCTGGTGGAATTTTCATTTGGTGCTTCAATTTTAAATGGCCTTGGCTCAAACTCTGATGCAAAATGGCCAAAACTTGCTATTTTTAGTAACCCTACTACACCCAAAAATGGCAACTTTCCACATCTTGATTTTTTCATGATTCCTTTGGAATTTCTTGACCAAATTTTGTACATTGGACATATGTAACATGAATTTCATGATTTTGGGCTCAAAAAGTCAAGAGTTGACTTTTTCCTCTGATTATTTGACTTTCCCCCAATTTCTCTGATTTTTTATCTTTCTTCCAATTGAAACACCTCCAAAACCAATTGAGGGGCAATCCTCCATACACATACACTTAAGAACATGTAGAATACCATGACATCAAGTTTTGTCCAAAAAATCAAAGATTCCCTGATTTAATGGGAAACCCTAGTTTTGGTGCCCACCTCCTAGGAGAAAAATGTGCAGTCTTCAATTTCAAATTCCTCAGAGTATGTTGTGTACCTTCTTAAAGGATGATGATATATGCCATTTGAGGATGATTTTGGATCAATGAGCTATCTCTTTTGAGGGTTTTTCTTTAATTTTTTGAACCTCTTGCATAGTGAAAGATGTAATGCTTCAACCTCCCATTGTATCTCTTATCCTTGAGGTTGTGGATGATCAATTGAGATAGTATGAGACATGAAAGGATTCTTGGCTTGCCTTGAGGCAATTTGACTGACCTTTTTGTGCTTTGAATGATTCCTTGATTGTCCACTTTCCACCTGATCACATGCCCTGATGGTAAGAAGGATGCCATGCTTCATTTTTCTATGTTAAATGCAATGTAATGTTAATGAGGTGGATATGACATGATAAATGATAATGCCATGCTATGATGACAAAGAGGGAGAGCAAATTTTGGGGTATTACAGCTGCCCCTATTCAAGCGCTGTAGACCTGAATGCCTGAAAGCAATTGCTTTCGGACTTTCAAGGTATATAGTGATTGAATACCAAACATAACCAAAAATTTGCTCTGGATGATGAAGAAAAAAAGGATATAAACCCAACGAGACTGCTGGATTGAATCTTCGATGAAACGTCGGAGAGATCTGTCTTTTGAACGACGCCAGACGACTACTGGCTTGCCACGCTGCTGGTGGACTTTAATAATGTCTTTTATGCAATTCCAGACGACTACTGGCCTGCCACACTACTGGTGGACTTTGATAACGTCTTTTGAACGACGCCAGACGACTACTGGCTTGCCACGCTACTGGTGGACTTTAATAATGTCTTTTATGCAATTCCAGACGACTACTGGCCTGCCACACTACTGGTGGACTTTAATAATGTCTTTTGAACGACGCCAGACGACTACTGGCTTGCCACGCTACTGGTGGACTTTAATAATGTCTTTTATGCAATTCCAGACGACTACTGGCCTGCCACACTACTGGTGGACTTTAATAATGTCTTTTATGCAATTCCAGACGACTACTGGCCTGCCACACTACTGGTGGACTTTGCAGCTTCGTGCCACCCGAAGACGGACTTTTGCCAATCCACTGTTGGACTTTTAGAATATGCCACCCTTAGATGGACCTTTCGCCAATCCACTGTTGGACTTTTGCCACCCGAAGACGGACTTTTGCCAATCCACTGTTGGACTTTTGCCACCCGAAGACGGACTTTTGCCAATCCACTGTTGGACTTTTAGAATATGCCACCCTTAGATGGACCTTTTGCCAATCCACTGTTGGACTTTTGCCACCCGAAGACGGACTTTTGCCAATCCACTGTTGGACTTTTAGAATATGCCACCCTTAGATGGACCTTTCGCCAATCCACTGTTGGACTTTTGCCACCCGAAGACGGACTTTTGCCAATCCACTGTTGGACTTTTGCCACCCGAAGACGGACTTTTGCCAATCCACTGTTGGACTTTGCTAACGTCTTTTAACAATGCCAGACGACTACTGGCTTGCCACACTACGTGTGGACTTTCGCAAAATTCCAATACTGGATTACACTCTGCATCCGTGTCAGACATCTCTGCCGACTTTGCTGAGGAACAAAGACCAATGATTTGACTTTGGAGACTCCTGAAAGGATAACCTCTCCACTGGAGAATGAATGAATAATCCGTCTGCTTCGAATTGTCAAGCTTGCCAAAAATAAATTAGACTTGAAGAATAATAGATCTGCCAGTAATCACTTCATCTGCTGGGGGAATGAATTCTGGTCACAGCGACTCCGCTGGGGATGAGAATTTCTTTGTATGGCGTCTTTCTAGGGGAGAGAAGTCATAAAAACTCTGCTTGGGGATCTGTCCAATCCAAGACCCTTTGTAGGGGTTATCCACCTTCTGACCCGGCTGGGGAAAGGTTGTACCATCCTTGTTGAGGAATAGATTCTGTCGATCTGATAAACCTCTGCGGGGAGAACAACAACTCAGCTGGGAGTTGCTGACAAGATTCGATGCTGACCTCTGTGGGGATACCATGACCAGAGATACGATCTTGCTGGGTATCAGGGCTACTCTGCCAGGGATATGCAAATCCTGGTTAGAACATTCCACTGCAACTTGCTAGGAAAGAGTCCTTAGAGATCTGTTGGGGAAACCCAAAGCAAATCCACAGTATTCTGCTGAAGAATATGACTGTCAAGCTTAGGATAAATACCACAATGCCCCATGTTAGGCGAGCTTCCCTTTAGACAATTCCGTTAGGGATGACAAGTTTATCACAAACTCTGCTGGCGGAAACTGCTTTAAAACGTCTCGTGCTGGGGAATGCCTTTTGAGAGAATTTTACAGAAGACCAACTGTCCTCAAACTCTACTGGGGATGATCAACACTTCATGCTGGGGAAACAATCATGCCCCATGCTTGGACAAAACAACAATTCGTCCCCGAAGAGGATGTCATAAGAGGATTTTACAGAAGATCTAGCCTCTTCAAACTCTTGTGACTTCGCTGGGGATAATGACCATCAGTTTCGGTGTCGACGAGACCACTCTTTTGGGGAACCTGTGACCATTATCGACACAGAAAAGCTTGTAGCTGTTGGAAGTACTGTATGAGAGAATCGACTTAATAAGATGCAACGGTACCCAGTTGAACTTAATTCACTGATATCGACCCGTTATGAACAATCGTCGACCGAACGATGAACGCCGATCTCCTTACCCATAATTGCTCCAGTCTTTTGCGTGGGGTGATTTATTGCTGGTCTTGTGCTTAAAATCATCTGCACCTGCTACCTGCAACAAAAGAATATGCCCACATGCTCCGAATATTGCGTGGCTAGAATCCACCATCCGGGAGTATTCAACATTCGAAGTAATTTCAAATGTTTTTTTCTGCGCATGTTATTGCAAAGCTGCCATGTTTTCAAATGCAATGTTTTATCAAAAATTAGGACGTTTTTGCAAACAAAGCAATAAAACAAAAATAGAAAGCTTTTTATTGAAATTCAATTTATTGACTGAGAGCCCAGAATAGGCAATTACATCTGGAAGCAATCCCTGGAAAGAGGTGATCGCTGAAAATTGAGAAAAGAAACTATCCTAATGGCAATGTGAAAACGGAATTCCACTGAGTTTCCATTCTGTTATGACCAGTATGTCTTCAAAACTCCCCGACCTTGCCTTCTGAGGAATGATCAGACCGATTCCTATCCTTCAGAACGTCAGTTGTTCAAACGGTAATGGGGGATAGATAACTCAGACAATAGTCATTCGCTTAAATCCCTCTTTTGTGTGGACCGCCCTTTCAGGTTTTCGATCCACCAGGAAACCCTTTTTTGCCTAAGTTGCCCTTTCGGGTTTTCAACTTACCGGGTGTACAAATTTTTTTCAATTATATCCCTAATTTTTGCCCGAACCTTATTCTGTTTTTGGTTCGCCGGGATGCCCTTTTTTGCCTGGATTTTTTATTCTTATTATCCAGCGGGTCTATTCATGCGAAGTATTTTTTGACTACGTCCGAGTTGACAGGGGATGAAAAGTCTTCGCCATCCATGGTTGTAAGCAATAAAGCTCCGCCCGAAAAGACCTTTTTAACCACGAATGGACCTTCATAGTTAGGAGTCCACTTGCCCCTGTGATCTGTATTGGGAGGAAGGATCCTTTTGAGTACCACATCTCCGACTTTGTAAACCCGAGGACGCACCTTTTGGTCAAATGCCTGCTTCATTCTGCGCTGATATAGTTGCCCATGACATACAGCCGCCAATCGCTTTTCCTCAATAAGGCTCAGCTGATCAAATCTGGCTCGTACCCATTCAGCTTCATCTAGCTTAACATCCATCATAACTCTGAGGGACGGAATCTCTACTTCAATCGGTAGCACTGCCTCCATACCATATACAAGTGAGAATGGGGTTGCCCCAGTGGACGTGCGTACCGACGTTCGATACCCATGCAAAGCAAATGGTAACATCTCATGCCAATCTTTGTACGTGACAACCATCTTCTGCACAATCTTCTTGATATTTTTGTTGGCCGCTTCGACCGCGCCATTCATCTTTGGGCGGTACGGAGAAGAATTGTGATGTTCGATTTTGAAGTCCCGGCATAACTCAGCCATCATCTTATTGTTCAAATTAGAACCATTATCAGTAATGATTCTTTCGGGAACTCCATATCTGCAAATGATATCCCGTTTTAAGAAACGAGCGACCACTTGTTTTGTAACATTGGCATAGGATGCGGCTTCAACCCATTTGGTGAAGTAATCAATTGCCACCAAGATGAAACGATGACCATTGGAAGCTGTAGGCTCAATCTTTCCGATCATATCAATGCCCCACATGGCAAACGGCCAAGGCGACGACATGATACTCAACGGATTTGGAGGCACATGCACCTTGTCTGCATAGATCTGGCATTTATGGCATTTGCGGGCATATTTGCAACAATCTGACTCCATAGTCAACCAATAATATCCCGATCTTAACAACTTTTTAGCCATCGTATGTCCTCCGGCATGGGTACCGAAAGAGCCTTCGTGCACTTCAATCATCAACAAGTCTGCTTCATGTCTATCCACACATCTAAGCAGGACCGTGTCAAAATTTCTTTTATACAGCACGCCATCTTTGTTCAAGAAGAAACTACCAGCTAACCTTCTCAACGTCTTCCTGTCTTTGGACAATGCCCCGGGCGGGTACTCTTGACTTTTCAAGAAACACTTAATGTCATAAAACCATGGCTTGTCATCAGACGCTGCATCGACCGCAAACACAAATGCTGGTCTGTCAAGGCGGGATACCTCAATCTTAGGTACATGGTTCCATCCTTGCACTTTGATCATGGAAGACAAAGTGGCCAAGGCATCAGCGAACCTATTCTCATCTCGAGGAATATGGTACAGTTTCACTGTTGTGAAAAATGTCAGCAATCTCCTTGTATAATCTCTATACGGCACTAGATTTGCTTGGTGCGTGTACCAACTCCCTTTCACTTGATTGATTACCAAAGCTGAATCACCAAATATATCAAGGGTCTTAATCCGTAGATTAATCGCCTCCTCGATCCCCATTATACAAGCTTCGTACTCTGCTTCATTATTGGTGCATCCGAAAGTTATTCGGGAAGTGAAAGGCATATGAACACCTTCCGGCGTGATAAGAACCGCTCCAACTCCGCACCCATTCATATTGACAGCCCCATCAAACATCAGACTCCATTTGGATTCAGGGTCTGGCCCCTCCTCCGGAAGTGGTTCCTCGCAGTCTTTAGCTTTGAGAAACATGATGTCCTCATCAGGGAAGTCAAATTTCACGGGTTGGTAATCATCAATCGGCTGTTGCGCAAGATAGTCGGACAAGATACTTCCTTTGATGGCCTTTTGTGAAGTGTACTGAATGTCATACTCTGTCAAGACCATTTGCCACCGTGCAACTCTGCCTGTCAATGCTGGTTTCTCGAAAATGTACTTGATAGGATCCATTTTTGAAATCAACAAAGTCGTGTGCCTAACCATATATTGCCTCAATCGCTTAGCGGCCCATGCAAGCGCACAGCATGTCTTTTCAAGCATTGAGTATCGGGACTCACAATCATTGAACTTTTTGCTCAGGTAGTAAATAGCATGCTCCTTCCTACCTGTCTCGTCATGTTGACCGAGAACACAACCCATGGAACCTTCAAGCACTGTCAGATACATTATCAGTGGTCTCCCTTCAACTGGAGGCATTAGAATCGGAGGTTCCTGCAAGTATTCTTTTATCTTATCGAATGCCAATTGGCAATCGTCATTCCACCTGACCGTTTGATCTTTCCTTAACAATTTAAATATTGGCTCACACGTGGCTGTTAGGTGAGATATGAACCTTGCAATGTAGTTCAATCTACCCAAGAAACCACGAACCTCTTTTTCTGTTCTCGGTTCAGGCATTTCTTGTATTGCTTTCACCTTAGCAGGATCAACCTCGATTCCTCTTTCGCTCACGATGAAACCCAGTAACTTTCCAGAACGTACCCCAAACGTGCACTTGTTTGGATTTAATCTCAGACGGAACTTTCTCAACCTTTCAAACAGCTTTTTCAGGTTAACCAGATGTTCCTCTTCTGTTCTCGACTTGGCAATCATATCATCTACATAACATTCGATCTCCTTATGAATCAAGTCATGAAACAATGTCACCATCGCCCGCTGGTACGTTGCCCCTGCGTTTTTCAACCCAAAAGGCATTACTTTATAACAATATGTACCCCACGGAGTAATGAACATGGTCTTCTCCATATCTTCAGGTGCCATCTTGATCTGGTTGTACCCGGAGAAACCGTCCATAAATGAGAACACTGAAAACTGAGCTGTATTATCGACCAGCACATCAATATGAGGTAGTGGAAAATCATCTTTCGGGCTAGCTTTATTAAGATCTCGATAATCCACACACATTCTCACTTTTCCATCTTTCTTCGGTACTGGCACGATGTTGGCTACCCATGGAGGATACTTTGTCACAGCAAGAAAACCAGCATCCCACTGCTTCTGGACTTCCTCCTTAATCTTTAAAGCCATGTCGGGGTGAGTCCGATGAAGTTTCTGCTTGACTGGCGGACATTCTTCTCTTAATGGCAGCCTGTGCACGACAATATCCGTATTCAACCCCGGCATGTCTTGATACGACCAGGCGAAGATGTCAACATACTCGCGCAACATTTCCGTCAAAGTTTGCTTCACATCTGCTTGCAAGCTGGCACCAATCCTGATCTCTTTCTTGGCGTCCTTGGTACCAATATTGATGATTTCTACAGTCTCCTGATGAGGCTGGATGACCCTTTCCTCTTGTTTCAACAATCTGGCCAGTTCTTCAGGGAGTTCACAATCTTTCTCATCCCCTTCTTCGGCTTGATAAATCGGATTGTCAAAGTCATACATGGCCATATCAAAATCGTTATCAGTGGTATCCGGAGGATCAAGTCTGCATGAACGGGTTCATGCCTTATTTTAGAATTTATTTTAAGCAAAACAAAAGAAAATGAAACATTGCCATTTTATTTTTTGTGCAAAAATAAAAACTGAAAGACAGAGAACAAAATTTGATTGCAAAACGTCCTTTATTAATGATTAAACATTGCAAATGCAACCATGGTGGCCCTACAAATGAATCTGTACGCCTTGGGCAGAGCGCCAGATTTTGACATGCATTATGGTTAGAAAAAAAAACAAAGATACATTACTCTGTCTGAAGAGTAACCCGGATGACTTCTTCAACGGACCAGTTTTGCACTTGTTGTCCCGGAGCATGAGGGCGTACCCAGTTGTCCAGGTCACAATTACTGTCAACACTATCCTCTGTGGCTGCACAAGACTGGTCCGTGTAGATAATTCCCCCACTATTGAAAGTAATGGGTCCCCTGCTCCCCGCATCTGAAGTTGTAGAGGGATGATAACCAATACCAAATTTGTCTTCCTTCATTGGGGTCTCTATCAACCTGCCCCAACCTTGGGCGTTGCCTGCCCTGACGACTTCGACAGCTTGTTTGTAAGATGAAATGGAGGTACCGGCCCCAGCTGGTACAGAAGAAGACTCAGGTGCATCGTCAATATTGACTGCTTCGAATGATTGGCACAGCATCTCATGAATTTCCCCATCCATTTCAATGTACTTGAACGTGGACAAGTGACTCACAAAGATGTCTTCTTCCCCGCACACCGTCACAACCTGCCCTTCAAACTCATACTTCAGCTTCTGATGTAGAGTAGAAGTAACAGCCCCGGCTCCGTGAATCCAAGGGCGTCCCAATAGGCAGCTATATGCAGGTTGTATGTCCATGACATGGAACGTGGATTTGAATACCTGTGGTCCAATTTGTACGGGCAATTCCACCTCACCAAACACAGATCGTCTGGTCCCATCGAACGCTCTAACCACCAATTCACTAGGCCTTAAGATCAAACCATCAACTTCCAGCTTCATTAATACCTTCTTGGGCAAGACATTGAGTGATGAACCAGTGTCTACCAGTACATGAGATAACACTGCGCCCTTACACTCCATCGTGATATGCAAAGCCTTATTGTGGTTTCTTCCTTCAATAGTCAGATCTCTACTTGTAAAGCCCAAGCCATGGCTAACATTAACATTGGAGATTACGCCCTCGAGCTGATTAACAGTAATTTCCTGTGGCACGTATGCACTCTTCAATACTTTCAACAACGCCTGCCGATGCGCATCAGAGCACATCAATAGTGACAAGATTGAAATCTTTGAAGGGGTCTGATTCAGTTGGTCCACAATCTTATAATCGCTTTTCTCGATTATCTTCATAAATTCTTCCATTTCCTTATCAAAAGTAATCTTTGTCTCTGCTTCAGGTGTAGGCGCATTTTCACCCACCTGTTTACCCTTAGCCTTTGCTGTAGCTTCTACCTCCTTATAACTTCTCAAGGTTTGGGGAGCGAACAACCTTCCACTCCTTGTAAAGCCCCCTACACCCCCTACGTTATCAATATTTGGGCTGACTGACGACTCAACTTCCTGCTTTTTACCTTCGTAATATACATCTGCCCCATAGTGCCATGGGATAGCCTTCGTAGACGTGAACAGAATTGGTCCTGGCACCGTGATAGTGACAGGACTAGGTCTTTCTGGCGCAACACTCGCCACGGGAACTGCATTGACTGGCATTTGAATCTCAGCGGGAGTGTAATAGATTGTCACGGTTGATATCTCATCAGTGTCTTTCACGACTCTGTCGAACTGTAGACATCCTTCATCGATCAGATTCTGTAAACCCATCTTCAACTTATCACAGCCGTTCTCCTGATTCATACACTCAGAGCAATCTTGATTACAGCCCGGGAACACCCGTCCCTTCAATAAACGATCTTTTACAACCAACAAAGAAGTTTTCACTTGATGAACGTCTAACACCAAATTCAATCTCCTCCCATCTTCAATAGCGTACACATTTGCTGCACTATGATCAGGCATGGGATGCTGAGTAATATTAGGAGCGGGAGAGAAATTGATGGCTTTAGCATCAATCAAATCTTGTACTTTATGATGGAAAGCCCAGCATTTTTCAATGGAGTGTCCCTGAGCACCTGAGTGGAACTCACAACGAGCATTAGCATCGAAGTTAGGTGGCAGGTTTCCAGCAACCGGAGCTTTCATAGTACAGAGTTCTACCAACTTTAACTCGAGTAGCCGGGGCAACAGCGCGGCATAAGTCATAGGGAGAGGATCCATCTTACGATCCCTCTGTCTAGACCTTTGCTGGAAAAAAGGTTGTTGCTGTTGAACTTGTTGTTGGGGTTGTTGTTTCTGAACATACGGTGTGGGGATTGTTACAGCATCTACTTGATAATAAGCTTGAGAACGCCCTCTGCCTCGTCCTCTAAACGCAGCATTCGTATCACCTTCTCTTCTTTTCTGGCTACTAGCAAACGGTTTCTTCGTCCCCGAAGAGCCAGCCCCACTCACATCCTGGATCTTTCCAAGCTTTAACAGACTTTCTATTCTTTCTCCCGCAATCACAATATCAGCAAATCCAGTTGATGGACAAGCAGCTAATCTATCAAGATAGGCCCCTTGCAAGGTGCCCATGAACATATCCGCCATTTCTCTGTCTGACAAGGGAGGTTGGACCTGGGCAGCCATTTCCCTCCACCTCTGTGCATATTCTTTGAAACTCTCCTTGGCATTCTGGGATAATCCCTGCAATTGGGTGCGGTTGGGCGCCATGTCAATATTATATTGGTATTGCTTCAGGAACGCTTCTGCCAGATCTTTCCAATTCTTCACAGCAGCTCTATTCAACTTCATATACCAGGTCAAGGACGCCCCAGCCAGACTGTCCTGAAAATAGTGCATCCATAGCTTCTCGTCATCCGTATGGGCTGAAATCTTCCCAAAGTAAGCTTGAAGATGCGTTTGGGGACACGCATTGCCGTGATACTTATCAAAAGTGGGAGGCTTGAATTTAGGGGGAATTCTGACTCCTGAGACCAGCCCCAAGCTGGTAACATCAATACCCATAGAGTTCTTGCATTCTATGGCCCTGATCTTCTCTGCTAACTCATCATACCTTCGATCCCCTTAATTACCCACATCAGCATCCAGCAGAGTAAATTGGTCTTCTAGAGTATCTTCAAGAGTAACACCAGCATGCCTACCATTTCCATTACCCCGATTGTTACCACCAGGAGGAGGGTTGCCACCGAGAGGTGGAATGCCATGTCCCTGTGAATTGTCATGCTGATCACCTTCGGGCCCATTGTCTGGACGCTCGACCAGAAGTCTCAATCTCTCCTGATTTTGCGCCATGCCAGTCATGAGGGTCATGAACTGGTCCATACGCACCCTCATTTCAGCCAAATCACTTTGCACTTGATCCATGATTCTTACTTGATTCCTTCGCGTCGAATATCGGTGAATATGATTCTCAGCTATACTGCCTGAAACCAAATAAAGGTTAGAGACCCTGCATCGAGTACCTGAAAAGCAAGTAACAAAAATGCAAAATGATATGCAATGCCATGCAATGCCATGTTTGTCATTTCCGAGGTGCTTTATACCCTGATTCCAATCCAATCACAGAAATCTGAAGACCAGAAATCGTGATATAAAGAGACGTGTCGTGGTCACGTGCTTGTGTGCAGCTATCTGATAAGGAATAATTCTGAATAAAACTGCTCATACTCATTCAACAAAGTATTCAAGTACATTTAAGAAAGGTTCAACCGCAAATGCAATACAAGGAAAAATGGATCCATCAACAAGCCTGGTGGTAACCATTAACAACAAAATATAAGGAAAAGAACATCAGTCTGACAATTCCACATCCTTCAGCTTATCACTTGAGTATTTGATCTCCTCAAAAAGTATACGGGTACGCTGGTGATTCGGCTTTTCAATCATTTCTTTGATCAAGACATCCCTTTTCTCAAGAGCTTCAGTTAAAGAACCCATTAGAGCCTCGTCATCACACACTCCTTTGTGTCTCTTTATGCCAGCTTGCGTCTTGAGTATCTCCCTTTCTATCATGACTTCTTCAAGCTCTTTCTTGGTATTCCTCAGCTCACCTCTAGCTTCTTCTAGCTGTTCTTGACTCTTACCGAGGCTTTCCCGATACTTTCTCCTCTGCTCATGCGCCTTTTCAAGTTCTTCGTCCTTAATCTGCAACTGTTCCTGTAATTCAGCATTCTCTATCCTAACTTCGTCCCAAGCGTGCTGAAACTTTGTTAACTTTTCTTTGGTCTGTGCTAACGCCTGTTTGGTTTGCTTGTGGGCTTGAGTAGCATCATCAGCACCTTTACTAATCTTCCGGAAATGTTGGGCTCTTCCAGCAAAGTCTTTCTCTTTTGCAGTTAGGATTTGTTCAGCATCTTGGGCTTTCCGCTCCAGCTCTTTGTTGGCATATAGAGCATTCTGAAGACAGCTACTCAACTCGGAATTCTCTCCTTGAAGTTTTTTCACCAAGGCTTGCAACTCGTCAACTTCTTCCACAGTAGCAGTGCTTCTTGCTTTCTCATTCTCCGGATACAAAAGGGGCGCCTTACCAAAAGGCAAGAGAAAATCTTCAACTCTTTTCTTCACCCACTCTTCATATGCTGGATAAGCCCGATTGTTGGGTTTGCCTAGAGCAACCTTCCCTTTCTTCAGTATGCTGACCCAACTTTCAGAGGCTCTTTGTGCTGTTTCCCACCCATCTGATGTATGAAAATAGAGGGACTCCTCCACATCTCTCTTAATAGGCGGACCTGTCAGGGCATACCCAAATTGTCGAATGGCCAAAGAAGGATTGTAGTTAATCCCACCCAGTCTTCCTATCAGTGGAACGTTAGGGAATTTACCACAGCTGTGGATAATATTCTTGCCAATCAGCCCGTGATCTACCCATACGATGTCTTTGGCCACCAATCCCATTAAACGCTGTTTCCACTCTAGAGAATCTTTGGAATCCACAAAAGCCCCTGATTGTGGTAAACGGCCTGCAAACCACTTATAGAACAAGGGTGCACAACAACGAATTATCCCTCCTCTTTTCTTTTCGTTTCGGTTGTACAACGAGTAGTGAAGATCTCCCAGTAGCGTTGGCACCGGGTTCTTCATCAGGAATATTCGTATAGCGTCCGTATCAATGAAATCCGGCTCGTTGGGAAACAACACTATGCCGTATATACAAAGGGCTAGCAAAGCATTAAAAACAAGCCAATTCTCGCCTTTAGCTGCCTCCTGGGCCTTCTTAATCAGATATTCCAACTTGTAACCACGAATCTTTCCTTTGTTGGAGACATTGGCGTCTAACTCTGATTTGCTCAAATAAAGAGCACCAGCCACCTTCCCAAAGTCAAGATCCCCCACCGATCCAAAGAAAGGGGGCTCCTCCTTGATAGCAATCCCCAACATGTTGGAATACTCCTCCAAGGTAGGAACCAACACATAGTCTGGAAATACAAAACATCTCAGAGGCGGATCATAGAACTGCATCAACGTATGGAGACCTCTGGCTTCATAATCACTGACATTACGGACCGTAGATAAAATCCACCCATATTTCTCTTCAAAAGCTTCTCGTACTGCAGGACTCGCCATTCCCTTCAGCATAACAATATGGCCCAAAGTAGGCGTAAGGAACTTATAGCTGATGATATTCTTCCTCTCTTTAGTGTTCATCTTTGCAGGGACCTGATGACTGGAATCAAGGGTAATATATGCACCTGGAAATGAATAAACATGTATGTTAGGATATGATAATGCAATGCAAAGGGCAATGTGATCAGGTAATCAGGTGTCTGTGCTGAACTGTGAACGGTGTCAGTGTAGCTCTGAGACTAATATAGAACCATAGATAAGAACCATCTGAATACAATAGGATGAAACTTCCTTTTTGTGCAATGATGATAGAAAACCGGGTATGTAGGAGGTCATGGTTACTTGCAAACCTGTAAACAACCCGCCCTTCTCACATGTGGGTACTAGGATGTTCAGTATCCCGGGCTCTCAGGTCGAGAAACGATGATACGTTCACCATTTCTGGTTTGGCATCATCATCAATCGAGGAGGCCTCAACTGATTCTCCAAAACAAAAAGGTCCTCAGCTTCTGGCACTGAGGTCGAAAAGCAATAGTACATTCATCCCTCGGGATACAGTACTACCGCCAATCGAGGAGTGCCTCCACTGATTCTCTTTCAAAAAGGGATGTCCTATAGCAAGTTCCCAGCATTGGGTCCTCGGATCGAGAATGTACAATGGGTTTGCCACAGAATGTGGTCTGCCACTGTCACAACTCGGGAGGAGTGCCGCAACTGAGTCCTCGGGAATGGTCACCAGAGTCGACAGTTCCTCAAGAGAATAACTACTGGCCTGCATAACATGCAGTAGCAGAAAGCTCCTGATAGAACCTCGTCTGGTTGTGGGTCTCATGAACAACAATACGTGGTCACCACCACGCAAGCGTCATGACTATCCACTCTAATACCTATGTGTGTACTCAAGCCTTGGTAGTGGGCTTATCTCTCAGAACACCCACCCGCCAAACAGAAAACAACACAGTCCAGTATAGCATACTATATCATGTGAAATGAAAATGCTAAAATGCGGTAAATACAGTAATGTACAGTAAAGCAGTAAATAACCATACAATAAAACAGTAAATACAGCACAACAGTAAACACCCAATGAAAGAAAAACAAACAAGCGCTAGGATGGACTCGCTAAGGAAACCGGAGATTCTGAATTCAGTCCCCAGCAGAGTCGCCAGCTGTCGCTCCCGGGATTTTCATCCAAGTACAAACGCGAAAGTGGCACCGAAACAGAGTCGCCAGCAATGTGTATTTATCTCAATAGAGGGAAAGGAAACACCGCATAAACCTGAGAGAAAGGAAAAGCATGGTCTTACGACCAAGAGAAATGGGTTCGGGAGTCGGTTACGCGAGAGGAAGGTATTAGCACCCCCACGCGTCCATCGTACCCGATGGGATCCACGCTTGCTTGTCTCGATCAAAGGGTGTAAAGAAAGGATACTGGAAAAGGAACTGAAAGAAAGAAAGGAGAAAGAAAAGAAAAGGAACGGGAAACAAATGTAGGGAAAATAAAAGAAGTGCTCGCATGGGCCCTACCCCACTGCCTACGTATCTCATCGGGGGCATGAGAATCAGAGCGACGTAGTTCCCCTCACTAGGGATGGATTGTGTTTTTTAGAGAACGGCTTACGTTCTAGCTCAGGTGTTGCAGGCTCGCTGGTCCGAGTGCGTTACCATCTTGCAAGAGAACGAGTAGAAGCGCGTTCATACGCTGAGAGTGAGTGAGGTGAGAAAAGAATTCCCGAAGGAAAGACGTTATTGTTGGTTTTTGTCTTTTAAGAGTCTTTTCATTTGTTTGCCTATGACAGTGTATCTGGATCTTAGTCATTGGAATGTGTACATTCTCACATTCCAAGATGGAATGGGTAAGAATGCACACTAAGAGTGAAGAAGACCCCCACACTTAGTTCCAATTGTCAAGGTTCAAACACACTAGCATACTTGTGTTTATTAAGTGTTTTGTTGATTATGAAGTGAAGGAGTGTTTCTTATTATTTGCACCTTCAACAAGTATTGCATTTAAGTCCCTCATACAAGATCAAATGTTTAACACATCGACCCAAGATGGGCTATATGCTATACATTCTAAGATTATAAGAGAAGACCCCTTATAATCTTTTCTTCATATGAAAGGCCTAAATGCAATAAATGCCTACCTTTATTATATGTTTTGAATTTTCTTTGAGATGAGAAAAGAGACTCAAGGGAGGATAAAGGTAAAAATCTATATGGACTAAGACTCAATCCTAATTGATTAGTTAAGGGAGTGATCCTAAGGTTTGTGAGGTTTCAACCTAAAGTCTAAAGAAAGAATGAATTAAACAATTCACTTCTAAAGTAGGAGATGAATTGTAATTCACAAAGGGAAAGTGATGAGTTATTAAAAGAAAGCACATAAGTGCTTAACAAAACATAAAATGGAATTGTAAAAGAGAAAGGATAGAAGTTGAATGTGGATTCCTTATCCACACTCAATTGCAACTTACCAAAGCCCCTACATGGTTAGTAAACATGTGTAAGAAGTAAAAAGCACTTAATGAACATTAAAATTCAAAAGAATAAGATGAAAAATCAAATCCTAATATCACTACCAGAATGTGCATCATATGGATAACAAGTGAATATCATCATACAAGTGCAAGTGAATAAGCAATAATCATCACCCATTAGCATTTAAACATGTTACAAGAAGAAGGGATAGATGAAAGATGGAAAGAAATGAAAAGGACATGCATAATGGAACATGTACATCAACAACCAGAATTGAAACTAAATGAAAAAAGGTTTATGAACATCTCAAAAGTATCCATGAATCAACCATCAAGACATTCAAGAAATAATAGAAGAAGAAGTGAGGTGAAAATTCAAAAAGAAGGTGCATACAATACATGTTAGGATGCACAAAGTTCAAGTTGAAATGAACATGTGAAGATGACCTGTAATGTGCAACAATGACCTGTAATATCACTTGAATGACTCATACAAATATGCAAATGCTCATACAAATATGCACAAAAGAATTCATGCAAACATGCATTAAAGTTAAAATGACATGACATGTATTATACTTCCAATGTAATGCATCAAACAAAGACCAAATGGATTCATGAAAATTATGCCAGCATATTATTGGAATGCCTAGGTCAGAAATGCATCATACATCAAGATAGCATGTAAAAATTCAGAGCAAAATGACTTCAAACAAAGCAATTAGGTCAAATTGAAACATCATGCAAAGTGGTGCAAATATAGGCATCAAAACATGTAATAAAGTGACCTAAAAAATCAAACAAAAATCATCTAACATGCTTCAATGTATTAGTGAATCAATGCAAAAAGAATCATGTCAAAACAGTTTGTAATGAGCAAGAACAAAATTAAACAAACTCATGTATCATGCTTAGAAGGTATCTAAATGGAAATTCAAAGAAAATTATGGATCAGGGGTAAAAAGGTCATAAAATCGAGAAATAAAATCATGGAAAATTTCCTAAATGTTTTAGTGATACTCATGAGTTTTTTTGGAATTTTATGATGATATTTGGTATTTTTAAAAATTAAAAATCAAATGTGTAGAAAAATTGAAAATAAAAATGGAATGCAAAGGGAAGGGGAGGTGTGAACATAGCAATCATGCAGTTCAAATTAATTGGGCTTGAAAACATGGGGGTGTGGGTAGCAATCTGATTAGGTCCAATAACGCGCACAACACACTAACTATCATGCTCTTTCAGTCAAACCAAGTCAAATCATTCACAACCATCAGATTAAGTCAAGTCAAACACAAAGGTCAAGGTAAGCAAATCTAACACACGCGCATGAGGGCACATACTCACTATCATACACCACGCCACTGTTCGCTGTTGATCTTGGCGAACAACCTCTGGTTTACCAGAATGGTGAAATCTGGGTTACTTGCAGGATTAACCAAACAAATCCTAGGACGTCGGGCGACAACTTAGATCAACGTGATAATTTTAAATTAAGGGTGATATCTTGGTTCTTGGTTTTATGTATTTAAGTCTTTTGGAATAAAGGATTTCAACTAACTTTAAAGGAAAGTCTGAGATAAAAGAAAGTGACTTTGAAAAGAACTTTTAAAGTAAAATGACGAAGAAAGAACTTTAAAATAAAATGACGAAGAAAACATAAAGATGCTGGTAAATGTAAAGGAATTGGTAAAAAGACTTTGATTGATAAAGAAATTAAAAGATGGTGTTTACACGTACATTTTTCCAAATAACTCTTTTCTCTCACACGGGTACTTTGAGTAATTGCAGGAAGTTTTGTACAAGTTTTTTCACACTGAATTCTAATAACAACTATCCTATTTATAGATAAACAAAATAACTGCTATTAACGACTAAATCCTAAAATTTCGACATCTGGCCTTCTGCATGTCTTCCTTTCGCCAGATACTTCCACGCGTCTTCTGCCAAACGTTATAATTCTCTTGAATTTGAATCTTCAAGTTATGTCGAACAAACGCGTCCTTTCAGACTTGTCGAATTGTCAAAAAATGATAAAGGTCCCTCAAACCTGTCTGACGAAGACTTCCTCATATTTCTGTCGAAGTGTCGAAATTCTTATCTTGTCGAAGTGTCTTCTGGATACCTTCATTCTCTTCCTCCTTTTCCTGTAGTTATCATCTCTAGTCAAGGAACATCATTTTGCCTTCCAAGACATGGTGTCGAAAATATATGTCTACAAATTGCCCCCCAGCAAAGATGTTTCGACTTATTTCTGGAGAAACCATCATTTGCTGTCGAAGCTATTTCGACGCCATGTTACCTGCATTAATGATGCTGGTTTTCAAGACGTGACCTTTGTTCAGTCCCAAGAAAATTCATCATTGCATTTCTCTGAAAACGTTCCATCAAATCCCACGTTCAGACATGATGTCCACACCCCTAAAACCTAGCTAGCCATGCTTTTTTCAACTTCCACTTTTTATCATCACCGTTAAGATGATGCCACGTGCCCTCCATGATCACCACTAAACCTAAAGGGCTTTTGATAATCTCTTATAAATACCTGAACCATTATTTCTCTTTCTTTTTTACGCGTTTGAACTCTTCTTCTTCACAACTGCTTCAAATCTTCATCTTCTTTCTAAAACTTTCTGATTCAACAATGGCTTTTCAAAAATTATCAAGCAGCAAACCTTCCAAAAGTGAGCAACCTTCCATCATCCCTCCTGCGCATAGGTTGGATGAACCAACACTGATTGGGGATCAACAATACATTCCTGAGCCTCCAAATGCGAGGGAAAAAGACTGCATTTTTAAATCCCAGGTACTCATCCCTGTTATTATTTCTGGTAATCACTATGCTATGTTAGGACCACTCCCTAACCCAGACATTAAACCTGAGCGTTTACAAGAGTTCTTTCCTACTTATTCTCACACAAAACCCATAGGTGCTGGGGTGAAACCCCCCACTCTAAAGAAACCAGTAGAACAAACTGAACCTCAAGGTTCAAGCGAAAAAGATGAGGAAGCAATAAATTTAACTTATCTGAATTATACTAGGATTTTTAGAACTTGCCCTTGGTCGAAAGACCTTTCAGACTACTTGTCTTGGTTGAACAGAGTTGAAAACGTTAAAGAAAAATTTTGGAAAGAAATAGGAATTTTTGACTTGATACAATTATCAAGAGCAGGACCCAATGTTTGCCCTAACATGCTGCTAGCCTCCCTTTACTTTTGGGATAGTACGTATAACACCTTCCACCTCCCCTGCGGGATGGTTACCCCTACGCTGTTCGACATAGCCGCCATAGTTGGCCTTAGTCCAGTTGGCATTGACTTCGACCCCACTCACCTGAACGAGGACTCCATAGATTTCGACACTAGTTTCGCCCCATACTCCCTTTTTATGTCTCACTACCATGGCGAAAATGACCAAGAAGTTTCTGACAAAGAGCACATAGCTTTTCTAACCTTGTGGCTGACCAAATTCGTCTTTTGCTCCCGCTCACTTCAAGTGGCTAAGAGGTTCATCACTATGGCGAACCAACTCCACGCTGGGATCAAATTATGCTTGAGTGAGGTAATCTTGGCGAACCTGTATGAGTCCTTGAGTGAAAGCGTGCGTTCTTTGAAGACATTGAAGGACAAAGGGAAGCTTAATTTGGCAGGCCCCTTTTGGCTCTTGCAACTATGGCTGAATGCCACTTTCGAAGCCTTTATTCCTGTGAAGCATGACATAAATGAAGGGGAATTCAAAAACAGGAGTGTCGAATGGCCTAGATTGGTGCAATTGACACCAACTGATGAAGCAATTAGCCTTCGGCGGGCCTTTACTAGCTACGTAATGATGTTTGCTGAGAGACATCATTTTACTTCGACTATGGCTCCATTTGCTGACAGAACAATTGGACCTGAATGGTTTTCCCGACAATTCCCCTTGCAAACCAAAAAAGATGAAAATATCTTCCTAAATGTCTGGGAATCCTTTTTGACCCCTAGGCTCCTGTTCTCCCACCGCAGTACTACGAAACCCCAGATTGCCTTAATAGTTTATCAACCTAACTTGGTCGCCAGGCAATTTGGCCTAATTCAAATCATGCCTCGACCTCTTTTCCCTAAAAAAGGGGCCATCATTTTCTACAACTCCTTCCACGACGAAGCCACCAGCAGGGAATTGTTGAAAAAGCTGACTGATGAATCTTTGGATATTCGACCGGTGGTTTTTCAACCATCATTCCTTTGCACTCCTGAGTTCGACGCATGGTGGAGGGAATACTATGCTACCAAATTTTTCGACGTAAAAGCTTTCACCACCCATCTGACGAATGCTTTTGCTCTTGTGCAGGAACGGACTAAAAAAGGTACACAAAGACATATCCAAGAAATACAAAAATTTCAAAAATACTTTGAAACCGTTTACAGACCTGATGATCTTAGTCGAACCATACGCGAAGCAGCGGTTACTTTAAAAGAAAAATTCACGGAGAAGTTGGAGAAGTTGACACTGCCTCCAAACATTCGACCAGAAGTGCGTTACAACTTGCCTTTCAGCTATTACCCTCCTAAATTTCCACCTTTACCATCTGCTGAATTTGGTGTGGCTTTAAGTCCTCCATTCCCAGATTGGTTCACATGTGGGAATCATATGAAAATTCTTCGTGAAAGTTATAAAAAACCTGCTAAACGCGTGGTTGCGACTAAGTATCATCTGGATAACTACCCAGGGCACCTTCATATTGGAATAGAACACGTTCGCGTGGAAGATCCCATTCTTGAAGGTGTTAACAACAACACGAATTTTATCATTTTATTATCACGTATTTCTCACTGCCTAACTTTCCCCTTTTTCTATTTTTTTTTTTTAGCTGTGAAAGTGCCTGCCAAGAAAGCTTCCGTCGAAACTCCACAAAGTGTCGCCCAGACACCTTCGACTAAGGTATAAATCTCTTCCTCTTTTGATCTATTCTTTTATCTCTTTAAGACACTCACTATTTTGATTTATATGATCAGGTAAGTCAAAAAACCTCTACATTCCAAAAAATAAAGAAAATACCAGAGATAATCCCTGTCGAAGAGTCCAGTGATGAGTCTCCATCTCCAAATCCCCCTCCTCCAAAGAAGAAAAGACTGCAAAAAATCGCCTCACAAAAATCCATTGTCAAATCTTCTAAAAGGGAATCTTCTAGCAGTCCTGCTACAAAACATCAGCCGAAGGATACGGGGAGTGGAAAGTCTAGCTCCAAAACTGAGACTTCTAAGGTAAATTTCAATCTCGACCCTTCTCATTTATTTTATTTCATTTCTAACTTAGAAATTTTTTCTTTTGATAGAAGCCAAAGGTCGTCGACAAACAGCCTGAGACAATCCAGGAGGAGGTCGTTCGAGAGGAGGACACTCCCATCAAAGAACTTGAGAGACAAACGGTCGAAGCATTCAACACTACTGTGGGAGCTGGTTCTGATAACACCTCTCCTTCTCATCCTGGATTACACGCTGAGCAACAAAAAGATGATGATGCTGAAGCAGACACTGCTGTCAAAGGAGATCCTGAAGAGAAGACTGCTGACGAAGAAGATCTGTCGAAGCAACAGGAAGCTAGGCGAACTTCAGAGCATAGCAACCAGCCTACTCCTGACCAAACTCAAAGGAGTTCCCAAACAACTGGTTCGACTAGTCTTTCTCATGAAGAGCTTGAAAGTCTTAAAGTGCAGAAACCCCTGGACTACCTGAAAGCCATACTTAGCACCAGATTCAATTTTAAAGACTCTTCCTACAGCAGTTCGACTACTTCTGGAGCCACTTCTGAAGTGCAGTCTCTACCCAATATCATGACTCAGATCAAGGCAAAGATCCTTGATGTTGACTTGTTCCAAGTTCTAGAGGAAAATGCCATTGCTCCAATGGAGTTGAAGAAACTGTTGAAGCAAGTTAACGTCTTGGATGCTTCTGTCGAAGTCTGCAATTTTGTGATAGAGCTGACAACTGTGATTGACTTATCCAGCGCAGATCTTCACCGTCGAAGGGACTTATGTCAACAAATCAAGAAAAAAATGGACCAACAAGCTACTGAATGGAACTCTGTTTCTGTTTCGACAAATAAGGTTTCGAAACTACAAGAGCTTTCTGAAGCCTCTGTCAAGAAGATTGCTACTTGCCATAACCACATTCAAACATGGAAGAAACAAATAGCAGTTCTCCAAGAGAAAATTTCCAAAGAGGAGGAACTCATAGCTTCTATTCAGCAGCCTAGGCAAAGCGAGATTGATGAAGAGTTGAAGGTTGGCATTCAACACGCAGAGACCGCTCAAAAGATCAACCAAGAGATTGAAGTTGCCCATATTCACAGGAACCTCTGTGATCGTCGACTTCAATTTCAGAAAGACAAATTTACCGCTTTGAAGGCACAGTTTGCAAACCTTCAGCTTTAGTCGAATTTTCCTGTCAATTTCTAGCCCTTTGAGGCTTTATTTGTAATGATTTAACGCCATCTGTTTGGCAGCACACTATTTACTTTCAATTTCAATTTTATTCGACTGCTATCTTTATTTCCTGCAATATTGGTTTATACTTTTTCAAATATTTGCCATTTATTTTTAATATCCTTTCGTCTTTCCCTATTTCTTCGACCTCATATGCGCCATTAGAAAATATTTTCAAAACTTTGAAAGGTCCTTCCCATTTGGGAGACCATTTTCCCATAACTCTGTCTTTTCGATCCATAGGAAGAATTACCTTCCACACATAATCACCAATTGAAAAAGTCTTAAATTTTACTTTTCTATTGTAGAACTTTTCGACTCTCTCTTTTTGTCTCTTTATGAGATCTAAGGCACGTAGCCTTTCTTCGTCTAAATCAACCAATTCATCCATCATCATACTCCAGTATGTCTCTGATGGGATCTGATGATGCCTTTGAACCCTAACTGATTGCAAATACAACTCGGCTGGCAAAACTGCATCATGCCCATAAGTTAATTTAAATGGAGTCGAATTGGTTGCTTCTTTAGGAGATGTTCGACAAGCCCATAAAATTTGATCTAAGGTATTGTGCCAATTTTTTGGCTTTCCACCTACATGTTTTTTGATCAAATTTATCACTACCTTGTTAGCTGCTTTGACTTGTCCATTAGCCTGAGCATAATAAGGTGTCGAAGTAAGGAGCTTAAAACCTGTATCTTGTGCAAACTTCTGCATTTTTCGACCGGTAAACACAGATCCTTGATCTGTTGTTATTGTTTTCGGTATCCCAAATCTGTAGATTATATGCTTTTGGATAAAATCCATAACCGCTTCTTGATCTACATTCACCAATGGTATGGCTTCAATCCACTTAGTAAAATAATCTACTCCAACTAAAATGTACCTTTGCCCTTTTGAAGAAGCTGGTCGAATTTCACCGATTAAATCTAACGCCCAACCTCTGAACGGCCAAGGCTTTACAATCGAATGTAACTCACTTGCAGGAACATGTGGTATGCCTGCATGTACTTGGCACTCTTGACACCCTTTTGCAAATTCAACACAATCCTTTAGCATTGCTGGCCAATACATTCCTTGTCGAAACAATAACCACTTCATTTTGTGGCCTGCTTGGTGTGCGCCACACGCTCCACTATGCACATTTGACAATGCTATGTATGCTTCATTTTCGCCTAAGCATTTCAACAAGACTCCTTCCGCAGTCTTCTTGAACAATTCATTGCCAAAAAGTACATAACTCAAAGCTCTATATTTTACCTTTCGTTCGACTTTTTGACTTGGATCTTGCAAATATTCTTTGATGGGTTTTCTCCAGTCTTCGACTCCTGCATCATCTACGTTGCAAATCTCATAATTCTCTTCGTCACCATATCCCAATTTTATTGTCTCTAAATCTGATGGGGACAAACCTACAGATATGACTCTTCCTCTGACTTCAATGGCTTTTTCTAACTTCTCCTCCGACACTTTGTATCCTGATGCCAGTTGAGCCAGATCATTCGCCTCTTGATTCTCCATCCTGGGAATGTGCCTAAAAACCACATTGTCGAACTTCTTGAGAAGTCTACTTGCTATCACGAAGTACATTATTAGATTCTCTTTCACACATTTGTACTCCTTAGTCAACTGCTTTATTACCAACTCAGAGTCACCCATTATTTCGACTCTTGTTGCCCCCAATTCCAACAAGATTTCAAGTCCAGCAATCAAAGCTTCATATTCGACTTCATTGTTCGAACACAGCCCTTCGACTTTGTACTTGAACTTTGTTGGAATTTTGTCAGGAGAAATAATCACCATCCCAATACCAAGTCCATTCTTATGCCTGGAACCGTCGAAATACAGTTTCCAAGGTGCTTGTTCGACGTATTCTATAGTTTCGACTATAGAGTGGTCAGCTATAAAATCAACCACCACCTGTCCTTTCATAGCCTTTAAAGGCAAATATTTTAAGGAGTATTCTGTTAGAGCCAAAGCCCACTTTCCAATTCGACTATGTAAAATAGACTTAGACAACATATGTTTTATTACGTCGAAATGAGAAGATACATATACATCAACAGGCTTTATATAATGCTTCAATTTCATACAAGAGAAATATACACATAAACATAGTTTTTCTATAGCACTATATCTAGTTTCAGCATCATTTAAGACTCTGCTGAGATAATAGATGGCCCTTTCGACGCCATTCTCATCCTCTTGACACAACATACTTCCTAATGTCTTGTCTGATGCAGAGATATACAGTCTCATGCTTCTTTTCCTACAAGGGGACATCAAGATTGGAGGACTAGCCAAGTACTCTTTGATTTTGTCGAAAGCCACTTGTTGCTCTTGCCCCCCGGTGAATTCTTCTTTCTTTAGTCGAAGTAGAGGAGAAAAGGGTTGTGTTTTTCCACTGAGGTTGGAGATGAATCTTCTTAGAAAATTGATCTTCCCTAGTAGAGATTGCAATCCCTTTTTCGTTGATGGCGCTTTTGCTTCCATTATAGCTTTGGCTTTGTTTTCATTTATTTCGATCCCTTTCTTGTGGACCACAAAACCTAAAAAATCACCCGCCTGGTAGTGCGGATGAAGTTGCATTTTAGAAGTCTTTCGACCTCTTCTTTTATTTTCGACAGAACTTCTGGTGCAAAGCGCCTTGGAGTTTGCTTGACTAGCTTCTTCCCTTCTATGATTGGCAGCTTCAATTCGACCAAACTTCTGTCCAAACCCGGCATTTCGTCATAATCCCATGCAAAGCAATCTTTGAACTCCTTCAACAACTGGATTATTTCGACTCTGAACTGAGGATCCATCCTTGCACTTATGTAGGTTGGTCTTTTTTCTGCCCCCAGCCCCAAGTTGATTTCTTCTAAAGGATCCTGCGCCACCATCTTCAAGTTGTTCGACACTGGATCTTTTTCGAACCCCAAAGGTTCATCGTCATAAATGGCGTCAAGTTTCTGGTTTTGCCATTCGTCTATTTGGTTGTTGTTATTATTTTCCTCAACGTCTTTTTGTAGACACTGTTCATTTGAATCTTCATGATTGGCTTCGACAGCCATGTATTTTACTTCGGCCTCCAGAGCCGCTTTGAATTTGTTTTCGGCTATGTAAGCCGTAATTTTGTCGAGCACTGCTTGTTCACTCATCATTATTGTCGAACTCATTCCCCCATCCTGTCGGTGCTACGTTGGTAGTCCCCCACATGTAGTTGGAGTCACCAATGACTTCCTTATCCCACTGAAAACCATGTGTAGGATGGAGATACATGGAACAGTACGCGTTGTCCGTTGCCTTCAAGTCGAATTTCGCCGGACTGCAAGGGGGTATGTGGGCTAAGTTTTTGTCGAAACTTCGATCGCTTATATTGTTAACTTCGGACATGAAGTAACTTTGGTCTGCTTCTATGTTCTCGACGATTCCATCTGGCCTCCAAATAACTATTCTCTGGTGCATCGACGAGGGAACAGCACCTATACCATGGATCCATTCTCTTCCCAACAGCAAGTTGTAGTTTGCCCTAGAAGCAATAACTATAAACATTGTTGGCCTTGTTATAGTACCAACTGTCAGATCCACTTGAATAACTCCCATGGTTGTTCCTACCTTTCCTTCGTAATTTGACAGAACCATGTTGTGGGGCTTTGCATCCGAGTCATCTTTGCCAATCTTTTTCAGCATGAAATGGGGCATTAAATTCACAGCAGCACCCCCATCCACTAGGATCTTGTTCACACCGACACTCTCAATCTTTCCTTTAATAAACAAAGGCTTCAAGTGCGCCTTCATGGAATCGTCTGGTCTTTCGAAGAAAGCATTTTGCTCTTCGACACAACCATTATTCATTACGTAGTAACACACGGGCTTGTGCACCATCGTTTCCTCTTCCATCCCATCCTCTTCGTCTTCGACTTCCATGATCCTATCATAATCTCTGGGAAGGACCGAGACCACATTACAGCCAACGTCGAAGGATGCCTCCGAATCTGACTTGAAATCATCTGTCATCTCGTCATCCTCCATCTTCTTCTCTTTGGGCACACTTTGCGCTGCCACGCTGTTTGGTTTGATTTGCTGGAGAGGCTTCTTCTTGTTCGCCATTTGAGCGTTGCTGCTACATTCTGCTTCATCCTTGTTTCCAGCCACTTTTCTCATCATACCTTTTTCAGCAGCTTCCTTCTCAAACCTCTTTTGCCTTTGGAACCTCCTCCACTGGGATCTCGACATGGGGTTCTTCCCTTTATAATTCTCTGAAGGATATGGCCTAGGTTTATATTTCTCCAACTCCTTCTTGTTTTCCATTGAAGTGCCTCTCTGCACATCGAAATTCTTCCACTTCTTCTGGCCTTGGGCATCTCTGATGGGTTGAACCCATTTGTCATCTATCACTTTGTTTGATGGCTTGTAAGTGCCATAGTGTCTGTCTCCGCGCCTCCATTGGTGGTGCTCACTCCTTCTTGGATCGTATCTTGTCGCTCCCTCATTCGCCTTCCTTCTTGCTTGATCTATTGCCTCCAAGTGGGTGGCAGCCTTTCTGTCGAAAATGGAACTGCAACGAGGGCATAGCATCACGTCACTCTTCCTTCTCTGGCACCTTTTGATGAATTCGACCAAACTCTCATCTTCTTTGGGGTACGCCAGCTTTTGGTACTCCTCTCGACGTTGATCTTCATCTACTGCTGCCTGAGTTTTCTGCGAAACTTCTACCATATTGATTCCCACGTTTTGCTTGTCAGCAATGGTTAGTCTGTTCATCTTTTCAATGAGCTTTTCCTCTTCGACTCTGTCCTTCTTTTTCGTCAAGTCGAACTTCCCTTCTGGGCAGCAACACCAGGATATGTTCCTAGGAGCACGCTTGCAGCAACACTTGTTTGACTTTTCTTTAGGATCCTCTTTTATTCTTCGTAGGATCCCATAAGTCCCAGATTTCCCACGGCCATGTACAGCTTTTTCTTTCATTTCCGTGACTTCCTTGTCGAAAGGTCCCATGATGTTGATGCAGTAATTTGCAACATCGGCCTCCTTCATGTTGTCAAGATCAAGGCCTTCAGTAGCCTTGTTTTCAGCAACGAAGTCCTCAGTAACTTCTTCCTTGGCGATAGGGGAATCACCATCGTCATCAAAATCGCTTCCCCAACCAGTTGGTCGGATTTCACTGATGTCGGTGCGATAAGTTGCAGGAATAGTGTACTTCACCAGGTAGTCGAATTTTCCACTTGGCTGTCCCAAGCAATCCCAGATTTCTCCCGGTCGAACCACCACGTCTTCAGCAACACTGTCATCGTTCTTCTCGTTGGACCCCTCTGTAGTTTTCTGATTTTCAAAGCTTTCAGTAGCTTCGACCTTACCTTCATCGTCGAAGTCCTCAGTGACTTCAACTGTGTTTTTGTTGTCAAGATCTTCAGTGACTTTGACTTCATTATCGTTGTCGAACGCTTCAGTACCCTCGACTTCGTTCTGGCCTGCAAGATCTTCAGTGATCTCGACCATGTTGATACTGGTGTCGAAACCTTCCATAGCCTCCACCATCTCGAAACTGCCATCAGAAGCAACTTCAATCTCCACCATATTCATAGTGGATGGTTCAGCATAGTGTGCTTCGACAACCTGCATGGGATTCGAATCAATCCCCATTTGTTGTTTTGGCTTCTCGCCAAACTTCAGCCTTCCATCACGGATAGCATTTTGAACTAGATCCCTGAAAAGAAAACATTGAGATGTTTTATGACCCAAAAAGTTATGGTACTTACAAAAACCCCTCTTTTTCTGCTGTTCGACAGGCGGTTCTTTGGCGCCTGGCGGCTTTATTAACTGACCATCTTTGACCAATAAATCAAAAATTTCGTCACACTTGGTGACGTCGAACGTATAAGTTCGTTTGGGAAACTTATCATTCTTTTCAGGTTCGACTGGATTTTTTCCATTCGACGGAGCTAGTACTTTACAGGCGTATGGAGGGCCTGACTTTAGTTCTGCCAGATCAATTTCTTGCTCGTCGAACAAAATTAGTTCATTTTCGTCACCATCATCATCCTGGCATACTCCTACATAGGCCACTCTTTCCTTTTTATTTTTATTTGATCTGAATTTCTCAGCTTTTAGCCTCTCAATCTGTCTTACCCTATCTGCTAATTGTGCCATATCTCTTAAATATTGAGTGTCTAATTTTTTCCTTATAGAATAATCTAGACCCCCTGCAGCCATTTCGACTAACTCCCGTTCTGGCACTTGTGTGAAACATCTTGCCTTAAGCAACCTGAACCTGTTTAGGTAATCATCTATAGGTTTTGAAAATTTCCTCTTAACACTGGCTAATTCCTTCAAACTTATCTTAGTCTGACCCATATAGAATTGTTCATGGAACAATCTTTCTAATTGGGTCCATGTGAATATAGAGTTCGCGGGCAAGGATGTAAACCAGGTGAATGCATTTTTTGTCAAGGAACTTGGAAAGTACTTCATTTTCAAATTTTTGTTATTGACTATTTCTCCCGCTTCTATTAGATAACGCGCTACGTGCTCTATAGTAGATTCACTAGTATCTCCTGAAAACTTAGTAAACTTAGGAACTTTCCATCTTGGGGGTAGTTCCTCTTGCAGAATGTGTTCTGACAATGGGGAAGTATAAGTAGGCCTTTGCAAACCTATATTTACACCGTTTTGGGCCATTATCCTTTCGACCATGGCTGTTATGTTATTTTCGACAGGAAAATTATTATATCGTATTCGCTGTTGCAACACATCATCAGCATCTTGGCCTCTCTGGACTATTACCCTCCTAGGTTCTTGTTGAACGGGGATTTCGACACGAGGCTGCTCGACCACTGCCTCTTGGTTTCTAGGGTTTGCCTGAGGATTCTCTAAAGGCCTTTGATTTATCGTGGGTTCCTCTTCGACATTTACTACTTGGTTTTGAATCACTTGTTCTCTTTGTCGTGTTTGAGGAACACCAAAAAAGTCAGCAATGCGCGTCATTTGCGCAGCCAACAATTGGTTGGTTTGGGTAGTGTTTTGTATTAAAGGGTTAAACACTGCCCCCATTTGTTGAGTCAACATTTGGACCATATCATGATTACTTTCGTCCATTTGTTGTCGAATTACTTGCGCAGAATTATTAGTAATTGCTGGCATTTGGAAATTTGGTAGGGATTGGTTCAATCTACTCATATTTCCACCGTATCCTGATCCTTGCAATGGCGAAGACATGTGGACCATGGCGTCAGAATACAAGGGTGGTGCACTTTGCAAATTTGCCATCACTGACGTTGGCATTCCATATGGTTGTTCTCTTCCGAACATAGGCATGGAAAAATTTGTCTGGAATGGCCTAAAATTTTGTCCTCCCGGAGGAGGCGTCCCCAAAGGCCTTGAATGTCCCATTGTGGAGGAACTAGGCATACTTTGGGAGAGCGAAACCGCTGGTGTAAATCCTGTTGACGAAGGCATAATCTCCTCCAGAACAGGGTTTGAATCCACATTTCCCCCTGCCGAAGGTATAGGGTTGGAAACTGGAATATTTTCATTTGAATTTGAATTGGGGTTAGGATTATTTGACTGATTCGCCATTTTCCTTACTCTAGTTCTTTTGGGTCTCTCTACGTCAGATACGGCTAATTTACCGCTTCTTAGTATCATACAACGAAGAAAAAGCCTTAATTTTTAAAATTTATTTAAGTTTTATATTGCACTGGTCCCACTGGGCGTGCCAATTTGTTCGCTGTTGATCTTGGCGAACAACCTCTGGTTTACCAGAATGGTGAAATCTGGGTTACTTGCAGGATTAACCAAACAAATCCTAGGACGTCGGGCGAAAACTTAGATCAACGTGATAATTTTAAATTAAGGGTGATATCTTGGTTCTTGGTTTTATGTATTTAAGTCTTTTGGAATAAAGGATTTCAACTAACTTTAAAGGAAAGTCTGAGATAAAAGAAAGTGACTTTGAAAAGAACTTTTAAAGTAAAATGACGAAGAAAGAACTTTAAAATAAAATGACGAAGAAAACATAAAGATGCTGGTAAATGTAAAGGAATTGGTAAAAAGACTTTGATTGATAAAGAAATTAAAAGATGGTGTTTACACGTACATTTTTCCAAATAACTCTTTTCTCTCACACGGGTACTTTGAGTAATTGCAGGAAGTTTTGTACAAGTTTTTTCACACTGAATTCTAATAACAACTATCCTATTTATAGATAAACAAAATAACTGCTATTAACGACTAAATCCTAAAATTTCGACATCTGGCCTTCTGCATGTCTTCCTTTCGCCAGATACTTCCACGCGTCTTCTGCCAAACGTTATAATTCTCTTGAATTTGAATCTTCAAGTTATGTCGAACAAACGCGTCCTTTCAGACTTGTCGAATTGTCAAAAAATGATAAAGCTCCCTCAAACCTGTCTGACGAAGACTTCCTCATATTTCTGTCGAAGTGTCGAAATTCTTATCTTGTCGAAGTGTCTTCTGGATACCTTCATTCTCTTCCTCCTTTTCCTGTAGTTATCATCTCTAGTCAAGGAACATCATTTTGCCTTCCAAGACATGGTGTCGAAAATATATGTCTACAGCCACACAATGTTTACTCTGATTAAAAACAAAACATGTGCAACGCATGTGCCAATTTTATGTGTTGTCACATTATGGACCACGCGATGAAGAAAAACGAGCGGACAGGATTAAAACATATTAAACCCTAACCATCAAAGCTGCCGGCCGGAGAAGGACCTCCGGTCACCTTCTCCGGCGAGAAACCACCACCTGCAACCTCACAATTTTCCAGAAATGCATAACACATACATCAATCGAAAGCTAAGCTTATGCAGATCATGAATGTGCTTAAGAAATCCACAAAACACACACACATAGCAAGAACAGAGGAGATTACATTAAGCCCTAGATTTTGCAACTAAGCCTCTAAGAGGCCTATCAACTAGCCGGTTTGAGCAGAGCTTCTAGCAAGCTTAAAACACAAAAAAACAAGTAAAAATAGACAGAGATCGTGTAAGGTAATTTCAAGAGTTCAAACCTGAATGGTGATGAAACTTGGAATGCACAAGAATACCAGAAGGAGATGCTTCTTCCTTGAGCTTCACTTGGCCAAATAAAGGCTTGAGAGCTTGAATTCGTGCAAAGAATCAACCAGAATTTCAACTCTCTTGATCCTGAACTTCTTTAACTGAACCTATGCACTTTTGTTCTTAATCTCCAAAGTAGAATCAAGATGGAGATGGAGATGAAATGTAGGAGATGATGATGAAATTCGTGTACAGAGAGCGAGAAAAATCAGAGAATGTGGAAAGAATTTGAAGTGTTTTTGAGAGAATGTGGCTCCCAATGAAGTTGTGTGGTGAGATTTGGTTTTATAGTGTGAGTTAACCAAGGTTAAACTGAGTGAGGTTAACTGAGTCACAATGGTTTGAGTGAGTCATCCCTAACTAACTGAGTCAAGTTAGTTAGGGAGAGCCATGATATGGTGTGGCTGGTTCATAACAAACTATGGTGGAGGTGAAATGTGAAGCTGCAGCAAGCAAAACTTGTTATACAAGTTTCCGCTCCTTTCCCTTTTTATGATCATGTATAGCACGTGCTATGGTGACTGAGGTACATGTTTGGCTAAATGAAGCAATTGTTGGGAGAGTGAGCAATACATGGGCAAGCTGATACAATCAACAATAACCTTCACTTGTTTTTTTTTCTGGTTTTATGTGACAGTGAGAACAATAGAGATAGGGTGATTTGAGGATGAATTATTCCATGTAAGGTGAATGATTTGGTGAGCTCATGGGTTCATTTGAAAGAGAGTACATTGGAGCACAATGCTGATGTGAAAATTGAAGTGAAATGAGGTTGGAATAAGTTGCAAAATGACTTAAAATACACAAGTTTGGGAACTGGTTATGGGGCGTGGCAAGCAAGTCATGGCATGGCGACTTGGCACACAAAATTTCAGCACAATCAACATGACTTTGAACCAATATATCTCCACTATAACTTGATCAAATGGAATTTTGTCCAACATGAGTATTGAAGATGACACTACAAGGAACAACTTTGATGTTGAAAAGTTTTTCATTTGAGGCCTTTAACCATGAGAAAAATGAGTGGACATTTGGCCCACCACATGTTTGTTAAAATGACTGCGCGCATGACCTGAAAATCTTGGTCATGACCTAGTTTTGAACCTACTTTGCTCAAACTTTGATCAATCATATCTCCCTCAATTTTTATCCAATGGAGATGTTCTACACATGAATTTGAAGCTTAAAGCAAGACCTTTTGTTGTGGCCTGGTGGAATTTTCATTTGGTGCTTCAATTTTAAATGGCCTTGGCTCAAACTCTGATGCAAAATGGCCAAAACTTGCTATTTTTAGTAACCCTACTTCACCCAAAAATGGCAACTTTCCACATCTTGATTTTTTCATGATTCCTTTGGAATTTCTTGACCAAATTTTGTACATTGGACATATGTAACATGAATTTCATGATTTTGGGCTCAAAAAGTCAAGAGTTGACTTTTTCCTCTGATTATTTGACTTTCCCCCAATTTCTCTGATTTTTTATCTTTCTTCCAATTGAAACACCTCCAAAACCAATTGAGGGGCAATCCTCCATACACATACACTTAAGAACATGTAGAATACCATGACATTAAGTTTTGTCCAAAAAATCAAAGATTCCCTGATTTAATGGGAAACCCTAGTTTTGGTGCCCACCTCCTAGGAGAAAAATGTGCAGTCTTCAATTTCAAATTCCTCAGAGTATGTTGTGTACCTTCTTAAAGGATGATGATATATGCCATTTGAGGATGATTTTGGATCAATGAGCTATCTCTTTTGAGGGTTTTTCTTCAATTTTTTGAACCTCTTGCATAGTGAAAGATGTAATGCTTCAACCTCCCATTGTATCTCTTATCCTTGAGGTTGTGGATGATCAATTGAGATAGTATGAGACATGAAAGGCTTCTTGGCTTGCCTTGAGGCAATTTGACTGACCTTTTTGTGCTTTGAATGATTCCTTGATTGTCCACTTTCCACCTGATCACATGCCCTGATGGTAAGAAGGATGTCATGCTTCATTTTTCTATGTTAAATGCAATGTAATGTTAATGAGGTGGATATGACATGATAAATGATAATGCCATGCTATGATGACAAAGAGGGAGAGCAAATTTTGGGGTATTACAGTTTCTTCCTTCAACAGTCAAATCTCTACTTGTAAAGCCCAAGCCATGGCTAACGTTAACATTGGAGATTACGCCCTCGAGCTGATTAACAGTAATTTCCTGTGGCACGTATGCACTCTTCAATACTTTCAACAACGCCTGCCGATGCGCATCAGAGCACATCAATAGTGACAAGATTGAAATCTTTGAAGGGGTCTGATTCAGTTGGTCCACAATCTTATAATCGCTTTTCTTGATTATCTTCATGAATTCTTCCATCTCCTTATCAAAAGTAATCTTTGTCTCTGCTTCAGGTGTAGGCGCATTTTCAACCATCTGTTTACCCTTAGCCTTTGCTGCAGCTTCTGCTTCTTTATCACTTCTCAAGGTTTGGGGAGCGAACAACCTTCCACTCCTTGTAAAGCCCCCTACACCCCTACATTATCAATATTTGGGCTAACTGACGACTCAACCTCCTGCTTTTTACCTTCGTAATACACATCTGCCTCATAGTGCCATGGGATAGCCTTCGTAGATGTGAACGGAATTGGTCCTGGCACCGTGATAGTGATAGGACTGGGCCTTTCTTGTACAACACTCGCCACGGGAACTGCATTGATCGGCATTTGAATCTCAGCAGGAGTATAATAGATGGTCACGGTTGATACCTCATCAGTGTCTTTCACGACTCTGTCGAACTGTAGACATCCTTCATTGATCAGATTCTGTAAACCCACCTTCAACCTATTACAGCCATTCTCATGATTCATACACTCAGAACAATCTTGATTACAGCCCGGGAACACCTGTCCCTTCAATAAACGATCTTTTACCACCAACAAAGAAGTTTTCACTTGATGGATATCTGCCACCAGATTCAATCTCCTCCCATCTTCAATAGCGTATACATTTACTGCACTATGATCAGGCATGGGATGCTGAGTAATATTAGGAGCGGGAGAGAAATTGATGGCTTTAGCATCAATCAAGTCTTGTACTTTATGGTGGAAAGCCCAGTATTTTTCAATGGAGTGCCCCTGAGCACCTGAGTGGAACTCGCAACGAGCATTAGCATCGAAGTTAGGTGGCAGGTTTCCAGCAACCGGAGCTTTCATAGTACGGAGTTCTACCAACTTTAACTCGAGTAGCTGGGGCAACAGCGCGGCATAAGTCATAGGGAGAGGATCCATCTTACGATCCCTCTGCCTAGACCTTTGCTGGAAAAAAGGTTGTTACTATTGCTGCTGAACTTGTTGTTGGGGTTGTTGTTTCTGAACAGACGGTGTGGGGATTGTTACAGCATCTACCTGATAATAAGCTTGAGAACGCCCTCTGCCTCGTCCTCTAAACACAGCATTTGTGTCACCTTCTCTTCTTTTCTGGCTGCTAGCAAATGGTTTCTTCGTCCCCGAAGAGCCAGCCCCACTCATATCTTGGATCTTTCCAAGCTTTAACAGACTTTCTATTCTTTCTCCCGTAATCACGATATCAGTAAATCCAGTTGACGGACAAGCAGCTAATCTATCAAGATAGGCCCCTTGCAAGGTGCCCATAAACATATCTGCCATTTCTCTGTCTGACAAGGGAGGTTGAACCTGTGCAGCCATTTCCCTCCACCTCTGTGCATATTCTTTGAAACTCTCCTTGGCATTCTGTGACAACCCCTGCAATTGAGTGCGGTTGGGCGCCATGTCGATATTGTACTGGTATTGCTTCAGGAACGCTTCTGCCAGATCTTTCCAACTCTTCACAGCAGCTCTATTCAACTTCATATACCAGGTCAAGGACGCTCCAGCCAAACTGTCCTGAAAATAATGCATCCATAGCTTCTCGTCCTCTGTATGGGCTGAAATCTTCCCAAAGTAAGGTTGAAGATGCGTTTGGGGACACGCATTGCCGTGATACTTATCAAAAGTGGGAGGCTTGAATTTAGGAGGAATTCTGACTCCTGGGACCAGCCCCAAGCTAGTAACATCAATACCCATAGAGTTCTTGCTTTCTATGGCCCTAATCTTTTCTGCTAACTCATCATACCTTCGATCACCGTGATTACCCACATCTGCATCCAGCAGAGTAAATTGGTCTTCCAGAGGATCTTCAAGAGTAACACCAGCATGCATACCATTTCCATTACCCCGATTGTTACCACCAGGAGGAGGGTTGCCACCGGGAGGAGGAATTCCATGTCCCTGTGAATTGTCATGCTGATCACCTTCGGGCCCATTGTCTGGACGCTCGACCAAAAGTCTCAATCTCTCCTGATTTTGCGCCATGCCAGTCATGAGGGTCATGAACTGGTCCATACGCGCCCTCATTTCAGCCAAATCACTTTGCACTTGATCCATGATTCTTACTTGATTTCTTCGCGTTGAATATCGGTGAATATAATTCTCAGCTATACTGCCTGAAACCATATAAAGGTTAGAGACCCTGCAACGAGTACCTGAAAAGCAAGTAACATAAATGCAGAATGATATGCAATGCCATGCAATGTTATGTTTATCATTTCCAAAGTGCTTTACACCCTGATTCCAATCCAAACCACAGAAATCTGAAGACCAGAAATCGTGATATAAAGAGACGTATCGTGGTCATGTGCTTGTGTACAGATATCTGATAAAGAGTAATTCTGAATAAACTCCTCATACTCATTCAACAAAGTATTCAAGTATTTAAGAAAGGCTCATCCGCCAATGCAATACAAGGAAAAAAATAAAAATGGATCCATCAACAAGCCTGATGGTAACCATTAACAACAAAATACAGGGAAAAGAACATCAGTCTGACAATTCCACATCCTTCAGCTTATCACTTGAATACTTGATCTCCTCAAAAAGTATACGGGTACGCTGGTGATTCGGCTTTTCAATCATTTCTTTGATCAAGACATCCCTTTTATCAAGAGCTTCAGTTAAAGAACCCATATGCAGCATCAGAGCTTCGTCATCACACACTCCTTTGTGTCTCTTTATGCCAGCTTGCGTCTTGAGTATCTCTCTTTCTATCATGGCTTCTTCAAGCTCTTTCTTGGTATTCTTCAGCTGGCTTCTAGCTTCTTCTAACTATTCTTGACTTTTACCGAGACTTTCCCGATACCTTCTCCTCTGCTCATGTGCCTTTTTAAGCTCCTCGTCTTTAATCTTCGACTGATCCTTTAACTCGGCATTTTCAATTCTGACTTCATCCCAAGCTTGACGAAGTTGAGCTAACGAATCCTTGCTTCGGGCTAAAGCCTGTTTTGTAATCTTGTGAGCCTGACTAGTGTCATCTGCTCCCAAAGTAAGTTTTCGAAAGTAACGAGCTCTGTCATCAAAATCTTCCTCTTTGTCAGCCAAGGTTTTTTCCGCTTTCAATGCTCTCTTTTCCCACTCTTTGTTGTCAGCTAGAGCTTTCTGAAGACATCTGCTCATTCCAGAATTCTCTATCTGCAGCTCTCTGACCATTTTCTTCCACTTCTCACATTCTTCAATAGCAACCATGGTGGGTTGTTCTGGCTGTACTGAACATAAAAGAGGTCCCCTTGAAAAGGGTAAAAGCAATTCCTTTACTTTCGTCTCAATCCATCTATCATATTCAGGATAAGACCTACAATCTCCTTTCCCAAAAACTGCTTTTCCAATTTTGTGCTTATCTTTCCAAGCATTCACTACTCCTACCACCTTCGCATCTTTAGTTCCTGTAAAGAATACAGATTCTTCCACATCTTGCTCGGTAGGAGGATCCCTGGAAGCATACCCAAACTGTCGGATGGCCAAAACTGGATTATAATTGATCCCTCCTTTTCTGCCAATCAAAGGTACATTTGGAAAATTTCCGCATCTTGTGACAAGCTCTATTCTCAACAACCGGTGGTCAAACCATACAATGTTATCAGCAGTTAAATCCATCAATCGTTTAGACCATTTTGCCACATCTTTGGTTTCCACAAAGGCACCTGTCTGAGGCAAATGTTTGAAAAACCAATGACACAGCAGTGGAGTACAACAACTAACAGATCCTCCCCTTCTTTTCTCGTTCTTGTAATGCACAAAATGATAAAAATCTCCTAACAAAGTAGGGACTGGATTTTTAAGGACGAAAACTCTCGTTGCTTGCATATCCACAAAGTCTTGCTGATTGGGAAAGAGAACTAGGCCATATATGCAGAGAGCCAGAATGGAATTGTAAACCGTCCAATTTTTAGCACTTGCAGCCTCTTGGGCTTGTCCAGACAGAAATTCTAAATGAAATCCGCTAACTCCATTTTTACTGCTCACACCACTCTTTACCACTGCCTGATCCATTTGTAACGCAGCAGCAATTTCTTTTACACTAGGGGAACTACCAGAGAAGAATGGTATTGCCGGCGTGATCGGAATTCCCAAAATAAATGAGAATTCTTCCAGTGTTGGCATCAAAATGTAATCTGGGAAGAGAAAGCATCTCAACAAAGGCTCGTAGAACTGCAGCAGAGTGTGCAAAGCATCATGTTCATACTTGGTGATTGTACGGACCATCCCAACCAAATTCCCGTAGCTCTTCTGAAACCTATCAAGAATACCCGGACCAGCCATATCTATAACTTTGAGCAATGAATCCAAGACAGGATCTGGAAACTTGTAAGACACATTGTTCTTTCTCTCGGCAATGATCTCTGTTGAACCCATGGATTGGAATCAGGAACGTATTATGCACCTGAAAATGACAAACATAACTGTTATGATATGATAATGCAATGCAAAATGGCATGTGATCAGGTAATCAAGTGTCTGTGTCTGTATTGAACTGTGTGCACTGTGTCTCTATATCGAATATGGAAATATTTGAGATGAACACTCAAATCACTGTCATAGGATACACTGTCTGAAATCATCATAGAATCACAAGCGAGGTAGGTAGGAGGCTGGGTTTCCTGCAAACCTGTAAACATCCCGCCCATACTCACATGTGGTTCTTAGAACATAAGGCTTGTCAGCTTCGGAGGTTTGAGAAGCAATAGCACATTCAGCCTGTAGGATACAATGCTATGCCAATCAAAGAGGTCGTCCACTGACTCCCCTTAGAAAATAAAAGTCATCCTATGCAAGTTCCAAAGTGGGCCCTCGGGTGCGAATGGGTTTGCCACAGAATGTGGTCTGCCACTGTCACCTCCAAAGAGGGATGTTTCCACTAAGGTCCTCATGATCGGTCACTAGAGTCGACAGCTCTCTAGATCTACATCCTGGAATACGCAAGATGCGCATGCCACGACGTGTCCCAAGATAGCCTCGTCTAGCTGTGAATTTCGTGAACACCCAACGCACTCCAAACGGCACGTAGGTCCCACTACTCTCCACTCTAATTCTAAGTGTATACTCAAGCCTGTGTAATGGGCTTATCTCTCAGAAATCCCATCCCGCCAAACAGACAAAACAGTGCAGCACAATATAATATATGATATGTAATGCTAAAATGCAGTAAATACCGTAAAGTACATAAACAGCAAAATAAAGCACAACAGAAAACACCCAATGAAAGAAAAGCAAACAAGCGCTAGGATTGACTTGCTTAGGATGGACCAGCAATAGGTCAACCTGTCCCCAGCAGAGTCGCCAGCTGTCGCTCCCGGGATTTTCATCCTGGTACAAACGCAAAAGTGGCACCAAACAGAGTCACCAGCAATGTGTATTTATCCCATGAGAGGGAAAGGAAACACCGCATAAACCTGAAGGAAAGGATAGAGCATGGTCTTGCGACCAAGAGGATGGGTAAGGGAGTCGGTTACGCGAGAGGAAGGTATTAGCACCCCCTCGCGTCCATCATACCCGATGGGATCCACGCTTGCTTGCTTCAATCAAAGGGTGATAAAAGATACTGAAAAAAAAGGAAGTGGAAAAGGAATGGAAAGAGAAAGAGAAACAAATGTAGGGAAAATAAAAGAAGTGCTCGCATGGGCCCTACCCCACTGCCTACGTATCTCATCGGGAGCATGAGAATCAGAGCGACGTAGTTCCCCTCACTAGGGATGAATTGTTTGTGTTTTTTAAGGAACGGCTAACGTTCTAGCTCAGGTGTTGCAGGCTCGCTGGTCCGAGTGCGTTACCATCTTGCAAGAGAACGAGTAGGAGCGCGTTCGTGCGTTGAGAATGAATGAGATGAGAAAAGAATTCCCGAAGGAAAAGACGTTATTGTTTGTTTTTGTCTTTTAAGAGTTTTTTCATTTGTTTGCATATGATAGTGTATCTGAATCTTAGTCATTGGAATGTGTACATTCTCACATTCCAAGATGGAATGAGCAAGAAGACACACTAAGAGCGAAGAAGACCCCCACACTTAGTTCCAATTGTCAAGGTTCAACCACACTAGCATACTTGTGTTTATTAAGTGTTTTTGTTGATTAAGAAATGAAGAAGTGTTTTTTATTATTTGTACCTTCAACAAGTATTGCATTTAAGTCCCTCATACAAGATCAAATGTTTAACACATTGACCCAAGATGGGCTATATGCTACACATTCTAAGATTACAAGAGAAGACCCCTTATAATCTTTTCTTTATATGAAAGGCCTAAATGCAATAAGTGCCTACCTTTATTAGATATTTTGAATTTTCTTTGAGATGAGAAGAGAGACTCAAGAGAGGAGACAAAAAAAAGGTGAAATCTAATGGGGAGACTAAGACACACCTAGTGTTATCATGCATGGATATCCTAAGGTTAGTGAGGTTTAGAAGAGAAGAAAGAAACTCCTTAGTGTTGTATGTGCTCCTTGCTTGAAGAGAAGATAAGAGAGGATGAGAAGAAGAAGAGAAGAAAGCTTAGTATTCTTCTTACTTCTTAATGAAGTTAAGAAAGAACCTAAGAAGGGATGGTGTTCAATTAAGTAAATGGTGGCATCATATGCCTCACAATCACACTTTGAAAGCATTAAAGGAGTTAAGGGAAGAAGGTAGGATGTGGAAGCATATCCACATCCAATTTACTTACCATTTGCACCTAAAATGTTAGAAATATCGCATATGAACAAATGATAAGCAAGTAAGCACACAACCAAAGAAAAAATCAACAATTAAAGGCTCAAACCACTTAGGGGCAGTAGCTAAAGGTCCTAATTGACTCCTAATAGTAGTGCATCTAAATTGGGTAAAAGAAGTGAGGGTAAGTTCTAAGTAACCACCTTTACTTGTGGAAGAAGAAAGAAGATGAAGAAGTAAGAAAGATGATGTTAAAATGGCCAAACAAATCAAGTTAAATCAAGCTCCAGAATTCAAACATGTCTTCTATAAATGTCAATTACAAATTACTTAAGTTCATTACAAAAGCAAACAATCATTGGTGAATGAATGAAGAAGAGATGAGGTGAAGGAGTTTTTCATGTTTTGAATTCATTTAAGTCACCTACATGAGATGAAATGATCATACATTTATGGAATGAGTTGAACATGAATGAAGTCAGTATGTTAACATGTTCAAGATGTAATTGGTCATGCATGAATGAGCATACAAGCATGAATGGAGGAATACAAATGCAAACACAAGTCATTTAGGTCAAACTATTCACATAAGATATTCAACTTTAGATGAATAATCAAGACATGGCAAAATGATGCACCACTGACCAAATATGATTCATGCAAGTCTTAAGGTATCTAAAATAACCTAAAAAGAAATCTCAAACAATGGCACGAGTGCCTTTCATCAATCAAAGTTAGGTTCATGCAATTAGAGCTCAATTAGAGGTACCTTAAAGAACAATTCAACTAAAAATAGCTAACTACATCCAAAAATTATGAAACTTGGTCAAGATACTCTACAAACAGAAGAAAAATATACCACAAAATTTCACTCAAAGATCCACTAAATTAAGCATTTAGATCAGGGGTCAAAGAGAATGGAGAACCAAAGTTAATAATGCAAAAGAGTGAAGCCAAAGTATAATGAGAAAAATGTAAAAAAATGTAAATAAAATTTTTTTATGAATTTTAATGTGATATGAAATGAATTCAACAAGAATTAACTAAAAATGTTTAATGGTTTAGTAGAAATAAAAGTTTGAAGTAAAGGTATGAAAATAGAAACTATTTCCAAAAGCAATAAAAGAAAATTATGAATTAATATGCAAATATTCACAAAATTGTAATTAAAAATGATGGAAAATTACTTTAATATGTCAAGATGAAACATGAATTTTCGTGGAATTTTTAATGATATTTTGGTATTTTTAAAATGCAATTATGAAACAAGTAAAAAAAAAAGAAAATAAAAAATGAAATGCAATGTGAATGGGGTGCAAACATAGCAAATCCACAGTTCAATACGTTTGGGCTTTAGAAAATGGAGGTGTGAATAGCATTATGTCTTAAGTCCAGTTCAGAAACGCACACATGACTGGCACATGATTTTTAATGTGCTGTCACCATACAAACCACACGATCATGGAAAAATAAACGCATAGGATTAAAACATGAAAAACCCTAACAATCCAACTCACCGGCCGGAGGGGACCTCCGGTCACCTTCTCCGGCCCCACCACCACCGTCTGCAACTTTGAATCTCCCAGAATTCCACAAACAATACATCAATCGAAAGCTAAGCTCCAGCACATCACAAATATGCAATCAATTATCACAGATCATGCACATACATAACACACCGAGTCCATACATTTTGCCCTAAAATCACACCTAAACTCCTAATGAGCATATCAACTAAACAGAACGCACACAGCTTCTAATAAGCTTTAAACATATAAGAACAAGCTAAAACCATGCAACAGCGTTGTAGTAATTGAAACCTGAAGTTTGCAGAATCTTGAAGCAAAAGAAAACACGAGATCCACCCTTGAGCTTGAGCTTGATTCGTGCAAAATAAATGCAGTTGCAACTTGAGATCTTGAAGAAAATCACAATGCAAACTCAACTGGACCACAATACAATTGATGAATTCAACTTCTTCTCCCTAGTTTTTTATCAGAAATAGCACATTGATGATGGTGAGGATGAAATGTGACAGAGGATGATGAAGTTCGTGTACAGAGAGAGAGAAAAAACTTCAGAGAATGTGGAGAGAATGAGAGAGTTTTCTGAAGTGTTTTTGAGAGAAAAAGTGAGAATGAGAACCCTTACCTCCAATTTGTGAGTGAGAGGTGAATTTATATGTGTGGTTAATTGAGCCCAACCGTGGTCAAATGAGTGAGTTATGTGAGTTGGCATTGAGTTAAATGAGTCATCCCTAACTAACTGAGTCAAGTTAGTTAGGGAGAGCCATGGTAGGATGCAGCTGGCTCACGACAGTTATGGTGGGAGTAATGAGAAAGAGATTTGACACGGTTTATGTAGCAGCAGTTGATGCATCAGAAACTTGCTAAGCAAGTTTGTTCTTTCTATTCCCATGCATGGCACGTGATACTAAACATTGTGTAAGTGATATGCTTGACCAAATGTGGAAACAAAGTGTGGAAGTGTTTGTAGTATGAGTGAACCAAATTGTGCAACATGTTGTCAATGTACCAGTGTCAACATAGGGTGGTCTATGGAGGTTTTTCTCTCTACTCAATGACTGCATTAGGGAGTTTATGGGTTCATTGGAAAGAAGGTACATTGGGGAACAATATTGGTTTGAAAATTGAAGTGAAATGGTGCCTCCAACATGCCTAAAAATGACCACAAACAGATGGACAAAGAACTAGTACATATGCGTACGAAGCAAGTCGTGGCATGGCAAGTGACATGCATGGAAGTTCAGCCTAATCAACCTATCTTGAGACCACTATAACTCACTCATAGCTTGATCAATTCAAAATTTTCTCAACATCAATATTAAAGATGACACTACAAAGAACAACTTTGATGTTGAAAACTTTTCCATTTGAGGCTTTTATCTTGATGAAAAATGGGTGGACATTTGGCTCACCAACTGTTTGAGAAAATGACTGCGCGCGTGCCCTAAAAATCTTGGTCATGACCTAGTTTTGAACCTACTTTGCTCAAACTTTGATCAATCATATCTCACTCAATTTTTATCCAATAGAGATGTTCCACATATGGATGTGAAGCTTAAAACAAGATCTTTTGTTGTGGCCGAGTGGAATTTTCATTTGGTGCTTCAATTTTAAATGGCTTTGGTTCAAACTCTGATGCAAAATGGCCAAAACTTGCTATTTTTAGTAACCCTTCTTCTTCCAAAAATGGCAACTTTCCACCTATTGATTTTTTCATGATTCCTTTGGAGTTTCTTGACCAAATTTTGTACATTGGACACATATAACATGAATTTTACGGATTTGGCCTCAAAAAGTCAAGAGTTAACTTTTTCCTCTGATTATTTGACTTGGCCCCAATTTTCCTGATTTTTTATCTTTCTTCCAATTGAACCCCTTCTAAAACCAATTGAGAGGCAATTTTCCATACACATACACTTAAGAACATTTAGAATACCATGACATCAAGTTTTGTCCAAAAAATCAAAGATATCCTGATTTAATTGGAAACCCTAGTTTAGGTGCCCACCTCCTAGGAGAAAAATGTGCGATCTTCAATTTCAAATTCCTCAGAGTATGTTGTGTATCCTCTTAAAGGATGATGATATATACCATTTGAGGATGATTTTGGATCAATGAGCTATCTCTTTTGAGGGTTTTCCTTCAGTTTTTTGAACCTCTTGCATAGTGAAAGATGTAGTGCTTCAATCTCCCATTGAATCTCACTTCCTTGAGGTTGTGGATGATCCCTTGAGATAGTATGAGACTTGAAAGACCTCTTGGCTTGCCTTGAGGAAACTTGATTGACCTTTTTGTGCTTTGAATGATCCCTTGATTGTCCACCTTCCACCTGATCACATGCCCTGATGGTAAAAAGGATGCTATGCTTTATTTTTCTATATTAAATGCAATGTAATGTTAATGAGATGGATATGATATGATAAATGATAATGCCATGCTATGATGACAAAGAGGGAGAGCAAATTTTGGGGTATTACAAATATACCCTATGACACCCATGGAACATGTCCATCAAGTTTGATTTAGGTCAAGGACATGATTTCCTGAAGAATTGCACAGTTTGGAATTCATCTGATAAAAAGTCAACTGTGCACAAAAGTCAACTTTGACTTTTTGAGATTTTTCACCAAAATGGATTTTTAACCCTAAAATGATGTTAATGTATGATTTGAATCATCATTCATCAAGAAAAATCAAGAAAAGTGAGATAACTTGTAAAAGGGGTAACCATAAAACTTAGAAATTTTTCTAAGTTAAAAATAAAGTGGCAAAGGTACCAACTTTGGAGGACCATAACTCCTAAACCACAAGGCCATTTTTTCTCATCCAAAGATGGATTTGTAGCCCTCATTATCACCTACAAAAACTTCAACTACAAGTCATTCCAATTCATTAAGGATTTTGAGTTATGGAGTGATCAAAGTGGCTGAAAAGTGAAAAAGTCACTTTTTCCAACACTTAGTGAAATTTTCACTAAGTCAGATTTGCCTTCATTTTTTGCCAAATGTAGGGGGATTTTTCATTTGGAATCAAAAGAGATCAAAACCAAACTTGTTCAAACAGTTGTTGTATCATGTTAGGGCTTTCCAAAATGGCCAAGAACATTGCCAAATTCAACCTACATCATGAGATACAACATTGGCAAGTTGCCTTGCTGAAATCTGTCAAGGCAAGGCAGAATTTGCATTTTGGCACGATTTGCCAAAATCAGCCAATTGCAATTGCTCCAATCCACTTGGACACCTCATAGGATTGAATCCAAAGGGGACAATCACTGAGTCAAGCCTCCAAGGTCCAAGGAACAAAGAATAACATGTTGAACCTAGAGTTGCCAAAATAGGGACAAGACTTCAAATTTGGAATGAGGCATTCAATGGAACCATCAAGGTGGCATGGACTGAGCTATTCTCTTCTGAAATCAGTCAAGACTTATCCAAGACCAAGGGGACCAAAGCTCTGTGCCCTAACCTCTAGTCAATGGCTAGAGGAGACTTTCATTTCCATTGGCCAACATTGAGGAAACCTACTTACCAGCTGCCATGCACTATTCCTTGCAAAACAAACTTGCTCTACTATTAATAGAGCTCAATTGTGGTCAGTTTGAGTACACCAAAGCCATCTAACAGATGCTTTCCTCAAAATCTCTTTCTCTTGGCAAAAATGCCTTTCTTAGCAAGGTAGCTATCGGGTTTTGAGTTTGAGAGCAATTCTGCACAAACCAATCACTCACACACCTCACATACATCACATATGAGCTGATCAAACACTCGCATAACTTCTGAAACATCAATTTCACAAAATCACTTGCCATCCACACAAGTTTGAAGTGAAGTTGCAGCTGAGATGCCATAAACTGATCCAGTCCATTTCAATTCAATCCAAGTGTTCAAACACACTCCATATGGTGTAGGGAAGCTGTCCAGATCATCACCAATCATCTGTAACACCTCCAACTCAAAATCAAATCTGAACTTGCTGTCACGACTTGGAGGTAAGCCTAAACTTGGGTATCTCTCAATCTATGCATATTTCCTCGCACAATAATTTGGCCATATGTTCATAATCATGCATGGAATGTTTCCCCTCAAGTAATTGCATTGTTTGAATCGTGTATCAAAAATCCTAGCCTTCATGCAGAAATTAGGGTTCTTGAGGTTTCTTCGTGATTTATTGTTGTATGTTTAATTTAAATGAAATTAAAGTACATAGACATGATCGTGAGGTTGAGGCGAGCATAATGATATGTGGATTGCATGTTATAATTACGTATTCAGTGAGATTGGATGGAAAATGCAAATCTGGGCAAACTGAAAAAACGCGCGTGTTCTTGGTGTTGTTCTTGGCGCCATTTTCATATATTTGAATATTTGAATTTTGTGATTTTGTTTAATTGATTCAAAAATTAATTTCTCTCTGAGTTTTAATGATTTTGAGTTGATTCTTTTTTTAATAATTCACAAAAATGTTAAAATATTTTATTTTATCAAAAAATCCCAAAAATATTATTTATTTCATATAATTGATATTTTTGTAAAGAATTAATATTTTGATTGTTTTTGGCATTTTAAATATTTTTTCTACATTGATTTTGCAACTTTTAATGCTTTCTAATTATTTTGTAGGTCAATACTTAATTTTTGAAGCATTAATCTAATATCATAATTTGTTTTTCAAATGTTAAACAATTTTGATCATTTTTAATTGAATTTTTATTCAATTAAATACATTTTGAAAACAAATTAGGGTTTTGGATTAATTCAACCCTCATAAATCATTTTCAAAACACTTTGGGCCTCTATTAGAGTGTAAGACCCAATCCTTTTTTTGACCAAAACATTTTGGGCCTCACTTATTGTATAAGTCCCGATACCGTAAAAAAAAACAAACGGCGCGATCGTCGCCTTTTCAAAAATCATCTGGGCCTCTCCTTGAGCTATAAGACCCATTCAAAACTTTTGGGCCTCTATTAGAGTGTAAGACCCAATCCCCCTTTTAACCAAAACATTTTGGGCCTCACTTATTGTATAAGTCCCTCCGCGTTAAAAGAAAACCTCGGCGCGATCGCCATTTTTAAACGAAAAATCATTTGGGCCTACCCTCGTGTTATAAGCCCCACTCTTTTCTTTAAACCTTTTTGGGCCTCTTGAGAGAGTGTAAGACCCATCCCTTTGTACAGAAAACCTTTTTGGGCCCCAGTCACTTGTATAAGTCCCGCTGTACAAAGTCAAACAGTGCGCTCACTGATAAAACCTTGGGCCTCTCCTTGAGCTATAAGCCCCAAATCTTTCTTTTTCAAAGCACTTTCTCCTTTGATTTTGAATATACTGTTGTTTTCAATCTTTCTTTATTGAACAACTAACCAAACAGCATGGAAGCACTACAACCGAGTAAGTGGTTATCGCTTTCATTTACTGCTTTTATATTATAAACTGTATTGTGGGGCTGCTCACTGTAAGTCTCCTTTCATAAACTCATATCTACTGTCTAATAATAGTATAGATATTTCGAGTTTCCCCGGCAACTACGTCTAGAACTAGGTGACGCCGTTTCATTTATTCGTAGAAATTGACGCCTAGATCCCCAATAGGAGCACCAGATACAGTCTTCTCTTTGGTTGTCCTCCTTAGGAATCGTCAAGAAGCTCTACTCCCCAAGATGAATGTATTCTCCGTGAATGGCATCTTTGAGTTTCTTCCAAATTCTTGAACTTTCCTGACTTGATCTATTCCTTGTGGATAGCTTGCCTTGAATGTCTCGGGGTTTGGGTACCCACTACGGTCATAATCTTAGACCTTAACTAAGGAACCCTCTTTAAAAGTTAAAAGTCGCTGGATAGTAAACCTCGCACGTTTACCAGTGGTTTTTATCTTTAAAAGAGTTATCTCTCCTAATGGAAAGGAGATGATAGACCCACGGGCTTCTTAAAAGCATCGGCCTCCTCTTGGGCATTATTCAAGGACCCGTCGGCTTCTTAGAAGTATTCACAGCCTCCTCTTAGGCTTCGTATAATGATCTCTTCCTCCGGGAATGATAGCCTCCTCTTGGGCTTCGTACAAGGACCCGTCAGCTTCTTAAAAGTTTCCAGCCTCCTCTTGGGCTTCGTACAAATTGTCCCGATGACCTCCTAGAGGTATAGAAACAGAACTTAGTCATCTGCATAGAACAGTCCTTTCATAGAGTCTACTACTGTTTCTCACAGCATAGTACAAAAGATGAAACGCTAGACACGGACAGTCTAACTTCCTTGAGTCTCCAAGACATTCTCAAGCACCCTTCATAAATAGGAAGGAAACCCGCAGACTCAGATAGTCTCAATACCCTTTGGATTTCCCATTTCCTCAAAGAGAAGGAAATATCCCTGATCCTCAAATTAAATCCCTGTGTACAGTGTTACTCACATAAGAACTGATTTTCTCTTTTAAATCAGTATATTGGATCTGTCACTCAACTGAAACAGTTACAATAGCCTCCATCTCGGGCGTCGTACGAGATACCAAAATTCTCCCCAGTGGAGTCAAAACAACCTTTTCGCCTCTCTCTCGGGCTTTGTACGAGATACAAAAACACTCTCTTACTGAGTATAAAAGATTCTCCAATTGAGTCAACTCTTTGCTAGCCTCCTCTTAGGCTTTGTATAACGATATGCCCCACTGGGTCAAAAACTTTTAGCCTCTCTCTCGGGCTTTGTACGAGACACAAATTAGCCTCCTCTTAGGCTTTGTATAAGAAAACCACTAGTTGATCCAATCAACCTTTTAGCATCAAAGCTGCGCCTCGTTCACAGTATACAAACATCAACAACTCATTCCCTTTCATCTAATCGTTGTAAGCGGCAAGCCTCTGGATCATCTACATCTATGCCACTGTCCTTCTTTTAGCATGAGAAATTCCTAAGGAAAGATGGCATTGCTCTACACTGAGTTAAAGTCTTCTCCTTCAGGTTAAAACCCTTTCTTCGGAAATTATGGCATTGCTCAGATCCGCGTATCCCAGTTAAAGTAATTCTCCTTCTCCCCTCTTTAGAGATGACAAATTCTCTCTAAAGTCGAGGTCTTTCAGCTTCACGTCTTGGGCTTTGAACAAGACACAAATAGACCTTTTAGCTTCACATCTTGGGCTTTGAACAAGATACAAACTACCTTTCGCTTCACGTCTTGGGCTTTGAACAAGACACCAAAAACAACCAATTTCCTCCCATAGAATAGGAGGAACTACGAACGCTCTGATTTCCCTGTTTCAGTAAACGGGAATACGTAGGCATAAGATCGAAAGAAAAGATCTTAGCGAGCGCAATCAATAAAAAAACCCAAATCCCATATCCCATCATTCAAAAGCATCAGTCCTAACATCCTAATCCTTATTCCCCGCCAGAAACCTTCTGCCTAGATAGAAAGAAAGAAAACCGTATTGGCGAAAATACAAATAACCAGTACAAGCCCCCCCCCCCCCCCCCCACATTGATAGCATCCGTAACCTAACAGACCGCTGTTTAAACTCAGTATGCAAGCAGGGTTAATTGGAGACATCTATTTCCCTTCCTTATTCAGCTCACAATAGGATAAAAAATGAATCGACCTGTAGTCAAAGCTCAAACCGCAGAGAGCGACCAGCGCTTAAGAACCGCGTCCAAAATCGCTTGCTACAGAAAAGTGGCGCCCACCATGGGGCCAGTTTTTATTTCTGTCTGTTTTCCTTGTAAAATGGCGACTCTGCTGGGGAGTCTCCTTTTCTACCTTAGGGCATCATCCCCATTTTCTACGGAAAATGGGAACTCTACCGAAGAGAAAGATTGACCTATGCTGGTCCATCTCTTAGGCAGGGAACCACAGATTGGGGCTTCCGCCGGGGAACCCATTTCTGTCAGGAACTTAAGATTCATAGCTTTATAAGTCTAGGATGATTAGGACAAATATATATACTGCTTTTCCTAATTGCTATACGTGTTTATTTTTCTGCTACTGGGAATGCGTGTGATGCCGCATGTGGTGAGATTGAGTATACACTTAAGAAAAGCCAACCTTTTTTGTAGTGCGGAAGCTATCGGAAATAGCTGTTGCGCGATACTACCCTCATTTGAGGCTGGTGATCTATTCTCGGTGAATAACACTTACTCTAAGATTGCACACAACTCGCTGGCGATCCGCTTGTTGTTTTGCTTTCCTAGGAGGAGCTGATGATAATGAGTACAGGTACAAAAATCACCCTAGTATAAACCTTTGGGGATGGGTAGAGCCTTGACTTCATGACAACGACCCTTTGACCCCATGTTTTTTCTATGTTTTTGTGTGCTGCATTCATGCATTCATTTAATAAAACATTAAAACATTCAAAAAACTTTCTCTTCTAGTCTCTCTATTTTTCAAATTAAACTAAGACTGTGATTGCAAATATCAGAGAAAAAGATTGCATTAATGGATTTCGGTAGAATGAGAACTCACCAGTATACCTTCAAGGTTCCAAAACTAGGGGATTTGAGAAAGTTAGCGAGGATGATCGTTAACCCAGAGGCTTTCAGAGCCAAGCACGGTGGTTTGCTACCATTGTTAAGAGTCCATGTGATTAAGGGGATCATGGACGCGCTCATTCAGTTCTACGATCCGATTTATCATTGTTTCACATTCCTGGATTACCAGCTGGCACCAACGCTGGAGGAGTATTCTCATCTGACTGATTTACATATCACTGATCGAGCTCCATTTTCTGGACTGGAAGAAATTCCAAAGAATCAGACTATTGCAATAGCAATTCATTTGGACGAGTCTGAGGCCAGGACTCACATGACCACTAAGGGTGGCACCCAAGGTTTGTCAGCCCAGTTCTTGACAAAAAAGGCTCTATACTTCGCTAGTATAGGGAACGGGACTGCTTTTGAAAGCATCTTTGTCTTGCTCACCTACGGGTTATTTTTGTTTCCCAACATCAATAACTTCGTCGATATCAATGCTATTAAGGTTTTTCTCATTGGAAACCCTGTGCCGACTTTGCTCGCAGATGCGTATCATTCTGTACACTTAGGAAATTTGTACAGCGGAGGGGAGATCACATGCTATGTACCTTTGCTTTACAAATGGTTTATCTCACACTTGCCCAAGTCTGCTGCTTTTTGGGATTGCAAGAGTGTCTTACGTTGGTCGCAGAAGATCATGTCTCTCACCAATTCCGATATAGATTGGTGTAATAGGATTTATGAGGGAATCAGAATCATTGACCGTTGTGGAAACTTCCCCAGCGTACCCCTCATAGGAACTAAAGGAGGAATCAACTATCATCTAATATTGGTTCTTCGTCAATTTGGATACCCGATGAGACACATCCCACTGGGTGTTCATCTGGAAGGTCTTTTCTTCAAAGAAGGAGAAAGTGACAGAGCACTAAAGATGGAAATAGTGCAAGCTTGGAAACATGTTCATAAGAAAGGACGAGAGTCTCTGGGAAAACCGGACTGTGTCTCGGTGGAGCCTTATCTCCATTGGGTACAAACCAGAGCTCTCAAGCTAAAGATGCCTTATCCTCGTTACGGAATTCTTCCGCCGAGGGAAATTGTCATGTACTTCATGACGGAGACTGAAAAGCTTCAGGTTACTCTCAACAAAGTTCAAAAGGAAAGAAGATCTTGGAAGAACAAGTATCGCACCCTCGACGTAGAGTGTATCCAAATACAGCAACTACTAAAGAGAAAGATGCTCTGATTGAAATTTTGGAGCAGCATGCTGTAGAGAATCAAGATGACCAAAGGAATTTGCTCACTCCTTTCACTTGGCAAAGGAATGACAACCCGGCAACGGCCCAAGCGCCCCGGTCAAAGAAGAGGACTCGGGACCCATTAGTTTAGGTTTCTGTTTCTGCACTTTGTAATCTACTGTATTTCCACTTCTGTAATCCTTTGGAATTCAATTAAAAGGGGTTTCCCCACTGTTTGATATTTGCAATTTAATTGTCGAAGTTTATTTTGATTAAACCAAAAAAAACAACAATTAATATAATCATTGCATTCATCATTCTCACATCGCGTATTCTTCTTCCCTATGAATTTCACGTTTGTGTCTCAATTCTAGAGTCAAACTGTCTCATTCGTATAATACTCGGGCCAATCGTTAGAAAAAGATGGATGATCTTGAGGAAGAAAACAGAGAGTTGAAAGAAGAGATCGACGCTCTGAGAGAGGATATGAGAAAGCTTCTTAACGACATGCAAGCCATGGCAGAAGCTCAGCTACAAAGAACTGTGATCTCAGAGATCACCTCAACGCCCATCATAGAAAAGTATGACCCTAGGTATCAGATGCCGAAAGATCGTCCTTGGGGCATGCCTGTTAACTATATCCCAGAAGGATATGTTCCGCCGATCACTGAAGATCAGGGAATTGCAACAGAAACCGCTGGGCCTAAAGGTTACAAACTTCGGGAAAGCGAAGATGCCAGGGGTATACTGAAGACTCCTGAAGGTTACAAACTTCGGGAAGCGCCAAGACTTACTGCCATAGTCACGGTACCACCCCCTGTGGTGCACACTGTCCCGGAAGGACAGATTCCACAGACACCTTCTGTCAGGAATCAAACTATGTTTGACAGAATGGAGGAATTCCAGGAGCAGTTCCTGGAAATGCAGAAGGAGCTGCAAGCCATTCGCGGTCAGGATCTATTTGGAAAGGACGCCGCAGACCTCTGCTTGGTCCCAAATGTGAAAGTCCCGCACAAGTTCCAAGTGCCCGACTTTGAAAAATACAAGGGTAACTCTTGCCCTCAAAGCCATCTGGTGATGTACGCTCGGCGGATGTCAGCTCAGACGGAGAATCAGGACCTGCTGATTCACTACTTCCAGGATAGTTTAACTGGTGCCGCACTCAAATGGTACATGGGTTTAAACCGTACTACGATCAGTACATTCAGAGATCTTGGTACTGCCTTTGTCCAACAATACAAATACAATTTGGACATGGCACCCGACAGAGATCAACTCAGATCAATGTCGCAAAAGGACAAGTAAACCTTTAAGGAGTATGCTCAAAGGTGGCGTGAAATTTCCGCTCAAATTTGTCCACCTCTTAAGGAAAAAGAGATGACAAAGATCTTCTTAAAGACCTTGAGCTCATTTTACTATGGCCGAATGGTCGCCAGTGCACCCAGTGATTTCACCTAAATGGTCGGCATGGGTGTACGTCTTGAGGAAGCCGTCCGAGAAGGGCGTTTGGTAAAAGACACTGGATCAACGAGCGGTACTAAAAAATACGGTAGTGCTCTCCCTAAGAAAAAAGAGCAAGATATTGGGAATATCTCTCTCGGAAAGCAAAGGCGTCGTTATCAGCCAGTAGCAGCTGTTACTCCTGCTATCGGCCCCGCGCCTGTTCCTATGTATCAACCTCAGGTTGCGCAGAGCCAACCTGACCAACAAAGGACACAACAGCCTCTTCAGCAGGCTCGTCCTCCATATAACAACAACCGTACAACACGGCCACCAGGATTTGATCCTATACCTGTAACGTACGCAGAGCTGTTTCCGTTACTGCTGGCCAAGGGGCACATTCAGACTAAGTCTCCCCTTTCAGTTCTGGAAAATCCGCCTTTTTGGTTTAAAGCGGGTCAAACATGCCCTTATCATCAAGGAGGTTCAGGGCATAACATTGAGACTTGTCTCAATTTCAAATCTGACGTGCAAAAGCTTGTTAGGAGCGGGCTCTTATCTTTTAAAGATACGAATCCTAATGTTCTTACGAACCCGCTGCCTCAACACGAGAAAGCTGAAGTCAATCTGATTGAGAAAGAGACTAACAATGTCTATCAAATTCACGATGTACTCTTATTGGGGACTAATCTGGTCAAGATGTATTGTAGACAGAGTGGATATGGCCATGTGCCACCTCATAACTAACACCAGTGTGATATCTGCTCTAAAGATAACCAAGGATGTTCGGTAGTGCAATCAGCTCTACAGGAACAAATGGATCTTGGATGGATCCAAGAGCACCTAGTTCGTGAAGTTAACATGGTTTACACGAATTCCAACGTCATTCAAAACCACGACATCCGTGTGATGAATGTCAACTTGGTCGCGATGCACTCAAGGCAAAGCCAGTATCATAATCTGCCACGGCACGATTACAGTTCCTGTCTGATTTGCTCGGTAAACAAACAGGGATGCTCTTTCATACAAGAGGCCCTCCAGCATCAGATGGATCTTGGATGGATCCAAGACTACCATGATAGGAACTCCTATCAAATCAATATGGTTCAGATCTTTGACATTCGCGTGATGAATACCAATCTGGTAGAGTTACATGCTGAGCAGGTCCGACTCGGATTCTTAATATCACACGATTATCAAAATTGTAAAGCGGGTTGCGAAAACGATCGAGGTTGTACCCTTGTCCAGGAGGCACTTCAGCGCTTGTTAAATCACTGGTGGATGCCAATCTATATGGATGAAGATACTCAGCAGATTAGTATCAATAACAAGAATCCTACTCGTCGTCAAAGTCAGGATGTCCGATCAATGGAAGGTAACCTAGTGAGGTTACATTGTATTCAAAGTGGGCGTGGCCAGGTGCCACCACACAACTATGACAGTTGTAGCGTCTGTTCGGAAAGTAACCAAGGGTGTTACCTTGTGAGAGCAGCTCTTCAGGGTCAGATCGATCATGGAGAAATTCGTCCATATCCAGGTTCGGGACCCATCATTTGGTCGCCGAACTACCTTGCCGATCAGGTTGAGGATGTTGTCACGATCTCTGGTCATCACAGGACCAGGGATGTTTTTGCCATCATCCCTCTACTTGACAAATCTAGAGTTCCCAACCAGGAACGGATCAAGGTTACATATGAAGGTCAGAAAAATCAGAAGGTTCCCATAGTCATCTATCTACCGGGGCCACTACCGTATGAATCAGCTAAGGCAATCCCTTACAAATACGGTGCAACAATAATTGAAAATGGAAAGGAAATTCCATTACCCTCCGTCGTAAATATTGCAGACATCAGTCGTGTAACACGGAGCGGTCGAATCTTCAACCGAGGGGTTGGAGAATCCAACAAAGAAAAGGAACTTCAGGCGAAAATTCCTGATCCACCAGTCAGTCAATCTGGTAATCTCGACTTTTCAAAAGACAAAGATGAGATGCTAAAGCTCATCCAAAGGAGTGAATACAACATTGTTGATCAACTGTTACAAACTCCTTCAAAGATCTCAGTATTATCACTGTTACTCAGTTCAGACGCACACAGAGAGGCTCTACAGAAAGTCTTGGAGCAAGCCTTTGTGGAACAGGATGTAACAATTAGACAGTTCAATAGCATTGTCTCTAACATCACTTCCTGCAATAATTTGGGATTTAGTGATGAGGAATTACCTGAAGAGGGTCGTCGTCATAACATGGCGCTCAACATTACAGTTAACTGCCATGGCGATGCTTTAGCCAACGTACTGGTAGACACAGGGTCAGCCCTAAATGTTATGACGAAGTCCACTTTGACGCAATTATCATTTAAGGCCCTCCGATGAGAATCAGCGAGGTTGTCGTCAAAGCATTCGACGGATCCAGAAAAACAGTTATCGGCGAAGTTGATCTTCCCATAACTATTGGTCCTCACACTTTCCAAATCACTTTCCAGGTCATGGACATCCGGGCAACATACAGTTGTTTATTAGAAAGACCTTGGATACATCAGGCTGGAGCTGTCACTTCGACCCTCGACCAAAAGCTAAAGTTCGTCAAGAACGATCAACTTGTCACGGTTTGTGGGGAATAAGCCTTGCTTGTGAGTAACCTATCATCATCTGCTTGTGTAGAACCCGAGGAGGTTATTGGAACTCAGTTCCAAGCACTATCGGTGAGCAAGGACGACCAATCTGAAGAAGGAACCTCGATTTCCTCATACAAAGATGCTATCAAAGTGGTCGAGAGTACCGATACGACAGGATGGGGACGGCTTGTCATTCCTATTGACAATAAAACAAAGAAGGGTCTTGGTTTTTCTGCAACCTGTACCCAGACAGCCGCCAACGATGAAAGTCTTCATCCCCTTCAAAACTTCTTCCACAGTGGAGGTTTTCTTCACCCAGTGTCTCAGACAGTTCATGCTATCAATGAGGAAGATCCCTCTGACACGGATGAAGAATGGAAGTCCTACCTTAACAAGGACGGCTATATGTCTCAGGAAGAGGTGCCTATGCCTTTTTGCTTTCCTACAGAAAGTCTGAGATTTATACCAAGATCAGATGTCGAAATGATATACGGAGATTGTGATCCGGAAGGATGCCGCGCTCCGCCAAATTCATTAGAGGAAGACACTCCGATGAAACATAATTTTGACTACACTTACTATGGCCCAATGAATGGTCTGCCAATGTGGCAGCCTTACCCAGGAAACTTGGGGCAAGAAAGTCAGTCGAGTAATGAAACTCAGCTGACCATCATTGAACAGAATACCTGTGTCCCCGCCATGCCATGGGATCAACACTCAGGTCATTCGGAAATTACTCAACATGAAGATGAATTCGCAATGTTTGCAGGACTAGAATTCATCAACTATGCTTTTCCTGAGGCCAACGTCATCGAGAGGGATGACTCCTCCAGTTCTAAAGAAGTTTGGGACACTATGGGAGAACCAAGTAGAAAATTCGACTATATGGTCAAGTACACCGCTCCCGAAAGCTCTCGTATCAGGTTCGAAGACATCCAGCCAACTGGATGGGGAGATATAGCTGAGAGCACCAATTCTATGCAAAATGCAACAGAGGAATCCTCCTACGACAATTCTGCTTGGGAGACAGATTCCAATGATCCTGCTCCACCAGAAATCAGCGTCATTTCTGAAGACAAATCAAGGAAGGTACCAGACTTTGTGATTCATCGAGGAGTTCGCCGCCAATGGGTTGTTGTCGAGGTCCCGAAGGTCGTTCATCAGTCAAAGTAATTGCCATCATTAACCTTTCACCCTGCCCAGGTGAAACGGATGTTTTGATAGGGCCCGCTTTTTGTAAATTTCCCTCTTCGCTTTGCCCAAAGCGACGGAGTTTTGTTTTATAGGGCTGTAGTTTCAAGAATCGACTTGTTCATTAATAAAATAACGTCGTTCTATAATTTCCGCATTAATTGTTGTTTTCTCTTTTTGCTTTTTCAGAAAATGGTAATCCTAAAAAACATTCAATAATAAAAACAAGCAGTAAAATCAAAACACTGCACACACTTGCATTTTCTCTATCTCTTCTAAACACGAATCATAACGTCATGCAGATTGCTTGTTTTATACCCCATTGAAACATACGATTCGATGCCTTCTTTCAACTTTGAGCTCCCGGTATTCGAGGCTGAAGAAGAAAATGACAACGAAATTCCAGAAGAGATCTCCCGACTACTCAGACAAGAGGAAAGGTCCATTGAACCTCACAAAGAGCCGTTGGAAACGGTAAACTTGGGTTCAGAAAAAGAGAGAAAAGAAATCAGGATTGGGGCACTGCTCAGTCCAACTGCCAGAGAGAGTTTGATAAAGCTTCTCAAAGAATTCCCCGATGTGTTCGCTTGGTCCTATCAGGATATGCCAGGGTTGGATACCAGCATCGTGGAACATCACTTACCGTTGAGATCGGAATGTCCGCCAGTAAAGCAAAGGTTGAGACGCACTCACCCGGACATGGCCATCAAAATCAAAGAGGAGGTACAAAAATAGATCGCCGCGGGTTTCCTCGCTACATCTGAATATCCTCAATGGTTAGCAAACATCGTACCCGTTCCCAAAAAGGATGGAAAGGTCAAAATGTGTGTTGATTACAGAGATTTGAACAAGGCAAGTCCAAAGGACGACTTTCCTTTACCACACATTGACATGCTGGTAGACAGTACAACAAAGTTCAAAGTTTTTTCCTTCATGGATGGATTCTCGGGCTATAATCAGATCAAAATGGCGCCGAAAGACATGGAGAAAACTTCGTTCATTACCCCATGGGGTACCTTTTGTTACAAGGTAATGCCATTCGGTTTGAAGAATGCCGGGGCAACCTATCAAAGGGCCATGACTACTCTGTTTCATGACATGATACATAAGGAAATCGAGGTATATGTCGATGATTTGATTGCAAAATCAAGAACAGAGGATGAGCATGTTGAACATCTATCAAAATTGTTCGAACGTCTAAGAAAATTCAAGCTCCGCTTGAATCCCAACAAGTGCACCTTCGGTGTCCGTTCAGGGAAACTACTAGGGTTCATCGTCAGCCAGAAAGGGATTGAAGTTGATCCTGACAAGGTCAAGGCCATTCAAGAAATGCCTTCTCCGAAAACTAAAAAACAAGTCAGAGGATTCCTGGGACGTTTGAACTACATCTCCAGATTCATATTCCTTATGACCGCCACTTGTGCGCCGATTTTCAAGTTATTGAAAAAGAACCAGGATTGCGTTTGGTCAGAAGACTGCCAAACTGCCTTCGACAGTATCAAGGAATATCTGTTGAATCCTCCGATTCTATCACCTCCAGTGGAAGGAAGACCACTGATCATTTACCTCACAGTCCTAGAGGACTCAATGGGATGTGTACTTGGCCAACAAGACGAAACTAAAAGGAAAGAGTCTGCCATTTACTATCTAAGCAAGAAATTCACCGACTGCGAGACTCGGTACACAATGCTTGAGAAAACTTGTTGCGCTTTGGCTTGGGCAGCCAAACGTCTTCGCCAGTACATGATTCGTCATACTACTTGGTTGGTCTCCGAAATGGATCCAATCAAGTACGTTTTTGAAAAACCTGCTCTCACGGGAAGGATTGCCCGTTGGCAGATGTTACTATCAGAATATGACATAGAGTACCACGCTCAGAAAGCCGTTAAGGGAAGTATTTTAGCCGATCATTTGGCTCATCAACCGATTGACGATCAAGAATCAATCAGGTTTGACTTCCCAGACGAAGATGTCATGTATCTAAAAATGAAAGATTGTGATGAACCGCTACCCAGTGAAGGGCCAGAACCAGGTTCCCAGTGGGGACTTATCTTTGACGGAGCAGTCAATCATTATGGAAACGGAATTGGGGCAATCATTGTTACCCCTCAGGGTTCCCACACTCCTTTCACTGCCAGACTTACGTTCAAACGTACGAACAACGAGGCCGAATACGAAGCATGTATCATGGGTCTCGAAGAAGCGATTGATTTAAGGATCAAAAACTTGGACGTATACGGCGATTCAGCCCTGGTTATTAACCAGATAAAAGGAGATTGGAACACATACCAATCAGGATTGATTCCTTACAAAGACTATGCGAGGAGGTTGTTACCCTTCTTCAACAGAGTCGACTTTCATCACATCCCTCGTGATGAGAATCACATGGCTGACGCATTAGCCACTCTCTCTTCCATGATTAGTGTAGGTCGATGGAATGACATACCTAAGATCGACATCATGCGCCTTGAACGGCCCGCTTACATCTTCGCGATTGAAGCAGTCATAGACGACAGACCTTGGTATCACGATATCAAATGCTTCCTTCAGAAACAAGAGTACCCATCTGGGGCACTCAGAAAAGACAGGAAAACCCTTAGAAGATTGGTTGGAAACTTCTTCCTGAGCGGTGACACTCTTTATAAGAGAAATTTTGACATGGTCTTGCTCCGATGTGTCGACAGACCAGAAGCAGACAAGCTCATGAAAGAAATTCATGAAGGATCCTTTGGCACTCATGCCAACTGACACACAATGGCGAGAAAAATTCTCAGGGCCGGGTACTATTAGTTGACAATGGAATCCGACTGCTACAAGTACATGAGGAGGTGTCACAAGTGTCAGATATACTCCGACAAAATTCATGTACCGCCATCACATCTCAAAGTTCTTTCTTCCCCGTGGCCTTTTTCCATATGGGGAATCGACAAGATTGGTATGATTGAGCCCAAGGCTTCAAACGGACATCGGTTCATCCTTGTAGCTATTGACTATTTCACCAAGTGGGTCGAAGCAGCGTCATTCGCCAATGTAACCCGACAAGTGGTGGTCCGATTTATCAAAAACAATATCATATGCTGTTATGGTGTTCCAAGCGAGATCATTACTGATAATGGATCTAACTTGAACAATAAGATGATGAAAGAGTTGTGTGCAGAGTTCAAGATCGAACACCATAACTCATCTCCCTACCGACCCAAGATGAACGGAGCGGTAGAAGAGGCTAACAGGAACATCAAGAAGATTGTTCAAAAGATGGTTGTAACCTATAAAGATTGGCACAAGATGCTACCCTTTGCTCTTCACGGTTATCGAACATCTATCCGCACTTCAACAGGGGCTACCCCTTTCTCTCTAGTATATGGCATGGAGGCAGTGCTTCCCATAGAAATAGAGATCCCGTCAATCAAGGTATTGATGGAAGCTCAGCTCCCCGAAGCTGAATGGTGTCAAAGCCGACACGACGAACTGAACCTGATCGAAGAAAAGAGAATCACGGCACTATGCCACGGTCAGTTGTATCATCAAAGAATGAAGAGGACGTTCGACAGAAAGGTTCGGCCTCGTGTCTTCAGAAAAGGAGACCTCGTGCTCAAGAAGATACAATCATTTCTCACTGACTCTCAGGGCAAATGGACCCCAAATTATGATGGCCCCTATGTGGTCACGAAAGCTTTCTCAGGCGGCGCCTTGAGACTTGCAACCATGGACGGAGAGGAATTTTCCTACCCCACGAATATTGATCTAGTCAAGAAATACTTCGCCTAAAGCTAAAATAAACGTCTCGGTGGATTGAAAACCCGAAAGGGCGGTCCAGGAAAAAGTTAGAGACATGAAAAAAATCATCCCGATGGATTGGAAACATCATAGTACAATCCAGGCAAAAATTAGGGATAATGGCAAGTAACTATGTTCAACAGAGGCAAGTCCCTCAGCAGCAGTTACAGCATCATCTATCGGAGGAAATCTCCAGTCAAAGGTCATCTTCGACAGAAGCTCAGGATGTCCCGAATTCAAAGTTGGTAGAAGGATAGTGGTCGTTATGTTTCAACGTAGCCCTTTTCCCTGTAAATTACCGTTTTCTAACTTTGTATATACTCTTTAGAATCACGCGTTTGGCTGATCTCCATCTTATCAATAAAATTTGAGCCCTTGTGCTTTTGTTTGTAATTCTTTACTTGTTTTAGCTTTACAGAACGACGTTGTTTAAACTTAATCAGTGATTCTTGAAATAAAACAAAAATGAATTTACTTGTTAAAACTTTTTCTGCTTTAAATTAAAAATGGCAATTTCTTTTGACTGTTGAACATCAGAAGAACATCGATTGCTTCTCCCGAAGTAATCTAACTTCAAAGTGCAGAATCAAAGTACTCCTTCTAAGCCAGTACTCCTGAATGAAGGGATCAATAATGTCAGAGACCTTGTTTCGTCTGACAGCCTCGGCCGAGTTCTCATCTCCTAAGCCCGATCAACATAGCTCCCAACGGGACTATCTCCCCTAAGCAAGGCTGAATTGCTATTTTTGAATCAACGGTACTTCTTCGCCCCGCGATGGCCGAGTATCCAATTGTGTTCATCCATTAGTCTGTATGTCGCGTCAGTTTTGTCAGCATATACATACGTACTTCATGCATTTTTTGATTTGCATTTACATTTCATATTGCATCGTTATCACTCTAGCCGGTCTTGTCCCCTAGTGATAAACAGTTTTCTCAATCGAGTTTGTCAGTTCTTTCCTCGTCAGAAAGTGTTGCGTCTGCACAATCTCGCCACCAGTGTATCTTTAGATCAGAGTCGGCACTTGGCCACTTTGATAACTTAAACCTCTGAAAGCCAGATAAAACTCTCAATAAACATCACTCTTCACCATTGAAGATGATATCCTTGCTTTCCCGGATTAAGGAAAATCCACAGAGAAAGCCTCGTGATCAGAGATTCGGCAGCATGTCAGTTTTGCTCCGAAAGGACCGCTGATGAAAAGGTCATCGGCCCCACAAAATTGGGCCCCATCATATGGCGTTTCTCCGGGAAGATCCCGAGAAAAGTATGATGAAAGATCCCAAATGAAAACAGTCTCTCAAGAGACTCGCTTTCCCCAGTAGAAACAAATGGCGTCTCCAACAGAGAAGTTTGTACAACTCTACAACTCAGACGAATGGGTTCCCCAGCAAGTCTGACATCAAAACTTTTTCCACTCAAATGGCATCTCCCCAGGAAAATTCGGCGAGAAGTTTGAAGGAAAACCGCTACACATAGCGTCCCTTGTCAATAAAGTTTATTGACAAAAGAAACTAAGACCAGTTCTTGGTAAGAAACCAGGATCGAGGGGAAGTTTAAATCAGAAACTAAGACCAGTTCTTGGTAGGAAACCAGGATCGAGGGGAAGTTTAAATCAGAAACTAAGACCAGTTCCTTGGTAAGAAACCAGGATCGAGGGGAAGTTTAAATCAGAAAACTGAGACCAGTTCCTTGGCTGAAGACCAGGATCGAGGGGAAGTTTACCTTTTCTAAGCATCATTGCTTAGCTAAAGAATATGAATGTGTAAGCTACCATTCATAACCACCATCAAAATTTTGGATATTCCGATATTTAATCCTCTTACACCCCGAATGCTCGAATACCTTCGTCATTCACACCTTCGGGTCCAAGAAGATTAAATAGGGGCATCTGTAATACCCCAAATTTTGACCACTTAGATTTCCCATCATTGTGAAAATCATCATCACAATATGGATGAACCATCATGCTTCATCAGTCTCCCCAAAGATGGATGAGCATCCAATACAATCAAAATTAGGGTTTCAAGCCCTCTCTGAGTGCTTAGGCAAAGGATCAATCAAGAAATGACATGATCTTCAACTTGTCTAATCTCTCAAACATCCACAATGGATCAAAAAGGACTCCCACTTCAAGGATTAAGCACAATATTTCTCCCTTCTAGGTGGATCAAGTCTCAAGATCGACAGTGTCACCAAATTAGGGTTTTGGTCAACCAGGGCCTCCAGATGGAAATTTTCATCTGGGCACAAGGCAATGATCCAAAACATAACCTAATATACTTCATGGAACCTCATGAACCCATGCATCAAGTCAATTTTGCCTCAGGGGATGCATTCATCAAAAATCAGGAATTAGGGTTTTTTGACCTAATTCACCCCTAAGTTGACTTTTGGGACAAACCATGAGCCAAGACCTCAAGAGATGATTTGAGGGTCTCTAATACACCATATTGATCCATTTGGAACAATGGATTGATCCAAGAAGCTTGAGCAACAAGTTTCAATTTCATCTGCACCACAAATAGGGTTTTAAGGGAAAAGTCAACTGTAACTTTGACTTTTGACCAAGACATGCTCCCAAACCCTAATACATGATTTAATATACCCTATGACACCCATGGAACATGTCCATCAAGTTTGATTTAGGTCAAGGACATGATTTCCTGAAGAATTGCACAGTTTGGAATTCATCTGATAAAAAGTCAACTGTGTACAAAAGTCAAGTTTGACTTTTTGAGATTTTTCACCAAAATGGATTTTTAACCCTAAAATGATGTTAATGTATGATTTGAATCATCATTCATCAAGAAAAATCAAGAAAAGTGAGATAACTTGTAAAAGGGGTAACCATAAAACTTAGAAATTTTTCTAAGTTAAAAATAAAGTGGCAAAGGTACCAACTTTGGAGGACCATAACTCCTAAACCACAAGGCCATTTTTTCTCATCCAAAGATGGATTTGTAGCCCTCATTATCACCTACAAAAACTTCAACTACAAGTCATTCCAATTCATTAAGGATTTTGAGTTATGGAGTGATCAAAGTGGCTGAAAAGTGAAAAAGTCACTTTTTCCAACACTTAGTGAAATTTTCACTAAGTCAGATTTGCCTTCACTTTTTGCCAAATGTAGGGGGATTTTTCACTTGGAATCAAAAGAGATCAAAACCAAACTTGTTCAAATAGTTGTTGTATCATGTTAGGGCTTTCCAAAATGGCCAAGAACATTGCCAAATTCAACCTACATCATGAGATACAACATTGGCAAGTTGCCTTGCTGAAATCTGTCAAGGCAAGGCAGAATTTGCATTTTGGCTCGATTTGCCAAAATCAGCCAATTGCAATTGCTCCAATCCACTTGGACACCTCAGAGGATTGAATCCAAAGGGGACAATCACTGAGCCAAGCCTCCAAGGTCCAAGGAACAAAGAATAGCATGTTGAACCTAGAGTTGCCAAAATAGGGACAAGACTTCAAATTTGGAATGAGGCATTCAATGGAACCATCAAGGTGGCATGGACTGAGCCATTCTCATCTGAAATCAGTCAAGACTTATCCAAGACCAAGGGGACCAAAGCTCTGTGCCCTAACCTCTAGTCAATGGCTAGAGGAGACTTTCATTTCCATTGGCCAACATTGAGGAAACCTACTTACCAGCTGCCATGCACTATTCCTTGCAAAACAAACTTGCTCTACTATAAATAGAGCTCAATTGTGGTCAGTTTGAGTACACCAAATCCATCTAACAGATGCTTTCCTCAAAATCTATTTCTCTTGGCAAAAATGCCTTTCTTAGCAAGGTAGCTATCGGGTTTTGAGTTTGAGAGCAATTCTGCACAAACCAATCACTCACACACCTCACATACATCACATATGAGCTGATCAAACACTCGCATAACTTCTGAAACATCAATTTCACAAAATCACTTGCCATCCACACAAGTTTGAAGTGAAGTTGCAGCTGAGATGCCATAAACTGATCCAGTCCATTTCAATTCAATCCAAGTGTTCAAACACACTCCATATGGTGTAGGGAAGCTGTCCAGATCATCACCACTCATCTGTAACACCTCCAACTCAAAATCACATCTGAACTTGCTGTCACGACTTGGAGGTAAGCCTAAACTTGGGCATCTCTCAATCTATGCATATTTCCTCGCACAATAATTTGGCCATATGTTCATAATCATGCATGGAATGTTTCCCCTCAATTAATTGCATTGTTTGAATCGTGTATCAAAAATCCTAGTCTTCATGCAGAAATTAGGGTTCTTAAGGTTTCTTCGTGATTTCTTGTTGTATGTTTAATTTAAATGAAATTAAAGTACATAGACATGATCGTGAGGTTGAGGCGAGCATAATGATATGTGGATTGCATGTTATAATTACGTATTCAGTGAGATTGGATGGAAAATGCAAATCTGGGCAAACTGAAAAAACGCGCGTGTTCTTGGTGTTGTTCTTGGCGCCATTTTCATATATTTGAATATTTGAATTTTGTGATTTTGTTTAATTGATTCAAAAATTAATTTCTCTCTGAGTTTTAATGATTTTGAGTTGATTCTTTTTTTAATAATTCACAAAAATGTTAAAATATTTTATTTTATCAAAAAATCCCAAAAATATTATTTATTTCATATAATTGATATTTTTGTAAAGAATTAATATTTTGATTGTTTTTGGCATTTTAAATATTTTTTCTACATTGATTTTGCAACTTTTAATGCTTTCTAATTATTTTGTAGGTCAATACTTAATTTTTGAAGCATTAATCTAATATCATAATTTGTTTTTCACATGTTAAACAATTTTGATCATTTTTAATTGAATTTTTATTCAATTAAATACATTTTGAAAACAAATTAGGGTTTTGGATTAATTCAACCCTCATAAATCATTTTCAAAACACTTTGGGCCTCTATTAGAGTGTAAGATCCAATCATTTTTTTGACCAAAACATTTTGGGCCTCACTTATTGTATAAGTCCCGATACCGTAAAAAAAATCAAACGGCGCGATCGTCACCTTTTCAAAAATCATCTGGGCCTCTCCTTGAGCTATAAGACCCATTCAAAACTTTTGGGCCTCTATTAGAGTGTAAGACCCAATCCCCCTTTTAACCAAAACATTTTGGGCCTCACTTATTGTATAAGTCCCTCCGCGTTAAAAGAAAACCTCGGCGCGATCGCCATTTTTAAACGAAAAATCATTTGGGCCTACCCTCGTGTTATAAGCCCCACTCTTTTCTTTAAACCTTTTTGGGTCTCTTGAGAGAGTGTAAGACCCATCCCTTTGTACAGAAAACCTTTTTGGGCCCCAGTCACTTGTATAAGTCCCGCTGTACAAAGTCAAACAGTGCGCTCACTGATAAAACCTTGGGCCTCTCCTTGAGCTGTAAGCCCCAAATCTTTCTTTTTCAAAGCACTTTCTCCTTTGATTTTGAATATACTGTTGTTTTCAATCTTTCTTTGTTGAACAACTAACCAAACAGCATGGAAGCACTACAACCGAGTAAGTGGTTATCGCTTTCATTTACTGCTTTCATATTATAAACTGTATTGTGGGGCTGCTCACTGTAAGTCTCCTTTCATAAACTCATATCTACTGTGTAATAATAGTATAGATATTTCGAGTTTCCCCGGAAACTACGTCTAGAACTAGGTGACGCCGTTTCATTTATTCGTAGAAATAGACGCCTAGATCCCCAATAGGAGCACCAGATACAGTCTTCTCTTCGGCTATCCTCCTTAGGAATCGTCAAGAAGCTCTACTCCCCAAGATGAATGTATTCTCTGTGAATGGCATCTTTGAGTTTCTTCCAAATTCTCGAACTTTCCTGACTTGATCTATTCCTTGTGGATAGCTTGCCTTGAATGTCTCGGGGTTTGGGTACCCACTACGGTCATAATCTTGGACCTTAACTAAGGAACCCTCTTTAAAAGTTAAAAGTCGCTGGATAGTAAACCTCGCACGTTTACCAGTGGTTTTTATCTTTAAAAGAGTTATCTCTCCTAATGGAAAGGAGATGATAGACCTACGGGCTTCTTAAAAGCATCGGCCTCCTCTTGGGCATTATTCAAGGACCCGTCGGCTTCTTAGAAGTATTCACAGCCTCCTCTTAGGCTTCGTATAATGATCTCTTCCTCCGGGAATGATAGCCTCCTCTTGGGCTTCGTACAAGGACCCGTCGGCTTCTTAAAAGTTTCCAGCCTCCTCTTGGGCTTCGTACAAATTGTCCCGACGACCTCCTAGAGGTATAGGAACAGAACTTAGTCATCTGCATAGAACAGTCCTTTCATAGATTCTACTACTATTTCTCACAGCATAGTACAAAAGATGAAACGCTAGACACGGATAGTCTAACTTCCTTGAGTCTCCAAGACATTCTCAAGCACCCTTCATTAAATAGGAAGGAAACCCGCAGACTCAGATAGTCTCAATACCCTTTGGATTTCCCATTTCCTCAAAGAGAAGGAAATATCCCTGATCCTCAAATTAAATCCCTGTGTACAGTGTTACTCATATAAGAACTGATTTTCTCTTTTAAATCAGTATATTGGATCTGTCACTCAACTGAAACAGTTACAATAGCCTCCATCTCGGGCGTCGTACGAGATACCAAAATTCTCCCCAGTGGAGTCAAAACAACCTTTTCACCTCTCTCTCGGGCTTTGTACGAGATACAAAAACACTCTCTTACTGAGTATAAAAGATTCTCCAACTGAGTCAACTCTTTGCTAGCCTCCTCTTAGGCTTTGTATAACGATATGCCCCACTGGGTCAAAAACTTTTAGCCTCTCTCTCGGGCTTTGTACGAGACACAAATTAGCCTCCTCTTAGGCTTTGTATAAGAAAACCACTGGTTGATCCAATCAACCTTTTAGCATCAAAGCTGTGCCTCGTTCACAGTATACAAACATCAACAACTCCTTCCCTTTCATCTAATCGCTGTAAGCGGCAAGCCTCTGGATCATCTACATCCATGCCACTGTCCTTCTTTTAGCATGAGAAATTCCTAAGGAAAGATGGCATTGCTCTACACTGAGTTAAAGTCTTCTCCTTCAGGTTAAAACCCTTTCTTCGGAAATTATGGCATTGCTCAGATCCGTGTATCCCAGTTAAAGTAATTCTCCTTCTCCCCTCTTTAGAGATGACAAATTCTCTCTAAAGTCGAGGTCTTTCAGCTTCACGTCTTGGGCTTTGAACAAGACACAAATAGACCTTTTAGCTTCACATCTTGGGCTTTGAACAAGATACAAACTACCTTTCGCTTCACGTCTTGGGCTTTGAACAAGACACCAAAAACAACCAATTTCCTCCCATAGAATAGGAGGAACTACGAACGCTCTGATTTCCCTGTTTCGGTAAACGGGAATACGTAGGCATAAGATCGAAAGAAAAGATCTTAGCGAGTGCAATCAACAAAAAAACCCAAATCCCATATCCCATCATTCAAAAGCATCAGTCCTAACATCCTAATCCTTATTCCCCGCCAGAAACCTTCTGCCTAGATAGAAAGAAAGAAAACCGTGTTGGCGAAAATACAAATAACCAGTACAAGCCCCCCCCACATTGATAGCATCCATAACCTAACAGACCGCTGTTTAAACTCAGTATGCAAGCAGGGTTAATTGGAGACATCTATTTCCCTTCCTTATTCAGCTCACAATAGGATAAAAAATGAATCGACCTGTAGTCAAAGCTCAAACTGCAGAGAGCGACCAGCTCTTAAGAACCGCGTCCAAAATCGCTCGCTACTCCTGTTTATCTCACATAGCTCGTAGTAGAGAGTAGCAGGGGCAACAATAACAACAGGGGTAGGTGGGACGGGCGTGGGAGGAGTGATGCTCAAACTATCACTTTTATGGTAGAGAGAATCTAACTTTTCATTCATATGGTCAAATAGACTCACTTCATATAGTCCACAGATTTTGAGGGTAGATTTAGAGGCAACTTGTCGCACGCTTCCCCATGAGTGGCGATTCTTAGCCATCTCTTATCTTAAATTATATGTCACATCTTGAGGGTAATTCATGAAGGCTCCGCTAGAAGTTGCGTCTAAGGTCATCCTTGTGGAGTAAAGGTGACCATTCTAGAAGGTATGAATCATCATCCATTTTTCAAGCCCGTGAAATGGGCACAATCTTAATACGTTCTTATAATGATCCCAATCGTCAAATAAAGATTCCCCCTCTTCTTGTCTAAAATTATTAGTCTCATTTCTTACTTGGGTCGTTTTGCTTGGTAGAAAATATCGTGCAAGGCAACTTTTAATTGAGCCTAAGAGATTATCGAATTGGCAAGCAAGGATTGAAGCCAAGCCTGCTCACGATCTTTTTACGAGAAAGGGAATAACTTGAGGAGGATGGTGTTTTGGTAAACACCATTAGCCTTTACAGTACCATAATTATCAACAAAGATAGAAATACGTAGGTTCAGTTTATTTCGAAGACAACCTTGAAAATTGATCTTATTGGACCATACCTATCAAAGACTGTTTGAGTTCAAAATTATATGCCACTATCGTCGGGTGCACAATACTGCAATGGGGTTCCTCTTTAGTAGGAATCACATAATCCTTAAGAGGCATAGTGTCAACTATTGGTTCATCCATCTCATGCCATCTTAGGTTTCGGCGTCTCTCATGTAAGAAACACTGGATTTCGTTTACAGGATTGAGTAAATTATCAACATAACAAGTTCTTCGCAAACAGGGGAAACGAGAGAACTACAATAAAGAAAACAACTCTAGTTTATATGCTGACTAAATAGAAATTCATTATCAAGCAAAGTTGGTCCCCGACAACGATGCCAAAAACTTGACATGTCGCAAGTGTACGGTTGTACGTAGTAGTAGAAAAAGTTATCGAACCACAAAGACCAAAGGTTTGATTACCGAATCCTATTCTAACGGTGTATATCTAGAGTGACCGAAAATTGGTGTTTTGTGAAACAACTTAAATAAAAATCACTTTTGGAAAAATAGCTTAAATGAAAATCACTTAAAATATTATGAGAGAAATAGGACTTAGGGCTCATGATCCCTACTCTGACATATTTATATGATCCTTTCACTTATATTACAAGACTTTCAATGTTGTTATAGAAAATAGATAAATGTGGACAACACCTACTTTCATTAACATGTTATCCTATCTATGGCAAATAATTTGTCTGCTTGTGCACGATTGAATTATTCGTCAGAGATTCTTTTCTTTGCGTAACTATAAAATATGGAAAGTTTCTCAATCTCATCTAAACATTTTTGTTGTATAAGACTTAATTGATTAAAAACCTGCTTTCGGGTACCGATGCACATCCTTTTAGATTACGATCGGTACCTGAAAACTCTTTACTTTTTGCACAAGGGTTGGAATGAAAAACCCAGGTTTTAAAATAACGCTTGAATGAAATTCTCATAATATATATGTTAAGGATCATACTAAAAGTCATGATATAGGTCTCATGACCCTTAGTCCCTAGTGGACTACTCACTCATAGTGAGAAACAGCACAATCAAAACAATATTCATAATCGAGAACAGGATTAATTGTAAAAGCGTAAATTGATAATGATAAAGAAGAGTAAAAAACCCTAGCTGACGAGAAAGTGGCTTGAATAGATAAATAAACAAGTTGTCCAATGGAGACTTGAGTACAACAATACAATAGAACTTGGAATAAAATATGTAAAACTAACACAGAAGAAAAAGTTGGATCCCTAAACTCAAGACTACCTATGAGTTTTGTAATAAAATTCTATCAATGGACTAAATCCATCAGTTCAATGCCCATCAAATAGAAAATATCTCAGATCAAAAGATGCAAAAGTCCCATAATATCAATAAAAGAGTCGAAAAAGGAAAGAAAATTTGACAGACCTCACCTGCCTGCTACGACCTCCCATAATAGGCCTCTAATGTTTGTATTGGAAAGGTTGGCTAAGGCATGTGCTGCTAAGGCCCGTATCAGCTACTACGGGTGGCCTATCAGCCATCTGGAAAATGTATGGGAGAAAATCCAACTTTTGTCTTTTTCCTGCATTTTGATCATTTTGGTTCCTCTTTAGTTTGAGATAGTTATTTAAGTCTGGAAACAAACACACCACCAAAGCATAAAACATGATAAAACATGTTAAATCATATTAAAACGGGAAAATAACGAAGTAAAACAATTAATAAAAGCGATGCAAAAATCACTTATCAAGCTAATCCATATACTGAGGCTATTAGGGACTCATTGACAACCATATTTCCAAGATGTTGATTACCTAAAGTCATAGGTATATTATTTTGGGAGGGAGAATTATCTTGATAAGCTTTGAACTTAATTCTATTCATGTGTTTCACCTTTCTTTTTGGAAGATTCTAGTGAAGGCATGGAAGAAAATAGTGAGGATCCAAAGAAGGTTCATTTGGTGGAGTGAAAGGTGATGTCAATATTCCATGGGTCAGCTGATCTGACATTTGTAAGCCTAAGAGCTTTGGAAGGTTTGGGTTTAGGGATCTTTGCCTCACTAAATTAGCTATGCTTAACAGGTGGCGTTGGAGATTTTTATCTCAAGCTATTGGTCTATGGAGGGATATCCCTTTTGCTATATTCAATGATTGTGTGAATTCTTCCTTATGTAGTGGTAGGATGTCTAGCCTTCGATCAACTTCATCTTTGTGAAAATGAGTCTTGTTAATTGGTTCTCTCCGGTCCATTTGGAATTGACTGCATTATGCAGAACAACATGGAGTTTGCTTAAGCTGGTTCTGGTGTAGAAGGGACACATGTTGAACACGATGTTCCAACATATGGGCTACAACATTTGGTCTCTTGGAAATAGACAAATGGAAGTTGGTTCAAATTTTCACTATCCTAGATTCACTATACAAAAAAATATAAATTTCCATTGGAGACAACCTTTCTTTATTTAGGACCTTTCCCTAGTGGATGGATTTTTTTCTTGTGATGCAAGGAACCACTTTTGATTATATCATTTATGCTAGATACGATGATTATCCTTTATGCTAGATACAATTATTATGATAGTTATTCCTTGAGTGGAGCTAGGAAGTCTAGCCTTCGATCAACCTCATCTTGGTGGAAAAGGGTCTTGATAATTATTTATAAAGTATGAGTTTCTTCTATTTAGTTTGTAGATGGGATAAGTCAAAAAATAGGGGATGGTTTGAACACCTATTTTTGAGACAATCTTTGGGTAGAATCAGTCCCTCCAAAAGAGAAGTCTCATAGGTTGTAACTCATTGATCGTAATTCTGGTAGAATAGTGGGAAAGGTGGTGGAAATTGAGGGGGGTCGTTTGAGGTGGAATTTTCATTATTCAGGAACTTGCCCTAATGAATCACTTTTTTCTTATGCTACAAGGGGTTACTCTTCCATCGGGTAGCGATTGCTAGTGCTGGAAGAATGTGATATACTCAATTACTTCAACTTATACTTTTCTCATCCAAGACAAGCTTAGTTCCCCTTTCTTTCTTTAAGTAGGATGGATTGGGTTCTGACTATTATTTGGCATAATTGAGTTCCTTCAAAAATAGTTGTCTTCTATTTGTAACTTCTTTTGGATAAGTTCTCGTCATAAGTTAATTTGGCCAAGCGTGGGGTGATCTAAGAAAATGTTGAGGAGTCGTGTAGTTTTAGTGGGAGAGATGTTGAGTCGGCTTCGCATTTTTTTGTCACATGTGATACTATTTTGACTCTTTGGTATATGATTTTTAGGTAGATGAGTTGGTATTATGTTATTAATGTGAAAATTTAGTCTCTTCTGAGTCTTTTGGTAACTTAGTGGTAGCAGGAAAACTAAGAAGGGGTCATCTAATGGTTTGATACGATGTGGTTTAGGTTATCGGGAAATCTCATAGGGATTTGGTTTTTTCATTGTAAACATGGAGGACTTAGAGGCAACGACATAAATGGTACTTAGATAAGTTTTGGAAGTACTTTTGCCATTTCTCCGTTTGATTGGAGAACCATACCCTCATTATGGACCAATAATGACACTAAGTGTTGGGACGTGATTGGGAGTGAAATGTCTTTCCTTTTTTGTGGAGATTTATAATTTGTTCATTTCCTCCTTATTGCTAGGTTCTAGTTGTATTGGAAAAATTTCAAGTACTACATTGGTTAGAGATAGAGCCTATCGATCGGACTATAGATTGTCCGTCGTCAATATCCATGCACCAAATCCAAAAATTGTGTATTGGAAAAATTCTAAATCCTACGTTGATTATAAATAAAGTCTTAAAAGAGTTTATATCACACTGCTTGTTTTGTAAGGATGAGTTGGATTAAATTTGAATAAATTGTATTGGTCGTGGATAGTCTTCTTTATTATTGTGTTTATTGTAGTGTTTTGTAGGCTGTTGATGCTGTTAGCATTTTCTCTTGAGGATTTCTTAATACACCACCCAAGTTTCTTAGGCACCACGTGAAATTTCATTTTTGCCCCCAGATTCCGGATTTGCACATCCGGACGCACCAAATTTGTAAAAAACGCTGATATGTTCCGGATGTGCACATCCGGAAGAATTCCTGATTTGCAAATCCGAAAAAAATCAAAAGAATTCCATAAAATCCTTTACTTCTAAATATAATTAAATCCAATATAATTAAAATTAATATCATTTTTTCAATATAATTAAATCCAATATAATTAAAATCTATATTAATTAAAATTAATATGATATTTAATATGATTAATTTTTTTCAATATAATTAATATGATTAATATGGTATTTAATTTTAAATGATTTTTTTATATTGAAAAAATTAATTTAATTATATTAGATTTAAAATTATATGGTATTTACTTCTAAAATTGGATTTAATTATATTGGTGTTTAAAATTATATGGTATTTACTTCTAAATTATATGGTATTTACTTCTAAATTATAAATAAAATTATATGGTATTTACTTCTAAAATTAATTTAATTATATTAAATTTAATTATATTGAAAAAATCATATTAATTTTAATCATATTAATTTTAATTATATTGGATTTAATTAAATTGGATTTAATTATATTGAAAAAATCATATTAAGTTTAATTATGTTAGATTTTAATTATATTGAATTTAATTATATTTAAAATTAAATGATTTTATGGAATTCTTTTGATTTTTTCCAGATTTGCATATCAGAAATTCTTCCGGATGTGCAAATCCAGAAAAAACTGAAAAATTTTAGAGAAAGAGTGCGTTCGGATGGACACATCTGAAAATTGGGGGCAAAAATAAAAATTCAAGTGGTGTCTAAAAAACAAAGGTGGTGTGATAAGAAACCCTCTTTTCTCTTTTATTAGGTGTGATTTTTGTCCGACCTTTGTAAGTCACCACTTATGTCTAGTATAGGTGTGGTTGCGGATATCCTCTTATGTATAAATCTTCTAAAATATATGTTTGACATTAAAAAAAATATCCTGCTGCAACACTAAATTGAGAAAATATATAATATAATTTTCATATTATGCATTTTATAATGCTTACCAAACTTACCATTAATTAAAAAAGATATGTTTTGAGATAGTAAAACACACGTGGAGACGTATTTGTTGCATTGACTATTTTGGTTCTTCCAAATATAGTGGTCAATGTTGACTCTAATGTTATTCGATCAACATATCATTTCATTGTTCTTCTAATATCATTGTTTTTCTTAATTCTTAATTTAAAATAAACAGATAATTCAACATTCAGTCGGAAGTAAATAAAATCTAACTAAAATTATTGTTATTAAATTCAAATTTGAATTCTATCAAATAATATGTCATTAACTAAAACTCATTAATATTTTTATGAAATATCATGATTCACTGTCTTATGACTGTTCCTTAAATATGAGTCCAAAATTGAGAATCTAGTCACTGACCTATCAACGTGCATCCTCCTATATTTATTATTAAAATTAATAAATATTTAATTAAGAAAAAAATTAAAAAGAAAATAATTAGAGTCAAAATTTTGTTTGACTGAATAATTGATTAAAAAGAAATTATGAAAACCAAGATGAAATGATTTTCAGATTTTATACAACCAAGTTATATACTATAAGAGATAGTGAGAAGGGCTAAATCAATGTTCATACATTTTTTTTTAATTCATATTCTTTTATTGTGATTCTATGAATTAGATCATAATGAGGATCAAAATCAATTTTTCTATTCCACTCTTATTCACATGTTTTCTTTCTCTACTACATTCAACTTCAAGTGCTCAAACACATGATGATATTGTTTCTGCTAGTTCGATAGATGCTCTTCTTCAAGATTGCGCCTTTAAGATGTTTGTCAAACTTAAATCGGATATAATTTATGATGCTGAAGTATCCTCTAATCTAACCGGAATTAAAGTTTCAACAATTAGGATTTAGGATTAGAAGTAGAACTTTGTTGAACAAAAGTGTTCAAAGTTACAAAGAATTCGAAATCCCAATAGGTGTTACCGAAAAACCTTACGTTAATAAACTTGTTTTGGTTTACCATAATTTAGGCAATTGGTCTCACAAAATTTACCCTTTATCTGGTTACTCATATTTAGCACCTGTTCTTGGTCTATTAGCCTATGATGCAACAAATTTGTTTGCTTCAAATTTACCTGAACTTGATTTAAGAGCTAATGGAAAATCAATTATGGTTAATTTCTCTAATGTGACAAAATCATGGCCAATCGGTTCATTAGCCAAATGTGTGTATTTTGATTTACATGGTTATGTGAAATTTGACACTTTGTTAAATGAAAGTGTTTGTGCAATATTTCAACAAGGGCATGTTTCAATTGTTGTGGAATCAAAAGATCAAGTGCAAGATCATGGGAAGTATGAGTTTAAGATGAAGATTGTGGGTATTATATGTTGGTTTTGTGGGATAGTGTTGTTGATGATACTTGTTGGTTTATTTGTTAGATTAAGAAGGAAAAAAAGGTTAGAGAGAAAGCAATTGGAATTTGAAGATGAGAGTTATGAAACATTGAAGATGTCATCATTTGGTCACACCAAAGTACCAATGGCATTAGGGACTCGTACGAAACCAATGATTGAAATGTATGTTTTTCCTTAAATTTAAACCATTGTTGGTGCTATCATTTATGTATTTTTTTGTTCTAGATGTTTTTTTAGGTTATTGCTTGGTCCAATGATGAGTTCAAATGATTTGAGAAGATTTGGTGGTTTCGATTATTTTTTCACTGTAATATCAAGTAATTGTAATAAAATCTACGAATATTTTATGACCTAAAAATATATACGAATATTTTTCAATTACATAGTATAGTAATCATGTTTGAGTCCAATAGGGTAATAATAGAGTTAAGTTTTGTGAAGAGAGTGCCAAGGAGATTTGTAGAATTTTTTTTTTTTAGTTTTCATAATATTATATAATATAAAATATATTTGAAGAATTTATGTAATTTTTCCAAAATCTTCATCGAATATAAATTTTGAGTTCTTCAAACTAAAAAGACTATGTATTATGAATAAAAATAAAACAGTGCAAAATTCTCCCAACCAAAACTTTTTATTTCTTTTCGCTTTATTATTTTCTTTTTTCAAAGTCGAACTCTCAAACAAAATCTTAAAAAATTTATTCTCCTTTCATATGATTGGCATGATGGATTCTTTAATTTCAATCTAAAATATAAATCGGTCATGTTGGTAAAGATTTTTATTTATCACCCCTACATTTTATGCAAAAAGATCAAGGCTACAATGATAGCACCAACAATGGCTACAAGATTGTGTGATTCGAATCATACATATGTGTGAGTCGAATCATAGAGCATCATGAATGGTGGGATTTGGACAATGTTGGGCAAAAGCCGATGATCACGATTTATACCTCGTGTGGGCTCTTCTGAAAAATGTTCAATGTGATTGAGTTAAGTTTATTCTGGAGTTGATTACCGCAAGACTTCTCCAAAGATACCATTGTTCTTTTCTTCCTTCATTCAATTCATTTTGGACTTGAATGGTATCTCATATGCTCATGAAGATTTGGTAAAAATACCAAAGTCGATTGATTTAGCTGTTATCAATTTGATGTGGTATTTTAAGGATGAAAAAATGTGTATTATTATTTGGACAATGTTGGTAGATATGTTTATGATGATAGGATGAAGGTTCCATAAGGTTTAGAAGAAGAAGAAGATGTGCGCAGTAGACTCTGAGAACATTGGTACATCCTCATTTGCTCCGTCTAATTTGTCTAACAAGTTATTATCTGATGATGCTAAGGCATATTTGGATGGCTTGGTAAGGAAGATTATGGCTTATTCTCGTATCAGAGAGAATCATCTTCATGTGCACATTGACCTGGTTGTTAAAGAAGAAAAAGAGAGAGACGAGAAAATTCAAGCTGAGTTGTCTAATGTGAAAAGTCTCCTCAATCATCTTAAGGATTTTGCCCTTGTATTCAACCTTGATTATTCTAATCCCGCTTCCGATCCTCTTCCCTTAGATGATCTTCATTAGCTCTCATGCATCATATCATGTTATAGCATCATATCATGTTATATCATCATATGCATTTCATGTCTATTTTATTTGTTTCTATTTTAGACTTATAATGGTACTTTCTACTATTTTGGAATATCATTTTGAATATTCATGATGGCTTATGTATCTTTGGCGTGTTTGAGCCATATTTTGCGATATGTTGATATGCTATTGTTCTTACCTATCACTTATGCAAGTTTCGGGTGCTTAAATTTTCTAGGCTTACATATATCACGGTTACTCGTTTTCATTTTTCTCATTTTTTGATATTTTTCAAATGGGAGAAGTTTTTTGAGATATTATCGATATTTACGCATAATTAGTTTTTGATGCAGGGGGAGCATGAATGCTCAAGTCTCAAAGTGTACTTTATCATCATTGTCGTACCTCAAAAAATGAGAACACGACCTCGCGAAGCGTAATTGCACGCTCGCGGGATGGACTTAACAGAGTCGCCACCGAACTTTGTTTATTCCCAAAGAGGGGAAGGGGAAATATCAATAAAACCCCTAAAAGAAAGATAAGGATATGGTCATCACAACCAATATCAGGGTTCGGGAGTCGGCTACAAGGAAAAGGTATTAGCACCCCTCACGTCCGTTGTACTAAACGGGAACCGTTTGGTTAGTTGTGCTTTTTAGTGTTAACTTTGAAATGTTAGGCTTCTCAAGTTATTAAGAGGTGAAAGAATAGGACAAAAAAGTTTATTTTTATTAAGGTGAAAATAAAAGGGACATAAAAAGGTTTTTATTATTAGAGGGTCTGACAAGATTTCACAATCCTTCTCCCACGTATCTCAATAGAGAACTCAAGGCTTACATAGTTCTCTGTAGAAAAATGTTTATGTGTTGGTCTATTTTAGTGAAAGCTATCTTGTATTAATCGACGGAAAACGCTGTTTTTATCCAAAACAGGTAAGGAGCGGACGTTTGCATCACATTGAATGGATTTACAAATCAACATTCACGGAAAAACGTCACTTATCTAAACTCAATGGTTGTGGATGAATCATTACATTGCATCATCTTAAGACAAAATATATTTCATTTTTTGAAAAGGTTTTAGGTTGTGCAAAGACGCAAAAATGTTTGAATGTGTTTGATGTGCTTTAGGGTTTGAAATACGAGTATTTATGACTTGTAAGCTCTTACAACTTGGGTCTAATACTCGAGATTACGTATGGACCTTTCACCCAGGTAATATTTTCTTTCAATTTTATTATGAAAATGGTTTGAGTATTTATAAGTATTCTGAAAGGAAGACAAACGCTTATGGCTTGCAAGCTCTTACCACTTGGGCCTAGCATTCGGGACTACATCTGGAATTTTCACCCAGGTGGTCTTTTTCTTCCAATTTTATGAAGAAAATGATTTGGAGAAAATAAAAGTGAGATCTTTAAAAAAAGTTGATAGTTCAAGGTTTGGATCTTATTGAAAGATGTATCTTAATTAGGTTTCCATTGCTTTGTTAACAAATTCAAGGTCTATATACAAGATTAAACAAATCATGGATCAAATATATAAGCAAGCACCCACAATTTTAAATGACACAACAATGCAAGAAATCATCCATTCAGCCAAAGGTCAAACAAATTAAGTCAAACCTCAATAAAACATATTTCTAGACCAAAAACTTAAAAGGATTTTTTATTTATTTTTAATTTTAACAAAAAAAAGATTTAAATGAAACAAAACTACTATTTCCGAACATGAAACCCCTTTTTTTTACTTTGATTTTAAATGAAGTACAAAAAATAAATATTGTTTTTATTAACATAATTTTTACTTGGTAAAATAAATGTAAATACTCCTTTTTATTTATTCATTTTTATTTAAAAAAAAAGAAATAGTGTAACTCTTTTTTTTAAATAGCTTACACAAAATAAATAAATAAAAGAACAAGAAAGCTTTAAAAGGAGAACAAGGGCGCACGGGCTTGACCCTAGTACAAGGCAAGGGTGCGGGTTATGTGGTTAGGTATGACCTGATCCAGTTGGACATCATTAAAACAAAGGGTGGAACTACCTTAAAGAGAAAACAATAGTAGTTTCTCATGTCATCTGTAGAGGAAAACATTCCCTCTCCTTCTAAACAAACTCGGTCAACTTTTGTGTTCTCTCCATACAAACCAAGTGAACATGAATCAACAACTCCACACATGAAAGTCAAAACACGATGAACACAAACGGTAACAACAAGCATCAAACAATTGAAAGAATAAAGAATAACAATCGCATAATAAAAAATCCAAACAATAACATAGCCCTGACGAATCCTAATACCTCTAATCTTTGTCGCTCTAACATCATACAAGTGAAGAATCATGTATTGCAGAAACATAACTCAAAAAGGAAAACGAAAAGTATACCAAAACGCGAAGCACTTAAGTGACAAAGAAAATTCAGGTACACTTGTGTTAGAATCTCCTTCCTGACTTCCTCGATTTCCTTTCTTTCGCGTTTGATGCTTGTGATTATGATCTTATGTGTGTTGTTGTGGTTGTGTAACGTGTTTTTGGTGTGGATATTTTATTCTGATTTTCTTTGTGTCGTTAGTAGCTAGGGTTTGGTCTGTATGATTTTTACTTCTGAATTGAGTATGAAGAATGAAGGCTTAAGGTTTGATGATTCTCAGAGTTTTTGAGGCTGCTAGATTTTTTGAGGATATTTTATTAATTCTTGGTCCTTTGTTCTTTTTGATGTGTTAATACTGAGCAATTAGGGTTTGAGATGAGCTGTAGGTTAATGGAAAGGGAAGGGAGCAGAGGGATAAATCTTGCAACAATTTGTTTTTGTCTCTTTTGCAAATTTTGTGTAACTTATTGAGGTACTAACCGTAGGATGGTATTGACCATTTTTAGTGAAAACTCTGTTGTAACTTTTCTAATGCAACAACTTGTTTTTTATTTTGCAAATGGTCTTGGCTATACTTTAATTGCAACAAGTTTGTCTTACTTTCTCTCTTTTTGATTTTGGTTGATTTTTTACATTAGTTTGGGCATTGTTTGAACTAAATTTTTCTCTTGTTTTGCTAGGTACTTTATGACGGAAATGGCTTGGTGTTAGGTTCTCTTGTATTGGTGACCCAGATGCTACTTGAAGTAACCATGGAAGACAAGAGGAGTCTTGAAGATTTTTTATTTTTAGAAATAGGTCTTGAAAGAAGTAGGGATTATGTTTAAATCTCTTGTTTTTATTATAAGATCAAACGACACCAATATTATCCATGTTACTTGTAAACTTTTGAGAAAATGCAAGGAATGTTGATCACAAATGAGATGCAAAGAAAGTTTATTACATATGCCATTTTTTTTAAAAATTTTATGTAATGTGAAATGCAAAGGTGAGAAATGTGAAATGCCATATTTTCTACTTCAAGATTCAAATGAAAATGTGAAATGAATGACAATATGAAAAATGAATACCAAACTTTGTTACTTCAAAATTCAAATGCAAATGTGAAATGCAAAAAAAATATATACTTCCCAATTTTCTTTAATGAAGTCCCATAATGTTCAAAGGAAAATCAAACATGATGAATGTATGGATAATGAATGAGTGACCTAAAAATAAAAAACTCAATCTCATGATTCGAACAAACCTTAAATGGACTAAAAAATGTGAAACATGAGAGATGAAACATGCACCTGGAAACCTGGAAAGCTAATGAGGCCTCATTTGTCTTGACATGGACATGGAATGCATAATTTGACCACTCATATGATCAGATAAGAGTCCAGTTGTTGACTTCTTAAACTAAAAAATCATCCACTAACCAAATTAAAAAGTGATGCAAATGAGATATTGATGAAATGATGAAGATGTATGAGTGCAGATGAATTACTTCAGGTGTGGAAAAACTTAGGGCATGACAATCATGTTATGTTGATCAATAAAAACTCAAAATTGCAAATTGTTATTCAATAACTATCCAAATAATCGCTTAAATCAAATCACCAATAATATCTCCAAATTTGCCATACATAAAAAAGGGGGAGTCTGAAATTGTAATCATCGTCGATATCACTTTTAGTTTTAATTGTTTGCTAATTTGTGTGTATAGTATGTCATCTACATTTAATTTGCTAATTGTTTGCATTGTGAGTAATATGCCATCTACATTTAATATCAAAAAGATGATCATGCTCCCAATAACCTTCTTGTATACATAAGGATCATCTTCATTTTTAATGAACCTATATTGTTTTATTGTTTCATTAAAACAAATATTCCATCTTCTGGAAGCCTTCAATCCATAGATTTATTGATGTAACTTGCAAATCTTTCATGCTTCTTCTAGTATGTCAAATCTTTCAGGTTGTATAATGTATACATCCTCAAGAAGATAGGAAGTAAATCCAAACATATTTTATAATCATAATATACGATGATAGAAAGTAAATTCAAACATATTTGAGTATTTCAATTGGTGAAAAGGTTTCTTCATAATCTACACTGTTAGTTCTTGTATTGGCTGAAATTTTGGTAAAACAAAGTTGAACAATGTTGATGTCATATGTCTGATGTCATTACATTGGTTCCTAACATTAGTTGTTGCAGGGTTGAAGTTGTATATGTTGATGTTATACTTGATGTCATGACATCAGTTATCAGAACATCAGAACATCAGGTTGTGATGTTTTAGGGTTGCACGTGTTAGTTTGTTTTGGGGAGATCTGTTAGAGAGATTGAATGCGAATATCTTGGAGAAGATATTTTCAATCAGATATGGAGCAGATCATGGAGCAGATCAGGGAGCAGATCATGTAACTAACATATCATGTAACTAACATTAGGGCTGATTTGAAAAGATTTAAAAAGATTTGAAGATCAAATCTGTTTTAAATTCTGGTTTTAAAATAAATCAAATCAGATATTTGGAAGAGGTCCAAGCCCAAGTCAGAATTCTATAAAAGCAGCCTCAACCCTTGTTGGTAAAGTAACGAAGAAAGAGAGCTAAAGACTGAGTGTCATTTGTGTCTTCGTGTGTGTTTTGTAAACTATTCATGTTTGAATTAGTGTTACTATTTTGAGTTGTAATTGGTTTCTCTAGAGCTTTTAAGCAAGAGAGAGTTGTTCTTGATCAAATCTGTTAAGCAGAATCAAGTTGTGGGATTAATTTGTAATCATTGGATTGTATCACTGAGGTGATTTAGGGAGTGAGTGGTTTTTCATACCTAAGTGGTTTCTTAGGTAGAAGTGTCATTGGGTAGTGATTAAGTTAGGTAGATGTCAACTGGGATTGTTGAGTCTGTAATTTGATACTACTAATAGTGAATTTCCTCCCTGGCTTGGTAGCCCCCAGACATAGGTGTTAGACCGAACTGGGTGAACAATTCATAGTGTTATTTACTGCTTGTTTTTGCCTTGTTCATATTAGCAGAGTGTGTTGTTGTGACATCGCACTTAACATCACACATCTGATACCAGAATTTCAATTGGTATCAGAGCAGGCATCCTGCTCTGCATCTGGGTGAGATCTAGGGTTGATACTTTCTGGTGCAATGGACAAGGAGAGTGGTGGATTTGTGAATAGACCCCCTATTCTAGATGGCTCTAATTATGACTATTGGAAACCACGGATGGTTACCTTCTTGAAGTCATTAGACAACAGGGTTTGGAAGGCTGTCTTAAAAGAATGGAAAACACATGTTATTGCTGAAAAGGATGGTACAACAAAGCTAAAACCTGAGGAAGATTGGACAAAGGAAGAAGATGAGCTTGCACTTGGAAATTCAAAAGCCTTGAATGCCATCTTTAATGGTATTGACAAGAACATCTTTAGGCTGGTAAACCCTTGTGAAGTAGCTAAGGAAGCATGGGATATCTTGAAGACTACTCATGAAGGAACCTCCAAAGTCAAGATGTCAAAACTTCAACTTTTGACAACAAAGTTTGAAAATCTGAAGATGAAGGATGATGAAACCATTCATGATTTTCACATGAATATTCTTGAGTTGTCCAATGCTTCTAGTGCTTTAGGAGAAAGAATGACTGAAGAGAAGATGGTAAGGAAGATTCTCAGATCCCTTCCCAAGAGATATAAAATGAAGGTGACTGCTATTGAAGAAGCTCAAGACATCAGCAAGATGAGGGTTGATGAGTTGATTGGTTCTCTTCAAACCTTTGAGTTGGGATTGAATGAGGAGCCTGAAAAGAAGACCAAAAGCATAGCTTTGGTGTCTAATACTGAAGATGGTAAGAAGGAGTGTAATTTTGAAACTCAGGAGGAACTGTCAAATGCTGTTGTGATGCTTGGGAGACAGTTTAATAAGGTGTTAAAGATAATGGACAGAAACTATAGACCTAATGTTAAGAACATCACATCTGATAACAACAGGTCTAGTGATTAAGTGAAGAAAACAAGAGATGAAGAAAAGTCCAATCATGACAAAGGAGTTCAATGTTATGAGTGTGAAGGTTATGGTCATGTCAAGAAAGAATGTCCTACATACCTCAAAAAGCAAAAAAAGGGGTTATCTGTTTCCTGGTCTGATATAGATAGTGAAAGTGAAGAAGAGAATGCCAAGCATGTTAAGGCATTGACTGGACTATGTGCCTCTGATGGAGAGTCTAGTGATGGTGAATTGACCTTTGAAGAGCTGGCATCTTCTTATCAAGAGCTGTGTCTGAAAAGTGAAGAGGCCCTTCAAGAAGGGGAGAAGCAGAAGAAGATTATTGTTCAGCTTGAGACTGAGAAAGCTGAACTTAAGAATGAAGTTTTGTTGTTAAAATCCCAGCTTGATCAAATGTCAAAATCCATCAGAATGTTAAATAGTGGAACTGACACTCTGGATAAAATACTTGAAGCTGGAAAAGGGGCAAGTGATAAGACTGGTCTAGGATATGAGAGTGAGAAAAAGATATCTGCAGAGGCTAGTTCTTCTAGGGTTAAACAAAACATTCCTCATCAGCATGAAAAAGGACATGGTTCTGGAATTAAGAAGGGTGTCCCTCACCTTGGGCCTCAAAATAATGGAAAGGGCTATGGTCTTGTACCTAAGAAGTTTATGCCTCAACCTCAAGGAAAACCTCAGGTTTCTGGAGCTAGACAGTATATGCATCCCCAATACCATAGGAGTATGCAGGCTTATAGTCTCAAACATAACATGTTCCATCCGATGTCTCAACATCAAGGGAAAATGTTTGGTTTTGGACCTAATAATGTTGTGCCTCATGGTTATGGCAGAAGAAGGCCACATCATCATGGAAAAAGACAGCCTAATCATTACAAAAGACAAACTCAGCACTACAGAAGACAGCCTAATTATGGGAGAAGACAGCATCAATATTTTGACAGATGGCAGCCTCAGCATTATGACAGAAATCATCATCAAGGTGGGAGAAATTTCAATCACTTCAGAGAAGAGATTCAAAGAGTGAGATGTTACTATTGTGGAAGATTTGGCCATATACAATCTTCTTGCTTTAAACTACATGGTTATCCCAAATCTGTTCCTCAACCTAGACAGAAGCAGAACAGGCCTCAGGCTGTTAAACAATGGGTTCCTAAAGCTGCTGTCACATGTCTATTAGCTTACTCATCTGTTAGAACCCCAGCTATGGATGGTTGGTATTTTGACAGTGGTTGCTCAAAGCATATGACAGGTTTCAAGAATCATTTGGTGGATATCAGGACTTACTCCACAAATGATGTAACTTTTGGCAATGGAGAAAAAGGGGAAGCTAAAGGAGTTGGAAAATTGAATTGTGAGGATGGACCTAATCTTGAAAATGTACTTCTTTTCAAAGGATTGACTGCTAATTTGATTAGCATCAGTCAGTTATGTGATGAAGGATTCAAGGTTAGCTACACTAAAGATGAATGTTTAGTGACTAATGAGAAGAGTGAAGTCGTTATGAGGGGAGTTAGATCCATAAATAACTGTTATTTATAGGTTCCTCAAGAGTCCAGCTTATCATGTAATGTCAAGGATGATGTTATGACATCTGAATGTGACATTAGAAGGATCACCAAACAACCTAGTGTTATGCAACTATTCAGAGGAAATATTGAAGAAACCAAGGTCGTAGAGGTTGATCAGTCAGGTATGAAGGGTAATGACGATTTCCCTAAAGATATGTGTGCTAAAATTTGTGAAGTCTTAAGTAGAAATTTGGGCATGTGGAAAAGGCTTCAAAGGTTAGTGAATTATGGTGTGAATTTATTAAATTTCAAAAATTTAAAAGGAAATTTGTTTTAGAGGGGAAAACACATTTATTGGCTTTTAAGTGACCAACAAAAGCAGTTCCCTTACCTTAGGCTATCATTCCCTATTGTTACTCTCACACGCTACGACAATCTCCACACTCCAAGTCCGTTCATCTTCCACCCTAAGAACAGAAATTACAAAACACCTTTATTCATCAGTTGTTACACAGGAACGATGTCTAAACAAGTGTCATCTCCATCCAAGAAGTCTGCGACCAAAAGTTCCACTCATGCAAATTCTAGGGTTTCGACAGAAGAGGTATCTTTGGATGAAGCTATGGACATTGCTCCTATCTCTATGATTCCAGCTTCAGAAAAGACAAGACCTGAGAAGTATCAACCTAAGAGGCCTTCAAAAGGTAATACTTCTAATCAATCTACGGGTAAGAAATTTGATGATAGCAAGAGTAGAGCGTTTGCCACTAGTGTTTTGTTTGGAGACAAACCTACTCCTAAGACTACCACCCTTCTTCCTCAAGCTATTGAAGAAAGGGTAGATGTGGACAAAAGTATTGATCAGATTGTCACAAAAATATTTGAGAAAGGGATTTCTGTGAAGGGAATATCTAGGCCTCTGAGTCAAATGCTTGCTGATCAATCTGTTAGAGAAAAGGGTGACATGCAAACTTCTGAAACCAATCTTCACAGATTGGTTGTTTCAGTCATTGAAGATGCTGAGATTGAAGATGAAGTTGAAGCTGGAGCTGAAAGAGAAAGGGATACTCATGTTGAAGATGAGGTTGATGTTGAACATGATGTTGGAACATCACCTGTTAGGGATGTTACTCCTAGTCCCAGAGGGAAGAAGAATGCTGATGTGGTGGATGTTGTTGACTTATCTGATAATGAAGTAATTGGTAATGTTGTTCCTGGTATTGCCAATAGATTGAAGACTAGAAAAGGAAAGACTGTGGAATCTTCTCCTAAGATGACAGCTGAAGGCAAGAAGAAAAAGACATCTGTAGTTGGTCCAACTAAATCTTGGAGCAAGGTTGTTGTGACTTCCAAAAAGAGAAAGATTAGAGAAGAATCTGAATCTGAGTATGATGTTGAGGAAGATGTTCAAGACATCACCCCTGTCAGAAAGTCCATTTTGAAGAGAATTTCTGATAAGGTTCCTGAAGTGCCAGTGGACAACATATCCTTTCATTATGCTAGCAGTGCTCAAATGTGGAAATTTGTGTGTCAAAGGAGATTAGCTCTGGAAAGAGAGCTTGGAAAAGATGCATTGGAGATGAAAGAAATTATGGAGCTCATTCATGTTGCTGGCCTGTTGAAGACTGTGACTAAATTCTCTAAGTGCTATGGTGGACTTGTTAAGGAATTTGTTGTTAACATTCCTATAGACATTTCTGATAAAAGAAGTGTGGACTTTATGAAGGTGTTTGTTAGGGGTAAGTGTATTAATTTCTCTCCTAGTACCATCAATAAGTATCTGGGAAGAGGTGATAAAGAGGGGTGTGAACTGGAAGTGACTGATAATGATGTATAAAGAGATCACAGCCACTCAAGTGAAGGTCTGGCCACTGAAAGGTAAATTGACAACTAGCAAACTCAGTATCAAGTATGCTATTTTGCACAGAATTGGAGTTGCTAACTGGGTACCTACTAATCACAAAACCACCATAGCTGTGGGATTAGGAAGGTTTATTTATGTTGTTGGGAAAAAGGTCAAGTTCAATTATGGAAATTACATATTTGATCAAGTTGTGAACCATGGTGCCACTAATGCTATCAAGATGCCTATAGCATTCCCTTCCCTTGTCTGTGGAATGATCTTTGATCAACATCCTGGAATTTTAACTAGTTCAGATGTAGCATGTAAGAGGGAGTCAGCTTTGTCCTTGCGTCCCAAGCTGTTTATTGGGAATCATGTTCCAGACATTGTTGTAATATTAAGTTCTGGTGTTAAGAAGGCCAGTACTAAAACTGAGTTGATTGAAGAATTGAAGGCGGCCTGCAAGGATCTTGATATGGTTATCAGTACTAGCACTGCTAGGAAGATGAAAATTGAGCAGATGATCAAATCCTTGGAACAGGGTGAAGATGATGTGAATGTCAATATTGAAGATTCAGGTTCAGAGAAAGGTGATGAGGATGCTGCAGATGGTTCTGATGCTAATGAAGATTGAAGTACTGCTTTTGCTGTTTATTGCTTTTGTAGTTTGTAGTTTTTTTTTGTTTCTGCACATTGTGTGCATGGTGTGTAACTTGGATAAAAGTACTTTTATGCTTATCTTGGTTCTGTTCTATGATTTGTCTTGTCTTGTGGTGTTGACTTTTGACTGACAAGGAGAGCTAGTAGGACTAACTGCTGTAAGTGTTAGGTGTGTGAGGGCATAACTTGTTGGTAGTTGTCCAATTATGGCTAAAAATGGGGAGAGTTAGCCTTTGTGCCTATGTGTTGACTGATGTGGTTCTAAGTCTGAGGGGGAGTGTGCATGATTGAACAGCTGGTATGCTGGTTCTGGTTTTGAGGGGGAGTTTAGCTGCTGGTTGTGGTCTGGAATGTTAGGAGTTTAAATTGTTTCCGCTGCAGGTACCTATGATGTTGGCAGAGATTGTTTTAGCCAAAATTAGCCAAAGGGGAGATTGTTAGTTCTTGTATTGGCTGGAATTTTGGTAAAACAAAGTTGAACAATGTTGATGTCATATGTCTGATGTCATTACATTGGTTCCTAACATTAGTTGTTGCAGGGTTGAAGTTGCATATGCTGATGTTATACTTGATGTCTTGACATCAGTTATCAGAACATCAGAACATCAGGTTGTGATGTTTTAGGGCAGCGCGTGTTAGTTTGTTTTAAGGAGATCTGTTAGAGAGATTGAATGCGAATATCTTGGAGAAGATATTTTCAATCAGATATGGAGCAGATCATGGAGCAGATCAGGGAGCAGATCATGTAACTAACATATCATGTAACTAACATTAGGGCTGATTTGAAAAGATTTAAAAAGATTTGAAGATCAAATCTGTTTTAAATTCTGGTTTTAAAACAAATCAAATCAGATATTTAGAAGAGGTCCAAGCCCAAGTCAGAATTCTATAAAAGCAGCCTCAACCCTTGTTGGTAAAGTAACGAAGAAAGAGAGCTAAAGACTGAGTGTCATTTATGTCTTCGTGTGTGTTTTGTAAACTATTCATGTTTGAATTAGTGTTACTATTTTGAGTTGTAATTGGTTTCTCTAGAGCTTTTAAGTAAGAGAGAGTTGTTCTTGATCAAAGCTGTTAAGCATAATCAAGTTGTGGGATTAATTTGTAATCATTGGATTGTATCACTGAGGTGATTTAGGGAGTGAGTGGTTTCTCATACCTAAGTGGTTTCTTAGGTAGAAGTGTCATTGGGTAGTGATTAAGTTAGGTAGATGTCAACTGGGATTGTTGAGTCTATAATTTGATACTACTAATAGTGAATTTCCTCCCTGGCTTGGTAGCCCCCAAACGTAGGTGTTAGACTGAACTGGGTGAACAATTCATAGTGTTATTTACTGCTTGTTTTTTCCTTGTTCATATTAGCAGAGTGTGTTGTTGTGACATTGCACTTAACATCACACATCTGATACCAGAATTTCATACACCATGAATTTGATTATAGCTCTTATCAACCAACCTTGCCTTATAGATATGTACCTTACCATTCATGTTAAACTTCATTTTAAAAAACAGACTTGCGTACTATAGGATTAACTCATACAAGGGGATCTACCAAGTTCCAAACCTAGTTTCTGTACATGAAATCTATTTCAGATTTCATGGCCTCTATCCACTTCTCAGACTCAGGACTAGTTATGGCCTCTTGGTAGGTCACATTCTCATCTTGATCCATGAGAAATACACCACCTTTATTATTTATGAGATATCCATATCTCTCACATTGGTGACTTATCCTGTTTGACCTACGTTGGACTTGTTCTACTTGAACATGTTGCTCTTCCATAACTACTTGTGTTTCATGTTCTAGTTCTTCCGTATGTATATCAATACTTTGTGGTTATTGAATTTCTTCAAGATATACTTTTCTCCCACTAATTCCTTTAGAAATAGAGTCCTTTTTCAAGAATACTCCAGTTCAAGCTGTCATACCCTAATTTTTTACCCCTAAGATGCCACCTCATTTACATCATTTGCATAACATTATTCACTACATATATGTGTGTGTGTCTATATCATCACTAACCCATTACAAATACAAGATGTGAATGCTTGCTTACTTTACAGGTTAAGTGGTCCCCTAATGACTCAAGCAAATGAATTATCAGAGGATGGTCACCATATTCAACACCACAAGTCCCTTTGTCATTGTAATACCTCAAAATTTGCCCTCTTTTCTTTTAGCACTAACTGGCTTATGCTTCACTTCATTTGCATCCTCATTTCTGCATTTTGCATGCTTCTTTTGGGCATGGGATCAAGGTATTTTCCAGCAGCTCATGGCGTCAGCAGTTCCAGTATCATTTTCAATTAAGAGCCAAGCAGGTGGTCTACAAAGTCTTTTCGAGCATTTATTTTGCTCATTAGATGATTTGATAATCAGAAGCTCTGACAGTCATTTTTTTGATCAGTGATTCGGCACTGGACAGTCATTTTCAGCAGTACTCCGAGCACGAAAAGGAGTTCACAACATATTTCAAGGGTGTATCAGTGGTGATATCCAATGGCAAGTTTCATAGATCTAATGTGGCTCAGAATGGGTGGAATCAGACCATTTTCCAAGTTACCCTCCAAAAGGCGCCAAAATTCAAATTTTGAACTGTGTAACCGGTTACAGCATATGTGTTAACTGGTTACTCCTTCATTTTTAGCATTTTCTCAAGGTTTTTTGAACTGTGTAACCGGTTAGCAGTTACGCTGTAACCGGTTACACTGGGTGCAGTTTGAAAAAAATTAAGTTTGCATCATTAGTGATCATGTGCTTGGCTTGTGCATGTGTGGGAAGAATCTAGAATTGATCCAATTTCATCATTTTCCACCCAAAATTCAAAATCCCTCCAACATTTTTCCACCCTAATTCCCCCATTCTTTTTCCAAATTCCACTCCTAATCTCCATTCCACTCACTAACCCACACTCCAAACCACATTTGAATTCCTAACCTAGGGGTTATTTATATCAATTCATTCCAAACCTCACATAACCTTGATTCATTTTCTGAATTTTCTACACATCTCACTCCATTGTCTCTCAACTTTTCTCTCATCCCAAAACCCTCACTCAAAGTTCCACCATCAAAGTTCAACAAATTTTGCATTGAAATTTGTTGATCTTGGAACTAAACCTTCATCCATTCACTAATTCTTGAAGGAATTCTGATTTTGCTACTGTTTTTGCTTCTGGATCTAAGTTCTTAGAAGTGATTTTTGGAGAAGCTAGAAGCAAGTTCATCACATTGCATTTATTTTGCATTTTTTTGGTGAAGATAGCATTGGATCTCTGGTTTTCTTGCTTAGATTTATCTATTGCAGCTTATCAACACTCACCAAAGCAATTCTTAGCTTTATAGGTTGGTGAATTTCATATCTACTTTTCATTTTAGCTTATTTTGCTTGTTCATGATGTAGATCTTGAATTTGTTGTGTTTGATCCATTGGATTGTGGATTTGACTGTTGTTGTTTGTTAATTGATGTGTGTTTGCTGGTCTTGAGATGTAATTTTCGTACATATTGAGATGCCCTAACATGCAGGTGTTGGAGAAGTGATAAGCTACTGAAAAGTGATTTTGGAACTGTTTTTTTTTTTAATTATGTTGATGTGTAATTGGATAGCAGTTATGCTGTAACCGGTTAACATGTTGTTTTTTGCGTATTTTCAGGCTGTTTTGAACTGTGTAACCGGTTACAGAATAACTGCTAACCGGTTACCACTGCTGCAGAATGTGATTTTATTGCATTTTCTTGGTTGTTTGAGATCCTTTGCATATCTAAACTTCATGGGTTAGTATATTGATGATTAGTGGATTATTCTTGAGTTGTTTCTCCTCACACCATTGCATAAACATGATTTTTCGACACGCGATCCTTGGTTCTTATCGGCAAATGCTTTTGTTTGCGTTGTTGATTACTCGATGTGATGGACACCTTGCACACACTCCTTGAGCATGATAATCATGGATTAATGTTTGTGTTGCTGGAATTGTGTTGTGCATGCTTGTTTGCTTTCTAGTCCTAGAGGTGCACACTTGTTTTGACTTGTTCATGTGCCAAATGATGTGCATTCTTTCATGATGATTTCAAGAGTTGTTTACCATGGTTTGTGCTATGATTGTGATCATGTTTGATTGATGAATGTGTGATGCTTGATACATGCTCATTGTGCCATGGTTGTGTCATGTTCAAATGTATTGCATGCTGCCCTGTTTCTACTGCTGTTTATGTGCGTATGCGTTGTTATATGTGCTGCTGTTTGGGCTTTTACACCTCTTTTTGTGCTGAAATGTGTGCTGCCATAAGTTGTCTTGCTTGTGTAATATTTTTTATCGCTGTGCAGGTGCTGGTGCGCTGTCGTAGCTGCTGTCTTTCCGTTTCGTTTCTCATTTCTGTTTAGCTTTTTCATGCTAACTTAGGTAGATGTTTCCCTTCTTACCTCAACCATAGGTCCACTTTTGCATGACAACATTAGGATATAATCCCCTTAGTGTTTTCTTTTCCTTGAGTCCTCTCTTCTCATCTCTTAACATTCGCAAAACACTTAATAAATATAACGTATATTGCACTCGAGCCTTAAGTGTAGAAAATGAAGAACGAGGGGTCTCCCCTCCTCTTCTAGAGTGTTTAGCATACGTCCCATTTGGGGGCGACCATGCGACTCACTCGTTCCCGCATGGTAGAATTTAGTGCAATGTAAGTTACGAACTAACTTCAATCTACTTCTTCTAAAAAACACAAAACAAACTCAAACCTTTTTATCCATCGGGACCTTTAAGTTTCAAACCATTTTCAGAAAAGAGCACGTTACTTTCCGTTTCGTCGCAAACAGGCCTCGACCCTAACTGCCGGACGCGAACTTAACGTCGCTCATAAAAAACACTCATCGACCTCGTTAGGTCGAACTACGACCACTCTGATTCCTCTTTCCCGTCCGATTGAGGATACGTAGGTGTAGCGGCAAAATCGTGAGTGTAAGCTATTGATTAACTTAACTCAAAAAGCAAGAGTCGCCACCGCACTTTTATTTTATCCAAAAAGGAAAGGAAAAAGAGCGAACAATACCTACACAAGCTCTACAACGAGAACAAGTGAAGAGAGACTGGATAAGGGGGGTTGGTTACGCAATGGGAAGGTGTTAGCACCCAAAAAGTCTATAGTACTCTATAGGAGCCCTTTGAAATATCTACCGCTTTTGGTCTGAAAAGGTTTGCTTGAAAAGTGATTGAGGAGATGAGAAGAGAAGTTGTTTTTTAAGATTTTTGTGTTTGGAGAGACTAGTCGCCTCATGCCTACGTACCCACGATGTGCAATGTAGGATCAAAACCTCGTAGTTCGTGGTACAAAGAATGAAATTTGTTTGTTTGGGTTGATTTTAAATGTAAAGACAAGTCTTCATTTCCAAGCGAATAATCCCAATTAAAGAAATGACTCATGTCTAAACTTATGAAAAAGTTTAAAGGAAAAGTGCACAAGGGCACAAAAAGAGAGTGATGAGTTTGATGTTTTTAAGTCTTTTGAAAAAGGTCAATATGCTTATGTAGTTTAGCATTTTGTTAAGAAATGAAAGGAAAAGAGTAAAATCACTTGACAAAGTCAAGGTTTGATTATGAAAGAGGTGAAAGTTTGAAAGCAAGAAGGTTTTGAAATAGAGAGAGAGTTTTGAAAATTGAAGAATGGGTGGAGAAGAAGTGACTATCCTAGAGCATAAAGTAAAAGCTAAGGATAAGAAACATCTAACCACAAAAGTAAGCTTCCAAGTCTTCGAACCATAATTCCAAAGCAAAGGGAGAAAGGTCCTAATTCTAAGTCCAAGGTTCCAAGAATTGCATTGGATGTCCAAGGTCTAAGTTCAAGGATTCAAGAATAGCATTGAAGTCCAAGGTCTAGGTGCAAAACTCCATGTCCATTGCAAAGGATAGTAACCATAGTCCAAGATTAGAAGCACAAGTTTTTTAGAGGTTTTGGCCTTTATTAATGTTTTTGGTCCAAGTGGACAAAGAGAAAAAGGCATAAGCATAAACATGCGTCCAACGGACAAAGGAAAAAATTACGGAAGCATAAAAATATGTCCAACGGACAAAGGAAAAAATTGCGGAAGCATAAACATGATATGAAATGATAATAATGAAGCATAAAAGTAAAAGAGATAAGGAGCGAGAAGGAATTGTAAAAGATTAGTACAATAGTAATGTTAGTAAGTTAGTGATTAGTTGTTAGAGTTAGTGATCAATAATAATTGAATAATTGCACTTAGGTCAAGGTTAATGAGAACTCATTAGAGGATTGATAAGACCAAAGCCTCCTAATAACAAGTTTCATAAGTTTTGAACCAAAAGACAAATAATTAATCATTCTTGATGGTTTTCCGATACGGGACAAATATTGCGCTATGTTAAGCAATCGCCGAGTAATTTAAGGAGTAATTACCCTACAATGAGGTCGGTCAATAGCTCTTTGTGCTAATGCATGCTAGATGAACGATATGTAGATCGTCATCCGAAAGCAATACCACACGAAAAGAAAAGTGGTAGTGATATCGTCTCGATCGAAATTCAACAAAAGAATTCTAAGGTCTTTTAGACTTTCATCGATAAAAAGAAAAGAGAAATAGATGAAGAGAGAGCCTAATTAAACCACACAATTATGTGATCTAAGGCTAATAACAAAAGGAAAGGGAAGAAAATGGAAAAGGAACCAAAACATCCCCAAAAACAAGCCAAAACATGCATTCTGTTTCGAAGTAACCGGTTACTTAGTTCAAAATAAGTGCAGTTTTTTCAAAATTTACACAGTGTAACCGGTTACAGGATAACTGCTAACCGGTTACACAGCACCAGAATGCAGAAAAATGTGCAAAATTCAGCATGATCCATTTCCAAAACTTTTTACAAACACCTTATGATCATGGAACTGAAATTGCACGAAATTTAAAGTAAAATAACAGCCAAAACCAGCAATTAAACACAATTACAAGATCCAAAGGATCAAGTAACAAAGATCTCCAAAGATCTACATTATGGAAGATGAAGATGAAGCTTCAACAATGGTGAAAGATGAATTACCACTCCAAATCAGAAAATTCCTTCAAATTTCTTCAAGATCCAAACTCCAAAGCCCTGATCTATGAGAATTGATGAAGAAAACAAGCTTGGATGAGGGTTTAGCTCAAGGTTGAACAAGATTCAATGTGAATTCTTGTTAACTTTCAAAAGAAGAAAAGTGAGCTTTGATGAATTTTGTGGTTGGGGACAGAAATTGTAAGAGGTTCTTTGGCTCTCAAAAGCTTGAATGAAATTTAAGCAAGGTGAATTTGGCTCTCAAAAGCTTGTGAAATGAGTGAAATGAAGCCTCTATTTAAAGAGTTTAGGTTTGGGAATTTGGTGGATTGGAGTTTGGTTTGGAAATGAAAATTAGGCTTGGAATTTGAATTTGGAGGGAAATTCATAAAAGAGTGGTGATTAGTGAAGGTGTATGGTAGGAAATGATCAAAGTATTGTAGGGGATTAAAATGAGATGGTCTAGAATATTCCACATGTGATCCAAATGGTGAAAATTGGTGCCAATTGCTGCAGAATTTGAATTTGGCACATTTTTTCAAAAATTGCACGTGTTAATCGATTAACCACTTCACAGTGCAATTAGGTTAATCGATTAACACAATGAAAAATGAGAAAAAATGGCTTTTTGATGTGCTGTTGGCTCTAGCTCTATTTCTCTTGCTTGTCAAAGAAGGCATGTAAATAAACACATGAACCTTGGAGTCTCTTGAATAAAAATGAATTAAATCTTGGAAACTCTTGATCAGATGATTTTTGAATTGTTTGCAGATCAACTTTGACATTGTTCAGATGAAATTCATTCGAGCTGAGGGACTGTTTTTTTTTGTATTTTTAACCTGTTCTTCCCCTGAAAATGTTAGTGAAAGAAAATAAAATATTTTTGGATTTTGGTTAAGGTCAGTAAACATAAGCAAATGAAGGCAAGTAAGAAAGATACAGATGCTCGGTGACCCCTGTGAGGTATAAACCCAAAGAAGAGAGGGATAAAGGAACCAAAGCATGATCTTGTTTGTGGTAAAGATGCAAAATGAGATGCGAATGATATGTGGAATCTTAGGGGTCAAAAATTAGGGTCTTACAGCTGCCCCTATTTAAGTCTCTTCTATCGGGAGATATGAAGATACTTAAATACAAAAGGCTACATTTTTAAGCCCTAAGATGCCACAAGATGATATGAATGCAAAGGATGAAACAGACTGCGGGGAAACTTGAAATAAGAGATTTAGGGTAAATTGAAAGAAATGACGCAAAAGACATGTCGGGGAAAACAAGCTATTTCTGGAGATCTGTCAAGGTGACAAGAAGTATCCATCAATAGTTGGAAAGAGAGGGACAAGACCCTAGGAAAACAAGTAGTGACATCCAAGAATGGCATTGGATCGAAACTACGAACGAGACAAAAGGTATGCCAAAAGATGTCCAAGAGTGGCATTGGACAATAACAGGAAAGTTTATTGTAAAAACAACAGCGTCATCCAAGAATAGCATTGGATGGAGCTGAAAAACACTCTATATGGGGATAAGATATCCAAGAATAGCATTGGATAAGAGGAATCACAACATTCAAGAATGGCATTGAATGAGGCAACAGTAAACATCAGGGTCATCCAAGAATAGCAATTGGATTATAAACAAAAATCCATTTGAAAACTTCATTGGGGACATCCAAGAATGGCATTGGATGGCAAGGTTTAAACGTTAGAGATATCCAAGAATAGCATTGGACTTGGCTGGGGAAAAGGTGTCCAAGAATGGCATTGGACAGAAGAAATCACAACATCCAAGAATGGCATTGAATGGAGTGAGAAAGGTTCCGGAAAATATATCAGAAGTATCCAAGAATGGCATTGGACTCTGTTGAGGAAAAGATATCCAAGAATGGCATTGGATAAAAAGAGTTCACAATATCCAAGACTAGTATTGAATAAAGTGAGCAGAGACTTTCAGGAATGGCACTGAAAGGTAAAGGTAAATCACTACATTCAAGAATGGAATTGAATGATAGTGAGAAAGAGCTTTCAGGAATGGCACTGAATGGTAAAGGTAAATCACTATATTCAGGAATGGCACTTGATAATAGTAAGAAGGACATCCAGGAATGGCATTGAATGCAAAGGAGAAAACTCATTCAGGAATGGCACTGAATGAACAGATAAAAACTTTCAGGAATGGCACTGAAAGTATAAAATCTCATTCAGGAATGGCACTGAATGAACAGATAAAACTCTCAGGAATGCCACTGAAAGATATCCAAGCAGATATATAATGGGGATTACAGAACAGAGGCAAAACTTCCAAGAATAGAACTGGGAGAAACAAGAGGAACAAGGTATACAGGAATGGCACTGGAGATTGAAAGAGACAGACATCCAGGAATGGCACTGGAGTGAAAGGAAAGCAAAGATCCAGGAATAGCACTAGAACAGAACAAAACAAACATCTAACAACAGCAATAGATGCATAGGGAAACAACATTATCCAGGAATGGCACTAGAAAGAAAGAAAATAAACAAGACATCCGGGAATAGCACTGGGTGGAAACACAGGTAAACGACAACATTCAGGAATGACACTGAATGAAAAGGCATGTAAAAGCTTTTTGGTAGGTTCCAAGTAAGTTGGACTTTGATCCCAAGGTAAGATGTTGAAAGCAACAGGACCTCGGGAAATGCATATGAGCGCAAAGCACACTTCGATCTATGTAAAATCTTTCTATGCAATGATATATGAATGATTTATGTATGCAATGCAGATGATACAGACAACTGAGATAGACTCTTTTGTGAGGGAAGAATGGAACTTTGATTCCTCAACACAGGGAACACTGCCCACTCTGTTTGGAGAGAAGATGTTGAACACATCTCTGTCACACTTATGAATTGTATCAGGATGATGGTCTTCTGAGGAAAGACATCTTGAGGGTTCTTAAAGAAGACTACCCCATATTGATTGACTGATGAGGATAAACTGATCATAGCTTCAGTTTGACTGCTGCAGGGGAAAAATGAACTGATCATGGCTTCAGTTCTTGAAATGATTATTGAGGATAAACTGATCATGGCTTCAGCTTGACTATTGCAGGGGATGAACTGATCATGGCTTTAGTTGCTGGGGATAAACTGATCATGGCTTCAGTTCTTGAAAAGACTGTTGAGAAGGTTGTACTCAGTATGGGTCTTGAAGGAGATCTTCTGGCTAACCAATTCTGAAAATAACTTGCACTGAGCAACAAATCTTGAACTGATTCACAACAGGATCTAGAGGTAATGCCCCTGATAGAATCACTGACCAAGTTTCTCAACTGTTTGAAATTTTTTGATGAGGAAAGTTTTCCTGCAAATAGGATTATTCAAACAAACATGGTAATTTTAATGCAAAGCTCAATACAATTTTGAAATCAAAAATCATTTTTGGAATGATATTATTGATGTAAAGCAAAATGAATCACTTGTCAAAACGCGCCGGTTTAGACATTCAAAATGAAAGAGAAAGCAAAGGTATGACATCAAAGCAAATGATTGGCAACAACTTAGGAGTCAGTTTACGCAACCTTGCTGTAGTATGCTTTCAAAAGAAACCTGGTTTCAATTAGGTCTTTTAAAGGTTGTAACATGGTCTGGTTCACGGTTTTTGAAACAAAGGATATACGCTTAAAGTTTATTTGTACCCAACCGTTCTTCGTGATGATCTCCAGTCCTATGCTCAGTTAATTCAAACCATGCATTCAGGTTCCAAATGATTTTGGAATTGCAACACAGTTATCATGATGGTTCAAGGACCAAGAGATTTTTTGACATGACAGTCACTCTTTCTTACAACATTTTGTTATTTTTGATGAGGACCTCAGTCAACTCGTTTTGTCTTTGAGGATTTTGGTAACCTCTTGATTGATTGTTGTTATCCCTAACTTTTTCCTGAACTGTGTCATTTGACTTTACAGTCAGCGGGATGCCCCAATTTTTTTGCCTAAGTCTCCTTCATAGGTTTTGACTTAGCGGGCTTTTCATTTGATTTTTTTTTCATTCTTCTTTCTTTTTTTTTTTCAAAGATGGTGACTGCCTGGCTTAATGATTGCGGTGAACCATCATTGGCTTTTTATTTGAAAGACATCTTTGACACTTCTTTGATGTGTGCGAAGGAAAGCTTGTGACTGCAATGATTCTCTTGTGTTTAAATACACATTCAAATTAACTGAGAACTACCCATCCCCAGGTTAAATTGCGGGTTTTTTCGTACAGAAAGAAACTCCAACTTCTAGGCTCGAAGGGGTTGACAAGGGATTAACTTCCTTATTTCTCCAGTGTTTGGGAGTTGAAACAATACATGTACATCATCAGCCAAGTTTTAAATTGAAAGCATACAGTTCAGCAATTTTAGGTATTTCGTTTTCATCATCCTCCCTCCAATCTTTGCATAAACAAAAACTTGATAAAGAAAGTGAACAGGAGATAAATTTTTGTTTTGTGAAAAAGAAAGCATAAAGATGCACACAGTGGATATAAACGAATTGAATCAAAACATTGCAATGCTCATTTCATCGAAATTACCATGAAAGTACAAATAAAGTTTGAAAGCAGACAGTCAATACAATCAAAGAAAAATCCAAACAGCAAGAAACAAGGCCTAGTGACTAATCAGCAACAAGGATGAGCTGTCCTGTCTGAAACACTGGCTTTAGGAGATGATCTGTCTGAACTGACTCAAACTTCACTTGGCATGCTCTGGCAAAGGATTGTTGACAACATTGGGATTATCATCAGCAAAGGACAAAATCTTTGAGTTCACCAATTCTTGTACTCTAGCTTTCAATGCATAGCAACCTTCCAAGTTATGGCCTGCCCCACCTCGATGGAACTCATAGTGAAGATCAGCCCTATAGCCAGCTGGGAGAGGATTTGGAGGAGGAGGTAGATCCCTCGTTGTAATCAAACCTTTCTTTACAAGACATGGATACAGCTCAGTGTAGGTCATCGGGATAGGATCAAAGTTAACCCTATTGCGATTCTGATTTTGTCTAACAGGTTGACGAGGAGCTTGAACTGTTTGAGCATTAACAACAGGAGCGACTATAGCTACATATTGTTGTTGTCTGCGACGAGGTTTCCCTTCAACTGAAACAGCATGGGTATCACCATCCTTTTTCCGTTGAAAATTCCCAGCATACTTTTTAGCACCACTAAAGGCTTCAGCATTAGCAATCCTTCCTTTCTTGATACCTTCCTCTAGCCTTTCTCCGATAGTGACTAGGTCAGCAAAACCAGATGATACACTACCTATCATCTTTTCCCAAAAGAGTGTCTGAAGAGTGTCCATGAACAATCCAGTCAATTCTTTTTCAGCCAAGGGTGGCTCCACCTGAGCAGCTAGCTCTCTCCAGCGCTGAGCGTACTCCTTGAAGGATTCTTTTTCTTTCTGAGACATGTTCTGTAATTGACGGTGATCAGGTGCCATGTCCAGATTGTACTTATATTGCTTTAAGAAAGCATTAGACAAGTCCATCCAGCTTTGGATACGGTTCTTCTCAAGTCCCATATACCATTTCATTGAAGCCCCACTCAAGCTGTCTTGGAAATAGTGAATGAGCAGTTTGTCATTTTTGGCATGAGCAGCCATCTTGCGGCAATACATCACCAAGTGGGTTCTGGGACAGGTGTGCCCCTTGTATTTCTCAAAATCAGGAGTCTTGAATTTTGGAGGAATAACCAAGTCGGAAACCAAGCACATGTCCATTGCAGCAGCATTAAAGACATCACTTCCTTCCACGGCTCTTATCCTTTTGTCTAGAGTTTTCCATTGCTCTCTGACTTCTTCAATGTATCCAGGTTCTCCCTGACTTTCAGATTGTGAACCAGCAGCATGGTACACGAAAGGATCCTCAGGAATAGCTTGAGCAACAGAGTGCACAACAGGCTGAGGTTCAGTGAACAATGGAGCTGAAGATACTGGCGAGACAAACACAGGAGAAGTTGAAAAGGGTGGCGAGTAATTCGGAGGTAACCCAAATTCTGGCCAAGTAGAAGCTGGTTGCTGAGTCAGTGGAGGGTCAACAGCAGCAGTTGAAGTTTCAACAATCACAGTCCTCTGAGGTGGTTCACCTCTAGCAATCAGAACTTACAGCATTTCTGTGAGTTTGGTCATGCCGGCCTTCAACTCATCAATTTCCATTCTGACTTCGGCGTTGTGTTGTTCTTGATTTTCCATTCTCAATCTGACAGCAGCCCTAGTTCCGTAGTTGTGTTGAGGAAACAGCTTGACGGTGAACGGATAACTGAAGAAGGAGACAGTTGAAATGAGTTTCTAAGACAACTCAGAAGAATGCATATGTATGCTCATGGATGCAAGAGTGCATGGATGCAACAACCACAAACAAGATCACCCAAAGCACACGGGTTCAAAGGTTCGAGTCACGAGCATGAAGCCAAGGTTAAGAACCAACCCACAAAAAGGTATGTGCTAAGGTTTATCTTTATTGTACCTGCAGAAAACAGTGGTTCTAACAGAGTGCCCAGGGTCCACAATCCACTATCAGACACACCAGCGCACCGATTTGCTCGGAGGTTGGTAGTTATCCTCAAGAGAATCTAACCTGAGTGTGGCATCACGTAACAGCTAATTCAGATTTGCATCTTCATAGCTTCCGCGCCACGATCCTAAAATGGCTAGGATAGGTTAAGGGTTACTACGGTCCTCAGTGTTATAGGCTTCTATGGAAAAAGTAATGCCTTCACGATCGCTCGATCGGCATCAGTAATTCCAAAGAAGCAACCACCGAGCGGATGGATTCTCAAGTTCTTCTTTTTCAGGATTCGACTCCCTCAAAGTTCCCTTGACTATACCATCCTCCTATCTCAAAGTACACTCTGGTCCGGGTATAGGACCTATCTCCCACACAGAGGAACTCCGAAACAGAACAAGCAAGTAATAAGCAAATCAGACAAACGCAGTAAATAAATCAAAGTAGGCTAAACCCCTCAAGGGAGGATCCCCAGCAGAGTCGCCACTTTTCCTGTAGCGGAAAAATCGTGAGTGTAAGCTATTGATTAACTTAACTCGAAAAGAAAGAGTCGCCACCGCACATTTATTTTATCCAAAAAGGAAAGGAAAAAGAGCGAACAAAACCTACACAAGCTTTACAACAAGAACAAGTGAAGAGAAACTGGATAAGGGGGGCTGGTTACGCAATGGGAAGGTGTTAGCACCCAAAACGTCTATAGTACTCTATAGGAGCCCTTTGAAATATCTACCGCTTTTGGTCTGAAAAGGTTTGCTTGAAAAGTGGATGAGGAGATGAGAATAGAAGTTGTTTTTTAAGATTTTTGTGTTTGGAGAGACTAGTCGCCTCATGCCTACGTACCCACGATGTGCAATGTAGGATCAAAACCCCGTAGTTCGTGGTACAAAGAATGAAATTTGTTTGTTTTGGTTGATTTTAAATGTAAAGACAAGTCGTCATTTCCAAGCGAATAATTCCGCTTAAAGAAATGACTCATATCTAAACTTATGAAAATGTTTAAAGGAAAAGTGCACAAGGGCACAAAAAGAGAGTGATGAGTTTGATGTTTTTAAGTCTTTTAAAAAAGATCAATATGCTTATGTAGTTTAGCATTTTGTTAAGAAATGAAAGGAAAAGAGTAAAATCACTTGAAAAAGTCAAGGTTTGATTATGAAAGAGGTGAAAGTTTGAACGCAAGAAGGTTTTGAAAAAGAGAGAGAGTTTTGAAAATTGAAGAATGGGTGGAGAAGAAGTGACTATCCTAGAGCATAAAGTAAAAGCTAAGGATAAGAAACATCTAACCACAAAAGTAAGCTTCCAAGTCTTCGAACCATAATTCCAAAGCAAAGGGAGAAAGGTCCTAATTCTAAGTCCAAGGTTCCAAGAATTGCATTGGATGTCCAAGGTCTAAGTTCAAGGATTCAAGAATAGCATTGAAGTCCAAGGTCTAGGTGCAAAACTCCATGTCCATTGCAAAGGATAGTAACCATAGTCCAAGATTAGAAGCACAAGTTTTTTAGAGGTTTTGGCCTTTATTAATGTTTTTGGTCCAAGTGGACAAAGAGAAAAAGGCATAAGCATAAACATGCGTCCAACGGACAAAGGAAAAAATTACGGAAGCATAAAAATATGTCCAACGGACAAAGGAAAAAATTGCGGAAGCATAAACATGATATGAAATGATAATAATGAAGCATAAAAGTAAAAGAGATAAGGAGCGAGAAGGAATTGTAAAAGATTAGTACAATAGTAATGTTAGTAAGTTAGTGATTAATTGTTAGAGTTAGTGATCAATAATAATTGAATAATTGCACTTAGGTCAAGGTTAATGAGAACTCATTAGAGGATTGATAAGACCAAAGCCTCCTAACAACAAGTTTCATAAGTTTTGAACCAAAAGATAAATAATCAATCATTCTTGATGGTTTTCCGATACGGGACAAATATTGCGCTATGTTAAGCAATCGCCGAGTAATTTACGGAGTAATTACCCTACAATGAGGCCGGTCAATAGCTCTTTGTGCTAATGCATGCTAGATGAACGATATGTAGATCGTCATCCGAAAGCAATACCGCACGAAAAGAAAAGTGGTAGCGATCTCGTCTCGATCGAAATTCAACAAAAGAATTCCAAGATCTTTTAGACTTTCATCGATCAAAAGAAAAGAGAAATAGATGAAGAGAGAGCCTAATTAAACCACACAATTATGTGATCTAAGGCTAAGAACAAAAGGAAAGGGAAGAAAATGGAAAAGGAACCAAAACAGCCCCAAAAACATGCCAAAACATGCATTCTGTTTCGAAGTAATCGGTTACAGCATAACTGCTAACCGGTTACTTAGTTCAAAATAAGTGCAGTTTTTTCAAAATTTACACAGTGTAACCGGTTACAGCATAACTGCTAACCGGTTACACAGCACCAGAATGCAGAAAAATGTGCAAAATTCAGCATGATCCATTTCCAAAACTTTTTACAAACACCTTATGATCATGGAACTGAAATTGCACGAAATTTAAAGTAAAATAACAGCCAAAACCAGCAATTAAACACAATTACAAGATCCAAAGGATCAAGTAACAAAGATCTCCAAAGATCTACATTATGGAAGATGAAGATGAAACTTCAACAATGGTGAAAGATGAATTACCACTCCAAATCAGAAAATTCCTTCAAATTGCTTCAAGATCAAAACTCCAAAGCCTTGATCTATGAGAATTGATGAAGAAAACAAGCTTAGATGAAGGTTTAGCTCAAAGTTGAACAAGATTCAATGTGAATTCTTGTTAACTTTCAAAAGAAGAAAAGTGAGCTTTGGTGAATTTTGTGGTTGGGGACAGAAATTGCAAGAGGTTCTTTGGCTCTCAAAAGCTTGAATGAAATTTTAGCAAGGTGAATTTGGCTCTTAAAAGCTAGTGAAATGAGTGAAATGAAGCCTCTATTTAAAGAGTTTAGGTTTGGGAATTTGGTGGATTGGAGTTTGGTTTGGAAATGAAAATTAGGCTTGGAATTTGAATTTGGAGGGAAATTCATAAAAGAGTGGTGATTAGTGAAGGTGTATGGTAGGAAATGATCAAAGTATTATAGGGGATTAAAATGAGATGGTCTAGAATATTCCACATGTGATCGAAATGGTGAAAATTGGTGCCAATTGCTGCATAATTTGAATTTGGCACATTTTTTCAAAAATTGCATGTGTTAATCGATTAACCACTTCACAGTGCAATTAGGTTAATCGATTAACACAATGAAAAATGAGAAAAAATGGCTTTTTGATGTGCTGTTGGCTCTGGATCGATTTCTCTTGCTTGTCAAAGAAGGCATGTAAATAAACACATGAACCTTGGAGTCTCTTGAATAAAAATGAATTAAATCTTGGAAACTCTTGATCAGATGATTTTTGAATTATTTGCAGATCAACTTTGACATTGTTCAGATGAAATTCATTCGAGCTGAGGGACTGTTTTTTTTTGTACTTTTAACCTGTTCTTCCCCTGAAAATGTTAGTGAAAGAAAACAAAATATTTTTGGATTTTGTTTAAGGTCGGTAAACATAAGCAAATGAAGGCAAGTAAGAAAGATACAGATGCTCGGTGATCCCTGTGAGGCATAAACCCAAAGAAGAGAGGGATAAAGGAACCAAAGCATGATCTTGTTTGTGGTAAAGATGCAAAATGAGATGCGAATGATATGTGGAATCTTAGGGGTCAAAAATTAGGGTCTTACAGCAGGCACGAGATGCGATATCTCGACGAGCAACCTCCCCCCTTAGTTCGTGTCCGAACTACGTTGACTCTGACTTTCCCATTGCACGAGGGAATACGTAGGCGTAAGACGAGCGATGTCCTATCGAGTCACTTCTTTTTCGTTTCTTCTTCGCTTCTCTGTTCTTTTGCATTCTCATTCCTTCTCCTTTCCAGTAGCAGTGGAGCTCCAGATGACGACACCCTTTGATCGAGACAACAAGCGTGGATCCCATCGAGTACGATGGACGCGTGGGGGTGCTAATACCTTCCCCTCGCGTAACCGACTCCCTTACCCGTTTCTCTTGGTCGCGAGACCATGCTCTTCTCCTTTTCCCTCGGGTTTATGGAGTGTTTCCTTTCCCTCTCTTGGGATAAATACACATTGCTGGTGACTCTGTTTTCGCGCCACTTTCGCGTTTGTACTTGGATGAAAATCCCTGGAGCGACAGCTGGCGACTCTGCTGGGGACAGGTTGACCTCTTGCTGGTCCATCCCCTTTGCGAGTCAATCCTAGAGCTTGTCTGTTTTTTCTTTAGGTGTTTACTGTTGTGCTTTATTTTGTTGTATATTATTGTATCACTGTTTTACTGTATTTTACTGCATTTTATTGCATTTGGATTATTGTTATCATGTTGTTCTGCTGCTGTTGTTCTGTTGGGTGGGTTGGATTCATCAGAGAAAAGCCCAATACCCAAGCTTGAGCATACACCTATGATTAGCGTGGAAAGTAGTGTGACTTGTGTGGCATTTGGCCAGATGTAGTATACATGAAAACTCCATATCCAGACGAGGTTTTCTTTGGTAATACTCTATCCTGCGTATTTGGGGTAGATGATGGAATGTAACCTGGAAAACTGTCGACTCTGGCGACCATCTCCCGAGGACTCAATTGCGGCACTCCTCCCGAAAGGTGATAATGGCAGACCAAAAATGGCAAACCCATTACACTTCTCGATCCGAGGACCCAATGATGGGAACTTGCTATAGGATATCCTTTTTTAGGGGAATCAGTTGAGACCTCCTCGATTGACGATGATGCCAAACCAGAAATGGTGAACGTATCATCCTTTTTCGATCTGAGAGTCTGGGATACTGAGGATCCTCACCTTTCTAGAACCCACATGTGAGATGGGCGGGTGTTTGCAGGTTTGCAGGTGACCTTAACCTTCAACCTACCTAGTTTTCTGGATTTTCTTGACAGTGTACTATTATCATCCCGATATTCTGGCAGTTTGATTGGTCCGTTATTCTGAAGTTCTGGGTTTCTGATATTTGGGATCTTATTCTGTCAGCAGAACAACAGCAGTATTGAGCATCATGGATACCTTGATCCCGTGTTTGCATTTGCATCATCATTTTTTGCATTCTAACATGTTTGTTCATTTGTAGGGTTGCATCCTAACTTTGATTCCGGTTTTTCGAAGACTGTCCAAGATGGATACCGACACTGAAAAGAGAAAGAATATCATCCCATACAAGTTCCCCGAGCTTCATCTAGATTCTGTTCACAAGATCTCGACCATGGCAAAACCTGGGGTATTGGCAGACTTTAGAGAAGAATATGGCAGAATTCTGAGTTTCGCCCGTGATGTTACTAAGTATGAGTTTAGAGCTCTGTACACTCTGGTACAGTTCTATGACCCTCACTTGCGGTGTTTTCTGTTCGCAGATTACCTTTTAGCTCCGACATTGGAGGAGTTTGCACTTATTCTGGACGTTTCTGTCAAAGAAGGAGCTCCTTTCTACCCTTCCAAAGAGTTTCCTGATTTGGAAAGAGTCTCTGTAGCTTTACGCTTGGATCAGTCTTTATTAAAGAGCAATGTCGCTAGCAAAGGGGGATGTAAAGGTTTCCACACGAAGTTTTTGGTCGAGCAGGCTGCAATTTGTGCTAAGGCTGGGTGTTGGTCAGTGTTCAACGCAATCTTGGCTATGTGTGTTTATGGAACGGCATTGTTCCCAAATGTGAAGGATTTTGTAGACATGCATGCTGTCCGGATATTCACCATGAAGAATCCGGTGCCTACTTTGCTGGGGGATCTTTATTATTCAATGCATTATAAGAATGAGAAAAGGAGGGGAGGACCCCTTAATTTATGTGCTTCGATTCTCTACAAGTGGTTTGCCGATCGCCTTCCCAAATCTGGGGCATTCGTGGACACTAGAGAGACTTTGGATTGCTCCAAGAGATTGATGGGATTAAGAGCGGACAATTTGACTTGGGTCAACCATGACTTGTTGGGCCAGGAAAGTATGATCAGCTGTGGGGGTTACCTAAATGTGCCTTTAATAGGAAGACAAGGGGGGATTAAATACAACCCTGTTCTTGCTATTAGGCAATTCGGGTATGCTTTGAAAGAGCCGCCAAGGGACGAAGATGTTCAAGAATCTCTATATGTGGGTGGGGAAGCCAATTTGGAAATATTAAAAGGAGTCGCAAATGCTTGGGAAGATTTCCACAAGAAGGGAAAGACTTCTTTAGGAAAAAGTAACAACAAGGCGTTTCCTGCATACGAGGATTGGATTCAGAAGAGGGTGGAGAAGGTTCTTCTACCATTCTCTAGAGAACAACCATCTTACCCCTTGTTGATTGAGTCTCCGACCACAGTTGAGATAGAGAAGTTCAATAGGTTGTGGGCCAAAAAAGAGAAGCTTCGAGAGGAGAACAGCGAGCTACAAAGAGAGATCTACCAGCTGAAACATGAGCGAGGAGAAGCTGTTCATGTGGCCAAGATGAAAACAGAGCTTCTCGCTTAGATAGAAAAGGAGTTAGCTGATTAAATCACGGCCAGACAAAGGGTAGGGCAGGCTTTAAAAGGTATTAGCAGAGTCCTCAAGTCTAAGAAAGAAGATTTGGCTAAGGCTTCATTGAAGATTCATAGGTTTAATGCTTGTCAAAACACTTCAATGGCTGATAATAAGCAGAGAGAAGATAAGTATTTGGAGCAGATCGAGAGCTTGAAGATAAAGCTCAGGAAGAAAGATGAGGAGATCTTATCAGGGACATTCCAGAGACAGACAGTTGAGGAACAACTGAATGAGGCCATAGCAACCATAGAAGAGTTAAAGATACGAGCTGGAGTGAAGAAGCCTAGAGGTGAAGGTCCTAGCTTGGGCAGTGGTTCTCAAAGAGATGCAAAAGATGGTGTAGAAAGTATGGTGGCTATGAAGAGCTGGCGTGTTTGGATTTTGATGATGTGACATTATTTGCTTTTTCTCTCTTTCATTGTATTTTGGGGTCACCACCAGGCTTGTTGGTTGGGATCTTTGCTTGTCATTTTCAGACTTGTGTATTTACTGTGGGTTATAATTGCTGACAGATGACTTTTCTCTGATTCTCCTATTTATGAGCAGAAGTTTCGTTCTTATCTGGTCATTAAACTGGAATCAAGGGGTGGATCACCCTCCGAATATTCAAACATGTTTGCATTTGCATTTGCATGTTCATATCATTTTTGCATAGCAGGTACTTATCTCTGGTTTTCTGATCGTGTTCTCTCTTCAGACAGGATTGCTGACCAACCTATTCATCGTTATTCTACCAGACGAAATCAAGCCAGAGTTATGGAGCAGATGCAAGCTGAGCTAACTGAATTGAGGGCCCGTGTGGAACAGTTCATGAATCTCATGCAGGGCGTGGCCCAAGGGCAGCAGGATTTGAGGGCTGCGGTTCAGAAGCTGTAAGTGGAGATCCCTACTAGGGATAGTCATATTGATCCTCCTGGCGGAGTGGCAGTTGATCCTCCTGGCGGAGTGACAGTTAATCCTCCTGGCGGAGTTCATAATGACTTTATTCCTCGTATAGAGGATAATCAAGATGATCAGTTTAGTGTGCTGAATGCTGACATGGGGTTTCAGAATGACAATGACAGAAAGTATGAAGTGCTGGCTGAGAAGATAAGAGCCATGGAATGTCAAAACTCCATGGGGATTGATGTTGCTAATATGGGGTTGGTGCAAGAGGTGAAAGTACCTCTAAAGCTTAAGCCTCCGACCTTTGACAAGTATAACGGCAGCACTTGTCCAAAGACTCACATTCAGGCGTATTTCAGGAAAATTTCCGCCTACTCTGATGATGAAAAGATTTGGATGTACTTCTTTCAGGACAGTCTATCAGGAGCTTCACTAGAGTGGTATATGAAGCTGGAAAGAGCATTTATCAAAAGTTGGAGGGACTTGGGTGAAGCCTTTTTGAAACAGTATCAGTATAACATTGATATGGCCCCCAATCATACCCAATTGCAGAACATGACACAGGAGCCAAAAGAAGGGTTCAAGCAATACGCCCAGAGATGGCGTGAGCTGGTAGCTCGTGTGCAACCCCCGCTGATGGAAAGAGAGATGGCTGATATGTTTATGAGTACACTACAGGGCCCGTTTTTGGATCGCTTGGCTGGATGCCCATCCACAGGGTTTTCTGATATTGTGATAGCAAGTGAGAGGATTGAAAATCTTTTGAAGTTGGGGAAAATTCAAGATGGTAGTGGAGCAGGCTCCTCCAATACGAAGAGGTCTTTTGGGAATGGCTCGAGAAAACGTGAAGGTGAGACGAGCGCTGCATATGAACAGGGAAGTAAGGGAAAAGGGCGTCAAAGCCCATACCATCAAGCAGCAGCTGTAACTATTACGGTTCCAGCTGTCGTTTCTCAGCAGCAATCTCAAGGACAATATCAGCCGAGACAGAGAATGAGTGATCGCCACTTTGACACTTTGTCGATGACCTATAGTCAGATGTTACAGAATTTGCTCCGATTACAGTTGGTACAGTTAAGAACTCTAGCTCCTCCAACAGGCAAGTTGCCTTATGGTTATGATGCTAACGTGAAGTGTGAATTTCATTTAGGTGCACCAGGCCATAATATAGAGAACTGCAAAGTTTTTAAGCACGTAGTTCAGGATCTGGTTGATTCTAAAGCCATCAAATTTGCTCCCAAACCCAATGTGACCAAGAATCCCATGCCGCCGCATGGTGGGGCTAAAGTCAATGCAATTGAAGAGGATAATGGTTTGAATTTGGTGTCGGATGTCAATGATGTCAAAACTTCTCTGTTTGTTGTGAAGAAACGTTTATTGAAAGGAGGTGTATTCCTCGGTTGTCTTGAACCTTGTTCAGAATGTCTGACTACGGTGAATGGTTGCGACAATTTGAAGAAGGGTATTCAAGAGTTGATAGATGAAGGACGCCTGCAGTTTGATCAAATGGTGAAGAAGGAGGATACAGTCTCAACGATCACTATTTACTTTGCACCGACAGAGATTCCTGTGCCTACACCAGTACAGATCCCCGTGCCTGAACAACTAGCTCCGGTGACTATAACTGTTCCTGGCCCTATTCCATATGAAAGCACGACGGTGATCCCGTGGCATTATGGGGCTGACGTTTATTACCAAGGACAGAAGAAAGTGATAGAAATTCCTGTGGTAACCGGTTCAAGCATGGATAATGTGGGAGGTATGGGTTGTTTTACTCGGAGTGGAAGACTCTTTGCCCCGCAGACTCTCCGAAATGATGATGCTGAAGCCTTGGCGAAGGCCAAAGGAAAACAAGTAGTGAGTGAAGAGTCAGCACAAAGGGTCGAACCTGGTAATTCTTTTGAGAAAGATGTTGAAGAGTTCACGAGGATTATTAAGAAGAGTGATTACAAGATAGTGGATCATATACATCAAACTCCCTCCAAAATTTCCATCTTGTCTTTGTTGTTATGTTCTGAGGCACATCGCAAGGCTCTGCTAAAGATTTTAATCATGGCGTATGTTCCTCAGGAGATTTCGGTTAATCAGCTTGAAGGTGTTATTGCTAATGTTAATGCTAGTAATGGATTGGGCTTTACTGATTTTTACCTGAAGCCAGAGGGAAGGAATCATAACAGAGCCCTTCATATCTCCATGGAGTGCAAAGGGGTAATTCAGTCCCATGAGTTGGTAGATACTGGCTCGTCTTTGAACGTACTGCCAAAGAAGGCTCTGGTGAAACAAGATGTTGAAGGGGTTGTGCTTCGACCATGTGATTTGGTTGTACGAGCGTTTGATGGTTCCAAGAGGTCAGTTATTGGAGAAGTGGAGTTACCTATGAAGGTCGGTCCTCAAGTTTTCAACACGGTTTTCTATGTGATGGATATCCAACCAGTTTACAGCTGCTTGCTAGGACGTCCCTGGATCCATGCTGCGGGGGCCGTATCATCAACTCTTCACCAAAAGATCAAGTTTGTTGTGGATGGTCAGGTTGTTACAGTGTGTGGAGAGGAGGACATTTTTGTTAGCCATTTGTCATCGTTCAAATATGTGGAGATGGATGGCGAGATTCATGAAACCCTATGTCAGGCATTTGAAGCGACGAATATTGCAAAAGATTCTCCTTCTCAGGAAGTGAAGGCAGGAACTTCCATATCGTCTTACAAGTAAGCTCTAGAGGTAGTGCAATCAGGTCGTGCTGAAGGATGGGGTCAGTTGATTGATGTGTCTTTTAAAGAGGATAAGTGTGGAATTGGTTAAAAGCCTCCTCGAACCCCGCAACCAGGAGGCCAAGAGCGCCAAGGACCTATCATTTTCTCTAGTGAAGGAATCTTTGATCATGATCAAGTTTTTGCTACCAGTGAAGAGGATGGAGACAGTGATTACGACATGGACAATTGGGTGCACCCATGTGCCCCGGGGCAGAAGCTGAGTAATTGGTTCTCTGAAGACATCATTCAAGTCACCCTGCACAAAGAGTAATTTTCTTTATTTTTTCATTTTGCATGAAAAGTCCCAGGCCCCTGCCCAAGGCCTAGTGATTTCATTGTAGGGCCACATTTTGTTTCATATGCAAGTTTATCATTAATGAAAGGACGTTTTTGTTTTCAAAATTGCGCTCCCCGTCTTTCTTTTTTATTCTTCAATAAAAATGGCAATGTTTTTCTCTTTCTTTGTTTTCTCTTTTCAAAAGCTCTTTCTAAAATAAAGCATGAACCATCATTCACGCAGAAACAATCCTCCGGATTCTATTGATAACGGTTTTGCTATGGCTCGATATGACTTTGATAATCCAATCTACCAAGCCGAAGAGGGGAGTGAGAAAGACTGTGAACTTCCCGAAGAACTGGCCAGATGATTGAAAGAGGAGGAGAAAACTATTCAACCTCACCAAGAGTCCTTAGAAGTTATCAACCTGGGTACCGAGGAGGTAAAGAAAGAAGTCAAGATAGGGGCAAACCTGGAAGAGAATGTGAAGAGAGTGCTGATTGAGATGTTGCGTGAATATGTTGATATTTTTGCCTGGTCCTATCAAGATATGCCAGGATTGGACACCGATATTGTTGTGCATAGGTTGCCTCTTAGAGAAGGTTGCTCGCCCGTCAAGCAAAAACTCAGAAGAACGAAGCCAGAGATGTCCATCAAGATCAAAGAGGAGGTGCAGAAATAGTTAGACGCAGGCTTCTTGGCCGTCACCAACCACCCACCATGGGTTGCGAATATTGTCCCGGTTGTAATACCCTAAAATTTGCCCTCTCATATTTCATATCATTTAGCATATACTTTCATTGCATTGCATTACATTCAAGTCATACAAAAATAAAACATTCATCATTGGTTCAACATAGGGCATGTGATCAGTTGATTTCAAAGTATTGATCATCCAAAGCAAGAGAGCTAGAGCCATGGGTATCCCAACAAGCCTCAAGGGTCTATTATATCAGATGACATCCCATTTGATCCCCAAGTCATTGGAAGATGGGAATTCATCAAGAAGTTGGACAGTTCATCATCTCCTAGCAAAAGCAGTCCAAATTAGGGTTTTGAGTTCAAGTAGTTTCTAGATGAAATTTTGGTTCAAACTTAATCTCAATGTTTTCTACATGATGTCAAGTATCTAAGGATGGAAGATTGCCCTTTGGTTCATTTCAGAAGGTTTTCAATTGGTCAGTTGCTTGAGAATCAAGAAATTGATGAAAAAGTCAACTGTGTAGAAGGAAAAGTCAACTCCTGGCCTTTTTGGGTCAAATTCATGAAATTCAAGTTACATATGTTCATTGGACAAGATTTGATCAAGAAATGTTAAGAGGTTCATCAAAAATCAAGAATTGTACCAAGTTTCCATTTTTAGAAATTTAGGGTTTCCAAAAATGGCAAGTTTGGATCATTTTGCACTACACTTCAAGGCATTCCTTCTTCAAGATAAAAGTCTCAAACTTCAGGCCTAAGTTGATCCAATCAAAGATCACATCTTAAGCTTCAAATCCATATAAATAACTCTTCCATTGGATCAAAATTGAGTGAGTTATGATCAATCAAAGTTTGACAAAATCAAGGCAAAAACCAGGTCATGACAAGGTAATTCCAAGGCACCCGGCCATAATTTCATCAAACATGTGGTGTGCCAAATGTCAAGCCATTTTTCTCCATCAATGAAGCTTCAAATGGAAAAATGTTGAACACCAATCTTGTTCATCTCCATGCCCTCTACAACTTTCATGTTTATCACTTTTTCATTTGATCAATGGATTGGAAGTTATGGTTGCTCAAAGTTGGTGATCTCACACTGAAAATTCACAAGCCCATAGTCATGCATACCATGCTGGTTGACACGCCCATGAAACCAGTTGTGTTCCCTTGTGTTTCAAGTTATTTTTATGCACTTTAGAGACTTCCATTCACTTTGATCCCAACACCAAACATGTTTTATCTTGTATCCTCTTTCCATATCCACCAAAACCTTGCCATTTAATACATCCAACATGGAGAATTTCATCCTCAAACTTCCACAGTTTCATTGATATTTTGCTGCCAAAAATAGGATGTTGTGGCATTGTTGTTGTTGTTTCTGCTTGCTTGCACGCATGTATTTTCACACCAGCCTTTGCCTCATTTGAACACACACATACCTTACATGCCATGCATACTTACCATCCCATACATGAAAGAGGAAAGATGCAGAAGGGAAAACTTACATGACAAGCCTTACTGCACAACATCATAACATCACCATCATCATCATCTCTTTTCTTCATTATTCATCAACAACAACACAACACACGAGCCTCTCCCTCTGATTTTTGAGTTTGCTTAGTTCACCCTCATTGCTACACTCACCACTAACCTAACCCAGCTTCCAACTGTCAACTGAGTTGGTTAGATCTTAACCACACTTATAAAAGCTTCTCTAACAGAATTTGCAAGGGGGTTCATTTTTTTCATCATTTCACAAAAATTTCACTCTCAAAGTTTCTCTGAATTCTCTCTTCCTCGAAGCTTTTCCCACAGTTTTCATCACATTTTCTTCAATCTTTAACATTAAACAATAATGGAGTATTGAAGCATAGTGTGATTCAAGTTCATCATCAAAGTTCAGATTCTCTGTTTGAAGTTTTCAAAGCAATTCACAAGGTTCCAAGCCTTTATTTGGCTCTCTGTGAAGCTCAAGAACTCAAGCATCACCTCTGGCTAGTTGATAGGCTAGTTACAGGTTCATATTGTTTAAACTTATTCTTGAGTTTTTCATGCGATTTACATTTGTTTCTAATTGATTTGAAGCTTAATAGAAGCTATTGGTTATCTGGCTAGTTGATACGCTTATTAAAAGCATAGATTCATTTTTTAGGGCAAAACTTCTTGCATTCGATTCTCTTTGTATGAATGTGATTTGTGAATTTTAAGGCCAGATCCTTGTTGTGCGTGAGCTTAGCTTTCGATTGATGCATGATTTTTTAATTTCTGGAGAGTTTGAAGGTTGCAGGTGGTGGTGCTTCGCCGGAGAATATGACCGGAGGTCCTTCTCCGACCGGTGAGGTTTAGTTAGGGTTTTAGAACCAGGTTATATTACATCTGTCCGATCATCATCATTCTAAGGCCATTAGCGCGCCAACGCATTAATGAAAGGCCTCCCCCTCACGTGCCTCTCTCTCTCTCATATCTCTGACTTTGACCATTGCATGTGTGCGTGTGTATGTTTGCTATGATGCGCGTGTTGTGTGATTCGTTAGATCTGCTTACTTATTTGATCATCCTTTGCTGACTGCATCGTGTGGCTTTGATTGAGTCAACATTTGACTGAGGTTCCATCATAATTGTCATGCATACACGCGTTTGTGGACTGGATTTCAAATTTCTTTTCACACACCTCACTTTGGGCCCAGGCGTATTTTGAACTACATAATTACTTTTTCTACACCCCTGCTTTAATTCCATTTACATTTTATTCTTATTTTTCATATAGTTTTCATTTTCTTTTATTAAAAATACCAAAACCTTTACAAAAATTCCATATAAACTCCCATGGCATCTGAACACATTTAAATAATTTTCCATGATTTTTAATTCTGAGTTTCTTGATTTTTGCTCATATTTTCATAATTTTATTTTATTTTCCTTTTAAAGTGCATTCTTCATGGTACTTGGCTCATTTTCATTTTAATTGAACTAGTTTCTTTCTGAATTTTTGAATGGAATTTGGTATGATCATATTGCACATCTTGATGCATTTCATCCATATTTTTGTTGATTTTTAAGGTCATTTTATCTTAGGGTTTAGAGGTGAGGTTTGTGCATTGTACTTGATTGATCTTTGTGAACTTGTGAAGCATATTTGAGTATGATCTTTAAGAGGTTTTGACCTATAATTTTGTAATGTGTTTGTTCCTTGGGTGTACTTCATTTTATATGATTCTTGTAATTTTTCCCATCTCTCTAATGTGTTTTTAATTCATCTTAGGTGCATGGATACTTGTTGATCCTTAAGTGAATTGTTTTGGAGTTTTGTGTTTGGTTTGAACAAGTTGCTTTGCATTGATTGTTGAGATGTTTTATAGGTCATTTCTTTGACATTAAAAGTCATCTTATATCATGATTATAGGTCATTTACTTCCATCTCTCATAACTTGTACATAATTGTTTCAACTTGCATCATTACTTGAACTTGTTTGACCTAAACTTGTTTATCTCTTCTTGTACCCAACATGATTTGTGTTTGAATCATAAATGTCCATTCATGCATCTCATTTGCATTTCATATTGAATATGCTA